>OX328266.1:23121340-23747590 GCA_946814005.1 Chamaenerion angustifolium
AGAATTGCTGGATGTGTAGGGAGAGGGTCCCCAAACATCAATCTGAACCAGTTCAAGAGGAGCATTATATTGAGTTTCAGACGACAAATGAGGTTGATGTTTACTTTTACCTATAGCACAAGCCGAACATTCAGAAAAAATATGTTTAACAGGAATATCATGAAGACGCAAAAATTTTGTCAAAATGGAATTCGAAGGATGTCCAAGTCTCATGTGCCACAACTGAGATGAACCTTTGGGACTTAAGGATGCAACAAAACATTTAAAAGAAGAAGAAAGATCATCATTCATCAGATCACTATCAACATTCACACAATCAGAATTAGTTGTAGGTCCAGCATATAAAGAATCATTATCAACCAAAATATTTTTATTGATTAAATTTTGTGAGGATGTAACCCTACTTGGAACAACATTTAGAGTAGAATTCAATTGACTAGGCACTGCAACATTATTATTAATAGAAGGACTACTAAACTGAACCGAATTGACAGATCTAAATGTTGACAGATCAAGTTGATACAAGCCATCACACTCAAATCCGCGAAGAAGCACTCTGTGCGACATGGAATCTCTAACCAAACAATGCGACGCATGAAACTCAAAGTAGACGTCATTGTCCTTGGCAAACTGAGAAACAGAGAGGAGATTCTTAGTAACACTGGGAGTATATAACATATTATTTAACATAAGATGCTTAGACTGAGTAGGAATCATGGAAGATCCAATCGCAGAAATACGTAAAGATGAGCCATTCCCTACCAGTACCTTACCTGGACCTGTGTACGGAGATGTCACCTTTGGAACAGGATGAGCATTGGTAAGATGGTTTGTCGCTCCAGAGTCAGGATACCAGTTTGCATCAGTATGAACTACAGGAGCAACACATGCAATATTTGCTTGCGGCGAGGGCAATATGTTGGGTTGACCACTTGATGAGTTGGTTGAGACCATAGGAGAAAAGGCATACGAACCTGATGGCAGGTAATGACCATAGACAGCTGGTGTAGGCGTATGATAAGGAGGAGGATAAACCATAGGAGGTGCAGCCGAAGGCATGTATGGATGAATAACCGGAGCATGATGTGCAACACCAGGAGATGGGGCGATCTGTGGAACTAATTGGTGCGGATATGCAGAGGCTGGAGACGGTTGATATGCAGCAACATGACTTTGATATGGAGAGGCATCATCCACTGAATCATCCCATTGAGCAGATGATAGGTTTGCAGAAGGTGTGGAAGAGGATGAATGAGCACGATCGGTGACTCCAGTAAAGTGCACGTTGAATCGTTGATAACATTTATGCACTAGATGTCCAAATTTCCCACACAGTTGACATTGTGTTTTGTTTCCTCCATATCCCCTGCCACGGCCACGTCCTCTGCCAGAATTACCTTGCTGATGATAGGCTCCTGAACTAGAGTGTTGATGTCCTTGATGTTGCGATCGTACCTGATGCGAAGTATTTTCCTCACCAGTGACAGGAGAAGCATTAACAGAGTGCATAGAATCATAAGTTTTTGGACCAGTAGTGTGATTTATCGCAACATTCGCCGTAACAACCGAATCAAAGATCATATCAGACTGCCTAGCTTCGGCATCTAATAGAACCGAGCTCACAGATGCTATATCATAAGGATTCCTACTTGCATGTATTACAGAAATCACATTATCGAACTGACCTTTCACACCATTAAGAATGATCGAAATCTGCTGCATCTCCTCAATTGGATGTCCACAACTGGCGAGACTATCACAAGTAGTCTGAATGTCGGTTAGGTAATCACGCATGGACTGATGAAGTAGCTTCCGGACTTTCAGGCGATCATATAAATGCATAATCCGAGTGGTTGATGAAGACGAAAAATCCCTGTGCAGTTTTTTCCAAATAGATGATGCATTCATACAACCAATTAGACCTCGACTAACCTGAGGAGATACAGACGCCAACATCCAAGACGCTAACGAACTGTCGAGCTGCATCGATTTTCCATACGCTGGATTGGCTTGATCACGACCATTGTTGTCACGAACAAATTGTGGAACATCTACGGTTCCATGTAGATATGCTTCAAGATTATATCCACGCACCGCGAGCAGAACCTGTTGCTTCCAGGACTGAAAATTTTCTTCTCCAAGCAATTTTACAACCTTCTTGTTTGCAAACGGTGGAGTAGCGTCTTCCATGGATGACCGCAAGGAAGACGGCGCGGCGTAGGGTTGTGACGACCTAGGGTTGATGCGACCTAGGGTTACGGCGGCACAGAATCAACCTTGCTCTGATACCATGTTAAGATCTTTAGATCAAAAACATAAGAGAAAAATAGATAAAACTGAAATAGATATTATTTCTACTTGACCTATTGTTACACCGAATGCATATATATATATATCCTAAAACTAGCCGTTGGTAACTTCCTATCTATATCTCACTCTATATATATCTATATATCTATATATATAATGTATAATATATATATAATATATAATATATATATATATATATATATATATATATATCCTTAATCTTCGGCATAACTATACTTATATCCTAACAAATTACGAATAATAATTAATTTTGTAGGATGGTATCACATCCATAAAAGAGTTTGTTACAATTTCTTATTTCTCGTAAGTTTCTTAAACCCAACTCTGTTTCTCTTGTGTTAAAACTTGTTTAAATCTTTATGCTAAATGTTAGTTCGTATGAAGGTCATAATAAACTTTTAATGGTAGTCATTTCCTACTTGATACTTTTGCCTTGGTATTTCGTTAAGTACCAATACTAATTTATTTCGTATGATGCATCCAAACCCATAAGAGTTTGTTACAATTTCATACATCTCGTAAGTGTCTTGAACCGAACTCCTTTTGTCTTATCGAAAATCTCTTTTACAATTGTAAGCTAATTATACTAACGTATGAAGGTTATAATGTACTTTTAACGGTAGTCCTTTCCTGCATAATATATTAGACTTGATATTTCGTTAATTACAATTAATAATTTATTTTGTATGATGGTATCAAACCCATAAAAGAGTTTGTTACAATTTCATACATCTCGTAAGTGTCTTGAACCGAACTCCGTTTGTCTTATCGAAAAACTCTTTACAATTGGAACCTAATTATACTAACGTATGAAGTTTATAATGTACTTTTAACGGTAGTCCTTTCCTGCATATTATATTAGACTTGATATTTCGTTAATTACGAATAATAATTAATTTTGTATGATGGTATCACATCCATAAAAGAGTTTGTTACAATTTCTTATTTCTCGTAAGTTTCTTAAACCCAACTCTGTTTCTCTTGTGTTAAAACTTGTTTAAATCTTTAAGCTAAATGTTAGTTCGTATGAAGGTCATAATAAACTTTTAATGGTACTCATTTCCTACATGATACTTTTGCCTTGGTATTTCGTTAAGTACCAATACTAATTTATTTTGTATGATGCATCCAAACCCATAAGAGTTTGTTACAATTTCATACATCTCGTAAGTTTCTTGAACCGAACTCCGTTTGTCTTATCGAAAAACTCTTTTACAATTGTAAGCTAATTATACTAACGTATGAAGGTTATAATGTACTTTTAACGGTAGTCCTTTCCTGCATAATATATTGGACTTGATATTTCGTTAATTACAATTAATAATTTATTTTGTATGATGGTATCAAACCCATAAAAGAGTTTGTTACAATTTCATACATCTCGTAAGTGTCTTGAACCGAACTCCGTTTGTCTTCTCGAAAAACTCTTTACAATTGTAACCTAATTATACTAACGTATGAAGTTTATAATGTATTTTTAACGGTAGTCCTTTCCTGCATATTATATTAGACTTGATATTTCGTTAATTACGAATAATAATTAATTTTGTATGATGGTATCACATCCATAAAAGAGTTTGTTACAATTTCTTATTTCTCGTAAGTTTCTTAAACCCAACTTTGTTTCTCTTGTGTTAAAACTTGTTTAAATCTTTAAGCTAAATATTAGTTCGTATGAAGATCGTAATAAACTTTTAATGGTACTCATTTCCTACTTGATACTTTTGCCTTGGTATTTCGTTAAGTACGAATAATAATTTATTTCGTATGATGCATCCAAACCCATAAGAGTTTGTTACAATTTCATACATCTCGTAAGTGTCTTGAACCGAACTCCATTTGCCTTATCGAAAAACTCTTTTACAATTGTAAGCTAATTATACTAACGTATGAAGTTTATAATATACTTTTAACGGTAGTCCTTTCCTGCATAATATATTAGACTTGATATTTCGTTAATTACGAATAATAATTTATTTTGTATGATGGTATCAAACCCATAAAAGAGTTTGTTACAATTTCTTATTTCTCGTAAGTTTCTTGAACCGAACTCTGTTTCTCTTGTGTTAAAACTTGTTTAAAATTTTAAGCTTAATATTAGTTCGTATGAAGTTCATAATAAACTTTTAATGGTACTCATTTCCTACTTGATACTTTTGCCTTGGTATTTTGTTAAGTACGTATAATAATTTATTTCGTATGATGCATCCAAACCCATAAGAATTTGTTACAATTTCATACATCTCGTAAGTGTCTTGAACCGAACTCCGTTGTCTTCTCGTAAAACTCTTTTACAATTGTAATCTAATTATACGAACGTATGAGGTTTACAATGTACTTTTAACGGTAGTCCTTTCCTGCATATTATATTAGACTTGATATTTCGTTAATTACGAATAATAATTAATTTTGTATGATGGTATCACATCCATAAAAGAGTTTGTTACAATTTCTTATTTCTCGTAAGTTTCTTAAACCCAACTTTGTTTCTCTTGTGTTAAAACTTGTTTAAATCTTTAAGCTAAATATTAGTTCGTATGAAGGTCATAATAAACTTTTAATGGTACTCATTTCCTACTTGATACTTTTGCCTTGGTATTTCGTTAAGTACCAATACTAATTTATTTCGTATGATGCATCCAAACCCATAAGAGTTTGTTACAATTTCATACATCTCGTAAGTTTCTTGAACCGAACTCCGTTTGTCTTATCGAAAAACTCTTTTACAATTGTAAGCTAATTATACTAACGTATGAAGGTTATAATGTACTTTTAACGGTAGTCCTTTCCTGCATAATGTATTAGACTTGATATTTCGTTAATTACAATAAATAATTTATTTTGTATGATGGTATCAAACCCATAAAAGAGTTTGTTACAATTTCATACATCTCGTAAGTGTCTTGAACCGAACTCCGTTTGTCTTATCGAAAAACTCTTTACAATTGTAACCTAATTATACTAACGTATGAAGTTTATAATGTACTTTTAACGGTAGTCCTTTCCTGCATATTATATTAGACTTGATATTTCGTTAATTACGAATAATAATTAATTTTGTAGGATGGTATCACATCCATAAAAGAGTTTGTTACAATTTCTTATTTCTCGTAAGTTTCTTAAACCCAACTCTGTTTCTCTTGTGTTAAAACTTGTTTAAATCTTTAAGCTAAATGTTAGTTCGTATGAAGGTCATAATAAACTTTTAATGGTACTCATTTCCTACTTGATACTTTTGCCTTGGTATTTCGTTAAGTACCAATACTAATTTATTTTGTATGATGCATCCAAACCCATAAGAGTTTGTTACAATTTCATACATCTCGTAAGTTTCTTGAACCGAACTCCGTTTGTCTTATCGAAAAACTCTTTTACAATTGTAAGCTAATTATACTAACGTATGAAGTTTATAATATACTTTTAACGGTAGTCCTTTCCTGCATAATATATTAGACTTGATATTTCGTTAATTACGAATAATAATTTATTTTGTATGATGGTATCAAACCCATAAAAGAGTTTGTTACAATTTCTTATTTCTCGTAAGTTTCTTGAACCGAACTCTGTTTCTCTTGTGTTAAAACTTGTTTAAAATTTTAAGCTTAATATTAGTTCGTATGAAGTTCATAATAAACTTTTAATGGTACTCATTTCCTACTTGATACTTTTGCCTTGGTATTTTGTTAAGTACGTATAATAATTTATTTCGTATGATGCATCCAAACCCATAAGAATTTGTTACAATTTCATACATCTCGTAAGTGTCTTGAACCGAACTCCGTTTGTCTTATCGTAAAACTCTTTTACAATTGTAAGCTAATTATACTAACGTATGAAGTTTATAATGTACTTTTAACGGTAGTCCTTTCCTGCATATTATATTAGACTTGATATTTCGTTAATTACGAATAATAATTAATTTTGTATGATGGTATCACATCCATAAAAGAGTTTGTTACAATTTCTTATTTCTCGTAAGTTTCTTAAACCCAACTTTGTTTCTCTTGTGTTAAAACTTGTTTAAATCTTTAAGCTAAATATTAGTTCGTATGAAGGTCATAATAAACTTTTAATGGTACTCATTTCCTACTTGATACTTTTGCCTTGGTATTTCGTTAAGTACCAATACTAATTTATTTCGTATGATGCATCCAAACCCATAAGAGTTTGTTACAATTTCATACATCTCGTAAGTTTCTTGAACCGAACTCCGTTTGTCTTATCGAAAAACTCTTTTACAATTGTAAGCTAATTATACTAACGTATGAAGGTTATAATGTACTTTTAACGGTAGTCCTTTCCTGCATAATGTATTAGACTTGATATTTCGTTAATTACAATAAATAATTTATTTTGTATGATGGTATCAAACCCATAAAAGAGTTTGTTACAATTTCATACATCTCGTAAGTGTCTTGAACCGAACTCCGTTTGTCTTATCGAAAAACTCTTTACAATTGTAACCTAATTATACTAACGTATGAAGTTTATAATGTACTTTTAACGGTAGTCCTTTCCTGCATATTATATTAGACTTGATATTTCGTTAATTACGAATAATAATTAATTTTGTAGGATGGTATCACATCCATAAAAGAGTTTGTTACAATTTCTTATTTCTCGTAAGTTTCTTAAACCCAACTCTGTTTCTCTTGTGTTAAAACTTGTTTAAATCTTTAAGCTAAATGTTAGTTCGTATGAAGGTCATAATAAACTTTTAATGGTACTCATTTCCTACTTGATACTTTTGCCTTGGTATTTCGTGAAGTACCAATACTAATTTATTTTGTATGATGCATCCAAACCCATAAGAGTTTGTTACAATTTCATACATCTCGTAAGTTTCTTGAACCGAACTCCGTTTGTCTTATCGAAAAACTCTTTTACAATTGTAAGCTAATTATACTAACGTATGAAGTTTATAATATACTTTTAACGGTAGTCCTTTCCTGCATAATATATTAGACTTGATATTTCGTTAATTACGAATAATAATTTATTTTGTATGATGGTATCAAACCCATAAAAGAGTTTGTTACAATTTCTTATTTCTCGTAAGTTTCTTGAACCGAACTCTGTTTCTCTTGTGTTAAAACTTGTTTAAAATTTTAAGCTTAATAATAGTTCGTATGAAGTTCATAATAAACTTTTAATGGTACTCATTTCCTACTTGATACTTTTGCCTTGGTATTTTTTTAAGTACGTATAATAATTTATTTCGTATGATGCATCCAAACCCATAAGAGTTTGTTACAATTTCATACATCTCGTAAGTGTCTTGAACCGAACTCCGTTTGTCTTATCGTAAAACTCTTTTACAATTGTAATCTAATTATATGAATGTATGAAGTTTATAATGTACTTTTAACGGTAGTTCTTTCCTGCATGTTATATTAGACTTGATATTTCGTTAATTACGAATAATAATTAATTTTGTATGATGGTATCACATCCATAAAATAGTTTGTTACAATTTCTTATTTCTCGTAAGTTTCTTAAACCCAACTTTGTTTCTCTTGTGTTAAAACTTGTTTAAATCTTTAAGCTAAATATTAGTTCGTATGAAGGTCATAATAAACTTTTAATGGTACTCATTTCCTACTTGATACTTTTGCCTTGGTATTTCGTTAAGTACCAATACTAATTTATTTTGTATGATGCATCCAAACCCATAAGAGTTTGTTACAATTTCATACATCTCGTAAGTTTCTTGAACCGAACTCCGTTTGTCTTATCGAAAAACTCTTTTACAATTGTAAGCTAATTATACTAACGTATGAAGTTTATAATATACTTTTAACGGTAGTCCTTTCCTGCATAATATATTAGACTTGATATTTCGTTAATTACGAATAATAATTTATTTTGTATGATGGTATCAAACCCATAAAAGAGTTTGTTACAATTTCTTATTTCTCGTAAGTTTCTTGAACCGAACTCTGTTTCTCTTGTGTTAAAACTTGTTTAAAATTTTAAGCTTAATATTAGTTCGTATGAAGTTCATAATAAACTTTTAATGGTACTCATTTCCTACTTGATACTTTTGCCTTGGTATTTTTTTAAGTACGTATAATAATTTATTTCGTATGATGCATCCAAACCCATAAGAGTTTGTTACAATTTCATACATCTCGTAAGTGTCTTGAACCGAACTCCGTTTGTCTTATCGTAAAACTCTTTTACAATTGTAAGCTAATTATACTAACGTATGAAGTTTATAATGTACTTTTAACGGTAGTCATTTCCTGCATATTATATTAGACTTGATATTTCGTTAATTACGAATAATAATTAATTTTGTATGATGGTATCACATCCATAAAAGAGTTTGTTACAATTTCTTATTTCTCGTAAGTTTCTTAAACCCAACTTTGTTTCCCTTGTGTTAAAACTTGTTTAAATCTTTAAGCTAAATATTAGTTCGTATGAAGGTCATAATAAACTTTTAATGGTACTCATTTCCTACTTGATACTTTTGCCTTGGTATTTCGTTAAGTACCAATACTAATTTATTTCGTATGATGCATCCAAACCCATAAGAGTTTGTTACAATTTCATACATCTCGTAAGTTTCTTGAACCGAACTCCGTTTGTCTTATCGAAAAACTCTTTTACAATTGTAAGCTAATTATACTAACGTATGAAGGTTATAATGTACTTTTAACGGTAGTCCTTTCCTGCATAATGTATTAGACTTGATATTTCGTTAATTACAATTAATAATTTATTTTGTATGATGGTATCAAACCCATAAAAGAGTTTGTTACAATTTCATACATCTCGTAAGTGTCTTGAACCGAACTCCGTTTGTCTTATCGAAAAACTCTTTACAATTGTAAGCTAATTATACTAACGTATGAAGTTTATAATGTACTTTTAACGGTAGTCCTTTCCTGCATATTATATTAGACTTGATATTTTGTTAATTACGAATAATAATTAATTTTGTATGATGGTATCACATCCATAAAAGAGTTTGTTACAATTTCTTATTTCTCGTAAGTTTCTTAAACCCAACTTTGTTTCTCTTGTGTTAAAACTTGTTTAAATCTTTAAGCTAAATATTAGTTCGTATGAAGGTCATAATAAACTTTTAATGGTACTCATTTCCTACTTGATACTTTTGCCTTGGTATTTCGTTAAGTACGAATAATAATTTATTTCGTATGATGCATCCAAACCCATAAGAGTTTGTTACAATTTCATACATCTCGTAAGTGTCTTGAACCGAACTCCATTTGCCTTATCGAAAAACTCTTTTACAATTGTAAGCTAATTATACTAACGTATGAAGTTTATAATATACTTTTAACGGTAGTCCTCTCCTGCATAATATATTAGACTTGATATTTCGTTAATTACGAATAATAATTTATTTTGTATGATGGTATCAAACCCATAAAAGAGTTTGTTACAATTTCTTATTTCTCGTAAGTTTCTTGAACCGAACTCTGTTTCTCTTGTGTTAAAACTTGTTTAAAATTTTAAGCTAAATATTAGTTCGTATGAAGGTCATAATAAACTTTTAATGGTACTCATTTCCTACTTGATACTTTTGCCTTGGTATTTCGTTAAGTACCAATACTAATTTATTTTGTATGATGCATCCAAACCCATAAGAGTTTGTTACAATTTCATACATCTTGTAAGTTTCTTGAACCGAACTCCGTTTGTCTTATCGAAAAACTCTTTTACAATTGTAAGCTAATTATACTAACGTATGAAGTTTATAATATACTTTTAACGGTAGTCCTTTCCTGCATAATATATTAGACTTGATATTTCGTTAATTACGAATAATAATTTATTTTGTATGATGGTATCAAACCCATAAAAGAGTTTGTTACAATTTCTTATTTCTCGTAAGTTTCTTGAACCGAACTCTGTTTCTCTTGTGTTAAAACTTGTTTAAAATTTTAAGCTTAATATTAGTTCGTATGAAGTTCATAATAAACTTTTAATGGTACTCATTTCCTACTTGATACTTTTGCCTTGGTATTTTTTTAAGTACGTATAATAATTTATTTCGTATGATGCATCCAAACCCATAAGAGTTTGTTACAATTTCATACATCTCGTAAGTGTCTTGAACCGAACTCCGTTTGTCTTATCGTAAAACTCTTTTACAATTGTAATCTAATTATATGAATGTATGAAGTTTATAATGTACTTTTAACGGTAGTCCTTTCCTGCATGATATATTAGACTTGATATTTCGTTAATTACGAATAATAATTAATTTTGTATGATGGTATCACATCCATAAAATAGTTTGTTACAATTTCTTATTTCTCGTAAGTTTCTTAAACCCAACTTTGTTTCTCTTGTGTTAAAACTTGTTTAAATCTTTAAGCTAAATATTAGTTCGTATGAAGGTCATAATAAACTTTTAATGGTACTCATTTCCTACTTGATACTTTTGCCTTGGTATTTCGTTAAGTACCAATAATAATTTATTTTGTATGATGCATCCAAACCCATAAGAGTTTGTTACAATTTCATACATCTCGTAAGTTTCTTGAACCGAACTCCGTTTGTCTTATCGAAAAACTCTTTTACAATTGTAAGCTAATTATACTAACGTATGAAGTTTATAATATACTTTTAACGGTAGTCCTTTCCTGCATAATATATTAGACTTGATATTTCGTTAATTACGAATAATAATTTATTTTGTATGATGGTATCAAACCCATAAAAGAGTTTGTTACAATTTCTTATTTCTCGTAAGTTTCTTGAACCGAACTCTGTTTCTCTTGTGTTAAAACTTGTTTAAAATTTTAAGCTTAATATTAGTTCGTATGAAGTTCATAATAAACTTTTAATGGTACTCATTTCCTACTTGATACTTTTGCCTTGGTATTTTTTTAAGTACGTATAATAATTTATTTCGTATGATGCATCCAAACCCATAAGAGTTTGTTACAATTTCATACATCTCGTAAGTGTCTTGAACCGAACTCCGTTTGTCTTATCGTAAAACTCTTTTACAATTGTAAGCTAATTATACTAACGTATGAAGTTTATAATGTACTTTTAACGGTAGTCCTTTCCTGCATATTATATTAGACTTGATATTTCGTTAATTACGAATAATAATTAATTTTGTATGATGGTATCACATCCATAAAAGAGTTTGTTACAATTTCTTATTTCTCGTAAGTTTCTTAAACCCAACTTTGTTTCCCTTGTGTTAAAACTTGTTTAAATCTTTAAGCTAAATATTAGTTCGTATGAAGGTCATAATAAACTTTTAATGGTACTCATTTCCTACTTGATACTTTTGCCTTGGTATTTCGTTAAGTACCAATACTAATTTATTTCGTATGATGCATCCAAACCCATAAGAGTTTGTTACAATTTCATACATCTCGTAAGTTTCTTGAACCGAACTCCGTTTGTCTTATCGAAAAACTCTTTTACAATTGTAAGCTAATTATACTAACGTATGAAGGTTATAATGTACTTTTAACGGTAGTCCTTTCCTGCATAATGTATTAGACTTGATATTTCGTTAAGTACCAATACTAATTTATTTTGTATGATGCATCCAAACCCATAAGAGTTTGTTACAATTTCATACATCTCGTAAGTGTCTTGAACCGAACTCCGTTTGTCTTATCGAAAAACTCTTTACAATTGTAAGCTAATTATACTAACGTATGAAGTTTATAATGTACTTTTAACGGTAGTCCTTTCCTGCATATTATATTAGACTTGATATTTCGTTAATTACGAATAATAATTAATTTTGTATGATGGTATCACATCCATAAAAGAGTTTGTTACAATTTCTTATTTCTCGTAAGTTTCTTAAACCCAACTTTGTTTCTCTTGTGTTAAAACTTGTTTAAATCTTTAAGCTAAATATTAGTTCGTATGAAGGTCATAATAAACTTTTAATGGTACTCATTTCCTACTTGATACTTTTGCCTTGGTATTTCGTTAAGTACCAATACTAATTTATTTCGTATGATGCATCCAAACCCATAAGAGTTTGTTACAATTTCATACATCTCGTAAGTTTCTTGAACCGAACTCCGTTTGTCTTATCGAAAAACTCTTTTACAATTGTAAGCTAATTATACTAACGTATGAAGGTTATAATGTACTTTTAACGGTAGTCCTTTCCTGCATAATGTATTAGACTTGATATTTCGTTAATTACAATTAATAATTTATTTTGTATGATGGTATCAAACCCATAAAAGAGTTTGTTACAATTTCATACATCTCGTAAGTGTCTTGAACCGAACTCCGTTTGTCTTATCGAAAAACTCTTTACTATTGTAAGCTAATTATACTAACGTATGAAGTTTATAATGTACTTTTAACGGTAGTCCTTTCCTGCATATTATATTAGACTTGATATTTCGTTAATTACGAATAATAATTAATTTTGTATGATGGTATCACATCCATAAAAGAGTTTGTTACAATTTCTTATTTCTCGTAAGTTTCTTAAACCCAACTTTGTTTCTCTTGTGTTAAAACTTGTTTAAATCTTTAAGCTAAATATTAGTTCGTATGAAGATCGTAATAAACTTTTAATGGTACTCATTTCCTACTTGATACTTTTGCCTTGGTATTTCGTTAAGTACGAATAATAATTTATTTCGTATGATGCATCCAAACCCATAAGAGTTTGTTACAATTTCATACATCTCGTAAGTGTCTTGAACCGAACTCCATTTGCCTTATCGAAAAACTCTTTTACAATTGTAAGCTAATTATACTAACGTATGAAGTTTATAATATACTTTTAACGGTAGTCCTCTCCTGCATAATATATTAGACTTGATATTTCGTTAATTACGAATAATAATTTATTTTGTATGATGGTATCAAACCCATAAAAGAGTTTGTTACAATTTCTTATTTCTCGTAAGTTTCTTGAACCGAACTCTGTTTCTCTTGTGTTAAAACTTGTTTAAAATTTGAAGCTAAATATTAGTTCGTATGAAGGTCATAATAAACTTTTAATGGTACTCATTTCCTACTTGATACTTTTGCCTTGGTATTTCGTTAAGTACCAATACTAATTTATTTTGTATGATGCATCCAAACCCATAAGAGTTTGTTACAATTTCATACATCTCGTAAGTTTCTTGAACCGAACTCCGTTTGTCTTATCGAAAAACTCTTTTACAATTGTAAGCTAATTATACTAACGTATGAAGTTTATAATATACTTTTAACGGTAGTCCTTTCCTGCATAATATATTAGACTTGATATTTCGTTAATTACGAATAATAATTTATTTTGTATGATGGTATCAAACCCATAAAAGAGTTTGTTACAATTTCTTATTTCTCGTAAGTTTCTTGAACCGAACTCTGTTTCTCTTGTGTTAAAACTTGTTTAAAATTTTAAGCTTAATATTAGTTCGTATGAAGTTCATAATAAACTTTTAATGGTACTCATTTCCTACTTGATACTTTTGCCTTGGTATTTTTTTAAGTACGCATAATAATTTATTTCGTATGATGCATCCAAACCCATAAGAGTTTGTTACAATTTCATACATTTGTATGTGTCTTGAACCGAACTCCGTTTGTCTTATCGTAAAACTCTTTTACAATTGTAATCTAATTATATGAATGTATGAAGTTTATAGTGTACTTTTAACGGTAGTTCTTTCCTGCATGATATATTAGACTTGATATTTCGTTAATTACGAATAATAATTAATTTTGTATGATGGTATCACATCCATAAAAGAGTTTGTTACAATTTCTTATTTCTCGTAAGTTTCTTAAACCCAACTTTGTTTCTCTTGTGTTAAAACTTGTTTAAATCTTTAAGCTAAATATTAGTTCGTATGAAGGTCATAATAAACTTTTAATGGTACTCATTTCCTACTTGATACTTTTGCCTTGGTATTTCGTTAAGTACCAATACTAATTTATTTTGTATGATGCATCCAAACCCATAAGAGTTTGTTACAATTTCATACATCTCGTAAGTTTCTTGAACCGAACTCCGTTTGTCTTATCGAAAAACTCTTTTACAATTGTAAGCTAATTATACTAACGTATGAAGGTTATAATGTACTTTTAACGGTAGTCCTTTCCTGCATAATGTATTAGACTTGATATTTCGTTAATTACAATTAATAATTTATTTTGTATGATGGTATCAAACCCATAAAAGAGTTTGTTACAATTTCATACATCTCGTAAGTGTCTTGAACCGAACTCCGTTTGTCTTATCGAAAAACTCTTTACAATTGTAAGCTAATTATACTAACGTATGAAGTTTATAATGTACTTTTAACGGTAGTCCTTTCCTGCATATTATATTAGACTTGATATTTCGTTAATTACGAATAATAATTAATTTTGTATGATGGTATCACATCCATAAAAGAGTTTGTTACAATTTCTTATTTCTCGTAAGTTTCTTAAACCCAACTTTGTTTCTCTTGTGTTAAAACTTGTTTAAATCTTTAAGCTAAATATTAGTTCGTATGAAGGTCATAATAAACTTATAATGGTACTCATTTCCTACTTGATACTTTTGCCTTGGTATTTCGTTAAGTACGTATAATAATTTATTTCGTATGATGCATCCAAACCCATAAGAGTTTGTTACAATTTCATACATCTCGTAAGTGTCTTGAACCGAACTCCATTTGCCTTATCGAAAAACTCTTTTACAATTGTAAGCTAATTATACTAACGTACGAAGTTTATAATATACTTTTAACGGTAGTCCTTTCCTGCATAATATATTAGACTTGATATTTCGTTAATTACGAATAATAATTTATTTTGTATGATGGTATCAAACCCATAAAAGAGTTTGTTACAATTTCTTATTTCTCGTAAGTTTCTTGAACCGAACTCTGTTTCTCTTGTGTTAAAACTTGTTTAAAATTTTAAGCTTAATATTAGTTCGTATGAAGTTCATAATAAACTTTTAATGGTACTCATTTCCTACTTGATACTTTTGCCTTGGTATTTTTTTAAGTACGTATAATAATTTATTTCGTATGATGCATCCAAACCCATAAGAGTTTGTTACAATTTCATACATCTCGTAAGTGTCTTGAACCGAACTCCGTTTGTCTTATCGTAAAACTCTTTTACAATTGTAATCTAATTATATGAATGTATGAAGTTTATAATGTACTTTTAACGGTAGTCCTTTCCTGCATGATATATTAGACTTGATATTTCGTTAATTACGAATAATAATTAATTTTGTATGATGGTATCACATCCATAAAAGAGTTTGTTACAATTTCTTATTTCTCGTAAGTTTCTTAAACCCAACTTTGTTTCTCTTGTGTTAAAACTTGTTTAAATCTTTAAGCTAAATATTAGTTCGTATGAAGGTCATAATAAACTTTTAATGGTACTCATTTCCTACTTGATACTTTTGCCTTGGTATTTCGTTAAGTACCAATACTAATTTATTTCGTATGATGCATCCAAACCCATAAGAGTTTGTTACAATTTCATACATCTCGTAAGTTTCTTGAACCGAACTCCGTTTGTCTTATCGAAAAACTCTTTTACAATTGTAAGCTAATTATACTAACGTATGAAGGTTATAATGTACTTTTAACGGTAGTCCTTTCCTGCATAATGTATTAGACTTGATATTTCGTTAATTACAATTAATAATTTATTTTGTATGATGGTATCAAACCCATAAAAGAGTTTGTTACAATTTCATACATCTCGTAAGTGTCTTGAACCGAACTCCGTTTGTCTTATCGAAAAACTCTTTACAATTGTAAGCTAATTATACTAACGTATGAAGTTTATAATGTACTTTTAACGGTAGTCCTTTCCTGCATATTATATTAGACTTGATATTTCGTTAATTACGAATAATAATTAATTTTGTATGATGGTATCAAATCCATAAAAGAGTTTGTTACAATTTCTTATTTCTCGTAAGTTTCTTAAACCCAACTTTGTTTCTCTTGTGTTAAAACTTGTTTAAATCTTTAAGCTAAATATTAGTTCGTATGAAGTTCATAATAAACTTTTAATGGTACTCATTTCCTACTTGATACTTTTGCCTTGGTATTTCGTTAAGTACGAATAATAATTTATTTCGTATGATGCATCCAAACCCATAAGAGTTTGTTACAATTTCATACATCTCGTAAGTGTCTTGAACCGAACTCCATTGTCTTGTCGTAAAACTCTTTTACAATTGTAATCTAATTATACGAACGTATGAAGTTTATAATGTACTTTTAACGGTAGTCCTTTCCTGCATGATATATTAGACTTGCTATTTCGTTAATTACGAATAATAATTTATTTTGTATGATGGTATCAAACCCATAAAAGAGTTTGTTACAATTTCTTATTTCTCGTAAGTTTCTTGAACCGAACTCTGTTTCTCTTGTGTTAAAACTTGTTTAAAATTTTAAGCTTAATATTAGTTCGTATGAAGTTCATAATAAACTTTTAATGGTACTCATTTCCTACTTGATACTTTTGCCTTGGTATTTCGTTAAGTACGAATAATAATTTATTTCGTATGATGCATCCAAACCCATAAGAGTTTGTTACAATTTCATACATCTCGTAAGTGTCTTGAACCGAACTCCGTTTGTCTTATCGTAAAACTCTTTTACAATTGTAATCTAATTATACGAACGTATGAAGTTTATAATGTACTTTTAACGGTAGTCCTTTCCTGAATGATATATTAGACTTGATATTTCGTTAATTACGAATAATAATTAATTTTGTATGATGGTATCACATCCATAAAAGAGTTTGTTACAATTTCTTATTTCTCGTAAGTTTCTTAAACCCAACTTTGTTTCTCTTGTGTTAAAACTTGTTTAAATCTTTAAGCTAAATATTAGTTCGTATGAAGGTCATAATAAACTTTTAATGGTACTCATTTCCTACTTGATACTTTTGCCTTGGTATTTCGTTAAGTACCAATACTAATTTATTTCGTATGATGCATCCAAACCCATAAGAGTTTGTTACAATTTCATACATCTCGTAAGTTTCTTGAACCGAACTCCGTTTGTCTTATCGAAAAACTCTTTTACAATTGTAAGCTAATTATACTAACGTATGAAGGTTATAATGTACTTTTAACGGTAGTCCTTTCCTGCATAATGTATTAGACTTGATATTTCGTTAATTACAATTAATAATTTATTTTGTATGATGGTATCAAACCCATAAAAGAGTTTGTTACAATTTCATACATCTCGTAAGTGTCTTGAACCGAACTCCGTTTGTCTTATCGAAAAACTCTTTACAATTGTAACCTAATTATACTAACGTATGAAGTTTATAATGTACTTTTAACGGTAGTCCTTTCCTGCATATTATATTAGACTTGATATTTCGTTAATTACGAATAATAATTAATTTTGTAGGATGGTATCACATCCATAAAAGAGTTTGTTACAATTTCTTATTTCTCGTAAGTTTCTTAAACCCAACTTTGTTTCTCTTGTGTTAAAACTTGTTTAAATCTTTAAGCTAAATATTAGTTCGTATGAAGATCGTAATAAACTTTTAATGGTACTCATTTCCTACTTGATACTTTTGCCTTGGTATTTCGTTAAGTACGAATAATAATTTATTTCGTATGATGCATCCAAACCCATAAGAGTTTGTTACAATTTCATACATCTCGTAAGTGTCTTGAACCGAACTCCATTTGCCTTATCGAAAAACTCTTTTACAATTGTAAGCTAATTATACTAACGTATGAAGTTTATAATATACTTTTAACGGTAGTCCTTTCCTGCATAATATATTAGACTTGATATTTCGTTAATTACGAATAATAATTTATTTTGTATGATGGTATCAAACCCATAAAAGAGTTTGTTACAATTTCTTATTTCTCGTAAGTTTCTTGAACCGAACTCTGTTTCTCTTGTGTTAAAACTTGTTTAAAATTTTAAGCTTAATATTAGTTCGTATGAAGTTCATAATAAACTTTTAATGGTACTCATTTCCTACTTGATACTTTTGCCTTGGTATTTCGTTAAGTACGAATAATAATTTATTTCGTATGATGCATCCAAACCCATAAGAGTTTGTTACAATTTCATACATCTCGTAAGTGTCTTGAACCGAACTCCGTTTGTCTTATCGTAAAACTCTTTTACAATTATAATCTAATTATACGAATGTATGAAGTTTATAATGTACTTTTAACGGTAGTCCTTTCCTGCATGATATATTAGACTTGCTATTTCGTTAATTACGAATAATAATTTATTTTGTATGATGGTATCAAACCCATAAAACAGTTTGTTACAATTTCTTATTTCTCGTAAGTTTCTTGAACCGAACTCTGTTTCTCTTGTGTTAAAACTTGTTTAAAATTTTAAGCTAAATATTAGTTCGTATGAAGTTCATAATAAACTTTTAATGGTACTCATTTCCTACTTGATACTTTTGCCTTGGTATTTCGTTAAGTACGCATAATAATTTATTTCGTATGATGCATCCAAACCCATAAGAGTTTGTTACAATTTCATACATTTGTATGTGTCTTGAACCGAACTCCGTTTGTCTTATCGTAAAACTCTTTTACAATTGTAATCTAATTATACGAACGTATGAAGTTTACAATGTACTTTTAACTGTAGTCCTTTCCTGCATATTATATTAGACTTGATATTTCGTTAATTACGAATAATAATTAATTTTGTATGATGGTATCACATCCATAAAAGAGTTTGTTACAATTTCTTATTTCTCGTAAGTTTCTTAAACCCAACTTTGTTTCTCTTGTGTTAAAACTTGTTTAAATCTTTAAGCTAAATATTAATTCGTATGAAGGTCATAATAAACTTTTAATGGTACTCATTTCCTACTTGATACTTTTGCCTTGGTATTTCGTTAAGTACCAATACTAATTTATTTCGTATGATGCATCCAAACCCATAAGAGTTTGTTACAATTTCATACATCTCGTAAGTTTCTTGAACCGAACTCCGTTTGTCTTATCGAAAAACTCTTTTACAATTGTAAGCTAATTATACTAACGTATGAAGGTTATAATGTACTTTTAACGGTAGTCCTTTCCTGCATAATGTATTAGACTTGATATTTCGTTAATTACAATTAATAATTTATTTTGTATGATGGTATCAAACCCATAAAAGAGTTTGTTACAATTTCATACATCTCGTAAGTGTCTTGAACCGAACTCCGTTTGTCTTATCGAAAAACTCTTTACAATTGTAACCTAATTATACTAGCGTATGAAGTTTATAATATACTTTTAACGGTAGTCCTTTCCTGCATATTATATTAGACTTGATATTTCGTTAATTACGAATAATAATTAATTTTGTAGGATGGTATCACATCCATAAAAGAGTTTGTTACAATTTCTTATTTCTCGTAAGTTTCTTAAACCCAACTTTGTTTCTCTTGTGTTAAAACTTGTTTAAATCTTTAAGCTAAATATTAGTTCGTATGAAGGTCATAATAAACTTTTAATGGTACTCATTTCCTACTTGATACTTTTGCCTTGGTATTTCGTTAAGTACCAATACTAATTTATTTCGTATGATGCATCCAAACCCATAAGAGTTTGTTACAATTTCATACATCTCGTAAGTTTCTTGAACCGAACTCCGTTTGTCTTATCGAAAAACTCTTTTACAATTGTAAGCTAATTATACTAACGTATGAAGGTTATAATGTACTTTTAACGGTAGTCCTTTCCTGCATAATGTATTAGACTTGATATTTCGTTAATTACAATTAATAATTTATTTTGTATGATGGTATCAAACCCATAAAAGAGTTTGTTACAATTTCATACATCTCGTAAGTGTCTTGAACCGAACTCCGTTTGTCTTATCGAAAAACTCTTTACAATTGTAACCTAATTATACTAGCGTATGAAGTTTATAATATACTTTTAACGGTAGTCCTTTCCTGCATATTATATTAGACTTGATATTTCGTTAATTACGAATAATAATTAATTTTGTAGGATGGTATCACATCCATAAAAGAGTTTGTTACAATTTCTTATTTCTCGTAAGTTTCTTAAACCCAACTTTGTTTCTCTTGTGTTAAAACTTGTTTAAATCTTTAAGCTAAATATTAGTTCGTATGAAGATCGTAATAAACTTTTAATGGTACTCATTTCCTACTTGATACTTTTGCCTTGGTATTTCGTTAAGTACGAATAATAATTTATTTCGTATGATGCATCCAAACCCATAAGAGTTTGTTACAATTTCATACATCTCGTAAGTGTCTTGAACCGAACTCCATTTGCCTTATCGAAAAACTCTTTTACAATTGTAAGCTAATTATACTAACGTATGAAGTTTATAATATACTTTTAACGGTAGTCCTTTCCTGCATATTATATTAGACTTGATATTTCGTTAATTACGAATAATAATTAATTTTGTATGATGGTATCACATCCATAAAAGAGTTTGTTACAATTTCTTATTTCTCGTAAGTTTCTTAAACCCAACTTTGTTTCTCTTGTGTTAAAACTTGTTTAAATCTTTAAGCTAAATATTAGTTCGTATGAAGGTCATAATAAACTTTTAATGGTACTCATTTCCTACTTGATACTTTTGCCTTGGTATTTCGTTAAGTACCAATACTAATTTATTTCGTATGATGCATCCAAACCCATAAGAGTTTGTTACAATTTCATACATCTCGTAAGTTTCTTGAACCGAACTCCGTTTGTCTTATCGAAAAACTCTTTTACAATTGTAAGCTAATTATACTAACGTATGAAGGTTATAATGTACTTTTAACGGTAGTCCTTTCCTGCATAATGTATTAGACTTGATATTTCGTTAATTACAATTAATAATTTATTTTGTATGATGGTATCAAACCCATAAAAGAGTTTGTTACAATTTCATACATCTCGTAAGTGTCTTGAACCGAACTCCGTTTGTCTTATCGAAAAACTCTTTACAATTGTAACCTAATTATACTAACGTATGAAGTTTATAATGTACTTTTAACGGTAGTCCTTTCCTGCATATTATATTAGACTTGATATTTCGTTAATTATGAATAATAATTAATTTTGTAGGATGGTATCACATCCATAAAAGAGTTTGTTACAATTTCTTATTTCTCGTAAGTTTCTTAAACCCAACTTTGTTTCTCTTGTGTTAAAACTTGTTTAAATCTTTAAGCTAAATATTAGTTCGTATGAAGGTCATAATAAACTTTTAATGGTACTCATTTCCTACTTGATACTTTTGCCTTGGTATTTCGTTAAGTACGAATAATAATTTATTTCGTATGATGCATCCAAACCCATAAGAGTTTGTTACAATTTCATACATCTCGTAAGTGTCTTGAACCGAACTCCATTGTCTTGTCGTAAAACTCTTTTACAATTGTAATCTAATTATACTAACGTATGAAGTTTACAATGTACTTTTAACGGTAGTCCTTTCCTGCACGATATGTTTGACTTACTATTTCGTTAATTACGAATAATAATTTATTTTGTATGATGGTATCAAACCCATAAAAGAGTTTGTTACAATTTCTTATTTCTCGTAAGTTTCTTGAACCGAACTCTGTTTCTCTTGTGTTAAAACTTGTTTAAAATTTTAAGCTTAATATTAGTTCGTATGAAGTTCATAATAAACTTTTAATGGTACTCATTTCCTACTTGATACTTTTGCCTTGGTATTTCGTTAAGTACGAATAATAATTTATTTCGTATGATGCATCCAAACCCATAAGAGTTTGTTACAATTTCATACATCTCGTAAGTGTCTTGAACCGAACTCCGTTTGTCTTATCGTAAAACTCTTTTACAATTGTAATCTAATTATATGAATGTATGAAGTTTATAATGTACTTTTAACGGTAGTTCTTTCCTGCATGATATATTAGACTTGCTATTTCGTTAATTACGAATAATAATTTATTTTGTATGATGGTATCAAACCCATAAAAGAGTTTGTTACAATTTCTTATTTCTCGTAAGTTTCTTGAACCGAACTCTGTTTCTCTTGTGTTAAAACTTGTTTAAAATTTTAAGCTTAATATTAGTTCGTATGAAGTTCATAATAAACTTTTAATGGTACTCATTTCCTACTTGATACTTTTGCCTTGGTATTTCGTTAAGTACGCATAATAATTTATTTCGTATGATGCATCCAAACCCATAAGAGTTTGTTACAATTTCATACATCTCGTAAGTGTCTTGAACCGAACTCCGTTTGTCTTATCGTAAAACTCTTTTACAATTGTAATCTAATTATATGAATGTATGAAGTTTATAATGTACTTTTAACGGTAGTCCTTTCCTGCATGATATATTAGACTTGCTATTTCGTTAATTACGAATAATAATTTATTTTGTATGATGGTATCACATCCATAAAAGAGTTTGTTACAATTTCTTATTTCTCGTAAGTTTCTTAAACCCAACTTTGTTTCTCTTGTGTTAAAACTTGTTTAAATCTTTAAGCTAAATATTAATTCGTATGAAGGTCATAATAAACTTTTAATGGTACTCATTTCCTACTTGATACTTTTGCCTTGGTATTTCGTTAAGTACCAATACTAATTTATTTCGTATGATGCATCCAAACCCATAAGAGTTTGTTACAATTTCATACATCTCGTAAGTTTCTTGAACCGAACTCCGTTTGTCTTATCGAAAAACTCTTTTACAATTGTAAGCTAATTATACTAACGTATGAAGGTTATAATGTACTTTTAACGGTAGTCCTTTCCTGCATAATGTATTAGACTTGATATTTCGTTAATTACAATTAATAATTTATTTTGTATGATGGTATCAAACCCATAAAAGAGTTTGTTACAATTTCATACATCTCGTAAGTGTCTTGAACCGAACTCCGTTTGTCTTATCGAAAAACTCTTTACAATTGTAACCTAATTATACTAGCGTATGAAGTTTATAATATACTTTTAACGGTAGTCCTTTCCTGCATATTATATTAGACTTGATATTTCGTTAATTACGAATAATAATTAATTTTGTAGGATGGTATCACATCCATAAAAGAGTTTGTTACAATTTCTTATTTCTCGTAAGTTTCTTAAACCCAACTTTGTTTCTCTTGTGTTAAAACTTGTTTAAATCTTTAAGCTAAATATTAGTTCGTATGAAGGTTATAATAAACTTTTAATGGTACTCATTTCCTACTTGATACTTTTGCCTTGGTATTTCGTTAAGTACGTATAATAATTTATTTCGTATGATGCATCCAAACCCATAAGAGTTTGTTACAATTTCATACATCTCGTAAGTGTCTTGAACCGAACTCCATTTGCCTTATCGAAAAACTCTTTTACAATTGTAAGCTAATTATACTAACGTATGAAGTTTATAATATACTTTTAACGGTAGTCCTTTCCTGCATAATATATTAGACTTGATATTTCGTTAATTACGAATAATAATTTATTTTGTATGATGGTATCAAACCCATAAAAGAGTTTGTTACAATTTCTTATTTCTCGTAAGTTTCTTGAACCGAACTCTGTTTCTCTTGTGTTAAAACTTGTTTAAAATTTTAAGCTTAATATTAGTTCGTATGAAGTTCATAATAAACTTTTAATGGTACTCATTTCCTACTTGATACTTTTGCCTTGGTATTTCGTTAAGTACGCATAATAATTTATTTCGTATGATGCATCCAAACCCATAAGAGTTTGTTACAATTTCATACATCTCGTAAGTGTCTTGAACCGAACTCCGTTTGTCTTATCGTAAAACTCTTTTACAATTGTAATCTAATTATACGAATGCATGAAGTTTATAATGTACTTTTAACGGTAGTCCTTTCCTGCATGATATATTAGACTTGATATTTCGTTAATTACGAATAATAATTAATTTTGTATGATGGTATCACATCCATAAAAGAGTTTGTTACAATTTCTTATTTCTCGTAAGTTTCTTAAACCCAACTTTGTTTCTCTTGTGTTAAAACTTGTTTAAATCTTTAAGCTAAATATTAGTTCGTATGAAGGTCATAATAAACTTTTAATGGTACTCATTTCCTACTTGATACTTTTGCCTTGGTATTTCGTTAAGTACCAATACTAATTTATTTCGTATGATGCATCCAAACCCATAAGAGTTTGTTACAATTTCATACATCTCGTAAGTTTCTTGAACCGAACTCCGTTTGTCTTATCGAAAAACTCTTTTACAATTGTAAGCTAATTATACTAACGTATGAAGGTTATAATGTACTTTTAACGGTAGTCCTTTCCTGCATAATGTATTAGACTTGATATTTCGTTAATTACAATTAATAATTTATTTTGTATGATGGTATCAAACCCATAAAAGAGTTTGTTACAATTTCATACATCTCGTAAGTGTCTTGAACCGAACTCCGTTTGTCTTATCGAAAAACTCTTTACAATTGTAACCTAATTATACTAGCGTATGAAGTTTATAATATACTTTTAACGGTAGTCCTTTCCTGCATATTATATTAGACTTGATATTTCGTTAATTACGAATAATAATTAATTTTGTAGGATGGTATCACATCCATAAAAGAGTTTGTTACAATTTCTTATTTCTCGTAAGTTTCTTAAACCCAACTTTGTTTCTCTTGTGTTAAAACTTGTTTAAATCTTTAAGCTAAATATTAGTTCGTATGAAGTTCATAATAAACTTTTAATGGTACTCATTTCCTACTTGATACTTTTGCCTTGGTATTTCGTTAAGTACGAATAATAATTTATTTCGTATGATGCATCCAAACCCATAAGAGTTTGTTACAATTTCATACATCTCGTAAGTGTCTTGAACCGAACTCCATTGTCTTGTCGTAAAACTCTTTTACAATTGTAAGCTAATTATACTAACGTATGAAGTTTATAATATACTTTTAACGGTAGTCCTTTCCTGCATAATATATTAGACTTGATATTTCGTTAATTACGAATAATAATTTATTTTGTATGATGGTATCAAACCCATAAAAGAGTTTGTTACAATTTCTTATTTCTCGTAAGTTTCTTGAACCGAACTCTGTTTCTCTTGTGTTAAAACTTGTTTAAAATTTTAAGCTTAATATTAGTTCGTATGAAGTTCATAATAAACTTTTAATGGTACTCATTTCCTACTTGATACTTTTGCCTTGGTATTTCGTTAAGTACGAATAATAATTTATTTCGTATGATGCATCCAAACCCATAAGAGTTTGTTACAATTTCATACATCTCGTAAGTGTCTTGAACCGAACTCCGTTTGTCTTATCGTAAAACTCTTTTACAATTGTAATCTAATTATATGAATGTATGAAGTTTATAATGTACTTTTAACGGTAGTCCTTTCCTGCATATTATATTAGACTTGATATTTCGTTAATTACGAATAATAATTTATTTTGTATGATGGTATCAAACCCATAAAAGAGTTTGTTACAATTTCCGATATCTCGTAAGTTTCTTAAACCGAACTCTGTTTCTCTTGTGTTAAACCCTCTTTAAAATTTTAAGCTTAATATTAGTTCGTATGAAGTTCATAATAAACTTTTAATGGTACTCATTTCCTACTTGATACTTTTGCCTTGGTATTTTGTTAAGTACGTATAATAATTTATTTCGTATGATGCATCCAAACCCATAAGAGTTTGTTACAATTTCATACATTTGTATGTGTCTTGAACCGAACTCCGTTTGTCTTATCGTAAAACTCTTTTACAATTGTAATCTAATTATACGAACGTATGAAGTTTATAATGTACTTTTAACGGTAGTCCTTTCCTGCATATTATATTAGACTTGATATTTCGTTAATTACGAATAATAATTAATTTTGTATGATGGTATCACATCCATAAAAGAGTTTGTTACAATTTCTTATTTCTCGTAAGTTTCTTGAACCCAACTTTGTTTCTCTTGTGTTAAAACTTGTTTAAATCTTTAAGCTAAATATTAGTTCGTATGAAGGTCATAATAAACTTTTAATGGTACTCATTTCCTACTTGATACTTTTGCCTTGGTATTTCGTTAAGTACCAATACTAATTTATTTCGTATGATGCATCCAAACCCATAAGAGTTTGTTACAATTTCATACATCTCGTAAGTTTCTTGAACCGAACTCCGTTTGTCTTATCGAAAAACTCTTTTACAATTGTAAGCTAATTATACTAACGTATGAAGGTTATAATGTACTTTTAACGGTAGTCCTTTCCTGCATAATGTATTAGACTTGATATTTCGTTAATTACAATAAATAATTTATTTTGTATGATGGTATTAAACCCATAAAAGAGTTTGTTACAATTTCATACATCTCGTAAGTGTCTTGAACCGAACTCCGTTTGTCTTATCGAAAAACTCTTTACAATTGTAACCTAATTATACTAACGTATGAAGTTTATAATGTACTTTTAACGGTAGTCCTTTCCTGCATATTATATTAGACTTGATATTTCGTTAATTACGAATAATAATTAATTTTGTAGGATGGTATCACATCCATAAAAGAGTTTGTTACAATTTCTTATTTCTCGTAAGTTTCTTAAACCCAACTCTGTTTCTCTTGTGTTTAAACTTGTTTAAATCTTTAAGCTAAATGTTAGTTCGTATGAAGGTCATAATAAACTTTTAATGGTACTCATTTCCTACTTGATACTTTTGCCTTGGTATTTCGTTAAGTACGTATAATAATTTATTTCGTATGATGCATCCAAACCCATAAGAGTTTGTTACAATTTCATACATCTCGTAAGTGTCTTGAACCGAACTCCATTTGCCTTATCGAAAAACTCTTTTACAATTGTAAGCTAATTATACTAACGTATGAAGTTTATAATATACTTTTAACGGTAGTCCTTTCCTGCATAATATATTAGACTTGATATTTCGTTAATTACGAATAATAATTTATTTTGTATGATGGTATCAAACCCATAAAAGAGTTTGTTACAATTTCTTATTTCTCGTAAGTTTCTTGAACCGAACTCTGTTTCTCTTGTGTTAAAACTTGTTTAAAATTTTAAGCTTAATATTAGTTCGTATGAAGTTCATAATAAACTTTTAATGGTACTCATTTCCTACTTGATACTTTTGCCTTGGTATTTCGTTAAGTACGAATAATAATTTATTTCGTATGATGCATCCAAACCCATAAGAGTTTGTTACAATTTCATACATCTCGTAAGTGTCTTGAACCGAACTCCGTTTGTCTTATCGTAAAACTCTTTTACAATTGTAATCTAATTATACGAACGTATGAAGTTTATAATGTACTTTTAACGGTAGTCCTTTCCTGCATATTATATTAGACTTGATATTTCGTTAATTACGAATAATAATTAATTTTGTATGATGGTATCACATCCATAAAAGAGTTTGTTACAATTTCTTATTTCTCGTAAGTTTCTTAAACCCAACTTTGTTTCTCTTGTGTTAAAACTTGTTTAAATCTTTAAGCTAAATATTAGTTCGTATGAAGGTCATAATAAACTTTTAATGGTACTCATTTCCTACTTGATACTTTTGCCTTGGTATTTCGTTAAGTACCAATACTAATTTATTTCGTATGATGCATCCAAACCCATAAGAGTTTGTTACAATTTCATACATCTCGTAAGTTTCTTGAACCGAACTCCGTTTGTCTTATCGAAAAACTCTTTTACAATTGTAAGCTAATTATACTAACGTATGAAGGTTATAATGTACTTTTAACGGTAGTCCTTTCCTGCATAATGTATTAGACTTGATATTTCGTTAATTACAATAAATAATTTATTTTGTATGATGGTATCAAACCCATAAAAGAGTTTGTTACAATTTCATACATCTCGTAAGTGTCTTGAACCGAACTCCGTTTGTCTTATCGAAAAACTCTTTACAATTGTAACCTAATTATACTAACGTATGAAGTTTATAATGTACTTTTAACGGTAGTCCTTTCCTGCATATTATATTAGACTTGATATTTCGTTAATTACGAATAATAATTAATTTTGTAGGATGGTATCACATCCATAAAAGAGTTTGTTACAATTTCTTATTTCTCGTAAGTTACTTAAACCCAACTCTGTTTCTCTTGTGTTAAAACTTGTTTAAATCTTTAAGCTAAATGTTAGTTCGTATGAAGGTCATAATAAACTTTTAATGGTACTCATTTCCTACTTGATACTTTTGCCTTGGTATTTCGTTAAGTACCAATACTAATTTATTTTGTATGATGCATCCAAACCCATAAGAGTTTGTTACAATTTCATACATCTCGTAAGTTTCTTGAACCGAACTCCGTTTGTCTTATCGAAAAACTCTTTTACAATTGTAACCTAATTATACTAACGTATGAAGTTTATAATATACTTTTAACGGTAGTCCTTTCCTGCATAATATATTAGACTTGATATTTCGTTAATTACGAATAATAATTTATTTTGTATGATGGTATCAAACCCATAAAAGAGTTTGTTACAATTTCTTATTTCTCGTAAGTTTCTTGAACCGAACTCTGTTTCTCTTGTGTTAAAACTTGTTTAAAATTTTAAGCTTAATATTAGTACGTATGAAGTTCATAATAAACGTTTAATGGTACTCATTTCTACTTGATACTTTTGCCTTGGTATTTCGTTAAGTACGAATAATAATTTATTTCGTATGATGCATCCAAACCCATAAGAGTTTGTTACAATTTCATACATCTCGTAAGTGTCTTGAACCGAACTCCGTTTGTCTTATCGTAAAACTCTTTTACAATTGTAATCTAATTATATGAATGTATGAAGTTTATAATGTACTTTTAACGGTAGTCCTTTCCTGCATGATATATTAGACTTGATATTTCGTGAATTACGAATAATAATTAATTTTGTATGATGGTATCACATCCATAAAAGAGTTTGTTACAATTTCTTATTTCTCGTAAGTTTCTTAAACCCAACTTTGTTTCTCTTGTGTTAAAACTTGTTTAAATCTTTAAGCTAAATATTAGTTCGTATGAAGGTCATAATAAACTTTTAATGGTACTCATTTCCTACTTGATACTTTTGCCTTGGTATTTCGTTAAGTACCAATACTAATTTATTTCGTATGATGCATCCAAACCCATAAGAGTTTGTTACAATTTCATACATCTCGTAAGTTTCTTGAACCGAACTCCGTTTGTCTTATCGAAAAACTCTTTTACAATTGTAAGCTAATTATACTAACGTATGAAGGTTATAATGTACTTTTAACGGTAGTCCTTTCCTGCATAATGTATTAGACTTGATATTTCGTTAATTACAATAAATAATTTATTTTGTATGATTGTATCAAACCCATAAAAGAGTTTGTTACAATTTCATACATCTCGTAAGTGTCTTGAACCGAACTCCGTTTGTCTTATCGAAAAACTCTTTACAATTGTAACCTAATTATACTAACGTATGAAGTTTATAATGTACTTTTAACGGTAGTCCTTTCCTGCATATTATATTAGACTTGATATTTCGTTAATTACGAATAATAATTAATTTTGTAGGATGGTATCACATCCATAAAAGAGTTTGTTACAATTTCTTATTTCTCGTAAGTTACTTAAACCCAACTCTGTTTCTCTTGTGTTAAAACTTGTTTAAATCTTTAAGCTAAATGTTAGTTCGTATGAAGGTCATAATAAACTTTTAATGGTACTCATTTCCTACTTGATACTTTTGCCTTGGTATTTCGTTAAGTACCAATACTAATTTATTTTGTATGATGCATCCAAACCCATAAGAGTTTGTTACAATTTCATACATCTCGTAAGTTTCTTGAACCGAACTCCGTTTGTCTTATCGAAAAACTCTTTTACAATTGTAACCTAATTATACTAACGTATGAAGTTTATAATATACTTTTAACGGTAGTCCTTTCCTGCATAATATATTAGACTTGATATTTCGTTAATTACGAATAATAATTTATTTTGTATGATGGTATCAAACCCATAAAAGAGTTTGTTACAATTTCTTATTTCTCGTAAGTTTCTTGAACCGAACTCTGTTTCTCTTGTGTTAAAACTTGTTTAAAATTTTAAGCTTAATATTAGTTCGTATGAAGTTCATAATAAACTTTTAATGGTACTCATTTCCTACTTGATACTTTTGCCTTGGTATTTCGTTAAGTACGAATAATAATTTATTTCGTATGATGCATCCAAACCCATAAGAGTTTGTTACAATTTCATACATCTCGTAAGTGTCTTGAACCGAACTCCGTTTGTCTTATCGTAAAACTCTTTTACAATTGTAATCTAATTATATGAATGTATGAAGTTTATAATGTACTTTTAACGGTAGTCCTTTCCTGCATATTATATTAGACTTGATATTTCGTTAATTACGAATAATAATTAATTTTGTATGATGGTATCACATCCATAAAAGAGTTTGTTACAATTTCTTATTTCTCGTAAGTTTCTTAAACCCAACTTTGTTTCTCTTGTGTTAAAACTTGTTTAAATCTTTAAGCTAAATATTAGTTCGTATGAAGGTCATAATAAACTTTTAATGGTACTCATTTCCTACTTGATACTTTTGCCTTGGTATTTCGTTAAGTACCAATACTAATTTATTTCGTATGATGCATCCAAACCCATAAGAGTTTGTTACAATTTCATACATCTCGTAAGTTTCTTGAACCGAACTCCGTTTGTCTTATCGAAAAACTCTTTTACAATTGTAAGCTAATTATACTAACGTATGAAGGTTATAATGTACTTTTAACGGTAGTCCTTTCCTGCATAATGTATTAGACTTGATATTTCGTTAATTACAATAAATAATTTATTTTGTATGATGGTATCAAACCCATAAAAGAGTTTGTTACAATTTCATACATCTCGTAAGTGTCTTGAACCGAACTCCGTTTGTCTTATCGAAAAACTCTTTACAATTGTAACCTAATTATACTAACGTATGAAGTTTATAATGTACTTTTAACGGTAGTCCTTTCCTGCATATTATATTAGACTTGATATTTCGTTAATTACGAATAATAATTAATTTTGTAGGATGGTATCACATCCATAAAAGAGTTTGTTACAATTTCTTATTTCTCGTAAGTTTCTTAAACCCAACTCTGTTTCTCTTGTGTTAAAACTTGTTTAAATCTTTAAGCTAAATGTTAGTTCGTATGAAGGTCATAATAAACTTTTAATGGTACTCATTTCCTACTTGATACTTTTGCCTTGGTATTTCGTTAAGTACCAATACTAATTTATTTTGTATGATGCATCCAAACCCATAAGAGTTTGTTACAATTTCATACATCTCGTAAGTTTCTTGAACCGAACTCCGTTTGTCTTATCGAAAAACTCTTTTACAATTGTAAGCTAATTATACTAACGTATGAAGTTTATAATATACTTTTAACGGTAGTCCTTTCCTGCATATTATATTAGACTTGATATTTCGTTAATTACGAATAATAATTAATTTTGTATGATGGTATCACATCCATAAAAGAGTTTGTTACAATTTCTTATTTCTCGTAAGTTTCTTAAACCCAACTTTGTTTCTCTTGTGTTAAAACTTGTTTAAATCTTTAAGCTAAATATTAGTTCGTATGAAGGTCATAATAAACTTTTAATGGTACTCATTTCCTATTTGATACTTTTGCCTTGGTATTTCGTTAAGTACCAATACTAATTTATTTCGTATGATGCATCCAAACCCATAAGAGTTTGTTACAATTTCATACATCTCGTAAGTTTCTTGAACCGAACTCCGTTTGTCTTATCGAAAAACTCTTTTACAATTGTAAGCTAATTATACTAACGTATGAAGGTTATAATGTACTTTTAACGGTAGTCCTTTCCTGCATAATGTATTAGACTTGATATTTCGTTAATTACAATTAATAATTTATTTTGTATGATGGTATCAAACCCATAAAAGAGTTTGTTACAATTTCATACATCTCGTAAGTGTCTTGAACCGAACTCCGTTTGTCTTATCGAAAAACTCTTTACAATTGTAACCTAATTATACTAGCGTATGAAGTTTATAATATACTTTTAACGGTAGTCCTTTCCTGCATATTATATTAGACTTGATATTTCGTTAATTACGAATAATAATTAATTTTGTAGGATGGTATCACATCCATAAAAGAGTTTGTTACAATTTCTTATTTCTCGTAAGTTTCTTAAACCCAACTTTGTTTCTCTTGTGTTAAAACTTGTTTAAATCTTTAAGCTAAATATTAGTTCGTATGAAGGTCATAATAAACTTTTAATGGTACTCATTTCCTACTTGATACTTTTGCCTTGGTATTTCGTTAAGTACGAATAATAATTTATTTCGTATGATGCATCCAAACCCATAAGAGTTTGTTACAATTTCATACATCTCGTAAGTGTCTTGAACCGAACTCCATTTGCCTTATCGAAAAACTCTTTTACAATTGTAAGCTAATTATACTAACGTATGAAGTTTATAATATACTTTTAACGGTAGTCCTTTCCTGCATAATATATTAGACTTGATATTTCGTTAATTACGAATAATAATTTATTTTGTATGATGGTATCAAACCCATAAAAGAGTTTGTTACAATTTCTTATTTCTCGTAAGTTTCTTGAACCAAACTCTGTTTCTCTTGTGTTAAAACTTGTTTAAAATTTTAAGCTTAATATTAGTTCGTATGAAGTTCATAATAAACTTTTAATGGTACTCATTTGCTACTTGATACTTTTGCCTTGGTATTTTGTTAAGTACGTATAATAATTTATTTCGTATGATGCATCCAAACCCATAAGAGTTTGTTACAATTTCATACATCTCGTAAGTGTCTTGAACCGAACTCCGTTTGTCTTATCGTAAAACTCTTTTACAATTGTAATCTAATTATACTAACGTATGAAGTTTATAATGTACTTTTAACGGTAGTCCTTTCCTGCATATTATATTAGACTTGATATTTCGTTAATTACGAATAATAATTAATTTTGTATGATGGTATCACATCCATAAAAGAGTTTGTTACAATTTCTTATTTCTCGTAAGTTTCTTAAACCCAACTTTGTTTCTCTTGTGTTAAAACTTGTTTAAATCTTTAAGCTAAATATTAGTTCGTATGAAGGTCATAATAAACTTTTAATGGTACTCATTTCCTACTTGATACTTTTGCCTTGGTATTTCGTTAAGTACCAATACTAATTTATTTCGTATGATGCATCCAAACCCATAAGAGTTTGTTACAATTTCATACATCTCGTAAGTTTCTTGAACCGAACTCCGTTTGTCTTATCGAAAAACTCTTTTACAATTGTAAGCTAATTATACTAACGTATGAAGGTTATAATGTACTTTTAACGGTAGTCCTTTCCTGCATAATGTATTAGACTTGATATTTCGTTAATTACAATAAATAATTTATTTTGTATGATGGTATCAAACCCATAAAAGAGTTTGTTACAATTTCATACATCTCGTAAGTGTCTTGAACCGAACTCCGTTTGTCTTATCGAAAAACTCTTTACAATTGTAACCTAATTATACTAACGTATGAAGTTTATAATGTACTTTTAACGGTAGTCCTTTCCTGCATATTATATTAGACTTGATATTTCGTTAATTACGAATAATAATTAATTTTGTAGGATGGTATCACATCCATAAAAGAGTTTGTTACAATTTCTTATTTCTCGTAAGTTTCTTAAACCCAACTTTGTTTCTCTTGTGTTAAAACTTGTTTAAATCTTTAAGCTAAATATTAGTTCGTATGAAGGTCATAATAAACTTTTAATGGTACTCATTTCCTACTTGATACTTTTGCCTTGGTATTTCGTTAAGTACCAATACTAATTTATTTCGTATGATGCATCCAAACCCATAAGAGTTTGTTACAATTTCATACATCTCGTAAGTTTCTTGAACCGAACTCCGTTTGTCTTATCGAAAAACTCTTTTACAATTGTAAGCTAATTATACTAACGTATGAAGGTTATAATGTACTTTTAACGGTAGTCCTTTCCTGCATAATGTATTAGACTTGATATTTCGTTAATTACAATAAATAATTTATTTTGTATGATGGTATCAAACCCATAAAAGAGTTTGTTACAATTTCATACATCTCGTAAGTGTCTTGAACCGAACTCCGTTTGTCTTATCGAAAAACTCTTTACAATTGTAACCTAATTATACTAACGTATGAAGTTTATAATGTACTTTTAACGGTAGTCCTTTCCTGCATATTATATTAGACTTGATATTTCGTTAATTACGAATAATAATTAATTTTGTAGGATGGTATCACATCCATAAAAGAGTTTGTTACAATTTCTTATTTCTCGTAAGTTTCTAAAACCCAACTCTGTTTCTCTTGTGTTAAAACTTGTTTAAATCTTTAAGCTAAATGTTAGTTCGTATGAAGGTCATAATAAACTTTTAATGGTACTCATTTCCTACTTGATACTTTTGCCTTGGTATTTCGTTAAGTACCAATACTAATTTATTTTGTATGATGCATCCAAACCCATAAGAGTTTGTTACAATTTCATACATCTCGTAAGTTTCTTGAACCGAACTCCGTTTGTCTTATCGAAAAACTCTTTTACAATTGTAAGCTAATTATACTAACGTATGAAGTTTATAATATACTTTTAACGGTAGTCCTTTCCTGCATAATATATTAGACTTGATATTTCGTTAATTACGAATAATAATTTATTTTGTATGATGGTATCAAACCCATAAAAGAGTTTGTTACAATTTCTTATTTCTCGTAAGTTTCTTGAACCGAACTCTGTTTCTCTTGTTTTAAAACTTGTTTAAAATTTTAAGCTTAATATTAGTTAGTATGAAGTTCATAATAAACTTTTAATGGTACTCATTTCCTACTTGATACTTTTGCCTTGGTATTTTGTTAAGTACGTATAATAATTTATTTCGTATGATGCATCCAAACCCATAAGAGTTTGTTACAATTTCATACATCTCGTAAGTGTCTTGAACCGAACTCCGTTTGTCTTATCGTAAAACTCTTTTACAATTGTAATCTAATTATATGAATGTATGAAGTTTATAATGTACTTTTAACGGTAGTCCTTTCCTTCATATTATATTAGACTTGATATTTCGTTAATTACGAATAATAATTAATTTTGTATGATGGTATCACATCCATAAAAGAGTTTGTTACAATTTCTTATTTCTCGTAAGTTTCTTAAACCCAACTTTGTTTCTCTTGTGTTAAAACTTGTTTAAATCTTTAAGCTAAATATTAGTTCGTATGAAGGTCATAATAAACTTTTAATGGTACTCATTTCCTACTTGATACTTTTGCCTTGGTATTTCGTTAAGTACCAATACTAATTTATTTCGTATGATGCATCCAAACCCATAAGAGTTTGTTACAATTTCATACATCTCGTAAGTTTCTTGAACCGAACTCCGTTTGTCTTATCGAAAAACTCTTTTACAATTGTAAGCTAATTATACTAACGTATGAAGTTTATAATATACTTTTAACGGTAGTCCTTTCCTGCATAATATATTAGACTTGATATTTCGTTAATTACGAATAATAATTTATTTTGTATGATGGTATCAAACCCATAAAAGAGTTTGTTACAATTTCTTATTTCTCGTAAGTTTCTTGAACCGAACTCTGTTTCTCTTGTGTTAAAACTTGTTTAAAATTTTAAGCTTAATATTAGTTCGTATGAAGTTCATAATAAACTTTTAATGGTACTCATTTCCTACTTGATACTTTTGCCTTGGTATTTCGTTAAGTACGAATAATAATTTATTTCGTATGATGCATCCAAACCCATAAGAGTTTGTTACAATTTCATACATCTCGTAAGTGTCTTGAACCGAACTCCGTTTGTCTTATCGTAAAACTCTTTTACAATTGTAATCTAATTATACGAACGTATGAAGTTTATAATGTACTTTTAACGGTAGTCCTTTCCTTCATATTATATTAGACTTGATATTTCGTTAATTACGAATAATAATTAATTTTGTATGATGGTATCACATCCATAAAAGAGTTTGTTACAATTTCTTATTTCTCGTAAGTTTCTTAAACCCAACTTTGTTTCTCTTGTGTTAAAACTTGTTTAAATCTTTAAGCTAAATATTAGTTCGTATGAAGATCGTAATAAACTTTTAATGGTACTCATTTCCTACTTGATACTTTTGCCTTGGTATTTCGTTAAGTGCGAATAATAATTTATTTCGTATGATGCATCCAAACCCATAAGAGTTTGTTACAATTTCATACATCTCGTAAGTTTCTTGAACCGAACTCCGTTTGTCTTATCGAAAAACTCTTTTACAATTGTAAGCTAATTATACTAACGTATGAAGTTTATAATATACTTTTAACGGTAGTCCTTTCCTGCATAATATATTAGACTTGATATTTCGTTAATTACGAATAATAATTTATTTTGTATGATGGTATCAAACCCATAAAAGAGTTTGTTACAATTTCTTATTTCTCGTAAGTTTCTTGAACCGAACTCTGTTTCTCTTGTGTTAAAACTTGTTTAAAATTTTAAGCTTAATATTAGTTCGTATGAAGTTCATAATAAACTTTTAATGGTACTCATTTCTACTTGATACTTTTGCCTTGGTATTTCGTTAAGTACGAATAATAATTTATTTCGTATGATGCATCCAAACCCATAAGAGTTTGTTACAATTTCATACATCTCGTAAGTGTCTTGAACCGAACTCCGTTTGTCTTATCGTAAAACTCTTTTACAATTGTAATCTAATTATATGAATGTATGAAGTTTATAATGTACTTTTAACGGTAGTCCTTTCCTGCATATTATATTAGACTTGATATTTCGTTAATTACGAATAATAATTAATTTTGTATGATGGTATCACATCCATAAAAGAGTTTGTTACAATTTCTTATTTCTCGTAAGTTTCTTAAACCCAACTTTGTTTCTCTTGTGTTAAAACTTGTTTAAATCTTTAAGCTAAATATTAGTTCGTATGAAGGTCATAATAAACTTTTAATGGTACTCATTTCCTACTTGATACTTTTGCCTTGGTATTTCGTTAAGTACCAATACTAATTTATTTCGTATGATGCATCCAAACCCATAAGAGTTTGTTACAATTTCATACATCTCGTAAGTTTCTTGAACCGAACTCCGTTTGTCTTATCGAAAAACTCTTTTACAATTGTAAGCTAATTATACTAACGTATGAAGGTTATAATGTACTTTTAACGGTAGTCCTTTCCTGCATAATGTATTAGACTTGATATTTCGTTAATTACAATGAATAATTTATTTTGTATGATGGTATCAAACCAATAAAAGAGTTTGTTACAATTTCATACATCTCGTAAGTGTCTTGAACCGAACTCCGTTTGTCTTATCGAAAAACTCTTACAATTGTAACCTAATTATACTAACGTATGAAGTTTATAATGTACTTTTAACGGTAGTCCTTTCCTGCATATTATATTAGACTTGATATTTCGTTAATTACGAATAATAATTAATTTTGTAGGATGGTATCACATCCATAAAAGAGTTTGTTACAATTTCTTATTTCTCGTAAGTTTCTTAAACCCAACTCTGTTTCTCTTGTGTTAAAACTTGTTTAAATCTTTAAGCTAAATGTTAGTTCGTATGAAGGTCATAATAAACTTTTAATGGTACTCATTTCCTACTTGATACTTTTGCCTTGGTATTTCGTTAAGTACCAATACTAATTTATTTTGTATGATGCATCCAAACCCATAAGAGTTTGTTACAATTTCATACATCTCGTAAGTTTCTTGAACCGAACTCCGTTTGTCTTATCGAAAAACTCTTTTACAATTGTAAGCTAATTATACTAACGTATGAAGGTTATAATGTACTTTTAACGGTAGTCCTTTCCTGCATAATATATTAGACTTGATATTTCGTTAATTACGAATAATAATTTATTTTGTATGATGGTATCAAACCCATAAAAGAGTTTGTTACAATTTCTTATTTCTCGTAAGTTTCTTGAACCGAACTCTGTTTCTCTTGTGTTAAAACTTGTTTAAAATTTTAAGCTAAATATTAGGTCGTATGAAGTTCATAATAAACTTTTAATGGTACTCATTTGCTACATGATACTTTTGCCTTGTTATTTTGTTAAGTACGTCTAATAATTTATTTCGTATGATGCATCCAAACCCATAAGAGTTTGTTACAATTTCATACATCTCGTAAGTGTCTTGAACCGAACTCCGTTTGTCTTATCGTAAAACTCTTTTACAATTGTAATCTAATTATATGAATGTATGAAGTTTATAATGTACTTTTAACGGTAGTTCTTTCCTGCATGTTATATTAGACTTGATATTTCGTTAATTACGAATAATAATTAATTTTGTATGATGGTATCACATCCATAAAAGAGTTTGTTACAATTTCTTATTTCTCGTAAGTTTCTTAAACCCAACTTTGTTTCTCTTGTGTTAAAACTTGTTTAAATCTTTAAGCTAAATATTAGTTCGTATGAAGGTCATAATAAACTTTTAATGGTACTCATTTCCTACTTGATACTTTTGCCTTGGTATTTCGTTAAGTACCAATACTAATTAATTTCGTATGATGCATCCAAACCCATAAGAGTTTGTTACAATTTCATACATCTCGTAAGTTTCTTGAACCGAACTCCGTTTGTCTTATCGAAAAACTCTTTTACAATTGTAAGCTAATTATACTAACGTATGAAGGTTATAATGTACTTTTAACGGTAGTCCTTTCCTGCATAATGTATTAGACTTGATATTTCGTTAATTACAATGAATAATTTATTTTGTATGATGGTATCAAACCCATAAAAGAGTTTGTTACAATTTCATACATCTCGTAAGTGTCTTGAACCGAACTCCGTTTGTCTTATCGAAAAACTCTTACAATTGTAACCTAATTATACTAACGTATGAAGTTTATAATGTACTTTTAACGGTAGTCCTTTCCTGCATATTATATTAGACTTGATATTTCGTTAATTACGAATAATAATTAATTTTGTAGGATGGTATCACATCCATAAAAGAGTTTGTTACAATTTCTTATTTCTCGTAAGTTTCTTAAACCCAACTCTGTTTCTCTTGTGTTAAAACTTGTTTAAATCTTTAAGCTAAATGTTAGTTCGTATGAAGGTCATAATAAACTTTTAATGGTACTCATTTCCTACTTGATACTTTTGCCTTGGTATTTCGTTAAGTACCAATACTAATTTATTTTGTATGATGCATCCAAACCCATAAGAGTTTGTTACAATTTCATACATCTCGTAAGTTTCTTGAACCGAACTCCGTTTGTCTTATCGAAAAACTCTTTTACAATTGTAAGCTAATTATACTAACGTATGAAGGTTATAATGTACTTTTAACGGTAGTCCTTTCCTGCATATTATATTAGACTTGATATTTCGTTAATTACGAATAATAATTTATTTTGTATGATGGTATCAAACCCATAAAAGAGTTTGTTACAATTTCTTATTTCTCGTAAGTTTCTTGAACCGAACTCTGTTTCTCTTGTGTTAAAACTTGTTTAAAATTTTAAGCTAAATATTAGGTCGTATGAAGTTCATAATAAACTTTTAATGGTACTCATTTGCTACATGATACTTTTGCCTTGTTATTTTGTTAAGTACGTCTAATAATTTATTTCGTATGATGCATCCAAACCCATAAGAGTTTGTTACAATTTCATACATTCGTAAGTGTCTTGAACCGAACTCCGTTTGTCTTATCGTAAAACTCTTTTACAATTGTAATCTAATTATACGAACGTATGAAGTTTATAATGTACTTTTAACGGTAGTCCTTTCCTGCATGATATATTAGACTTGATATTTCGTTAATTACGAATAATAATTAATTTTGTATGATGGTATCACATCCATAAAAGAGTTTGTTACAATTTCTTATTTCTCGTAAGTTTCTTAAACCCAACTTTGTTTCTCTTGTGTTAAAACTTGTTTAAATCTTTAAGCTAAATATTAGTTCGTATGAAGGTCATAATAAACTTTTAATGGTACTCATTTCCTACTTGATACTTTTGCCTTGGTATTTCGTTAAGTACCAATACTAATTTATTTTGTATGATGCATCCAAACCCATAAGAGTTTGTTACAATTTCATACATCTCGTAAGTTTCTTGAACCGAACTCCGTTTGTCTTATCGAAAAACTCTTTTACAATTGTAAGCTAATTATACTAACGTATGAAGGTTATAATGTACTTTTAACGGTAGTCCTTTCCTGCATAATGTATTAGACTTGATATTTCGTTAATTACAATGAATAATTTATTTTGTATGATGGTATCAAACCCATAAAAGAGTTTGTTACAATTTCATACATCTCGTAAGTTTCTTGAACCGAACTCCGTTTGTCTTATCGAAAAACTCTTACAATTGTAACCTAATTATACTAACGTATGAAGTTTATAATGTACTTTTAACGGTAGTCCTTTCCTGCATATTATATTAGACTTGATATTTCGTTAATTACGAATAATAATTAATTTTGTAGGATGGTATCACATCCATAAAAGAGTTTGTTACAATTTCTTATTTCTCGTAAGTTTCTTAAACCCAACTCTGTTTCTCTTGTGTTAAAACTTGTTTAAATCTTTAAGCTAAATGTTAGTTCGTATGAAGGTCATAATAAACTTTTAATGGTACTCATTTCCTACTTGATACTTTTGCCTTGGTATTTCGTTAAGTACCAATACTAATTAATTTCGTATGATGCATCCAAACCCATAAGAGTTTGTTACAATTTCATACATCTCGTAAGTTTCTTGAACCGAACTCCGTTTGTCTTATCGAAAAACTCTTTTACAATTGTAAGCTAATTATACTAACGTATGAAGGTTATAATGTACTTTTAACGGTAGTCCTTTCCTGCATAATGTATTAGACTTGATATTTCGTTAATTACAATGAATAATTTATTTTGTATGATGGTATCAAACCCATAAAAGAGTTTGTTACAATTTCATACATCTCGTAAGTGTCTTGAACCGAACTCCGTTTGTCTTATCGAAAAACTCTTACAATTGTAACCTAATTATACTAACGTATGAAGTTTATAATGTACTTTTAACGGTAGTCCTTTCCTGCATATTATATTAGACTTGATATTTCGTTAATTACGAATAATAATTAATTTTGTAGGATGGTATCACATCCATAAAAGAGTTTGTTACAATTTCTTATTTCTCGTAAGTTTCTTAAACCCAACTCTGTTTCTCTTGTGTTAAAACTTGTTTAAATCTTTAAGCTAAATGTTAGTTCGTATGAAGGTCATAATAAACTTTTAATGGTACTCATTTCCTACTTGATACTTTTGCCTTGGTATTTCGTTAAGTACCAATACTAATTTATTTTGTATGATGCATCCAAACCCATAAGAGTTTGTTACAATTTCATACATCTCGTAAGTTTCTTGAACCGAACTCCGTTTGTCTTATCGAAAAACTCTTTTACAATTGTAAGCTAATTATACTAACGTATGAAGGTTATAATGTACTTTTAACGGTAGTCCTTTCCTGCATAATATATTAGACTTGATATTTCGTTAATTACGAATAATAATTTATTTTGTATGATGGTATCAAACCCATAAAAGAGTTTGTTACAATTTCTTATTTCTCGTAAGTTTCTTGAACCGAACTCTGTTTCTCTTGTGTTAAAACTTGTTTAAAATTTTAAGCTAAATATTAGGTCGTATGAAGTTCATAATAAACTTTTAATGGTACTCATTTGCTACATGATACTTTTGCCTTGTTATTTTGTTAAGTACGTCTAATAATTTATTTCGTATGATGCATCCAAACCCATAAGAGTTTGTTACAATTTCATACATTTGTATGTGTCTTGAACCGAACTCCGTTTGTCTTATCGTAAAACTCTTTTACAATTGTAATCTAATTATATGAATGTATGAAGTTTATAATGTACTTTTAACGGTAGTCCTTTCCTGCATGATATATTAGACTTGATATTTCGTTAATTACGAATAATAATTAATTTTGTATGATGGTATCACATCCATAAAAGAGTTTGTTACAATTTCTTATTTCTCGTAAGTTTCTTAAACCCAACTTTGTTTCTCTTGTGTTAAAACTTGTTTAAATCTTTAAGCTAAATATTAGTTCGTATGAAGGTCATAATAAACTTTTAATGGTACTCAGTTCCTACTTGATACTTTTGCCTTGGTATTTCGTTAAGTACGAATAATAATTTATTTTGTATGATGCATCCAAACCCATAAGAGTTTGTTACAATTTCATACATCTCGTAAGTTTCTTGAACCGAACTCCGTTTGTCTTATCGAAAAACTCTTTTACAATTGTAAGCTAATTATACTAACGTATGAAGGTTATAATGTACTTTTAACGGTAGTCCTTTCCTGCATAATGTATTAGACTTGATATTTCGTTAATTACAATGAATAATTTATTTTGTATGATGGTATCAAACCCATAAAAGAGTTTGTTACAATTTCATACATCTCGTAAGTGTCTTGAACCGAACTCCGTTTGTCTTATCGAAAAACTCTTACAATTGTAACCTAATTATACTAACGTATGAAGTTTATAATGTACTTTTAACGGTAGTCCTTTCCTGCATATTATATTAGACTTGATATTTCGTTAATTACGAATAATAATTAATTTTGTAGGATGGTATCACATCCATAAAAGAGTTTGTTACAATTTCTTATTTCTCGTAAGTTTCTTAAACCCAACTCTGTTTCTCTTGTGTTAAAACTTGTTTAAATCTTTAAGCTAAATGTTAGTTCGTATGAAGGTCATAATAAACTTTTAATGGTACTCATTTCCTACTTGATACTTTTGCCTTGGTAATTCGTTGAGTACGAATAATAATTTATTTTGTATGATGCATCCAAACCCATAAGAGTTTGTTACAATTTCATACATCTCGTAAGTTTCTTGAACCGAACTCCGTTTGTCTTATCGAAAAACTCTTTTACAATTGTAAGCTAATTATACTAACGTATGAAGGTTATAATGTACTTTTAACGGTAGTCCTTTCCTGCATAATATATTAGACTTGATATTTCGTTAATTACAATTAATAATTTATTTTGTATGATGGTATCAAACCCATAAAAGAGTTTGTTACAATTTCATACATCTCGTAAGTGTCTTGAACCGAACTCCGTTTGTCTTATCGAAAAACTCTTTACAATTGTAACCTAATTATACTAACGTATGAAGTTTATAATGTACTTTTAACGGTAGTCCTTTCCTGCATATTATATTAGACTTGATATTTCGTTAATTACGAATAATAATTAATTTTGTAGGATGGTATCACATCCATAAAAGAGTTTGTTACAATTTCTTATTTCTCGTAAGTTTCTTAAACCCAACTCTGTTTCTCTTGTGTTAAAACTTGTTTAAATCTTTAAGCTAAATGTTAGTTCGTATGAAGGTCATAATAAACTTTTAATGGTACTCATTTCCTACTTGATACTTTTGCCTTGGTATTTCGTTAAGTACCAATACTAATTTATTTTGTATGATGCATCCAAACCCATAAGAGTTTGTTACAATTTCATACATCTCGTAAGTTTCTTGAACCGAACTCCGTTTGTCTTATCGAAAAACTCTTTTACAATTGTAAGCTAATTATACTAACGTATGAAGGTTATAATGTACTTTTAACGGTAGTCCTTTCCTACATAATATATTAGACTTGATATTTCGTTAATTACGAATAATAATTTATTTTGTATGATGGTATCAAACCCATAAAAGAGTTTGTTACAATTTCTTATTTCTCGTAAGTTTCTTGAACCGAACTCTGTTTCTCTTGTGTTAAAACTTGTTTAAAATTTTAAGCTAAATATTAGGTCGTATGAAGTTCATAATAAACTTTTAATGGTACTCATTTGCTACATGATACTTTTGCCTTGTTATTTTGTTAAGTACGTCTAATAATTTATTTCGTATGATGCATCCAAACCCATAAGAGTTTGTTACAATTTTGTACATCTCGTAAGTGTCTTGAACCGAACTCCGTTTGTCTTATCGAAAAACTCTTTTACAATTGTAAGCTAATTATACTAACGTATGAAGGTTATAATGTACTTTTAACGGTAGTCCTTTCCTGCATAATATATTAGACTTGATATTTCGTTAATTACGAATAATAATTTATTTTGTATGATGGTATCAAACCCATAAAAGAGTTTGTTACAATTTCATACATCTCGTAAGTGTCTTGAACCGAACTCCGTTTGTCTTATCGAAAAACTCTTTACAATTGTAACCTAATTATACTAACGTATGAAGTTTATAATGTACTTTTAACGGTAGTCCTTTCCTGCATATTATATTAGACTTGATATTTCGTTAATTACGAATAATAATTAATTTTTTATGATGGTATCACATCCATAAAAGAGTTTGTTACAATTTCTTATTTCTCGTAAGTTTCTTAAACCCAACTCTGTTTCTCTTGTGTTAAAACTTGTTTAAATCTTTAAGCTAAATGTTAGTTCGTATGAAGGTCATAATAAACTTTTAATGGTACTCATTTCCTACTTGATACTTTTGCCTTGGTATTTCGTTAAGTACCAATACTAATTTATTTCGTATGATGCATCCAAACCCATAAGAGTTTGTTACAATTTCATACATCTCGTAAGTGTCTTGAACCGAACTCCTTTTGTCTTATCGAAAATCTCTTTTACAATTGTAAGCTAATTATACTAACGTATGAAGGTTATAATGTACTTTTAACGGTAGTCCTTTCCTGCATAATATATTAGACTTGATATTTCGTTAATTACGAATAATAATTTATTTTGTATGATGGTATCAAACCCATAAAAGAGTTTGTTACAATTTCTTATTTTTCGTAAGTTTCTTGAACCGAACTCTGTTTCTCTTGTGTTAAAACTTGTTTAAAATTTTAAGCTAAATATTAGTTCGTATGAAGTTCATAATAAACTTTTAATGGTACTCATTTGCTACTTGATACTTTTGCCTTGTTATTTTGTTAAGTACGTCTAATAATTTATTTCGTATGATGCATCCAAACCCATAAGAGTTTGTTACAATTTTGTACATCTCGTAAGTGTCTTGAACCGAACTCTGTTTGTCTTATCGAAAAACTCTTTACAATTGTAAGCTAATTATACTAACGTATGAAGTTTATAATGTACTTTTAACGGTAGTCCTTTCCTGCATATTATATTAGACTTGATATTTCGTTAATTACGAATAATAATTAATTTTGTATGATGGTATCACATCCATAAAAGAGTTTGTTACAATTTCTTATTTCTCGTAAGTTTCTTAAACCCAACTATGTTTCTCTTGTGTTAAAACTTGTTTAAATCTTTAAGCTAAATGTTAGTTCGTATGAAGGTCATAATAAACTTTTAATGGTACTCATTTCCTACTTGATACTTTTGCCTTGGTATTTCGTTAAGTACCAATACTAATTTATTTTGTATGATTCATCCAAACCCATAAGAGTTTGTTACAATTTCATACATCTCGTAAGTGTCTTGAACTGAACTCCTTTTGTCTTATCGAAAATCTCTTTTACAATTGTAAGCTAATTATACTAGCGTATGAAGGTTATAATGTACTTTTAACGGTAGTCCTTTCCTGCATAATATATTAGACTTGATATTTCGTTAATTACAATTAATAATTTATTTTGTATGATGGTATCAAACCCATAAAAGAGTTTGTTACAATTTCATACATCTCGTAAGTGTCTTGAACCGAACTCCGTTTGTCTTATCGAAAAACTCTTTACAATTGGAACCTAATTATACTAACGTATGAAGTTTATAATTTACTTTTAACGGTAGTCCTTTCCTGCATATTATATTACACTTGATATTTCGTTAATTACGAATAATAATTAATTTTGTAGGATGGTATCACATCCATAAAAGAGTTTGTTACAATTTCTTATTTCTCGTAAGTTTCTTAAACCCAACTCTGTTTCTCTTGTGTTAAAACTTGTTTAAATCTTTAAGCTAAATGTTAGTTCGTATGAAGGTCATAATAAACTTTTAATGGTACTCATTTCCTACTTGATACTTTTGCCTTGGTATTTCGTTAAGTACCAATACTAATTTATTTTGTATGATGCATCCAAACCCATAAGAGTTTGTTACAATTTCATACATCTCGTAAGTTTCTTGAACCGAACTCCGTTTGTCTTATCGAAAAACTCTTTTACAATTGTAAGCTAATTATACTAACGTATGAAGGTTATAATGTACTTTTAACGGTAGTCCTTTCCTGCATAATATATTGGACTTGATATTTCGTTAATTACAATTAATAATTTATTTTGTATGATGGTATCAAACCCATAAAAGAGTTTGTTACAATTTCATACATCTCGTAAGTGTCTTGAACCGAACTCCGTTTGTCTTATCGAAAAACTCTTTACAATTGTAACCTAATTATACTAACGTATGAAGTTTATAATGTATTTTTAACGGTAGTCCTTTCCTGCATATTATATTAGACTTGATATTTCGTTAATTACGAATAATAATTAATTTTGTATGATGGTATCACATCCATAAAAGAGTTTGTTACAATTTCTTATTTCTCGTAAGTTTCTTAAACCCAACTTTGTTTCTCTTGTGTTAAAACTTGTTTAAATCTTTAAGCTAAATATTAGTTCGTATGAAGGTCATAATAAACTTTTAATGGTACTCATTTCCTACTTGATACTTTTGCCTTGGTATTTCGTTAAGTACGTATAATAATTTATTTCGTATGATGCATCCAAACCCATAAGAGTTTGTTACAATTTCATACATCTCGTAAGTGTCTTGAACTGAACTCCGTTTGTCTTATCGAAAAACTCTTTTACAATTGTAAGCTAATTATACTAACGTATGAAGTTTATAATGTACTTTTAACGGTAGTCCTTTCCTGCATAATATATTAGACTTGATATTTCGTTAATTACGAATAATAATTTATTTTGTATGATGGTATCAAACCCATAAAAGAGTTTGTTACAATTTCTTATTTCTCGTAAGTTTCTTGAACCGAACTCTGTTTCTCTTGTGTTAAAACTTGTTTAAAATTTTAAGCTAAATATTAGTTCGTATGAAGTTCATAATAAACTTTTAATGGTACTCATTTCCTACTTGATACTTTTGCCTTGGTATTTTGTTAAGTACGTATAATAATTTATTTCGTATGATGCATCCAAACCCATAAGAGTTTGTTACAATTTCATACATCTCGTAAGTGTCTTGAACCGAACTCCGTTTGTCTTATCGTAAAACTCTTTTACAATTGTAAGCTAATTATACTAACGTATGCAGTTTATAATGTACTTTTAACGGTAGTCCTTTCCTGCATATTATATTAGACTTGATATTTCGTTAATTACGAATAATAATTAATTTTGTATGATGGTATCACAACCATAAAAGAGTTTGTTACAATTTCTTATTTCTCGTAAGTTTCTTAAACCCAACTTTGTTTCTCTTGTGTTAAAACTTGTTTAAATCTTTACGCTAAATATTAGTTCGTATGAAGGTCATAATAAACTTTTAATGGTACTCATTTCCTACTTGATACTTTTGCCTTGGTATTTCGTTAAGTACCAATACTAATTTATTTCGTATGATGCATCCAAACCCATAAGAGTTTGTTACAATTTCATACATCTCGTAAGTTTCTTGAACCGAACTCCGTTTGTCTTATCGAAAAACTCTTTTACAATTGTAAGCTAATTATACTAACGTATGAAGGTTATAATGTACTTTTAACGGTAGTCTTTTCCTGCATAATATATTAGACTTGATATTTCGTTAATTACAATGAATAATTTATTTTGTATGATGGTATCAAACCCATAAAAGAGTTTGTTACAATTTCATACATCTCGTAACTGTCTTGAATCGAACTCCGTTTGTCTTATCGAAAAACTCTTTACAATTGTAACCTAATTATACTAACGTATGAAGTTTATGATGTACTTTTAACGGTAGTCCTTTCCTGCATATTATATTAGACTTGATATTTCGTTAATTACGAATAATAATTAATTTTGTAGGATGGTATCACATCCATAAAAGAGTTTGTTACAATTTCTTATTTCTCGTAAGTTTCTTAAACCCAACTCTGTTTCTCTTGTGTTAAAACTTGTTTAAATCTTTAAGCTAAATGTTAGTTCGTATGAAGGTCATAATAAACTTTTAATGGTACTCATTTCCTACTTGATACTTTTGCCTTGGTATTTCGTTAAGTACGAATAATAATTTATTTCGTATGATGCATCCAAACCCATAAGAGTTTGTTACAATTTCATACATCTCGTAAGTGTCTTGAACCGAACTCCGTTTGTCTTCTCGTAAAACTCTTTTACAATTGTAATCTAATTATACGAATGCATGAAGTTTATAATGTACTTTTAACGGTAGTCCTTTCCTGCATGATATATTAGACTTGCTATTTCGTTAATTACGAATAATAATTTATTTTGTATGATGGTATCAAACCCATAAAAGAGTTTGTTACAATTTCTTATTTCTCGTAAGTTTCTTGAACCGAACTCTGTTTCTCTTGTGTTAAAACTTGTTTAAAATTTTAAGCTTAATATTAGTTCGTATGAAGTTCATAATAAACCTTTAATGGTACTCATTTCCTACTTGATACTTTTGCCTTGGTATTTTGTTAAGTACGTATAATAATTTATTTCGTATGATGCATCCAAACCCATAAGAGTTTGTTACAATTTCATACATCTCGTAAGTATCTTGAACCGAACTCCGTTTGTCTTATCGTAAAACTCTTTTACAATTGTAAGCTAATTATACTAACGTATGAAGGTTATAATGTACTTTTAACGGTAGTCTTTTCCTGCATAATATATTAGACTTGATATTTCGTTAATTACAATGAATAATTTATTTTGTATGATGGTATCAAACCCATAAAAGAGTTTGTTACAATTTCATACATCTCGTAAGTGTCTTGAACCGAACTCCGTTTGTCTTATCGAAAAACTCTTTACAATTGTAACCTAATTATACTAACGTAAGAAGTTTATAATGTATTTTTAACGGTAGTCCTTTCCTGCATATTATATTAGACTTGATATTTCGTTAATTACGAATAATAATTAATTTTGTATGATGGTATCACATCCATAAAAGAGTTTGTTACAATTTCTTATTTCTCGTAAGTTTCTTAAACCCAACTTTGTTTCTCTTGTGTTATAACTTGTTTAAATCTTTAAGCTAAATATTAGTTCATATGAAGGTCATAATAAACTTTTAATGGTACTCATTTCCTACTTGATACTTTTGCCTTGGTATTTCGTTAAGTACGTATAATAATTTATTTCGTATGATGCATCCAAAACCCATAAGAGTTTGTTACAATTTCATACATCTCGTAAGTGTCTTGAACCGAACTCCGTTTGTCTTATCGAAAAACTCTTTTACAATTGTAAGCTAATTATACTAACGTATGAAGTTTATAACGTACTTTTAACGGTAGTCCTTTCCTGCATAATATATTAGACTTGATATTTCGTTAATTACGAATAATAATTTATTTTGTATGATGGTATCAAACCCATAAAAGAGTTTGTTACAATTTCTTATTTCTCGTAAGTTTCTTGAACCGAACTCTGTTTCTCTTGTGTTAAAACTTGTTTAAAATTTTAAGCTTAATATTAGTTCGTATGAAGTTCATAATAAACCTTTAATGGTACTCATTTCCTACTTGATACTTTTGCCTTGGTATTTTGTTAAGTACGTATAATAATTTATTTCGTATGATGCATCCAAACCCATAAGAGTTTGTTACAATTTCATACATCTCGTAAGTATCTTGAACCGTACTCCGTTTGTCTTATCGTAAAACTCTTTTACAATTGTAAGCTAATTATACTAACGTATGAAGGTTATAATGTACTTTTAACGGTAGTCTTTTCCTGCATAATATATTAGACTTGATATTTCGTTAATTACAATGAATAATTTATTTTGTATGATGGTATCAAACCCATAAAAGAGTTTGTTACAATTTCATACATCTCGTAAGTGTCTTGAACCGAACTCCGTTTGTCTTATCGAAAAACTCTTTACAATTGTAACCTAATTATACTAACGTATGAAGTTTATAATGTACTTTTAACGGTAGTCCTTTCCTGCATATTATATTAGACTTGATATTTCGTTAATTACGAATAATAATTAATTTTGTAGGATGGTATCACATCCATAAAAGAGTTTGTTACAATTTCTTATTTCTCGTAAGTTTCTTAAACCCAACTATGTTTCTCTTGTGTTAAATCTTTTTTAAATCTTTAAGCTAAATGTTAGTTCGTATGAAGGTCATAATAAACTTTTAATGGTACTCATTTCCTACTTGATACTTTTGCCTTGGTATTTCGTTAAGTACCAATACTAATTTATTTTGTATGATGCATCCAAACCCATAAGAGTTTGTTACAATTTCATACATCTCGTAAGTGTCTTGAACCGAACTCCGTTTGTCTTATCGAAAAACTCTTTACAATTGTAACCTAATTATACTAACGTATGATGTTTATAATGTATTTTTAACGGTAGTCCTTTCCTGCATATTATATTAGACTTGATATTTCGTTAATTACGAATAATAATTTATTTTGTATGATGGTATCAAACCCATAAAAGAGTTTGTTACAATTTCTTATTTCTCGTAAGTTTCTTGAACCGAACTCTGTGTTCTCTTGTGTTAAAAGTTTTTTAAATCTTTAAGCTAAATATTAGTTCGTATGAAGGTCATAATAAACTTTTAATGGTACTCATTTCCTACTTGATACTTTTGTCTTGGTATTTCGTTAAGTACCAATACTAATTTATTTCGTATGATGCATCTAAACCCATAAGAATTTGTTACAATTTCATACATCTCGTAAGTGTCTTGAACCGAACTCCGTTTGTCTTATCGAAAAACTCTTACAATTGTAACCTAATTATACTAACGTATGAAGTTTATAATGTACTTTTAACGGTACTCCTTTCCTGCATAATATATTAGACTTGATATTTCGTTAATTACGAATAATAATTTATTTTGTATTATGGTATCAAACCCATAAAAGAGTTTGTTACAATTTCTTATTTCTCGTAAGTTTCTTAAACCCAACTTTGTTTCTCTTATGTTAAAACTTGTTTAAATCTTTAAGCTAAATATTAGTTCGTATGAAGGTCATAATAAACTTTTAATGGTACTCATTTCGTACTTGATACTTTTGCCTTGGTATTTCGTTAAGTACCAATACTAATTTATTTCGTATGATGCATCTAAACCCATAAGAGTTTGTTACAATTTCATACATCTCGTAAGTGTCTTGAACCGAACTCCGTTTGTCTTATCGAAAAACTCTTTTACAATTGTAAGCTAATTATACTAACGTATGAAGTTTATAATGTACTTTTAACGGTAGTCCTTTCCTGCATAATATATTAGACTTGATATTTCGTTAATTACGAATAATAATTTATTTTGTATGATGCTATCACACCCATAAAAGAGTTTGTTACAATTTCTTATTTCTCGTAAGTTTCTTGAACCGAACTCTGTTTCTCTTGTGTTAAAACTTGTTTAAAAGTTTAAGCTTAATATTAGTTCGTATGAAGTTCATAATAAACTTTTAATGGTACTCATTTGCTACTTGATACTTTTGCCTTGTTATTTTGTTAAGTACGTATAATAATTTATTTCGTATGATGCATCCAAACCCATAAGAGTTTGTTACAATTTCATACATCTCGTAAGTGTCTTGAACCGAACTCCGTTTGTCTTATCGAAAAACTCTTTACAATTGTAAGCTAATTATACTAACGTATGAAGTTTATAATGTACTTTGAACGGTAGTCCTTTTCTGTATATTATATTAGACTTGATATTTCGTTAATTACGAATAATAATTAATTTTGTAGGATGGTATAACATCCATAAAAGAGTTTGTTACAATTTCTTATTTCTCATAAGTTTCTTAAACCCAACTCTGTTTCTCTTGTGTTAAAACTTGTTTAAAAGTTTAAGCTTAATATTAGTTCTTAGGAAGTTCATAATAAACTTTTAATGGTACTCATTTGCTACTTGATACTTTTGCCTTGTTATTTTGTTAAGTACGTATAATAATTTATTTCGTATGATGCATCCAAACCCATAAGAGTTTGTTACAATTTCATACATCTCGTAATTGTCTTGAACCGAACTCCGTTTGTCTTATCGAAAAACTCTTTACAATTGTAAGCTAATTATACTAACGTATGAAGTTTATAATGTACTTTGAACGGTAGTCCTTTTCTGTATATTATATTAGACTTGATATATCGTTAATTACGAATAATAATTTATTTTGTATGATGCTATCACACCCATAAAAGAGTTTGTTACAATTTCTTATTTCTCGTAAGTTTCTTGAACCGAACTCTGTTTCTCTTGTGTTAAAACTTGTTTAAAAGTTTAAGCTTAATATTAGTTCGTATGAAGTTCATAATAAACTTTTAATGGTACTCATTTCCTACTTTATACTTTTGCCTTGGAATTTTGTTAAGTACGTATAATAATTTATTTCGTATGATGCATCCAAACCCATAAGAGTTTGTTACAATTTCATACATCTCGTAAGTGTCTTGAACCGAACTCCGTTTGTCTTATCGTAAAACTCTTTTACAATTGTAAGCTAATTATACTAACATATGCAGTTTATAATGTACTTTTAACAGTAGTCCTTTCCTGCATAATATATTAGACTTGCTATTTCGTTAATTACGAATAATAATTTATTTTGTATGATGGTATAACATCCATAAAAGAGTTTGTTACAATTTCTTATTTCTCGTAAGTTTCTTGAACCGAACTCTGTTTCTGTTGTGTTAAAACTTGTTTAAAAGTTTAAGCTTAATATTAGTTCTTAGGAAGTTCATAATAAACTTTTAATGGTACTCATTTGCTACTTGATACTTTTGACTTGTTATTTTGGTAAGTACGTATAATAATTTATTTCGTATGATGCATCCAAACCCATAAGAGTTTGTTACAATTTCATACATCTCGTACTTGTCTTGAACCGAACTCCGTTTGTCTTATCGAAAAACTCTTTACAATTGTAAGCTAATTATACTAACGTATGAAGTTTATAATGTACTTTGAACGGTAGTCCTTTTCTGTATATTATATTAGACTTGATATTTCGTTAATTACGAATAATAATTAATTTTGTATGATGGTATCAAACCCATAAAAGAGTTTGTTACAATTTCTTATTTCTCGTAAGTTTCTTAAACCCAACTTTGTTTCTCTTATGTTAAAACTTGATTAAATCTTTAAGCTAAATATTAGTTCGTATGAAGGTCATAATAAACTTTTAATGGTACTCATTTCGTACTTGATACTTTTGCCTTGGTATTTCGTTAAGTACCAATACTAATTTATTTCGTATGATGCATCTAAACCCATAAGAGTTTGTTACAATTTCATACATCTCGTAAGTGTCTTGAACCGAACTCCGTTTGTTTTATCGAAAAACTCTTTACAATTGTAAGCTAATTATACGAATGCATGAAGTTTACAATGTACTTTTAACGGTAGTCCTTTCCTGCATAATGTATTAGACTTGCTATTTCGTTAATTACGAATAATAATTTATTTTGTATGATGGTATCAAACCCATAAAAGAGTTTGTTACAATTTCTTATTTCTCGTAAGTTTCTTAAACCCAACTTTGTTTCTCTTGTGTTAAAACTTGTTTAAATCTTTAAGCTAAATATTAGTTCGTATGAAGGTCATAATAAACTTTTAATGGTACTCATTTCCTACTTGATTCTTTTGCCTTGGTATTTCGTTAAGTACCAATACTAATTTATTTCGTATGATGCATCAAAACCCATAAGAGTTTGTTACAATTTCATACATCTCGTAAGTGTCTTGAACCGAACTCCGTTTGTCTTGTCGTAAAACTCTTTTACAATTGTAATCTAATTATACGAATGTATGAAGTTTATAATGTACTTTTAACGGTAGTCCTTTCCTGCATGATATATTAGACTTGCTATTTTGTTAATTACGAATAATAATTTATTTTGTATGATGGTATCAAACCCATAAAAGAGTTTGTTACAATTTCTTATTTCTCGTAAGTTTCTTAAACCCAACTTTGTTTCTCTTATGTTAACACTTGTTTAAATCTTTAAGCTAAATATTAGTTCGTATGAAGGTCATAATAAACTTTTAATGGTACTCATTTCGTACTTGATACTTTTGCCTTGGTATTTCGTTAAGTACCAATACTAATTTATTTCGTATGATGCATCTAAACCCATAAGAGTTTGTTACAATTTCATACATCTCGTAAGTGTCTTGAAACGAACTCCGTTTGTCTTATCGAAAAACTCTTTTACAATTGTAAGCTAATTATACTAACGTATGAAGTTTATAATGTACTTTTAACGGTAGTCCTTTCCTGCATAATATATTAGACTTGATATTTCGTTAATTACGAATAATAGTTTATTTTGTATGATGGTATCAAACCCATAAACGAGTTTGTTACAATTTCTTATTTCTTGTAAGTTTCTTGAACCGAACTCTGTTTCTCTTGTGTTAAAATTGTTTAAAATTTTAAGCTTAATATTAGTTCGTATGAAGTTCATAATAAACTTTTAATGGTACTCATTTCCTACATGATACTTTTGCCTTGGTATTTCGTTAAGTACCAATACTAATTTATTTCGTATGATGCATCCAAACCCATAAGAGTTTGTTACAATTTCATACATCTCGTAAGTGTCTTGAACCGAACTCCGTTTGTTTTATCAAAAAACTCTTTACAATTGTAATCTAATTATACGAATGCATGAAGTTTACAATGTACTTTTAACGGTAGTCCTTTCCTGCATGATATATTAGACTTGCTATTTCGTTAATTACGAATAATAATTTATTTTGTATGATGGTATCACACCCATAAAAGAGTTTGTTACAATTTCTTATTTCTCGTAAGTTTCTTAAACCCAACTTTGTTTCTCTTATGTTAAAACTTGTTTAAATCTTTAAGCTAAATATTAGTTCGTATGAAGGTCATAATAAACTTTTAATGGTACTCATTTCGTACTTGATACTTTTGCCTTGGTATTTCGTTAAGTACCAATACTAATTTATTTCGTATGATGCATCTAAACCCATAAGAGTTTGTTACAATTTCATACATCTCGTAAGTGTCTTGAACCGAACTCCGTTTGTCTTATCGAAAAACTCTTTTACAATTGTAAGCTAATTATACTAACGTATGAAGTTTATAATGTACTTTTAACGGTAGTCCTTTCCTGCATAATATATTAGACTTGATATTTCGTTAATTACGAATAATAATTTATTTTGTATGATGGTATCAAACCCATAAAAGAGTTTGTTACAATTTCTTATTTCTCGTAAGTTTCTTAAACCCAACTTTGTTTCTCTTATGTTAAAACTTGTTTAAATCTTTAAGCTAAATATTAGTTCGTATGAAGGTCATAATAAACTTTTAATGGTACTCATTTCGTACTTGATACTTTTGCCTTGGTATTTCGTTAAGTACCAATACTAATTTATTTCGTATGATGCATCTAAACCCATAAGAGTTTTTTACAATTTCATACATCTCGTAAGTGTCTTGAACCGAACTCCGTTTGTCTTATCGAAAAACTCTTTTACAATTGTAAGCTAATTATACTAACGTATGAAGTTTATAATGTACTTTTAACGGTAGTCCTTTCCTGCATAATATATTAGACTTGATATTTCGTTAATTACGAATAATAATTTATTTTGTATGATGGTATCAAACCCATAAACGAGTTTGTTACAATTTCTTATTTCTTGTAAGTTTCTTGAACCGAACTCTGTTTCTCTTGTGTTAAAATTGTTTAAAATTTTAAGCTTAATATTAGTTCGTATGAAGTTCATAATAAACTTTTAATGGTACTCATTTCCTACATGATACTTTTGCCTTGGTATTTCGTTAAGTACCAATACTAATTTATTTCGTATGATGCATCCAAACCCATAAGAGTTTGTTACAATTTCATACATCTCGTAAGTGTCTTGAACCGAACTCCGTTTGTTTTATCGAAAAACTCTTTACAATTGTAATCTAATTATACGAATGCATGAAGTTTACAATGTACTTTTAACGGTAGTCCTTTCCTGCATGATATATTAGACTTGCTATTTCGTTAATTACGAATAATAATTTATTTTGTATGATGGTATCAAACCCATAAAAGAGTTTGTTACAATTTCTTATTTCTCGTAAGTTTCTTAAACCCAACTTTGTTTCTCTTGTGTTAAAACTTGTTTAAATCTTTAAGCTAAATATTAGTTCGTATGAAGGTCATAATAAACTTTTAATGGTACTCATTTCCTACTTGACACTTTTGCCTTGGTATTTCGTTAAGTACCAATACTAATTTATTTCGTATGATGCATCTAAACCCATAAGAGTTTGTTACAATTTCATACATCTCGTAAGTGTCTTGAACCGAACTCCGTTTGTCTTATCGAAAAACTCTTTTACAATTGTAAGCTAATTATACTAACGTATGAAGTTTATAATGTACTTTTAACGGTAGTCCTTTCCTGCATAATATATTAGACTTGATATTTTGTTAATTACGAATAATAATTTATTTTGTATGATGGTATCAAACCCATAAAAGAGTTTGTTACAATTTCTTATATCTCGTAAGTTTCTTGAACCGAACTCTGTTTCTCTTGTGTTAAAATTGTTTAAAATTTTAAGCTTAATATTAGTTCGTATGAAGTTCATAATAAACTTTTAATGGTACTCATTTCCTACATGATACTTTTGCCTTGGTATTTCGTTAAGTACCAATACTAATTTATTTCGTATGATGCATCCAAACCCATAAGAGTTTGTTACAATTTCATACATCTCGTAAGTGTCTTGAACCGAACTCCGTTTGTTTTATCAAAAAACTCTTTACAATTGTAAGCTAATTATACTAACGTATGAAGTTTACAATGTACTTTTAACGGTAGTCCTTTCCTGCATAATGTATTAGACTTGATATTTCGTTAATTACGAATAATAATTTATTTTGTATGATGGTATCAAACCCATAAAAGAGTTTGTTACAATTTCTTATTTCTCGTAAGTTTCTTAAACCCAAGTTTGTTTCTCTTATGTTAAAACTTGTTTAAATCTTTAAGCTAAATATTAGTTCGTATGAAGGTCATAATAAACTTTTAATGGTACTCATTTCGTACTTGACACTTTTGCCTTGGTATTTCGTTAAGTACCAATACTAATTTATTTCGTATGATGCATCTAAACCCATAAGAGTTTGTTACAATTTCATACATCTCGTAAGTGTCTTGAACCGAACTCCGTTTGTCTTATCGAAAAACTCTTTTACAATTGTAAGCTAATTATACTAACGTATGAAGTTTATAATGTACTTTTAACGGTAGTCCTTTCCTGCATAATATATTAGACTTGATATTTCGTTAATTACGAATAATAATTTATATTGTATGATGGTATCAAACCCATAAAAGAGTTTGTTACAATTTCTTATTTCTCGTAAGTTTCTTGAACCGAACTCTGTTTCTCTTGTGTTAAAATTGTTTAAAATTTTAAGCTTAATATTAGTTCGTATGAAGTTCATAATAAACTTTTAATGGTACTCATTTCCTACATGATACTTTTGCCTTGGTATTTCGTTAAGTACCAATACTAATTTATTTCGTATGATGCATCCAAACCCATAAGAGTTTGTTACAATTTCATACATCTCGTAAGTGTCTTGAACCGAACTCCGTTTGTTTTATCAAAAAACTCTTTACAATTGTAATCTAATTATACGAACGTATGAAGTTTACAATGTACTTTTAACGGTAGTCCTTTCCTGCATGATATGTTTGACTTGCTATTTCGTTAATTACGAATAATAATTTATTTTGTATGATGGTATCAAACCCATAAAAGAGTTTGTTACAATTTCTTATTTCTCGTAAGTTTCTTAAACCCAACTTTGTTTCTCTTATGTTAAAACTTGTTTAAATCTTTAAGCTAAATATTAGTTCGTATGAAGGTCATAATAAACTTTTAATGGTACTCATTTCGTACTTGATACTTTTGCCTTGGTATTTCGTTAAGTACCAATACTAATTTATTTCGTATGATGCATCTAAACCCATAAGAGTTTGTTACAATTTCATACATCTCGTAAGTGTCTTGAACCGAACTCCGTTTGTCTTATCGAAAAACTCTTTTACAATTGTAAGCTAATTATACTAACGTATGAAGTTTATAATGTACTTTTAACGGTAGTCCTTTCCTGCATAATATATTAGACTTGATATTTCGTTAATTACGAATAATAATTTATTTTGTATGATGGTATCAAACCCATAAAAGAGTTTGTTACAGTTTCTTATTTCTCGTAAGTTTCTTGAACCGAACTCTGTTTCTCTTGTGTTAAAACTTGTTTAAAATTTTAAGCTTAATATTAGTTCGTATGAAGTTCATAATAAACTTTTAATGGTACTCATTTCCTACATGATACTTTTGCCTTGGTATTTCGTTAAGTACCAATACTAATTTATTTCGTATGATGCATCCAAACCCATAAGAGTTTGTTACAATTTCATACATCTCGTAAGTGTCTTGAACCGAACTCCGTTTGTTTTATCGAAAAACTCTTTACAATTGTAAGCTAATTATACGAACGTATGAAGTTTACAATGTACTTTTAACGGTAGTCCTTTCCTGCATGATATGTTTGACTTGCTATTTCGTTAATTACGAATAATAATTTATTTTGTATGATGGTATCACACCCATAAAAGAGTTTGTTACAATTTCTTATTTCTCGTAAGTTTCTTAAACCCAACTTTGTTTCTCTTGTGTTAAAACTTGTTTAAATCTTTAAGCTAAATATTAGTTCGTATGAAGGTCATAATAAACTTTTAATGGTACTCATTTCCTACTTGATACTTTTGCCTTGGTATTTCGTTAAGTACCAATACTAATTTATTTCGTATGATGCATCTAAACCCATAAGAGTTTGTTACAATTTCATACATCTCGTAAGTGTCTTGAACCGAACTCCGTTTGTCTTATCGAAAAACTCTTTTACAATTGTAAGCTAATTATACTAACGTATGAAGTTTATAATGTACTTTTAACGGTAGTCCTTTCCTGCATAATATATTAGACTTGATATTTTGTTAATTACGAATAATAATTTATTTTGTATGATGGTATCACACCCATAAAAGAGTTTGTTACAATTTCTTATATCTCGTAAGTTTCTTGAACCGAACTCTGTTTCTCTTGTGTTAAAATTGTTTAAAATTTTAAGCTTAATATTAGTTCGTATGAAGTTCATAATAAACTTTTAATGGTACTCATTTCCTACATGATACTTTTGCCTTGGTATTTCGTTAAGTACCAATACTAATTTATTTCGTATGATGCATCCAAACCCATAAGAGTTTGTTACAATTTCATACATCTCGTAAGTGTCTTGAACCGAACTCCGTTTGTTTTATCGAAAAACTCTTTACAATTGTAATCTAATTATACGAACGTATGAAGTTTACAATGTACTTTTAACGGTAGTCCTTTCCTGCATGATATATTAGACTTGCTATTTCGTTAATTACGAATAATAATTTATTTTGTATGATGGTATCAAACCCATAAAACAGTTTGTTACAATTTCTTATTTCTCGTAAGTTTCTTAAACCCAACTTTGTTTCTCTTGTGTTAAAACTTGTTTAAATCTTTAAGCTAAATATTAGTTCGTATGAAGGTCATAATAAACTTTTAATGGTACTCATTTCCTACTTGATACTTTTGCCATGGTATTTCGTTAAGTACCAATACTAATTTATTTCGTATGATGCATCTAAACCCATAAGAGTTTGTTACAATTTCATACATCTCGTAAGTGTCTTGAACCGAACTCCGTTTGTCTTATCGAAAAACTCTTTTACAATTGTAAGCTAATTATACTAACGTATGAAGTTTATAATGTACTTTTAACGGTAGTCCTTTCCTGCATAATATATTAGACTTGATATTTTGTTAATTACGAATAATAATTTATTTTGTATGATGGTATCAAACCCATAAAAGAGTTTGTTACAATTTCTTATTTCTCGTAAGTTTCTTGAACCGAACTCTGTTTCTCTTGTGTTAAAATTGTTTAAAATTTTAAGCTTAATATTAGTTCGTATGAAGTTCATAATAAACTTTTAATGGTACTCATTTCCTACATGATACTTTTGCCTTGGTATTTCGTTAAGTACCAATACTAATTTATTTCGTATGATGCATCCAAACCCATAAGAGTTTGTTACAATTTCATACATCTCGTAAGTGTCTTGAACCGAACTCCGTTTGTTTTATCAAAAACTCTTTACAATTGTAATCTAATTATACGAATGCATGAAGTTTACAATGTACTTTTAACGGTAGTCCTTTCCTGCATGATATATTAGACTTGCTATTTCGTTAATTACGAATAATAATTTATTTTGTATGATGGTATCACACCCACAAAAGAGTTTGTTACAATTTCTTATTTCTCGTAAGTTTCTTAAACCCAACTTTGTTTCTCTTATGTTAAAACTTGTTTAAATCTTTAAGCTAAATATTAGTTCGTATGAAGGTCATAATAAACTTTTAATGGTACTCATTTCGTACTTGATACTTTTGCCTTGGTATTTCGTTAAGTACCAATACTAATTTATTTCGTATGATGCATCCAAACCCATAAGAGTTTGTTACAATTTCATACATCTCGTAAGTGTCTTGAACCGAACTCCGTTTGTCTTATCGAAAAACTCTTTTACAATTGTAAGCTAATTATACTAACGTATGAAGTTTATAATGTACTTTTAACGGTAGTCCTTTCCTGCATAATATATTAGACTTGATATTTCGTTAATTACGAATAATAATTTATTTTGTATGATGGTATCAAACCCATAAAAGAGTTTGTTACAGTTTCTTATTTCTCGTAAGTTTGTTGAACCGAACTCTGTTTCTCTTGTGTTAAAACTTGTTTAAAATTTTAAGCTTAATATTAGTTCGTATGAAGTTCATAATAAACTTTTAATGGTACTCATTTCCTACATGATACTTTTGCCTTGGTATTTCGTTAAGTACCAATACTAATTTATTTCGTATGATGCATCCAAACCCATAAGAGTTTGTTACAATTTCATACATCTCGTAAGTGTCTTGAACCGAACTCCGTTTGTTTTATCGAAAAACTCTTTACAATTGTAAGCTAATTATACTAACGTATGAAGTTTACAATGTACTTTTAACGGTAGTCCTTTCCTGCATAATGTATTAGACTTGATATTTCGTTAATTACGAATAATAATTTATTTTGTATGATGGTATCAAACCCATAAAAGAGTTTGTTACAATTTCTTATTTCTCGTAAGTTTCTTAAACCCAACTTTGTTTCTCTTGTGTTAAAACTTGTTTAAATCTTTAAGCTAAATATTAGTTCGTATGAAGGTCATAATAAACTTTTAATGGTACTCATTTCCTACTTGATACTTTTGCCTTGGTATTTCGTTAAGTACCAATACTAATTTATTTCGTATGATGCATCCAAACCCATAAGAGTTTGTTACAATTTCATACATCTCGTAAGTGTCTTGAACCGAACTCCGTTTGTTTTATCAAAAAACTCTTTACAATTGTAAGCTAATTATACTAACGTATGAAGTTTACAATGTACTTTTAACGGTAGTCCTTTCCTGCATAATGTATTAGACTTGATATTTCGTTAATTACGAATAATAATTTATTTTGTATGATGGTATCAAACTCATAAAAGAGTTTGTTACAATTTCTTATTTCTCGTAAGTTTCTTAAACCCAACTTTGTTTCTCTTATGTTAAAACTTGTTTAAATCTTTAAGCTAAATATTAGTTCGTATGAAGGTCATAATAAACTTTTAATGGTACTCATTTCGTACTTGATACTTTTGCCTTGGTATTTCGTTAAGTACCAATACTAATTTATTTCGTATGATGCATCTAAACCCATAAGAGTTTGTTACAATTTCATACATCTCGTAAGTGTCTTGAACCGAACTCCGTTTGTCTTATCGTAAAACTCTTTTACAATTGTAATCTAATTATACGAACGTATGAAGTTTATAATGTACTTTTAACGGTAGTCCTTTCCTGCATAATATATTAGACTTGATATTTCGTTAATTACGAATAATAATTTATTTTGTATGATGGTATCAAACCCATAAAAGAGTTTGTTACAGTTTCTTATTTCTCGTAAGTTTCTTGAACCGAACTCTGTTTCTCTTGTGTTAAAACTTGTTTAAAATTTTAAGCTTAATATTAGTTCGTATGAAGTTCATAATAAACTTTTAATGGTACTCATTTCCTACATGATACTTTTGCCTTGGTATTTCGTTAAGTACCAATACTAATTTATTTCGTATGATGCATCCAAACCCATAAGAGTTTGTTACAATTTCATACATCTCGTAAGTGTCTTGAACCGAACTCCGTTTGTTTTATCGAAAAACTCTTTACAATTGTAATCTAATTATACGAATGCATGAAGTTTACAATGTACTTTTAACGGTAGTCCTTTCCTGCATGATATATTAGACTTGCTATTTCGTTAATTACGAATAATAATTTATTTTGTATGATGGTATCACACCCATAAAACAGTTTGTTACAATTTCTTATTTCTCGTAAGTTTCTTAAACCCAACTTTGTTTCTCTTGTGTTAAAACTTGTTTAAATCTTTAAGCTAAATATTAGTTCGTATGAAGGTCATAATAAACTTTTAATGGTACTCATTTCCTACTTGATACTTTTGCCTTGGTATTTCGTTAAGTACCAATACTAATTTATTTCGTATGATGCATCCAAACCCATAAGAGTTTGTTACAATTTCATACATCTCGTAAGTGTCGTGAACCGAACTCCGTTTGTCTTATCGAAAAACTCTTTTACAATTGTAAGCTAATTATACTAACGTATGAAGTTTATAATGTACTTTTAACGGCAGTCCTTTCCTGCATAATATATTAGACTTGATATTTCGTTAATTACGAATAATAATTTATTTTGTATGATGGTATCAAACCCATAAAAGAGTTTGTTACAATTTCTTATTTCTCGTAAGTTTCTTGAACCGAACTCTGTTTCTCTTGTGTTAAAATTGTTTAAAATTTTAAGCTTAATATTAGTTCGTATGAAGTTCATAATAAACTTTTAATGGTACTCATTTCCTACATGATACTTTTGCCTTGGTATTTCGTTAAGTACCAATACTAATTTATTTCGTATGATGCATCCAAACCCATAAGAGTTTGTTACAATTTCATACATCTCGTAAGTGTCTTGAACCGAACTCCGTTTGTTTTATCAAAAACTCTTTACAATTGTAATCTAATTATACGAACGTATGAAGTTTACAATGTACTTTTAACGGTAGTCCTTTCCTGCATGATATATTAGACTTACTATTTCGTTAATTACGAATAATAATTTATTTTGTATGATGGTATCACACCCATAAAAGAGTTTGTTACAATTTCTTATTTCTCGTAAGTTTCTTAAACCCAACTTTGTTTCTCTTATGTTAAAACTTGTTTAAATCTTTAAGCTAAATATTAGTTCGTATGAAGGTCATAATAAACTTTTAATGGTACTCATTTCGTACTTGATACTTTTGCCTTGGTATTTCGTTAAGTACCAATACTAATTTATTTCGTATGATGCATCCAAACCCATAAGAGTTTGTTACAATTTCATACATCTCGTAAGTGTCTTGAACCGAACTCCGTTTGTCTTATCGAAAAACTCTTTTACAATTGTAAGCTAATTATACTAACGTATGAAGTTTATAATGTACTTTTAACGGTAGTCCTTTCCTGCATAATATATTAGACTTGATATTTCGTTAATTACGAATAATAATTTATTTTGTATGATGGTATCAAACCCATAAAAGAGTTTGTTACAATTTCTTATTTCTCGTAAGTTTGTTGAACCGAACTCTGTTTCTCTTGTGTTAAAACTTGTTTAAAATTTTAAGCTTAATATTAGTTCGTATGAAGTTCATAATAAACTTTTAATGGTACTCATTTCCTACATGATACTTTTGCCTTGGTATTTCGTTAAGTACCAATACTAATTTATTTCGTATGATGCATCCAAACCCATAAGAGTTTGTTACAATTTCATACATCTCGTAAGTGTCTTGAACCGAACTCCGTTTGTTTTATCGAAAAACTCTTTACAATTGTAATCTAATTATACGAACGTATGAAGTTTACAATGTACTTTTAACGGTAGTCCTTTCCTGCATGATATATTAGACTTGATATTTCGTTAATTACGAATAATAATTTATTTTGTATGATGGTATCAAACCCATAAAACAGTTTGTTACAATTTCTTATTTCTCGTAAGTTTCTTAAACCCAACTTTGTTTCTCTTGTGTTAAAACTTGTTTAAATCTTTAAGCTAAATATTAGTTCGTATGAAGATCGTAATAAACTTTTAATGGTACTCATTTCCTACTTGATACTTTTGCCTTGGTATTTCGTTAAGTACGAATAATAATTTATTTCGTATGATGCATCCAAACCCATAAGAGTTTGTTACAATTTCATACATCTCGTAAGTGTCTTGAACCGAATTCCGTTTGTTTTATCAAAAAACTCTTTACAATTGTAATCTAATTATACGAACGTATGAAGTTTACAATGTACTTTTAACGGTAGTCCTTTCCTGCATGATATATTAGACTTGCTATTTCGTTAATTACGAATAATAATTTATTTTGTATGATGGTATCAAACCCATAAAAGAGTTTGTTACAATTTCTTATTTCTCGTAAGTTTCTTAAACCCAACTTTGTTTCTCTTATGTTAAAACTTGTTTAAATCTTTAAGCTAAATATTAGTTCGTATGAAGGTCATAATAAACTTTTAATGGTACTCATTTCGTACTTGATACTTTTGCCTTGGTATTTCGTTAAGTACCAATACTAATTTATTTCGTATGATGCATCTAAACCCATAAGAGTTTGTTACAATTTCATACATCTCGTAAGTGTCTTGAACCGAACTCCGTTTGTCTTATCGAAAAACTCTTTTACAATTGTAAGCTAATTATACTAACGTATGAAGTTTATAATGTACTTTTAACGGTAGTCCTTTCCTGCATAATATATTAGACTTGATATTTCGTTAATTACGAATAATAATTTATTTTGTATGATGGTATCAAACCCATAAAAGAGTTTGTTACAGTTTCTTATTTCTCGTAAGTTTCTTGAACCGAACTCTGTTTCTCTTGTGTTAAAACTTGTTTAAAATTTTAAGCTTAATATTAGTTCGTATGAAGTTCATAATAAACTTTTAATGGTACTCATTTCCTACATGATACTTTTGCCTTGGTATTTCGTTAAGTACCAATACTAATTTATTTCGTATGATGCATCCAAACCCATAAGAGTTTGTTACAATTTCATACATCTCGTAAGTGTCTTGAACCGAACTCCGTTTGTTTTATCGAAAAACTCTTTACAATTGTAAGCTAATTATACGAACGTATGAAGTTTACAATGTACTTTTAACGGTAGTCCTTTCCTGCATGATATATTAGACTTGCTATTTCGTTAATTACGAATAATAATTTATTTTGTATGATGGTATCACACCCATAAAAGAGTTTGTTACAATTTCTTATTTCTCGTAAGTTTCTTAAACCCAACTTTGTTTCTCTTGTGTTAAAACTTGTTTAAATCTTTAAGCTAAATATTAGTTCGTATGAAGGTCATAATAAACTTTTAATGGTACTCATTTCCTACTTGATACTTTTGCCTTGGTATTTCGTTAAGTACCAATACTAATTTATTTCGTATGATGCATCTAAACCCATAAGAGTTTGTTACAATTTCATACATCTCGTAAGTGTCTTGAACCGAACTCCGTTTGTCTTATCGAAAAACTCTTTTACAATTGTAAGCTAATTATACTAACGTATGAAGTTTATAATGTACTTTTAACGGTAGTCCTTTCCTGCATAATATATTAGACTTGATATTTTGTTAATTACGAATAATAATTTATTTTGTATGATGGTATCAAACCCATAAAAGAGTTTGTTACAATTTCTTATTTCTCGTAAGTTTCTTGAACCGAACTCTGTTTCTCTTGTGTTAAAATTGTTTAAAATTTTAAGCTTAATATTAGTTCGTATGAAGTTCATAATAAACTTTTAATGGTACTCATTTCCTACATGATACTTTTGCCTTGGTATTTCGTTAAGTACCAATACTAATTTATTTCGTATGATGCATCCAAACCCATAAGAGTTTGTTACAATTTCATACATCTCGTAAGTGTCTTGAACCGAACTCCGTTTGTTTTATCGAAAAACTCTTTACAATTGTAAGCTAATTATACTAACGTATGAAGTTTACAATGTACTTTTAACGGTAGTCCTTTCCTGCATGATATATTAGACTTGCTATTTCGTTAATTACGAATAATAATTTATTTTGTATGATGGTATCAAACCCATAAAAGAGTTTGTTACAATTTCTTATTTCTCGTAAGTTTCTTAAACCCAACTTTGTTTCTCTTGTGTTAAAACTTGTTTAAATCTTTAAGCTAAATATTAGTTCGTATGAAGGTCATAATAAACTTTTAATGGTACTCATTTCCTACTTGATACTTTTGCCATGGTATTTCGTTAAGTACCAATACTAATTTATTTCGTATGATGCATCTAAACCCATAAGAGTTTGTTACAATTTCATACATCTCGTAAGTGTCTTGAACCGAACTCCGTTTGTCTTATCGAAAAACTCTTTTACAATTGTAAGCTAATTATACTAACGTATGAAGTTTATAATGTACTTTTAACGGTAGTCCTTTCCTGCATAATATATTAGACTTGATATTTTGTTAATTACGAATAATAATTTATTTTGTATGATGGTATCAAACCCATAAAAGAGTTTGTTACAATTTCTTATTTCTCGTAAGTTTCTTGAACCGAACTCTGTTTCTCTTGTGTTAAAATTGTTTAAAATTTTAAGCTTAATATTAGTTCGTATGAAGTTCATAATAAACTTTTAATGGTACTCATTTCCTACATGATACTTTTGCCTTGGTATTTCGTTAAGTACCAATACTAATTTATTTCGTATGATGCATCCAAACCCATAAGAGTTTGTTACAATTTCATACATCTCGTAAGTGTCTTGAACCGAACTCCGTTTGTTTTATCAAAAACTCTTTACAATTGTAAGCTAATTATACGAACGTATGAAGTTTACAATGTACTTTTAACGGTAGTCCTTTCCTGCATGATATATTAGACTTGCTATTTCGTTAATTACGAATAATAATTTATTTTGTATGATGGTATCACACCCACAAAAGAGTTTGTTACAATTTCTTATTTCTCGTAAGTTTCTTAAACCCAACTTTGTTTCTCTTATGTTAAAACTTGTTTAAATCTTTAAGCTAAATATTAGTTCGTATGAAGGTCATAATAAACTTTTAATGGTACTCATTTCGTACTTGATACTTTTGCCTTGGTATTTCGTTAAGTACCAATACTAATTTATTTCGTATGATGCATCTAAACCCATAAGAGTTTGTTACAATTTCATACATCTCGTAAGTGTCTTGAACCGAACTCCGTTTGTCTTATCGAAAAACTCTTTTACAATTGTAAGCTAATTATACTAACGTATGAAGTTTATAATGTACTTTTAACGGTAGTCCTTTCCTGCATAATATATTAGACTTGATATTTCGTTAATTACGAATAATAATTTATTTTGTATGATGGTATCAAACCCATAAAAGAGTTTGTTACAATTTCTTATTTCTCGTAAGTTTGTTGAACCGAACTCTGTTTCTCTTGTGTTAAAACTTGTTTAAAATTTTAAGCTTAATATTAGTTCGTATGAAGTTCATAATAAACTTTTAATGGTACTCATTTCCTACATGATACTTTTGCCTTGGTATTTCGTTAAGTACCAATACTAATTTATTTCGTATGATGCATCCAAACCCATAAGAGTTTGTTACAATTTCATACATCTCGTAAGTGTCTTGAACCGAACTCCGTTTGTTTTATCGAAAAACTCTTTACAATTGTAAGCTAATTATACTAACGTATGAAGTTTACAATGTACTTTTAACGGTAGTCCTTTCCTGCATAATGTATTAGACTTGATATTTCGTTAATTACGAATAATAATTTATTTTGTATGATGGTATCAAACCCATAAAAGAGTTTGTTACAATTTCTTATTTCTCGTAAGTTTCTTAAACCCAACTTTGTTTCTCTTGTGTTAAAACTTGTTTAAATCTTTAAGCTAAATATTAGTTCGTATGAAGGTCATAATAAACTTTTAATGGTACTCATTTCCTACTTGATACTTTTGCCTTGGTATTTCGTTAAGTACCAATACTAATTTATTTCGTATGATGCATCCAAACCCATAAGAGTTTGTTACAATTTCATACATCTCGTAAGTGTCTTGAACCGAACTCCGTTTGTCTTATCGAAAAACTCTTTTACAATTGTAAGCTAATTATACTAACGTATGAAGTTTATAATGTACTTTTAACGGTAGTCCTTTCCTGCATAATATATTAGACTTGATATTTCGTTAATTACGAATAATAATTTATTTTGTATGATGGTATCAAACCCATAAAAGAGTTTGTTACAATTTCTTATTTCTCGTAAGTTTGTTGAACCGAACTCTGTTTCTCTTGTGTTAAAACTTGTTTAAAATTTTAAGCTTAATATTAGTTCGTATGAAGTTCATAATAAACTTTTAATGGTACTCATTTCCTACATGATACTTTTGCCTTGGTATTTCGTTAAGTACCAATACTAATTTATTTCGTATGATGCATCCAAACCCATAAGAGTTTGTTACAATTTCATACATCTCGTAAGTGTCTTGAACCGAACTCCGTTTGTTTTATCGAAAAACTCTTTACAATTGTAAGCTAATTATACGAACGTATGAAGTTTACAATGTACTTTTAACGGTAGTCCTTTCCTGCATGATATATTAGACTTGCTATTTCGTTAATTACGAATAATAATTTATTTTGTATGATGGTATCACACCCACAAAAGAGTTTGTTACAATTTCTTATTTCTCGTAAGTTTCTTAAACCCAACTTTGTTTCTCTTGTGTTAAAACTTGTTTAAATCTTTAAGCTAAATATTAGTTCGTATGAAGGTCATAATAAACTTTTAATGGTACTCATTTCCTACTTGATACTTTTGCCTTGGTATTTCGTTAAGTACCAATACTAATTTATTTCGTATGATGCATCCAAACCCATAAGAGTTTGTTACAATTTCATACATCTCGTAAGTGTCTTGAACCGAACTCCGTTTGTCTTATCGAAAAACTCTTTTACAATTGTAAGCTAATTATACTAACGTATGAAGTTTATAATGTACTTTTAACGGTAGTCCTTTCCTGCATAATATATTAGACTTGATATTTTGTTAATTACGAATAATAATTTATTTTGTATGATGGTATCAAACCCATAAAAGAGTTTGTTACAATTTCTTATTTCTCGTAAGTTTCTTAAAGCCAACTTTGTTTCTCTTATGTTAAAACTTGTTTAAATCTTTAAGCTAAATATTAGTTCGTATGAAGGTCATAATAAACTTTTAATGGTACTCATTTCGTACTTGATACTTTTGCCTTGGTATTTCGTTAAGTACCAATACTAATTTATTTCGTATGATGCATCTAAACCCATAAGAGTTTGTTACAATTTCATACATCTCGTAAGTGTCTTGAACCGAACTCCGTTTGTCTTATCGAAAAACTCTTTTACAATTGTAAGCTAATTATACTAACGTATGAAGTTTATAATGTACTTTTAACGGCAGTCCTTTCCTGCATAATATATTAGACTTGATATTTCGTTAATTACGAATAATAATTTATTTTGTATGATGGTATCAAACCCATAAAAGAGTTTGTTACAATTTCTTATTTCTCGTAAGTTTCTTAAACCCAACTTTGTTTCTCTTGTGTTAAAACTTGTTTAAATCTTTAAGCTAAATATTAGTTCGTATGAAGGTCATAATAAACTTTTAATGGTACTCATTTCCTACTTGATACTTTTGCCTTGGTATTTCGTTAAGTACCAATACTAATTTATTTCGTATGATGCATCTAAACCCATAAGAGTTTGTTACAATTTCATACATCTCGTAAGTGTCTTGAACCGAACTCCGTTTGTCTTATCGAAAAACTCTTTTACAATTGTAAGCTAATTATACTAACGTATGAAGTTTATAATGTACTTTTAACGGTAGTCCTTTCCTGCATAATATATTAGACTTGATATTTTGTTAATTACGAATAATAATTTATTTTGTATGATGGTATCAAACCCATAAAAGAGTTTGTTACAATTTCTTATTTCTCGTAAGTTTCTTAAACCCAACTTTGTTTCTCTTATGTTAAAACTTGTTTAAATCTTTAAGCTAAATATTAGTTCGTATGAAGGTCATAATAAACTTTTAATGGTACTCATTTCGTACTTGATACTTTTGCCTTGGTATTTCGTTAAGTACGAATAATAATTTATTTTGTATGATGCATCCAAACCCATAAGAGTTTGTTATAATTTCATACATCTCGTAAGTGTCTTGAACCGATTTCCGTTGTCTTATCGAAAAACTCTTTTACAATTGTAAGCTAATTATACTAACGTATGAAGTTTATAATGTACTTTTAACGGTAGTCCTTTCCTGCATAATATATTAGACTTGATATTTTGTTAATTACGAATAATAATTTATTTTGTATGATGGTATCAAACCCATAAAAGAGTTTGTTACAATTTCTTATTTCTCGTAAGTTTCTTGAACCGAACTCTGTTTCTCTTGTGTTAAAATTGTTTAAAATTTTAAGCTTAATATTAGTTCGAATGAAGTTCATAATAAACTTTTAATGGTACTCATTTCCTACTTGATACATTTGCCTTGGTATTTCGTTAAGTACGCATAATAGATTATTTCGTACGATGCATCCAAACCCATAAGAGTTTGTTACAATTTCATACATTCGTAAGTGTCTTGAACCGAACTCCGTTTGTTTTATCGAAAAACTCTTTACAATTGTAATCTAATTATACGAATGCATGAAGTTTACAATGTACTTTTAACGGTAGTCCTTTCCTGCATGATATATTAGACTTGCTATTTCGTTAATTACGAATAATAATTTATTTTGTATGATGGTATCAAACCCATAAAAGAGTTTGTTACAATTTCTGATATCTCGTAAGTTTCTTAAACCCAACTTTGTTTCTCTTGTGTTAAAACTTGTTTAAATCTTTAAGCTAAATATTAGTTCGTATGAAGGTCATAATAAACTTTTAATGGTACTCATTTCCTACTTGATACTTTTGCCTTGGTATTTCGTTAAGTACCAATACTAATTTATTTCGTATGATGCATCTAAACCCATAAGAGTTTGTTACAATTTCATACATCTCGTAAGTGTCTTGAACCGAACTCCGTTTGTCTTATCGAAAAACTCTTTTACAATTGTAAGCTAATTATACTAACGTATGAAGTTTATAATGTACTTTTAACGGTAGTCCTTTCCTGCATGATATATTAGACTTGCTATTTTGTTAATTACGAATAATAATTTATTTTGTATGATGGTATCAAACCCATAAAAGAGTTTGTTACAATTTCTTATTTCTCGTAAGTTTCTTAAACCCAACTTTGTTTCTCTTATGTTAAAACTTGTTTAAATCTTTAAGCTAAATATTAGTTCGTATGAAGGTCATAATAAACTTTTAATGGTACTCATTTCGTACTTGATACTTTTGCCTTGGTATTTCGTTAAGTACCAATACTAATTTATTTCGTATGATGCATCTAAACCCATAAGAGTTTGTTACAATTTCATACATCTCGTAAGTGTCTTGAACCGAACTCCGTTTGTCTTATCGAAAAACTCTTTTACAATTGTAAGCTAATTATACTAACGTATGAAGTTTATAATGTACTTTTAACGGCAGTCCTTTCCTGCATAATATATTAGACTTGATATTTCGTTAATTACGAATAATAATTTATTTTGTATGATGGTATCAAACCCATAAAAGAGTTTGTTACAATTTCTTATTTCTCGTAAGTTTCTTAAACCCAACTTTGTTTCTCTTGTGTTAAAACTTGTTTAAATCTTTAAGCTAAATATTAGTTCGTATGAAGGTCATAATAAACTTTTAATGGTACTCATTTCCTACTTGATACTTTTGCCTTGGTATTTCGTTAAGTACGAATAATAATTTATTTCGTATGATGCATCCAAACCCATAAGAGTTTGTTACAATTTCATACATCTCGTAAGTGTCTTGAACCGAACTCCGTTTGTCTTATCGAAAAACTCTTTTACAATTGTAAGCTAATTATACTAACGTATGAAGTTTATAATGTACTTTTAACGGTAGTCCTTTCCTGCATAATATATTAGACTTGATATTTTGTTAATTACGAATAATAATTTATTTTGTATGATGGTATCACACCCATAAAAGAGTTTGTTACAATTTCCGATATCTCGTAAGTTTCTTAAACCCAACTTTGTTTCTCTTATGTTAAAACTTGTTTAAATCTTTAAGCTAAATATTAGTTCGTATGAAGGTCATAATAAACTTTTAATGGTACTCATTTCGTACTTGATACTTTTGCCTTGGTATTTCGTTAAGTACCAATACTAATTTATTTCGTATGATGCATCTAAACCCATAAGAGTTTGTTACAATTTCATACATCTCGTAAGTGTCTTGAACCGAACTCCGTTTGTCTTATCGAAAAACTCTTTTACAATTGTAAGCTAATTATACTAACGTATGAAGTTTATAATGTACTTTTAACGGTAGTCCTTTCCTGCATAATATATTAGACTTGATATTTTGTTAATTACGAATAATAATTTATTTTGTATGATGGTATCAAACCCATAAAAGAGTTTGTTACAATTTCTTATTTCTCGTAAGTTTCTTGAACCGAACTCTGTTTCTCTTGTGTTAAAATTGTTTAAAATTTTAAGCTTAATATTAGTTCGAATGAAGTTCATAATAATCTTTTAATGGTACTCAGTTCCTACTTGATACTTTTGCCTTTGGTATTTCGTTAAGTACCCTTAATAATTTATTTCGTATGATGCATCAAAACCCATAAGAGTTTGTTACAATTTCATACATCTCGTAAGTGTCTTGAACCGAACTCCGTTTGTTTTATCGAAAAACTCTTTACAATTGTAATCTAATTATACGAACGTATGAAGTTTACAATGTACTTTTAACGGTAGTCCTTTCCTGCATGATATATTAGACTTGCTATTTCGTTAATTACGAATAATAATTTATTTTGTATGATGGTATCAAACCCATAAAAGAGTTTGTTACAATTTCTTATTTCTCGTAAGTTTCTTAAACCCAACTTTGTTTCTCTTGTGTTAAAACTTGTTTAAATCTTTAAGCTAAATATTAGTTCGTATGAAGGTCATAATAAACTTTTAATGGTACTCATTTCCTACTTGATACTTTTGCCTTGGTATTTCGTTAAGTACCAATACTAATTTATTTCGTATGATGCATCTAAACCCATAAGAGTTTGTTACAATTTCATACATCTCGTAAGTGTCTTGAACCGAACTCCGTTTGTCTTATCGAAAAACTCTTTTACAATTGTAAGCTAATTATACTAACGTATGAAGTTTATAATGTACTTTTAACGGTAGTCCTTTCCTGCATAATATATTAGACTTGATATTTTGTTAATTACGAATAATAATTTATTTTGTATGATGGTATCAAACCCATAAAAGAGTTTGTTACAATTTCTTATTTCTCGTAAGTTTCTTAAACCCAACTTTGTTTCTCTTATGTTAAAACTTGTTTAAATCTTTAAGCTAAATATTAGTTCGTATGAAGGTCATAATAAACTTTTAATGGTACTCATTTCGTACTTGATACTTTTGCCTTGGTATTTCGTTAAGTACCAATACTAATTTATTTCGTATGATGCATCTAAACCCATAAGAGTTTGTTACAATTTCATACATCTCGTAAGTGTCTTGAACCGAACTCCGTTTGTCTTATCGAAAAACTCTTTTACAATTGTAAGCTAATTATACTAACGTATGAAGTTTATAATGTACTTTTAACGGCAGTCCTTTCCTGCATAATATATTAGACTTGATATTTCGTTAATTACGAATAATAATTTATTTTGTATGATGGTATCAAACCCATAAAAGAGTTTGTTACAATTTCTTATTTCTCGTAAGTTTCTTAAACCCAACTTTGTTTCTCTTGTGTTAAAACTTGTTTAAATCTTTAAGCTAAATATTAGTTCGTATGAAGGTCATAATAAACTTTTAATGGTACTCATTTCCTACTTGATACTTTTGCCTTGGTATTTCGTTAAGTACGAATAATAATTTATTTCGTATGATGCATCCAAACCCATAAGAGTTTGTTACAATTTCATACATCTCGTAAGTGTCTTGAACCGAACTCCGTTTGTCTTATCGAAAAACTCTTTTACAATTGTAAGCTAATTATACTAACGTATGAAGTTTATAATGTACTTTTAACGGTAGTCCTTTCCTGCATAATATATTAGACTTGATATTTTGTTAATTACGAATAATAATTTATTTTGTATGATGGTATCACACCCATAAAACAGTTTGTTACCATTTCCGATATCTCGTAAGTTTCTTAAACCCAACTTTGTTTCTCTTATGTTAAAACTTGTTTAAATCTTTAAGCTAAATATTAGTTCGTATGAAGGTCATAATAAACTTTTAATGGTACTCATTTCGTACTTGATACTTTTGCCTTGGTATTTCGTTAAGTACCAATACTAATTTATTTCGTATGATGCATCTAAACCCATAAGAGTTTGTTACAATTTCATACATCTCGTAAGTGTCTTGAACCGAACTCCGTTTGTCTTATCGAAAAACTCTTTTACAATTGTAAGCTAATTATACTAACGTATGAAGTTTATAATGTACTTTTAACGGTAGTCCTTTCCTGCATAATATATTAGACTTGATATTTTGTTAATTACGAATAATAATTTATTTTGTATGATGGTATCACACCCATAAAAGAGTTTGTTACAATTTCTTATTTCTCGTAAGTTTCTTAAACCCAACTTTGTTTCTCTTATGTTAAAACTTGTTTAAATCTTTAAGCTAAATATTAGTTCGTATGAAGGTCATAATAAACTTTTAATGGTACTCATTTCGTACTTGATACTTTTGCCTTGGTATTTCGTTAAGTACCAATACTAATTTATTTCGTATGATGCATCTAAACCCATAAGAGTTTGTTACAATTTCATACATCTCGTAAGTGTCTTGAACCGAACTCCGTTTGTCTTATCGAAAAACTCTTTTACAATTGTAAGCTAATTATACTAACGTATGAAGTTTATAATGTACTTTTAACGGTAGTCCTTTCCTGCATAATATATTAGACTTGATATTTTGTTAATTACGAATAATAATTTATTTTGTATGATGGTATCAAACCCATAAAAGAGTTTGTTACAATTTCTTATTTCTCGTAAGTTTCTTGAACCGAACTCTGTTTCTCTTGTGTTAAAATTGTTTAAAATTTTAAGCTTAATATTAGTTCGTATGAAGTTCATAATAAACTTTTAATGGTACTCATTTCCTACATGATACTTTTGCCTTGGTATTTCGTTAAGTACCAATACTAATTTATTTCGTATGATGCATCCAAACCCATAAGAGTTTGTTACAATTTCATACATCTCGTAAGTGTCTTGAACCGAACTCCGTTTGTTTTATCGAAAAACTCTTTACAATTGTAAGCTAATTATACTAACGTATGAAGTTTACAATGTACTTTTAACGGTAGTCCTTTCCTGCATAATGTATTAGACATGATATTTCGTTAATTACGAATAATAATTTATTTTGTATGATGGTATCAAACCCATAAAAGAGTTTGTTACAATTTCTTATTTCTCGTAAGTTTCTTAAACCCAACTTTGTTTCTCTTGTGTTAAAACTTGTTTAAATCTTTAAGCTAAATATTAGTTCGTATGAAGGTCATAATAAACTTTTAATGGTACTCATTTCCTACTTGATACTTTTGCCTTGGTATTTCGTTAAGTACCAATACTAATTTATTTCGTATGATGCATCTAAACCCATAAGAGTTTGTTACAATTTCATACATCTCGTAAGTGTCTTGAACCGAACTCCGTTTGTCTTATCGAAAAACTCTTTTACAATTGTAAGCTAATTATACTAACGTATGAAGTTTATAATGTACTTTTAACGGTAGTCCTTTCCTGCATAATATATTAGACTTGATATTTTGTTAATTACGAATAATAATTTATTTTGTATGATGGTATCAAACCCATAAAAGAGTTTGTTACAATTTCTTATTTCTCGTAAGTTTCTTAAACCCAACTTTGTTTCTCTTATGTTAAAACTTGTTTAAATCTTTAAGCTAAATATTAGTTCGTATGAAGGTCATAATAAACTTTTAATGGTACTCATTTCGTACTTGATACTTTTGCCTTGGTATTTCGTTAAGTACCAATACTAATTTATTTCGTATGATGCATCTAAACCCATAAGAGTTTGTTACAATTTCATACATCTCGTAAGTGTCTTGAACCGAACTCCGTTTGTCTTATCGAAAAACTCTTTTACAATTGTAAGCTAATTATACTAACGTATGAAGTTTATAATGTACTTTTAACGGCAGTCCTTTCCTGCATAATATATTAGACTTGATATTTCGTTACTTACGAATAATAATTTATTTTGTATGATGGTATCAAACTCGTAAAAGAGTTTGTTACAATTTCTTATTTCTCGTAAGTTTCTTAAACCGAACTCTGTTTCTCTTGTGTTAAAACTTGTTTAAAAGTTTAAGCTTAATATTAGTTCGTATGAAGTTCATAATAAACTTTTAATGGTACTTATTTCCTACATGATACTTTTGCCTTGGTATTTCGTTAAGTACCAATACTAATTTATTTCGTATGATGCATCCAAACCCATAAGAGTTTGTTACAATTTCATACATCTCGTAAGTGTCTTGAACCGAACTCCGTTTGTTTTATCGAAAAACTCTTTTACAATTGTAAGCTAATTATACTAACGTATGAAGTTTATAATGTACTTTTAACGGTAGTCCTTTCCTGCATGATATATTAGACTTGATATTTTGTTAATTACGAATAATAATTTATTTTGTATGATGGTATCACACCCATAAAACAGTTTGTTACAATTTCTTATTTCTCGTAAGTTTCTTAAACCCAACTTTGTTTCTCTTATGTTAAAACTTGTTTAAATCTTTAAGCTAAATATTAGTTTGTATGAAGGTCATAATAAACTTTTAATGGTACTCATTTCGTACTTGATACTTTTGCCTTGGTATTTCGTTAAGTACCAATACTAATTTATTTCGTATGATGCATCTAAACCCATAAGAGTTTGTTACAATTTCATACATCTCGTAAGTGTCTTGGACCGAACTCCGTTTGTCTTACCGAAAAACTCTTTTACAATTGTAAGCTAATTATACTAACGTATGAAGTTTATAATGTACTTTTAACGGTAGTCCTTTCCTGCATAATATATTAGACTTGATATTTCGTTAATTACGAATAATAATTTATTTTGTATGATGGTATCAAACCCATAAAAGAGTTTGTTACAATTTCTTATTTCTCGTAAGTTTCTTGAACCGAACTCTGTTTCTCTTGTGTTAAAACTTGTTTAAAATTTTAAGCTTAATATTAGTTCGTATGAAGTTCATAATAAACTTTTAATGGTACTCATTTCCTACATGATACTTTTGCCTTGGTATTTCGTTAAGTACCAATACTAATTTATTTCGTATGATGCATCCAAACCCATAAGAGTTTGTTACAATTTCATACATCTCGTAAGTGTCTTGAACCGAACTCCGTTTGTCTTATCGAAAAACTCTTTTACAATTGTAAGCTAATTATACTAACGTATGAAGTTTATAATGTACTTTTAACGGTAGTCCTTTCCTGCATAATATATTAGACTTGATATTTTGTTAATTACGAATAATAATTTATTTTGTATGATGGTATCAAACCCATAAAAGAGTTTGTTACAATTTCATACATCTCGTAAGTGTCTTGAACCGAACTCTGTTTCTCTTGTGTTAAAATTGTTTAAAATTTTAAGCTTAATATTAGTTCGTATGAAGTTCATAATAAACTTTTAATGGTACTCATTTCCTACATGATACTTTTGCCTTGGTATTTCGTTAAGTACCAATACTAATTTATTTCGTATGATGCATCCAAACCCATAAGAGTTTGTTACAATTTCATACATCTCGTAAGTGTCTTGAACCGAACTCCGTTTGTTTTATCGAAAAACTCTTTACAATTGTAAGCTAATTATACTAACGTATGAAGTTTACAATGTACTTTTAACGGTAGTCCTTTCCTGCATAATGTATTAGACATGATATTTCGTTAATTACGAATAATAATTTATTTTGTATGATGGTATCAAACCCATAAAAGAGTTTGTTACAATTTCTTATTTCTCGTAAGTTTCTTAAACCCAACTTTGTTTCTCTTGTGTTAAAACTTGTTTAAATCTTTAAGCTAAATATTAGTTCGTATGAAGGTCATAATAAACTTTTAATGGTACTCATTTCCTACTTGATACTTTTGCCTTGGTATTTCGTTAAGTACCAATACTAATTTATTTCGTATGATGCATCTAAACCCATAAGAGTTTGTTACAATTTCATACATCTCGTAAGTGTCTTGAACCGAACTCCGTTTGTCTTATCGAAAAACTCTTTTACAATTGTAAGCTAATTATACTAACGTATGAAGTTTATAATGTACTTTTAACGGAAGTCCTTTCCTGCATAATATATTAGACTTGATATTTTGTTAATTACGAATAATAATTTATTTTGTATGATGGTATCAAACCCATAAAAGAGTTTGTTACAATTTCTTATTTCTCGTAAGTTTCTTAAACCCAACTTTGTTTCTCTTATGTTAAAACTTGTTTAAATCTTTAAGCTAAATATTAGTTCGTATGAAGGTCATAATAAACTTTTAATGGTACTCATTTCGTACTTGATACTTTTGCCTTGGTATTTCGTTAAGTACCAATACTAATTTATTTCGTATGATGCATCTAAACCCATAAGAGTTTGTTACAATTTCATACATCTCGTAAGTGTCTTGAACCGAACTCCGATTGTCTTATCGAAAAACTCTTTTACAATTGTAAGCTAATTATACTAACGTATGAAGTTTATAATGTACTTTTAACGGCAGTCCTTTCCTGCATAATGTATTAGACATGATATTTCGTTAATTACGAATAATAATTTATTTTGTATGATGGTATCAAACCCATAAAAGAGTTTGTTACAATTTCTTATTTCTCGTAAGTTTCTTAAACCCAACTTTGTTTCTCTTATGTTAAAACTTGTTTAAATCTTTAAGCTAAATATTAGTTCGTATGAAGGTCATAATAAACTTTTAATGGTACTCATTTCGTACTTGATACTTTTGCCTTGGTATTTCGTTAAGTACCAATACTAATTTATTTCGTATGATGCATCTAAACCCATAAGAGTTTGTTACAATTTCATACATCTCGTAAGTGTCTTGAACCGAACTCCGTTTGTCTTATCGAAAAACTCTTTTACAATTGTAAGCTAATTATACTAACGTATGAAGTTTATAATGTACTTTTAACGGCAGTCCTTTCCTGCATAATATATTAGACTTGATATTTCGTTACTTACGAATAATAATTTATTTTGTATGATGGTATCAAACCCATAAAAGAGTTTGTTACAATTTCTTATTTCTCGTAAGTTTCTTAAACCGAACTCTGTTTCTCTTGTGTTAAAACTTGTTTAAAATTTTAAGCTTAATATTAGTTCGTATGAAGTTCATAATAAACTTTTAATGGTACTCATTTCCTACATGATACTTTTGCCTTGGTATTTCGTTAAGTACCAATACTAATTTATTTCGTATGATGCATCCAAACCCATAAGAGTTTGTTACAATTTCATACATCTCGTAAGTGTCTTGAACCGAACTCCGTTTGTTTTATCGAAAAACTCTTTTACAATTGTAAGCTAATTATACTAACGTATGAAGTTTATAATGTACTTTTAACGGTAGTCCTTTCCTGCATAATATATTAGACTTGATATTTTGTTAATTACGAATAATAATTTATTTTGTATGATGGTATCAAACCCATAAAAGAGTTTGTTACAATTTCTTATTTCTCGTAAGTTTCTTAAACCCAACTTTGTTTCTCTTATGTTAAAACTTGTTTAAATCTTTAAGCTAAATATTAGTTTGTATGAAGGTCATAATAAACTTTTAATGGTACTCATTTCGTACTTGATACTTTTGCCTTGGTATTTCGTTAAGTACCAATACTAATTTATTTCGTATGATGCATCTAAACCCATAAGAGTTTGTTACAATTTCATACATCTCGTAAGTGTCTTGGACCGAACTCCGTTTGTCTTACCGAAAAACTCTTTTACAATTGTAAGCTAATTATACTAACGTATGAAGTTTATAATGTACTTTTAACGGTAGTCCTTTCCTGCATAATATATTAGACTTGATATTTCGTTAATTACGAATAATAATTTATTTTGTATGATGGTATCAAACCCATAAAAGAGTTTGTTACAATTTCTTATTTCTCGTAAGTTTCTTGAACCGAACTCTGTTTCTCTTGTGTTAAAACTTGTTTAAAATTTTAAGCTTAATATTAGTTCGTATGAAGTTCATAATAAACTTTTAATGGTACTCATTTCCTACATGATACTTTTGCCTTGGTATTTCGTTAAGTACCAATACTAATTTATTTCGTATGATGCATCCAAACCCATAAGAGTTTGTTACAATTTCATACATCTCGTAAGTGTCTTGAACCGAACTCCGTTTGTCTTATCGAAAAACTCTTTTACAATTGTAAGCTAATTATACGAACGTATGAAGTTTATAATGTACTTTTAACGGTAGTCCTTTCCTGCATAATATATTAGACTTGATATTTTGTTAATTACGAATAATAATTTATTTTGTATGATGGTATCACACCCATAAAACAGTTTGTTACAATTTCCTATATCTCGTAAGTTTCTTGAACCGAACTCTGTTTCTCTTGTGTTAAAATTGTTTAAAATTTTAAGCTTAATATTAGTTCGTATGAAGTTCATAATAAACTTTTAATGGTACTCATTTCCTACATGATACTTTTGCCTTGGTATTTCGTTAAGTACCAATACTAATTTATTTCGTATGATGCATCCAAACCCATAAGAGTTTGTTACAATTTCATACATCTCGTAAGTGTCTTGAACCGAACTCCGTTTGTTTTATCGAAAAACTCTTTACAATTGTAAGCTAATTATACTAACGTATGAAGTTTACAATGTACTTTTAACGGTAGTCCTTTCCTGCATAATGTATTAGACATGATATTTCGTTAATTACGAATAATAATTTATTTTGTATGATGGTATCAAACCCATAAAAGAGTTTGTTACAATTTCTTATTTCTCGTAAGTTTCTTAAACCCAACTTTGTTTCTCTTGTGTTAAAACTTGTTTAAATCTTTAAGCTAAATATTAGTTCGTATGAAGGTCATAATAAACTTTTAATGGTACTCATTTCCTACTTGATACTTTTGCCTTGGTATTTCGTTAAGTACCAATACTAATTTATTTCGTATGATGCATCTAAACCCATAAGAGTTTGTTACAATTTCATACATCTCGTAAGTGTCTTGAACCGAACTCCGTTTGTCTTATCGAAAAACTCTTTTACAATTGTAAGCTAATTATACTAACGTATGAAGTTTATAATGTACTTTTAACGGAAGTCCTTTCCTGCATAATATATTAGACTTGATATTTTGTTAATTACGAATAATAATTTATTTTGTATGATGGTATCAAACCCATAAAAGAGTTTGTTACAATTTCTTATTTCTCGTAAGTTTCTTAAACCCAACTTTGTTTCTCTTATGTTAAAACTTGTTTAAATCTTTAAGCTAAATATTAGTTCGTATGAAGGTCATAATAAACTTTTAATGGTACTCATTTCGTACTTGATACTTTTGCCTTGGTATTTCGTTAAGTACCAATACTAATTTATTTCGTATGATGCATCTAAACCCATAAGAGTTTGTTACAATTTCATACATCTCGTAAGTGTCTTGAACCGAACTCCGATTGTCTTATCGAAAAACTCTTTTACAATTGTAAGCTAATTATACTAACGTATGAAGTTTATAATGTACTTTTAACGGCAGTCCTTTCCTGCATAATGTATTAGACATGATATTTCGTTAATTACGAATAATAATTTATTTTGTATGATGGTATCAAACCCATAAAAGAGTTTGTTACAATTTCTTATTTCTCGTAAGTTTCTTAAACCCAACTTTGTTTCTCTTGTGTTAAAACTTGTTTAAATCTTTAAGCTAAATATTAGTTCGTATGAAGGTCATAATAAACTTTTAATGGTACTCATTTCCTACTTGATACTTTTGCCTTGGTATTTCGTTAAGTACCAATACTAATTTATTTCGTATGATGCATCTAAACCCATAAGAGTTTGTTACAATTTCATACATCTCGTAAGTGTCTTGAACCGAACTCCGTTTGTCTTATCGAAAAACTCTTTTACAATTGTAAGCTAATTATACTAACGTATGAAGTTTATAATGTACTTTTAACGGTAGTCCTTTCCTGCATAATATATTAGACTTGATATTTTGTTAATTACGAATAATAATTTATTTTGTATGATGGTATCAAACCCATAAAAGAGTTTGTTACAATTTCTTATTTCTCGTAAGTTTCTTAAACCCAACTTTGTTTCTCTTATGTTAAAACTTGTTTAAATCTTTAAGCTAAATATTAGTTCGTATGAAGGTCATAATAAACTTTTAATGGTACTCATTTCGTACTTGATACTTTTGCCTTGGTATTTCGTTAAGTACCAATACTAATTTATTTCGTATGATGCATCTAAACCCATAAGAGTTTGTTACAATTTCATACATCTCGTAAGTGTCTTGAACCGAACTCCGTTTGTCTTATCGAAAAACTCTTTTACAATTGTAAGCTAATTATACTAACGTATGAAGTTTATAATGTACTTTTAACGGCAGTCCTTTCCTGCATAATATATTAGACTTGATATTTCGTTAATTACGAATAATAATTTATTTTGTATGATGGTATCAAACCCATAAAAGAGTTTGTTACAATTTCTTATTTCTCGTAAGTTTCTTAAACCCAACTTTGTTTCTCTTGTGTTAAAACTTGTTTAAATCTTTAAGCTAAATATTAGTTCGTATGAAGGTCATAATAAACTTTTAATGGTACTCATTTCCTACTTGATACTTTTGCCTTGGTATTTCGTTAAGTACCAATACTAATTTATTTCGTATGATGCATCTAAACCCATAAGAGTTTGTTACAATTTCATACATCTCGTAAGTGTCTTGAACCGAACTCCGTTTGTCTTATCGAAAAACTCTTTTACAATTGTAAGCTAATTATACTAACGTATGAAGTTTATAATGTACTTTTAACGGTAGTCCTTTCCTGCATAATATATTAGACTTGATATTTTGTTAATTACGAATAATAATTTATTTTGTATGATGGTATCAAACCCATAAAAGAGTTTGTTACAATTTCTTATTTCTCGTAAGTTTCTTAAACCCAACTTTGTTTCTCTTATGTTAAAACTTGTTTAAATCTTTAAGCTAAATATTAGTTCGTATGAAGGTCATAATAAACTTTTAATGGTACTCATTTCGTACTTGATACTTTTGCCTTGGTATTTCGTTAAGTACCAATACTAATTTATTTCGTATGATGCATCTAAACCCATAAGAGTTTGTTACAATTTCATACATCTCGTAAGTGTCTTGAACCGAACTCCGTTTGTCTTATCGAAAAACTCTTTTACAATTGTAAGCTAATTATACTAACGTATGAAGTTTATAATGTACTTTTAACGGTAGTCCTTTCCTGCATAATATATTAGACTTGATATTTTGTTAATTACGAATAATAATTTATTTTGTATGATGGTATCAAACCCATAAAAGAGTTTGTTACAATTTCTTATTTCTCGTAAGTTTCTTAAACCCAACTTTGTTTCTCTTATGTTAAAACTTGTTTAAATCTTTAAGCTAAATATTAGTTCGTATGAAGGTCATAATAAACTTTTAATGGTACTCATTTCGTACTTGATACTTTTGCCTTGGTATTTCGTTAAGTACCAATACTAATTTATTTCGTATGATGCATCTAAACCCATAAGAGTTTGTTACAATTTCATACATCTCGTAAGTGTCTTGAACCGAACTCCGTTTGTCTTATCGAAAAACTCTTTTACAATTGTAAGCTAATTATACTAACGTATGAAGTTTATAATGTACTTTTAACGGCAGTCCTTTCCTGCATAATGTATTAGACATGATATTTCGTTAATTACGAATAATAATTTATTTTGTATGATGGTATCAAACCCATAAAAGAGTTTGTTACAATTTCTTATTTCTCGTAAGTTTCTTAAACCCAACTTTGTTTCTCTTGTGTTAAAACTTGTTTAAATCTTTAAGCTAAATATTAGTTCGTATGAAGGTCATAATAAACTTTTAATGGTACTCATTTCCTACTTGATACTTTTGCCTTGGTATTTCGTTAAGTACCAATACTAATTTATTTCGTATGATGCATCTAAACCCATAAGAGTTTGTTACAATTTCATACATCTCGTAAGTGTCTTGAACCGAACTCCGTTTGTCTTATCGAAAAACTCTTTTACAATTGTAAGCTAATTATACTAACGTATGAAGTTTATAATGTACTTTTAACGGTAGTCCTTTCCTGCATAATATATTAGACTTGATATTTTGTTAATTACGAATAATAATTTATTTTGTATGATGGTATCAAACCCATAAAAGAGTTTGTTACAATTTCTTATTTCTCGTAAGTTTCTTAAACCCAACTTTGTTTCTCTTATGTTAAAACTTGTTCAAATCTTTAAGCTAAATATTAGTTCGTATGAAGGTCATAATAAACTTTTAATGGTACTCATTTCGTACTTGATACTTTTGCCTTGGTATTTTGTTAAGTACCAATACTAATTTATTTCGTATGATGCATCTAAACCCATAAGAGTTTGTTACAATTTCATACATCTCGTAAGTGTCTTGAACCGAACTCCGTTTGTCTTATCGAAAAACTCTTTTACAATTGTAAGCTAATTATACTAACGTATGAAGTTTATAATGTACTTTTAACGGCAGTCCTTTCCTGCATAATATATTAGACTTGATATTTCGTTAATTACGAATAATAATTTATTTTGTATGATGGTATCAAACCCATAAAAGAGTTTGTTACAATTTCTTATTTCTCGTAAGTTTCTTAAACCCAACTTTGTTTCTCTTGTGTTAAAACTTGTTTAAATCTTTAAGCTAAATATTAGTTCGTATGAAGGTCATAATAAACTTTTAATGGTACTCATTTCCTACTTGATACTTTTGCCTTGGTATTTCGTTAAGTACCAATACTAATTTATTTCGTATGATGCATCTAAACCCATAAGAGTTTGTTACAATTTCATACATCTCGTAAGTGTCTTGAACCGAACTCCGTTTGTCTTATCGAAAAACTCTTTTACAATTGTAAGCTAATTATACTAACGTATGAAGTTTATAATGTACTTTTAACGGTAGTCCTTTCCTGCATAATATATTAGACTTGATATTTTGTTAATTACGAATAATAATTTATTTTGTATGATGGTATCAAACCCATAAAAGAGTTTGTTACAATTTCTTATTTCTCGTAAGTTTCTTAAACCCAACTTTGTTTCTCTTATGTTAAAACTTGTTTAAATCTTTAAGCTAAATATTAGTTCGTATGAAGGTCATAATAAACTTTTAATGGTACTCATTTCGTACTTGATACTTTTGCCTTGGTATTTCGTTAAGTACCAATACTAATTTATTTCGTATGATGCATCTAAACCCATAAGAGTTTGTTACAATTTCATACATCTCGTAAGTGTCTTGAACCGAACTCCGTTTGTCTTATCGAAAAACTCTTTTACAATTGTAAGCTAATTATACTAACGTATGAAGTTTATAATGTACTTTTAACGGTAGTCCTTTCCTGCATAATATATTAGACTTGATATTTTGTTAATTACGAATAATAATTTATTTTGTATGATGGTATCAAACCCATAAAAGAGTTTGTTACAATTTCTTATTTCTCGTAAGTTTCTTAAACCCAACTTTGTTTCTCTTATGTTAAAACTTGTTTAAATCTTTAAGCTAAATATTAGTTCGTATGAAGGTCATAATAAACTTTTAATGGTACTCATTTCGTACTTGATACTTTTGCCTTGGTATTTCGTTAAGTACCAATACTAATTTATTTCGTATGATGCATCTAAACCCATAAGAGTTTGTTACAATTTCATACATCTCGTAAGTGTCTTGAACCGAACTCCGTTTGTCTTATCGAAAAACTCTTTTACAATTGTAAGCTAATTATACTAACGTATGAAGTTTATAATGTACTTTTAACGGCAGTCCTTTCCTGCATAATGTATTAGACATGATATTTCGTTAATTACGAATAATAATTTATTTTGTATGATGGTATCAAACCCATAAAAGAGTTTGTTACAATTTCTTATTTCTCGTAAGTTTCTTAAACCCAACTTTGTTTCTCTTGTGTTAAAACTTGTTTAAATCTTTAAGCTAAATATTAGTTCGTATGAAGGTCATAATAAACTTTTAATGGTACTCATTTCCTACTTGATACTTTTGCCTTGGTATTTCGTTAAGTACCAATACTAATTTATTTCGTATGATGCATCTAAACCCATAAGAGTTTGTTACAATTTCATACATCTCGTAAGTGTCTTGAACCGAACTCCGTTTGTCTTATCGAAAAACTCTTTTACAATTGTAAGCTAATTATACTAACGTATGAAGTTTATAATGTACTTTTAACGGTAGTCCTTTCCTGCATAATATATTAGACTTGATATTTTGTTAATTACGAATAATAATTTATTTTGTATGATGGTATCAAACCCATAAAAGAGTTTGTTACAATTTCTTATTTCTCGTAAGTTTCTTAAACCCAACTTTGTTTCTCTTATGTTAAAACTTGTTCAAATCTTTAAGCTAAATATTAGTTCGTATGAAGGTCATAATAAACTTTTAATGGTACTCATTTCGTACTTGATACTTTTGCCTTGGTATTTTGTTAAGTACCAATACTAATTTATTTCGTATGATGCATCTAAACCCATAAGAGTTTGTTACAATTTCATACATCTCGTAAGTGTCTTGAACCGAACTCCGTTTGTCTTATCGAAAAACTCTTTTACAATTGTAAGCTAATTATACTAACGTATGAAGTTTATAATGTACTTTTAACGGCAGTCCTTTCCTGCATAATATATTAGACTTGATATTTCGTTAATTACGAATAATAATTTATTTTGTATGATGGTATCAAACCCATAAAAGAGTTTGTTACAATTTCTTATTTCTCGTAAGTTTCTTAAACCCAACTTTGTTTCTCTTGTGTTAAAACTTGTTTAAATCTTTAAGCTAAATATTAGTTCGTATGAAGGTCATAATAAACTTTTAATGGTACTCATTTCCTACTTGATACTTTTGCCTTGGTATTTCGTTAAGTACCAATACTAATTTATTTCGTATGATGCATCTAAACCCATAAGAGTTTGTTACAATTTCATACATCTCGTAAGTGTCTTGAACCGAACTCCGTTTGTCTTATCGAAAAACTCTTTTACAATTGTAAGCTAATTATACTAACGTATGAAGTTTATAATGTACTTTTAACGGTAGTCCTTTCCTGCATAATATATTAGACTTGATATTTTGTTAATTACGAATAATAATTTATTTTGTATAATGGTATCAAACCCATAAAAGAGTTTGTTACAATTTCTTATTTCTCGTAAGTTTCTTAAACCCAACTTTGTTTCTCTTATGTTAAAACTTGTTTAAATCTTTAAGCTAAATATTAGTTCGTATGAAGGTCATAATAAACTTTTAATGGTACTCATTTCGTACTTGATACTTTTGCCTTGGTATTTCGTTAAGTACCAATACTAATTTATTTCGTATGATGCATCTAAACCCATAAGAGTTTGTTACAATTTCATACATCTCGTAAGTGTCTTGAACCGAACTCCGTTTGTCTTATCGAAAAACTCTTTTACAATTGTAAGCTAATTATACTAACGTATGAAGTTTATAATGTACTTTTAACGGTAGTCCTTTCCTGCATAATATATTAGACTTGATATTTTGTTAATTACGAATAATAATTTATTTTGTATGATGGTATCAAACCCATAAAAGAGTTTGTTACAATTTCTTATTTCTCGTAAGTTTCTTGAACCGAACTCTGTTTCTCTTGTGTTAAAATTGTTTAAAATTTTAAGCTTAATATTAGTTCGTATGAAGTTCATAATAAACTTTTAATGGTACTCATTTCCTACATGATACTTTTGCCTTGGTATTTCGTTAAGTACCAATACTAATTTATTTCGTATGATGCATCCAAACCCATAAGAGTTTGTTACAATTTCATACATCTCGTAAGTGTCTTGAACCGAACTCCGTTTGTTTTATCGAAAAACTCTTTACAATTGTAAGCTAATTATACTAACGTATGAAGTTTACAATGTACTTTTAACGGTAGTCCTTTCCTGCATAATGTATTAGACATGATATTTCGTTAATTACGAATAATAATTTATTTTGTATGATGGTATCAAACCCATAAAAGAGTTTGTTACAATTTCTTATTTCTCGTAAGTTTCTTAAACCCAACTTTGTTTCTCTTGTGTTAAAACTTGTTTAAATCTTTAAGCTAAATATTAGTTCGTATGAAGGTCATAATAAACTTTTAATGGTACTCATTTCCTACTTGATACTTTTGCCTTGGTATTTCGTTAAGTACCAATACTAATTTATTTCGTATGATGCATCTAAACCCATAAGAGTTTGTTACAATTTCATACATCTCGTAAGTGTCTTGAACCGAACTCCGTTTGTCTTATCGAAAAACTCTTTTACAATTGTAAGCTAATTATACTAACGTATGAAGTTTATAATGTACTTTTAACGGCAGTCCTTTCCTGCATAATATATTAGACTTGATATTTCGTTAATTACGAATAATAATTTATTTTGTATGATGGTATCAAACCCATAAAAGAGTTTGTTACAATTTCTTATTTCTCGTAAGTTTCTTAAACCCAACTTTGTTTCTCTTGTGTTAAAACTTGTTTAAATCTTTAAGCTAAATATTAGTTCGTATGAAGGTCATAATAAACTTTTAATGGTACTCATTTCCTACTTGATACTTTTGCCTTGGTATTTCGTTAAGTACCAATACTAATTTATTTCGTATGATGCATCTAAACCCATAAGAGTTTGTTACAATTTCATACATCTCGTAAGTGTCTTGAACCGAACTCCGTTTGTCTTATCGAAAAACTCTTTTACAATTGTAAGCTAATTATACTAATGTATGAAGTTTATAATGTACTTTTAACGGTAGTCCTTTCCTGCATAATATATTAGACTTGATATTTTGTTAATTACGAATAATAATTTATTTTGTATGATGGTATCACACCCATAAAACAGTTTGTTACAATTTCTTATTTCTCGTAAGTTTCTTAAACCCAACTTTGTTTCTCTTATGTTAAAACTTGTTTAAATCTTTAAGCTAAATATTAGTTCGTATGAAGGTCATAATAAACTTTTAATGGTACTCATTTCGTACTTGATACTTTTGCCTTGGTATTTCGTTAAGTACCAATACTAATTTATTTCGTATGATGCATCTAAACCCATAAGAGTTTGTTACAATTTCATACATCTCGTAAGTGTCTTGAACCGAACTCCGTTTGTCTTATCGAAAAACTCTTTTACAATTGTAAGCTAATTATACTAACGTATGAAGTTTATAATGTACTTTTAACGGTAGTCCTTTCCTGCATAATATATTAGACTTGCTATTTTGTTAATTACGAATAATAATTTATTTTGTATGATGGTATCACACCCATAAAAGAGTTTGTTACAATTTCCTATATCTCGTAAGTTTCTTAAACCCAACTTTGTTTCTCTTATGTTAAAACTTGTTTAAATCTTTAAGCTAAATATTAGTTCGTATGAAGGTCATAATAAACTTTTAATGGTACTCATTTCGTACTTGATACTTTTGCCTTGGTATTTCGTTAAGTACCAATACTAATTTATTTCGTATGATGCATCTAAACCCATAAGAGTTTGTTACAATTTCATACATCTCGTAAGTGTCTTGAACCGAACTCCGTTTGTCTTATCGAAAAACTCTTTTACAATTGTAAGCTAATTATACTAACGTATGAAGTTTATAATGTACTTTTAACGGTAGTCCTTTCCTGCATAATATATTAGACTTGATATTTTGTTAATTACGAATAATAATTTATTTTGTATGATGGTATCAAACCCATAAAAGAGTTTGTTACAATTTCTTATTTCTCGTAAGTTTCTTGAACCGAACTCTGTTTCTCTTGTGTTAAAATTGTTTAAAATTTTAAGCTTAATATTAGTTCGTATGAAGTTCATAATAAACTTTTAATGGTACTCATTTCCTACATGATACTTTTGCCTTGGTATTTCGTTAAGTACCAATACTAATTTATTTCGTATGATGCATCCAAACCCATAAGAGTTTGTTACAATTTCATACATCTCGTAAGTGTCTTGAACCGAACTCCGTTTGTTTTATCGAAAAACTCTTTACAATTGTAAGCTAATTATACTAACGTATGAAGTTTACAATGTACTTTTAACGGTAGTCCTTTCCTGCATAATGTATTAGACATGATATTTCGTTAATTACGAATAATAATTTATTTTGTATGATGGTATCAAACCCATAAAAGAGTTTGTTACAATTTCTTATTTCTCGTAAGTTTCTTAAACCCAACTTTGTTTCTCTTGTGTTAAAACTTGTTTAAATCTTTAAGCTAAATATTAGTTCGTATGAAGGTCATAATAAACTTTTAATGGTACTCATTTCCTACTTGATACTTTTGCCTTGGTATTTCGTTAAGTACCAATACTAATTTATTTCGTATGATGCATCTAAACCCATAAGAGTTTGTTACAATTTCATACATCTCGTAAGTGTCTTGAACCGAACTCCGTTTGTCTTATCGAAAAACTCTTTTACAATTGTAAGCTAATTATACTAACGTATGAAGTTTATAATGTACTTTTAACGGCAGTCCTTTCCTGCATAATATATTAGACTTGATATTTCGTTAATTACGAATAATAATTTATTTTGTATGATGGTATCAAACCCATAAAAGAGTTTGTTACAATTTCTTATTTCTCGTAAGTTTCTTAAACCCAACTTTGTTTCTCTTGTGTTAAAACTTGTTTAAATCTTTAAGCTAAATATTAGTTCGTATGAAGGTCATAATAAACTTTTAATGGTACTCATTTCCTACTTGATACTTTTGCCTTGGTATTTCGTTAAGTACCAATACTAATTTATTTCGTATGATGCATCTAAACCCATAAGAGTTTGTTACAATTTCATACATCTCGTAAGTGTCTTGAACCGAACTCCGTTTGTCTTATCGAAAAACTCTTTTACAATTGTAAGCTAATTATACTAACGTATGAAGTTTATAATGTACTTTTAACGGTAGTCCTTTCCTGCATAATATATTAGACTTGATATTTTGTTAATTACGAATAATAATTTATTTTGTATGATGGTATCAAACCCATAAAAGAGTTTGTTACAATTTCTTATTTCTCGTAAGTTTCTTAAACCCAACTTTGTTTCTCTTATGTTAAAACTTGTTTAAATCTTTAAGCTAAATATTAGTTCGTATGAAGGTCATAATAAACTTTTAATGGTACTCATTTCGTACTTGATACTTTTGCCTTGGTATTTCGTTAAGTACCAATACTAATTTATTTCGTATGATGCATCTAAACCCATAAGAGTTTGTTACAATTTCATACATCTCGTAAGTGTCTTGAACCGAACTCCGTTTGTCTTATCGAAAAACTCTTTTACAATTGTAAGCTAATTATACTAACGTATGAAGTTTATAATGTACTTTTTAACGGTAGTCCTTTCCTGCATAATATATTAGACTTGATATTTTGTTAATTACGAATAATAATTTATTTTGTATGATGGTATCAAACCCATAAAAGAGTTTGTTACAATTTCTTATTTCTCGTAAGTTTCTTAAACCCAACTTTGTTTCTCTTATGTTAAAACTTGTTTAAATCTTTAAGCTAAATATTAGTTCGTATGAAGGTCATAATAAACTTTTAATGGTACTCATTTCGTACTTGATACTTTTGCCTTGGTATTTCGTTAAGTACCAATACTAATTTATTTCGTATGATGCATCTAAACCCATAAGAGTTTGTTACAATTTCATACATCTCGTAAGTGTCTTGAACCGAACTCCGTTTGTCTTATCGAAAAACTCTTTTACAATTGTAAGCTAATTATACTAACGTATGAAGTTTATAATGTACTTTTAACGGCAGTCCTTTCCTGCATAATGTATTAGACATGATATTTCGTTAATTACGAATAATAATTTATTTTGTATGATGGTATCAAACCCATAAAAGAGTTTGTTACAATTTCTTATTTCTCGTAAGTTTCTTAAACCCAACTTTGTTTCTCTTGTGTTAAAACTTGTTTAAATCTTTAAGCTAAATATTAGTTCGTATGAAGGTCATAATAAACTTTTAATGGTACTCATTTCCTACTTGATACTTTTGCCTTGGTATTTCGTTAAGTACCAATACTAATTTATTTCGTATGATGCATCTAAACCCATAAGAGTTTGTTACAATTTCATACATCTCGTAAGTGTCTTGAACCGAACTCCGTTTGTCTTATCGAAAAACTCTTTTACAATTGTAAGCTAATTATACTAACGTATGAAGTTTATAATGTACTTTTAACGGTAGTCCTTTCCTGCATAATATATTAGACTTGATATTTTGTTAATTACGAATAATAATTTATTTTGTATGATGGTATCAAACCCATAAAAGAGTTTGTTACAATTTCTTATTTCTCGTAAGTTTCTTAAACCCAACTTTGTTTCTCTTATGTTAAAACTTGTTTAAATCTTTAAGCTAAATATTAGTTCGTATGAAGGTCATAATAAACTTTTAATGGTACTCATTTCGTACTTGATACTTTTGCCTTGGTATTTCGTTAAGTACCAATACTAATTTATTTCGTATGATGCATCTAAACCCATAAGAGTTTGTTACAATTTCATACATCTCGTAAGTGTCTTGAACCGAACTCCGTTTGTCTTATCGAAAAACTCTTTTACAATTGTAAGCTAATTATACTAACGTATGAAGTTTATAATGTACTTTTAACGGCAGTCCTTTCCTGCATAATGTATTAGACATGATATTTCGTTAATTACGAATAATAATTTATTTTGTATGATGGTATCAAACCCATAAAAGAGTTTGTTACAATTTCTTATTTCTCGTAAGTTTCTTAAACCCAACTTTGTTTCTCTTGTGTTAAAACTTGTTTAAATCTTTAAGCTAAATATTAGTTCGTATGAAGGTCATAATAAACTTTTAATGGTACTCATTTCCTACTTGATACTTTTGCCTTGGTATTTCGTTAAGTACCAATACTAATTTATTTCGTATGATGCATCTAAACCCATAAGAGTTTGTTACAATTTCATACATCTCGTAAGTGTCTTGAACCGAATTCCGTTTATCTTATCGAAAAACTCTTTTACAATTGTAAGCTAATTATACTAACGTATGAAGTTTATAATGTACTTTTAACGGTAGTCCTTTCCTGCATAATATATTAGACTTGATATTTTGTTAATTACGAATAATAATTTATTTTGTATGATGGTATCAAACCCATAAAAGAGTTTGTTACAATTTCTTATTTCTCGTAAGTTTCTTAAACCCAACTTTGTTTCTCTTATGTTAAAACTTGTTTAAATCTTTAAGCTAAATATTAGTTCGTATGAAGGTCATAATAAACTTTTAATGGTACTCATTTCGTACTTGATACTTTTGCCTTGGTATTTCGTTAAGTACCAATACTAATTTATTTCGTATGATGCATCTAAACCCATAAGAGTTTGTTACAATTTCATACATCTCGTAAGTGTCTTGAACCGAACTCCGTTTGTCTTATCGAAAAACTCTTTTACAATTGTAAGCTAATTATACTAACGTATGAAGTTTATAATGTACTTTTAACGGCAGTCCTTTCCTGCATAATATATTAGACTTGATATTTCGTTAATTACGAATAATAATTTATTTTGTATGATGGTATCAAACCCATAAAAGAGTTTGTTACAATTTCTTATTTCTCGTAAGTTTCTTAAACCCAACTTTGTTTCTCTTGTGTTAAAACTTGTTTAAATCTTTAAGCTAAATATTAGTTCGTATGAAGGTCATAATAAACTTTTAATGGTACTCATTTCCTACTTGATACTTTTGCCTTGGTATTTCGTTAAGTACCAATACTAATTTATTTCGTATGATGCATCTAAACCCATAAGAGTTTGTTACAATTTCATACATCTCGTAAGTGTCTTGAACCGAACTCCGTTTGTCTTATCGAAAAACTCTTTTACAATTGTAAGCTAATTATACTAACATATGAAGTTTATAATGTACTTTTAACGGTAGTCCTTTCCTGCATAATATATTAGACTTGATATTTTGTTAATTACGAATAATAATTTATTTTGTATGATGGTATCAAACCCATAAAAGAGTTTGTTACAATTTCTTCTTTCTCGTAAGTTTCTTAAACCCAACTTTGTTTCTCTTATGTTAAAACTTGTTTAAATCTTTAAGCTAAATATTAGTTCGTATGAAGGTCATAATAAACTTTTAATGGTACTCATTTCGTACTTGATACTTTTGCCTTGGTATTTCGTTAAGTACCAATACTAATTTATTTCGTATGATGCATCTAAACCCATAAGAGTTTGTTACAATTTCATACATCTCGTAAGTGTCTTGAACCGAACTCCGTTTGTCTTATCGAAAAACTCTTTTACAATTGTAAGCTAATTATACTAACGTATGAAGTTTATAATGTACTTTTAACGGTAGTCCTTTCCTGCATAATATATTAGACTTGATATTTTGTTAATTACGAATAATAATTTATTTTGTATGATGGTATCAAACCCATAAAAGAGTTTGTTACAATTTCTTATTTCTCGTAAGTTTCTTAAACCCAACTTTGTTTCTCTTATGTTAAAACTTGTTTAAATCTTTAAGCTAAATATTAGTTCGTATGAAGGTCATAATAAACTTTTAATGGTACTCATTTCGTACTTGATACTTTTGCCTTGGTATTTCGTTAAGTACCAATACTAATTTATTTCGTATGATGCATCTAAACCCATAAGAGTTTGTTACAATTTCATACATCTCGTAAGTGTCTTGAACCGAACTCCGTTTGTCTTATCGAAAAACTCTTTTACAATTGTAAGCTAATTATACTAACGTATGAAGTTTATAATGTACTTTTAACGGCAGTCCTTTCCTGCATAATATATTAGACTTGATATTTCGTTAATTACGAATAATAATTTATTTTGTATGATGGTATCAAACCCATAAAAGAGTTTGTTACAATTTCTTATTTCTCGTAAGTTTCTTAAACCCAACTTTGTTTCTCTTGTGTTAAAACTTGTTTAAATCTTTAAGCTAAATATTAGTTCGTATGAAGGTCATAATAAACTTTTAATGGTACTCATTTCCTACTTGATACTTTTGCCTTGGTATTTCGTTAAGTACCAATACTAATTTATTTCGTATGATGCATCTAAACCCATAAGAGTTTGTTACAATTTCATACATCTCGTAAGTGTCTTGAACCGAACTCCGTTTGTCTTATCGAAAAACTCTTTTACAATTGTAAGCTAATTATACTAACGTATGAAGTTTATAATGTACTTTTAACGGTAGTCCTTTCCTGCATAATATATTAGACTTGATATTTTGTTAATTACGAATAATAATTTATTTTGTATGATGGTATCAAACCCATAAAAGAGTTTGTTACAATTTCTTCTTTCTCGTAAGTTTCTTAAACCCAACTTTGTTTCTCTTATGTTAAAACTTGTTTAAATCTTTAAGCTAAATATTAGTTCGTATGAAGGTCATAATAAACTTTTAATGGTACTCATTTCGTACTTGATACTTTTGCCTTGGTATTTCGTTAAGTACCAATACTAATTTATTTCGTATGATGCATCTAAACCCATAAGAGTTTGTTACAATTTCATACATCTCGTAAGTGTCTTGAACCGAACTCCGTTTGTCTTATCGAAAAACTCTTTTACAATTGTAAGCTAATTATACTAACGTATGAAGTTTATAATGTACTTTTAACGGTAGTCCTTTCCTGCATAATATATTAGACTTGATATTTTGTTAATTACGAATAATAATTTATTTTGTATGATGGTATCAAACCCATAAAAGAGTTTGTTACAATTTCTTATTTCTCGTAAGTTTCTTAAACCCAACTTTGTTTCTCTTATGTTAAAACTTGTTTAAATCTTTAAGCTAAATATTAGTTCGTATGAAGGTCATAATAAACTTTTAATGGTACTCATTTCGTACTTGATACTTTTGCCTTGGTATTTCGTTAAGTACCAATACTAATTTATTTCGTATGATGCATCTAAACCCATAAGAGTTTGTTACAATTTCATACATCTCGTAAGTGTCTTGAACCGAACTCCGTTTGTCTTATCGAAAAACTCTTTTACAATTGTAAGCTAATTATACTAACGTATGAAGTTTATAATGTACTTTTAACGGCAGTCCTTTCCTGCATAATGTATTAGACATGATATTTCGTTAATTACGAATAATAATTTATTTTGTATGATGGTATCAAACCCATAAAAGAGTTTGTTACAATTTCTTATTTCTCGTAAGTTTCTTAAACCCAACTTTGTTTCTCTTGTGTTAAAACTTGTTTAAATCTTTAAGCTAAATATTAGTTCGTATGAAGGTCATAATAAACTTTTAATGGTACTCATTTCCTACTTGATACTTTTGCCTTGGTATTTCGTTAAGTACCAATACTAATTTATTTCGTATGATGCATCTAAACCCATAAGAGTTTGTTACAATTTCATACATCTCGTAAGTGTCTTGAACCGAACTCCGTTTGTCTTATCGAAAAACTCTTTTACAATTGTAAGCTAATTATACTAACGTATGAAGTTTATAATGTACTTTTAACGGTAGTCCTTTCCTGCATAATATATTAGACTTGATATTTTGTTAATTACGAATAATAATTTATTTTGTATGATGGTATCAAACCCATAAAAGAGTTTGTTACAATTTCTTATTTCTCGTAAGTTTCTTAAACCCAACTTTGTTTCTCTTATGTTAAAACTTGTTTAAATCTTTAAGCTAAATATTAGTTCGTATGAAGGTCATAATAAACTTTTAATGGTACTCATTTCGTACTTGATACTTTTGCCTTGGTATTTCGTTAAGTACCAATACTAATTTATTTCGTATGATGCATCTAAACCCATAAGAGTTTGTTACAATTTCATACATCTCGTAAGTGTCTTGAACCGAACTCCGTTTGTCTTATCGAAAAACTCTTCTACAATTGTAAGCTAATTATACTAACGTATGAAGTTTATAATGTACTTTTAACGGCAGTCCTTTCCTGCATAATGTATTAGACATGATATTTCGTTAATTACGAATAATAATTTAATTTGTATGATGGTATCAAACCCATAAAAGAGTTTGTTACAATTTCTTATTTCTCGTAAGTTTCTTAAACCCAACTTTGTTTCTCTTGTGTTAAAACTTGTTTAAATCTTTAAGCTAAATATTAGTTCGTATGAAGGTCATAATAAACTTTTAATGGTACTCATTTCCTACTTGATACTTTTGCCTTGGTATTTCGTTAAGTACCAATACTAATTTATTTCGTATGATGCATCTAAACCCATAAGAGTTTGTTACAATTTCATACATCTCGTAAGTGTCTTGAACCGAACTCCGTTTGTCTTATCGAAAAACTCTTTTACAATTGTAAGCTAATTATACTAACGTATGAAGTTTATAATGTACTTTTAACGGTAGTCCTTTCCTGCATAATATATTAGACTTGATATTTTGTTAATTACGAATAATAATTTATTTTGTATGATGGTATCAAACCCATAAAAGAGTTTGTTACAATTTCTTATTTCTCGTAAGTTTCTTAAACCCAACTTTGTTTCTCTTATGTTAAAACTTGTTTAAATCTTTAAGCTAAATATTAGTTCGTATGAAGGTCATAATAAACTTTTAATGGTACTCATTTCGTACTTGATACTTTTGCCTTGGTATTTCGTTAAGTACCAATACTAATTTATTTCGTATGATGCATCTAAACCCATAAGAGTTTGTTACAATTTCATACATCTCGTAAGTGTCTTGAACCGAACTCCGTTTGTCTTATCGAAAAACTCTTTTACAATTGTAAGCTAATTATACTAACGTATGAAGTTTATAATGTACTTTTAACGGCAGTCCTTTCCTGCATAATATATTAGACTTGATATTTCGTTAATTACGAATAATAATTTATTTTGTATGATGGTATCAAACCCATAAAAGAGTTTGTTACAATTTCTTATTTCTCGTAAGTTTCTTAAACCCAACTTTGTTTCTCTTGTGTTAAAACTTGTTTAAATCTTTAAGCTAAATATTAGTTCGTATGAAGGTCATAATAAACTTTTAATGGTACTCATTTCCTACTTGATACTTTTGCCTTGGTATTTCGTTAAGTACCAATACTAATTTATTTCGTATGATGCATCTAAACCCATAAGAGTTTGTTACAATTTCATACATCTCGTAAGTGTCTTGAACCGAACTCCGTTTGTCTTATCGAAAAACTCTTTTACAATTGTAAGCTAATTATACTAACGTATGAAGTTTATAATGTACTTTTAACGGTAGTCCTTTCCTGCATAATATATTAGACTTGATATTTTGTTAATTACGAATAATAATTTATTTTGTATGATGGTATCAAACCCATAAAAGAGTTTGTTACAATTTCTTATTTCTCGTAAGTTTCTTAAACCCAACTTTGTTTCTCTTATGTTAAAACTTGTTTAAATCTTTAAGCTAAATATTAGTTCGTATGAAGGTCATAATAAACTTTTAATGGTACTCATTTCGTACTTGATACTTTTGCCTTGGTATTTCGTTAAGTACCAATACTAATTTATTTCGTATGATGCATCTAAACCCATAAGAGTTTGTTACAATTTCATACATCTCGTAAGTGTCTTGAACCGAACTCCGTTTGTCTTATCGAAAAACTATTTTACAATTGTAAGCTAATTATACTAACGTATGAAGTTTATAATGTACTTTTAACGGTAGGCCTTTCCTGCATAATATATTAGACTTGATATTTTGTTAATTACGAATAATAATTTATTTTGTATGATGGTATCAAACCCATAAAAGAGTTTGTTACAATTTCTTATTTCTCGTAAGTTTCTTGAACCGAACTCTGTTTCTCTTGTGTTAAAATTGTTTAAAATTTTAAGCTTAATATTAGTTCGTATGAAGTTCATAATAAACTTTTAATGGTACTCATTTCCTACATGATACTTTTGCCTTGGTATTTCGTTAAGTACCAATACTAATTTATTTCGTATGATGCATCCAAACCCATAAGAGTTTGTTACAATTTCATACATCTCGTAAGTGTCTTGAACCGAACTCCGTTTGTTTTATCGAAAAACTCTTTACAATTGTAAGCTAATTATACTAACGTATGAAGTTTACAATGTACTTTTAACGGTAGTCCTTTCCTGCATAATGTATTAGACATGATATTTCGTTAATTACGAATAATAATTTATTTTGTATGATGGTATCAAACCCATAAAAGAGTTTGTTACAATTTCTTATTTCTCGTAAGTTTCTTAAACCCAACTTTGTTTCTCTTGTGTTAAAACTTGTTTAAATCTTTAAGCTAAATATTAGTTCGTATGAAGGTCATAATAAACTTTTAATGGTACTCATTTCCTACTTGATACTTTTGCCTTGGTATTTCGTTAAGTACCAATACTAATTTATTTCGTATGATGCATCTAAACCCATAAGAGTTTGTTACAATTTCATACATCTCGTAAGTGTCTTGAACCGAACTCCGTTTGTCTTATCGAAAAACTCTTTTACAATTGTAAGCTAATTATACTAACGTATGAAGTTTATAATGTACTTTTAACGGTAGTCCTTTCCTGCATAATATATTAGACTTGATATTTTGTTAATTACGAATAATAATTTATTTTGTATGATGGTATCAAACCCATAAAAGAGTTTGTTACAATTTCTTATTTCTCGTAAGTTTCTTAAACCCAACTTTGTTTCTCTTGTGTTAAAACTTGTTTAAATCTCTAAGCTAAATGTTAGTTCGTATGAAGGTCATAATAAACTTTTAATGGTACTCATTTCCTACTTGATACTTTTGCCTTGGTATTTCGTTAAGTACCAATACTAATTTATTTCGTATGATGCATCCAAACCCATAAGAGTTTGTTACAATTTCATACATCTCGTAAGTGTCTTGAACCGAACTCCTTTTGTCTTATCGAAAATCTCTTTTACAATTGTAAGCTAATTATACTAACGTATGAAGGTTATAATGTACTTTTAACGGTAGTCCTTTCCTGCATAATATATTAGACTTGATATTTCGTTAATTACAATTAATAATTTATTTTGTATGATGGTATCAAACCCATAAAAGAGTTTGTTACAATTTCATACATCTCGTAAGTGTCTTGAACCGAACTCCGTTTGTCTTATCGAAAAACTCTTTACAATTGTAACCTAATTATACTAACGTATGAAGTTTATAATGTACTTTTAACGGTAGTCCTTTCCTGCATATTATATTAGACTTGATATTTCGTTAATTACGAATAATAATTAATTTTGTAGGATGGTATCACATCCATAAAAGAGTTTGTTACAATTTCTTATTTCTCGTAAGTTTCTTAAACCCAACTCTATTTCTCTTGTGTTAAAACTTGTTTAAATCTTTAAGGTAAATGTTAGTTCGTATGAAGGTCATAATAAACTTTTAATGGTACTCATTTCCTACTTGATACTTTTGCCTTGGTATTTCGTTAAGTACCAATACTAATTTATTTTGTATGATGCATACAAACCCATAAGAGTTTGTTACAATTTCATACATCTCGTAAGTTTCTTGAACCGAACTCCGTTTGTCTTATCGAAAAACTCTTTTACAATTGTAAGCTAATTATACTAACGTATGAAGGTTATAATGTACTTTTAACGGTAGTCCTTTCCTGCATAATATATTAGACTTGATATTTCGTTAATTACGAATAATAATTTATTTTGTATGATGGTATCAAACCCATAAAAGAGATTGTTACAATTTCTTATTTCTCGTAAGTTTCTTAAACCCAACTTTGTTTCTCTTATGTTAAAACTTGTTTAAATCTTTAAGCTAAATATTAGTTCGTATGAAGGTCATAATAAACTTTTAATGGTACTGATTTCGTACTTGATACTTTTGCCTTGGTATTTCGTTAAGTACCAATACTAATTTATTTCGTATGATGCATCTAAACCCATAAGAGTTTGTTACAATTTCATACATCTCGTAAGTGTCTTGAACCGAACTCCGTTTGTCTTATCGAAAAACTCTTTTACAATTGTAAGCTAATTATACTAACGTATGAAGTTTATAATGTACTTTTAACGGTAGTCCTTTCCTGCATAATATATTAGACTTGATATTTTGTTAATTACGAATAATAATTTATTTTGTATGATGGTATCAAACCCATAAAAGAGTTTGTTACAATTTCTTATTTCTCGTAAGTTTCTTAAACCCAACTTTGTTTCTCTTATGTTAAAACTTGTTTAAATCTTTAAGCTAAATATTAGTTCGTATGAAGGTCATAATAAACTTTTAATGGTACTCATTTCGTACTTGATACTTTTGCCTTGGTATTTCGTTAAGTACCAATACTAATTTATTTCGTATGATGCATCTAAACCCATAAGAGTTTGTTACAATTTCATACATCTCGTAAGTGTCTTGAACCGAACTCCGTTTGTCTTATCGAAAAACTCTTTTACAATTGTAAGCTAATTATACTAACGTATGAAGTTTATAATGTACTTTTAACGGTAGTCCTTTCCTGCATAATATATTAGACTTGATATTTTGTTAATTACGAATAATAATTTATTTTGTATGATGGTATCAAACCCATAAAAGAGTTTGTTACAATTTCTTATTTCTCGTAAGTTTCTTGAACCGAACTCTGTTTCTCTTGTGTTAAAATTGTTTAAAATTTTAAGCTTAATATTAGTTCGTATGAAGTTCATAATAAACTTTTAATGGTACTCATTTCCTACATGATACTTTTGCCTTGGTATTTCGTTAAGTACCAATACTAATTTATTTCGTATGATGCATCCAAACCCATAAGAGTTTGTTACAATTTCATACATCTCGTAAGTGTCTTGAACCGAACTCCGTTTGTTTTATCGAAAAACTCTTTACAATTGTAAGCTAATTATACTAACGTATGAAGTTTACAATGTACTTTTAACGGTAGTCCTTTCCTGCATAATGTATTAGACATGATATTTCGTTAATTACGAATAATAATTTATTTTGTATGATGGTATCAAACCCATAAAAGAGTTTGTTACAATTTCTTATTTCTCGTAAGTTTCTTAAACCCAACTTTGTTTCTCTTGTGTTAAAACTTGTTTAAATCTTTAAGCTAAATATTAGTTCGTATGAAGGTCATAATAAACTTTTAATGGTACTCATTTCCTACTTGATACTTTTGCCTTGGTATTTCGTTAAGTACCAATACTAATTTATTTCGTATGATGCATCTAAACCCATAAGAGTTTGTTACAATTTCATACATCTCGTAAGTGTCTTGAACCGAACTCCGTTTGTCTTATCGAAAAACTCTTTTACAATTGTAAGCTAATTATAATAACGTATGAAGTTTATAATGTACTTTTAACGGTAGTCCTTTCCTGCATAATATATTAGACTTGATATTTCGTTAATTACGAAAAATAATTTATTTTGTATGATGGTATCAAACCCATAAAAGAGTTTGTTACAATTTCTTATTTCTCGTAAGTTTCTTGAACCGAACTCTGTTTCTCTTGTGTTAAAACTTGTTTAAAATTTTAAGCTTAATATTAGTTCGTATGAAGTTCCTAATAAACTTTTAATGGTACTCATTTCCTACTTGATACTTTTGCCTTGGTATTTTGTTAAGTACGTATAATAATTTATTTCGTATGATGCATCCAAACCCATAAGAGTTTGTTACAATTTCATACATCTCGTAAGTGTCTTGAACCGAACTCCGTTTGTCTTATCGTAAAACTCTTTTATAATTGTAAGCTAATTATACTAACGTATGAAGTTTATAATGTACTTTTAACGGTAGTCCTTTCCTGCATATTATATTAGACTTGATATTTCGTTAATTACGAATAATAATTAATTTTGTAGGATGGTATCACATCCATAAAAGAGTTTGTTACAATTTCTTATTTCTCGTAAGTTTCTTAAACCCAACTCTGTTTCTCTTGTGTTAAAACTTGTTTAAATCTCTAAGCTAAATGTTAGTTCGTATGAAGGTCATAATAAACTTTTAATGGTACTCATTTCCTACTTGATACTTTTGCCTTGGTATTTCGTTAAGTACCAATACTAATTTATTTTGTATGATGCATCCAAACCCATAAGAGTTTGTTACAATTTCATACATCTCGTAAGTTTCTTGAACCGAACTCCGTTTGTCTTATAGAAAAACTCTTTTACAATTGTAAGCTAATTATACTAACGTATGAAGGTTATAATGTACTTTTAACGGTAGTCCTTTCCTGCATAATATATTGGACTTGATATTTCGTTAATTACAATTAATAATTTATTTTGTATGATGGTATCAAACCCATAAAAGAGTTTGTTACAATTTCATACATCTCGTAAGTGTCTTGAACCGAACTCCGTTTGTCTTATCGAAAAACTCTTTACAATTGTAACCTAATTATACTAACGTATGATGTTTATAATGTATTTTTAACGGTAGTCCTTTCCTGCATATTATATTAGACTTGATATTTCGTTAATTACGAATAATAATTTATTTTGTATGATGGTATCAAACCCATAAAAGAGTTTGTTACAATTTCTTATTTCTCGTAAGTTTCTTGAACCGAACTCTGTTTCTCTTGTGTTAAAACTTGTTTAAAATTTTAAGCTTAATATTAGTTCGTATGAAGTTGATAATAAACTTTTAATGGTACTCATTTCCTACTTGATACTTTTGCCTTGGTATTTCGTTAAGTACGAATAATAATTTATTTCGTATGATGCATCCAAACCCATAAGAGTTTGTTACAATTTCATACATCTCGTAAGTGTCTTGAACCGAACTCCGTTTGTCTTATCGTAAAACTCTTTTACAATTGTAATCTAATTATACTAACGTATGAAGTTTATAATGTACTTTTAACGGTAGTCCTTTCCTGCATATTATATTAGACTTGATATTTCGTTAATTACGAATAATAATTAATTTTGTATGATGTTATCACATCCATAAAAGAGTTTGTTACAATTTCTTATTTCTCGTAAGTTTCTTAAACCCAACTTTGTTTCTCTTGTGTTAAAACTTGTTTAAATCTTTAAGCTAAATATTAGTTCGTATGAAGGTCATAATAAACTTTTATTGGTACTCATTTCCTACTTGATACTTTTGCCTTGGTATTTCGTTAAGTACCAATACTAATTTATTTCGTATGATGCATCTAAACCCTTAAGAATTTGTTACAATTTCATACATCTCGTAAGTGTCTTGAACCGAACTCCGTTTGTCTTATCGAAAAACTCTTTACAATTGTAACCTAATTATACTAACGTATGATGTTTATAATGTATTTTTAACGGTAGTCCTTTCCTGCATATTATATTAGACTTGATATTTCGTTAATTACGAATAATAATTTATTTTGTATGATGGTATCAAACCCATAAAAGAGTTTGTTACAATTTCTTATTTCTCGTAAGTTTCTTGAACCGAACTCTGTTTCTCTTGTGTTAAAATTGTTTAAAATTTTAAGCTTAATATTAGTTCGTATGAAGTTGATAATAAACTTTTAATGGTACTCATTTCCTACTTGATACTTTTGCCTTGGTATTTTGTTAAGTACGTATAATAATTTATTTCGTATGATGCATCCAAACCCATAAGAGTTTGTTACAATTTCATACATCTCGTAAGTGTCTTGAACCGAACTCCGTTTGTCTTATCGAAAAACTCTTTTACAATTGTAAGCTAATTATACTAACGTATGAAGTTTATAACGTACTTTTAACGGTAGTCCTTTCCTGCATAATGTATTAGACTTGATATTTCGTTAATTACGAATAATAATTTATTTTGTATGATGGTATCAAACCCATAAAAGAGTTTGTTACAATTTCTTATTTCTCGTAAGTTTCTTGAACCGAACTCTGTTTCTCTTGTGTTAAAACTTGTTTAAAATTTTAAGCTTAATATTAGTTCGTATGAAGTTCATAATAAACTTTTAATGGTACTCATTTCCTAAATGATACTTTTGCCTTGGTATTTCGTTAAGTACCAATACTAATTTATTTCGTATGATGCATCCAAACCCATAAGAGTTTGTTACAATTTCATACATCTCGTAAGTGTCTTGAACCGAACTCCGTTTGTTTTATCGAAAAACTCTTTACAATTGTAAGCTAATTATACTAACGTATGAAGTTTACAATGTACTTTTAACGGTAGTCCTTTCCTGCATAATGTATTAGACTTGATATTTCGTTAATTACGAATAATAATTTATTTTGTATAATGGTATCAAACCCATAAAAGAGTTTGTTACAATTTCATACATCTCGTAAGTGTCTTGAACCGAACTCCGTTTGTCTTATCGAAAAACTCTTTACAATTGTAACCTAATTATACTAACGTATGAAGTTTATAATGTACTTTTAACGGTAGTCCTTTCCTGCATATTATATTAGACTTGATATTTCGTTAATTACGAATAATAATTAATTATGTAGGATGGTATCACATCCATAAAAGAGTTTGTTACAATTTCTTATTTCTCGTAAGTTTCTTAAACCCAACTCTGTTTCTCTTGTGTTAAAACTTGTTTAAATCTTTAAGCTAAATGTTAGTTCGTATGAAGGTCATAATAAACTTTTAATGTTACTCATTTCCTACTTGATACTTTTGCCTTGGTATTTCGTTAAGTACCAATACTAATTTATTTTGTATGATGCATCCAAACCCATAAGAGTTTGTTACAATTTCATACATCTCGTAAGTTTCTTGAACCGAACTCCGTTTGTCTTATCGAAAAACTCTTTTACAATTGTAAGCTAATTATACTAACGTATGAAGGTTATAATGTACTTTTAACGGTAGTCCTTTCCTGCATAATATATTGGACTTGATATTTCGTTAATTACAATTAATAATTTATTTTGTATGATGGTATCAAACCCATAAAAGAGTTTGTTACAATTTCATACATCTCGTAAGTGTCTTGAACCGAACTCCGTTTGTCTTATCGAAAAACTCTTTACAATTGTAACCTAATTATACTAACGTATGATGTTTATAATGTATTTTTAACGGTAGTCCTTTCCTGCATATTATATTAAACTTGATATTTCGTTAATTACGAATAATAATTTATTTTGTATGATGGTATCAAACCCATAAAAGAGTTTGTTACAATTTCTTATTTCTCGTAAGTTTCTTGAACCGAACTCTGTTTCTCTTGTGTTAAAACTTGTTTAAAATTTTAAGCTTAATATTAGTTCGTATGAAGTTGATAATAAACTTTTAATGGTACTCATTTCCTACTTGATACTTTTGCCTTGGTATTTTGTTAAGTACGAATAATAATTTATTTCGTATGATGCATCCAAACCCATAAGAGTTTGTTACAATTTCATACATCTCGTAAGTGTCTTGAACCGAACTCCGTTTGTCTTATCGTAAAACTCTTTTACAATTGTAATCTAATTATACGAACGTATGAAGTTTATAATGTACTTTTAACGGTAGTCCTTTCCTGCATATTATATTAGACTTGATATTTCGTTAATTACGAATAATAATTAATTTTGTATGATGGTATCACATCCATAAAAGAGTTTGTTACGATTTCTTATTTATCGTAAGTTTCTTAAACCCAACTTTGTTTCTCTTGTGTTAACACTTGTTTAAATCTTTAAGCTAAATATTAGTTCGTATGAAGGTCATAATAAACTTTTAATGGTACTCATTTCCTACTTGATACTTTTGCCTTGGTATTTCGTTAAGTACCAATACTAATTTATTTCGTATGATGCATCTAAACCCATAAGAATTTGTTACAATTTCATACATCTCGTAAGTGTCTTGAACCGAACTCCGTTTGTCTTATCGAAAAACTCTTTACAATTGTAAGCTAATTATACTAACGTATGAAGTTTATAATGTACTTTTAACGGTAGTCCTTTCCTGCATAATGTATTAGACTTGATATTTCGTTAATTACGAATAATAATTTATTTTGTATGATGGTATCAAACCCATAAAAGAGATTGTTACAATTTCTTATTTCTCGTAAGTTTCTTAAACCCAACTTTGTTTCTCTTATGTTAAAACTTGTTTAAATCTTTAAGCTAAATATTAGTTCGTATGAAGGTCATAATAAACTTTTAATGGTACTCATTTCGTACTTGATACTTTTGCCTTGGTATTTCGTTAAGTACCAATACTAATTTATTTCGTATGATGCATCTAAACCCATAAGAGTTTGTTACAATTTCATACATCTCGTAAGTGTCTTGAACCGAACTCCGTTTGTCTTATCGAAAAACTCTTTTACAATTGTAAGCTAATTATACTAACGTATTAAGTTTATAATGTACTTTTAACGGTAGTGCTTTCCTGCATAATATATTAGACTTGATATTTCGTTAATTACGAATAATAATTTATTTTGTATGATGGTATCAAACCCATAAAAGAGTTTGTTACAATTTCTTATTTCTCGTAAGTTTCTTGAACCGAACTCTGTTTCTCTTGTGTTAAAACTTGTTTAAAATTTTAAGCTTAATATTAGTTCGTATGAAGTTCATAATAAACTTTTAATGGTACTCATTTCCTAAATGATACTTTTGCCTTGGTATTTCGTTAAGTACCAATACTAATTTATTTCGTATGATGCATCCAAACCCATAAGAGTTTGTTACAATTTCATACATCTCGTAAGTGTCTTGAACCGAACTCCGTTTGTTTTATCGAAAAACTCTTTACAATTGTAAGCTAATTATACGAATGCATGAAGTTTACAATGTACTTTTAACGGTAGTCCTTTCCTGCATGATATATTAGACTTGATATTTCGTTAATTACGAATAATAATTTATTTTGTATGATGGTATCAAACCCATAAAAGAGTTTGTTACAATTTCATACATCTCGTAAGTGTCTTGAACCGAACTCCGTTTGTCTTATCGAAAAACTCTTTACAATTGTAACCTAATTATACTAACGTATGAAGTTTATAATGTACTTTTAACGGTAGTCATTTCCTGCATATTATATTAGACTTGATATTTCGTTAATTACGAATAATAATTAATTTTGTATGATGGTATCACATCCATAAAAGAGTTTGTTACAATTTCTTATTTCTCGTAAGTTTCTTAAACCCAACTCTGTTTCTCGTGTGTTAAAACTTATTTAAATCTTTAAGCTTAATATTAGTTCGTATGAAGTTGATAATAAACTTTTAATGGTACTCATTTCCTACTTGATACTTTTGCCTTGGTATTTCGTTAAGTACGAATAATAATTTATTTCGTATGATGCATCCAAACCCATAAGAGTTTGTTACAATTTCATACATCTCGTAAGTGTCTTGAACCGAACTCCGTTTGTCTTATCGTAAAACTCTTTTACAATTGTAATCTAATTATACGAACGTATGAAGTTTATAATGTACTTTTAACGGTAGTCCTTTCCTGCATGATATATTAGACTTGATATTTCGTTAATTACGAATAATAATTAATTTTGTATGATGGTATCACATCCATAAAAGAGTTTGTTACAATTTCTTATTTCTCGTAAGTTTCTTAAACCCAACTTTGTTTCTCTTGTGTTAACACTTGTTTAAATCTTTAAGCTAAATATTAGTTCGTATGAAGGTCATAATAAACTTTTAATGGTACTCATTTCCTACTTGATACTTTTGCCTTGGTATTTCGTTAAGTACCAATACTAATTTATTTCGTATGATGCATCTAAACCCATAAGAATTTGTTACAATTTCATACATCTCGTAAGTGTCTTGAACCGAACTCCGTTTGTCCTATCGAAAAACTCTTTACAATTGTAAGCTAATTATACTAACGTATGAAGTTTATAATGTACTTTTAACGGTAGTCCTTTCCTGCATAATGTATTAGACTTGATATTTCGTTAATTACGAATAATAATTTATTTTGTATGATGGTATCAAACCCATAAAAGAGATTGTTACAATTTCTTATTTCTCGTAAGTTTCTTAAACCCGACTTTGTTTCTCTTATGTTAAAACTTGTTTAAATCTTTAAGCTAAATATTAGTTCGTATGAAGGTCATAATAAACTTTTAATGGTACTCATTTCGTACTTGATACTTTTGCCTTGGTATTTCGTTAAGTACCAATACTAATTTATTTCGTATGATGCATCTAAACCCATAAGAGTTTGTTACAATTTCATACATCTCGTAAGTGTCTTGAACCGAACTCCGTTTGTCTTATCGAAAAACTCTTTTACAATTGTAAGCTAATTATACTAACGTATGAAGTTTATAATGTACTTTTAACGGTAGTGCTTTCCTGCATAATATATTAGACTTGATATTTCGTTAATTACGAATAATAATTTATTCTGTATGATGGTATCAAACCCATAAAAGAGTTTGTTACAATTTCTTATTTCTCGTAAGTTTCTTGAACCGAACTCTGTTTCTCTTGTGTTAAAACTTGTTTAAAATTTTAAGCTTAATATTAGTTCGAATGAAGTTCATAATAAACTTTTAATGGTACTCATTTCCTACTTGATACTTTTGCCTTGGTATTTCGTTAAGTACGAATAATAATTTATTTCGTATGATGCATCCAAACCCATAAGAGTTTGTTACAATTTCATACATCTCGTAAGTGTCTTGAACCGAACTCCGTTTGTCTTATCGTAAAACTCTTTTACAATTGTAATCTAATTATATGAATGTATGAAGTTTATAATGTACTTTTAACGGTAGTCCTTTCCTGCATATTATATTAGACTTGATATTTCGTTAATTACGAATAATAATTAATTTTGTATGATGGTATCACATCCATAAAAGAGTTTGTTACAATTTCTTATTTCTCGTAAGTTTCTTAAACCCAACTTTGTTTCTCTTGTGTTAACACTTGTTTAAATCTTTAAGCTAAATATTAGTTCGTATGAAGGTCATAATAAACTTTTAATGGTACTCATTTCCTTCTTGATACTTTTGCCTTGGTATTTCGTTAAGTACCAATACTAATTTATTTCGTATGATGCATCTAAACCCATAAGAATTTGTTACAATTTCATACATCTCGTAAGTGTCTTGAACCGAACTCCGTTTGTCTTATCGAAAAACTCTTTACAATTGTAAGCTAATTATACTAACGTATGAAGTTTATAATGTACTTTTAACGGTAGTCCTTTCCTGCATAATGTATTAGACTTGATATTTCGTTAATTACGAATAATAATTTATTTTGTATGATGGTATCAAACCCATAAAAGAGATTGTTACAATTTCTTATTTCTCGTAAGTTTCTTAAACCCAACTTTGTTTCTCTTATGTTAAAACTTGTTTAAATCTTTAAGCTAAATATTAGTTCGTATGAAGGTCATAATAAACTTTTAATGGTACTCATTTCGTACTTGATACTTTTGCCTTGGTATTTCGTTAAGTACCAATACTAATTTATTTCGTATGATGCATCTAAACCCATAAGAGTTTGTTACAATTTCATACATCTCGTAAGTGTCTTGAACCGAACTCCGTTTGTCTTATCGAGAAAACTCTTTTACAATTGTAAGCTAATTATACTAACGTATGAAGTTTATAATGTACTTTTAACGGTAGTGCTTTCCTGCATAATATATTAGACTTGATATTTCGTTAATTACGAATAATAATTTATTTTGTATGATGGTATCAAACCCATAAAAGAGTTTGTTACAATTTCTTATTTCTCGTAAGTTTCTTGAACCGAACTCTGTTTCTCTTGTGTTAAAACTTGTTTAAAATTTTAAGCTTAATATTAGTTCGTATGAAGTTCATAATAAACTTTTAATGGTACTCATTTCCTAAATGATACTTTTGCCTTGGTATTTCGTTAAGTACCAATACTAATTTATTTCGTATGATGCATCCAAACCCATAAGAGTTTGTTACAATTTCATACATCTCGTAAGTGTCTTGAACCGAACTCCGTTTGTTTTATCGAAAAACTCTTTACAATTGTAAGCTAATTATACGAACGTATGAAGTTTACAATGTACTTTTAACGGTAGTCCTTTCCTGCATAATGTATTAGACTTGATATTTCGTTAATTACGAATAATAATTTATTTTGTATGATGGTATCAAACCCATAAAAGAGTTTGTTACAATTTCATACATCTCGTAAGTGTCTTGAACCGAACTCCGTTTGTCTTATCGAAAAACTCTTTTACAATTGTAAGCTAATTATACTAACGTATGAAGTTTATAATGTACTTTTAACGGTAGTGCTTTCCTGCATAATATATTAGACTTGATATTTCGTTAATTACGAATAATAATTTATTTTGTATGATGGTATCAAACCCATAAAAGAGTTTGTTACAATTTCTCATTTCTCGTAAGTTTCTTGAACCGAACTCTGTTTCTCTTGTGTTAAAACTTGTTTAAAATTTTAAGCTTAATATTAGTTCGTATGAAGTTCATAATAAACTTTTAATGGTACTCATTTCCTAAATGATACTTTTGCCTTGGTATTTCGTTAAGTACCAATACTAATTTATTTCGTATGATGCATCCAAACCCATAAGAGTTTGTTACAATTTCATACATCTCGTAAGTGTCTTGAACCGAACTCCGTTTGTTTTATCGAAAAACTCTTTACAATTGTAAGCTAATTATACTAACGTATGAAGTTTACAATGTACTTTTAACGATAGTCCTTTCCTGCATAATGTATTAGACTTGATATTTCGTTAATTACGAATAATAATTTATTTTGTATGATGGTATCAAACCCATAAAAGAGTTTGTTACAATTTCATACATCTCGTAAGTGTCTTGAACCGAACTCCGTTTGTCTTATCGAAAAACTCTTTACAATTGTAACCTAATTATACTAACGTATGAAGTTTATAATGTACTTTTAACGGTAGTCCTTTCCTGCATATTATATTAGACTTGATATTTCGTTAATTACGAATAATAATTAATTTTGTATGATGGTATCACATCCATAAAAGAGTTTGTTACAATTTCTTATTTCTCGTAAGTTTCTTAAACCCAACTCTGTTTCTCTTGTGTTAAAACTTATTTAAATCTTTAAGCTTAATATTAGTTCGTATGAAGTTGATAATAAACTTTTAATGGTACTCATTTCCTACTTGATACTTTTGCCTTGGTATTTTGTTAAGTACCAATACTAATTTATTTCGTATGATGCATCTAAACCCATAAGAGTTTGTTACAATTTCATACATCTCGTAAGTGTCTTGAACCGAACTCCGTTTGTCTTATCGTAAAACTCTTTTACAATTGTAATCTAATTATACGAACGTATGAAGTTTACAATGTACTTTTAACGGTAGTCCTTTCCTGCATATTATATTAGACTTGATATTTCGTTAATTACGAATAATAATTAATTTTGTATGATGGTATCACATCCATAAAAGAGTTTGTTACAATTTCTTATTTCTCGTAAGTTTCTTAAACCCAACTTTGTTTCTCTTGTGTTAACACTTGTTTAAATCTTTAAGCTAAATATTAGTTCGTATGAAGGTCATAATAAACTTTTAATGGTACTCATTTCCTACTTGATACTTTTGCCTTGGTATTTCGTTAAGTACCAATACTAATTTATTTCGTATGATGCATCTAAACCCATAAGAATTTGTTACAATTTCATACATCTCGTAAGTGTCTTGAACCGAACTCCGTTTGTCCTATCGAAAAACTCTTTACAATTGTAAGCTAATTATACTAACGTATGAAGTTTATAATGTACTTTTAACGGTAGTCCTTTCCTGCATAATGTATTAGACTTGATATTTCGTTAATTACGAATAATAATTTATTTTGTATGATGGTATCAAACCCATAAAAGAGATTGTTACAATTTCTTATTTCTCGTAAGTTTCTTAAACCCGACTTTGTTTCTCTTATGTTAAAACTTGTTTAAATCTTTAAGCTAAATATTAGTTCGTATGAAGGTCATAATAAACTTTTAATGGTACTCATTTCGTACTTGATACTTTTGCCTTGGTATTTCGTTACGTACCAATACTAATTTATTTCGTATGATGCATCTAAACCCATAAGAGTTTGTTACAATTTCATACATCTCGTAAGTGTCTTGAACCGAACTCCGTTTGTCTTATCGAAAAACTCTTTTACAATTGTAAGCTAATTATACTAACGTATGAAGTTTATAATGTACTTTTAACGGTAGTGCTTTCCTGCATAATATATTAGACTTGATATTTCGTTAATTACGAATAATAATTTATTCTGTATGATGGTATCAAACCCATAAAAGAGTTTGTTACAATTTCTTATTTCTCGTAAGTTTCTTGAACCGAACTCTGTTTCTCTTGTGTTAAAACTTGTTTAAAATTTTAAGCTTAATATTAGTTCGTATGAAGTTCATAATAAACTTTTAATGGTACTCATTTCCTACTTGATACTTTTGCCTTGGTATTTCGTTAAGTACGAATAATAATTTATTTCGTATGATGCATCCAAACCCATAAGAGTTTGTTACAATTTCATACATCTCGTAAGTGTCTTGAACCGAACTCCGTTTGTCTTATCGTAAAACTCTTTTACAATTGTAATCTAATTATACGAACGTATGAAGTTTACAATGTACTTTTAACGGTAGTCCTTTCCTGCATATTATATTAGACTTGATATTTCGTTAATTACGAATAATAATTAATTTTGTATGATGGTATCACATCCATAAAAGAGTTTGTTACGATTTCTTATTTATCGTAAGTTTCTTAAACCCAACTTTGTTTCTCTTGTGTTAACACTTGTTTAAATCTTTAAGCTAAATATTAGTTCGTATGAAGGTCATAATAAACTTTTAATGGTACTCATTTCCTACTTGATACTTTTGCCTTGGTATTTCGTTAAGTACCAATACTAATTTATTTCGTATGATGCATCCAAACCCATAAGAGTTTGTTACAATTTCATACATCTCGTAAGTGTCTTGAACCGAACTCCGTTTGTTTTATCGAAAAACTCTTTACAATTGTAATCTAATTATACGAACGTATGAAGTTTACAATGTACTTTTAACGGTAGTCCTTTCCTGCATGATATGTTTGACTTGCTATTTCGTTAATTACGAATAATAATTTATTTTGTATGATGGTATCAAACCCATAAAAGAGTTTGTTACAATTTCATACATCTCGTAAGTGTCTTGAACCGAACTCCGTTTGTCTTATCGAAAAACTCTTTTACAATTGTAAGCTAATTATACTAACGTATGAAGTTTATAATGTACTTTTAACGGTAGTGCTTTCCTGCATAATATATTAGACTTGATATTTCGTTAATTACGAATAATAATTTATTTTGTATGATGGTATCAAACCCATAAAAGAGTTTGTTACAATTTCTTATTTCTCGTAAGTTTCTTGAAACGAACTCTGTTTCTCTTGTGTTAAAACTTGTTTAAAATTTTAAGCTTAATATTAGTTCGTATGAAGTTCATAATAAACTTTTAATGGTACTCATTTCCTAAATGATACTTTTGCCTTGGTATTTCGTTAAGTACCAATACTAATTTATTTCGTATGATGCATCCAAACCCATAAGAGTTTGTTACAATTTCATACATCTCGTAAGTGTCTTGAACCGAACTCCGTTTGTTTTATCGAAAAACTCTTTACAATTGTAAGCTAATTATACGAACGTATGAAGTTTACAATGTACTTTTAACGGTAGTCCTTTCCTGCATGATATGTTTGACTTGCTATTTCGTTAATTACGAATAATAATTTATTTTGTATGATGGTATCACACCCATAAAAGAGTTTGTTACAATTTCATACATCTCGTAAGTGTCTTGAACCGAACTCCGTTTGTCTTATCGAAAAACTCTTTACAATTGTAACCTAATTATACTAACGTATGAAGTTTATAATGTACTTTTAACGGTAGTCCTTTCCTGCATATTATATTAGACTTGATATTTCGTTAATTACGAATAATAATTAATTTTGTATGATGGTATCACATCCATAAAAGAGTTTGTTACAATTTCTTATTTCTCGTAAGTTTCTTAAACCCAACTCTGTTTCTCTTGTGTTAAAACTTATTTAAATCTTTAAGCTTAATATTAGTTCGTATGAAGTTGATAATAAACTTTTAATGGTACTCATTTCCTACTTGATACTTTTGCCTTGGTATTTTGTTAAGTACCAATACTAATTTATTTCGTATGATGCATCTAAACCCATAAGAGTTTGTTACAATTTCATACATCTCGTAAGTGTCTTGAACCGAACTCCGTTTGTCTTATCGTAAAACTCTTTTACAATTGTAAGCTAATTATACTAACGTATGAAGTTTATAATGTACTTTTAACGGTAGTCCTTTCCTGCATATTATATTAGACTTGATATTTCGTTAATTACGAATAATAATTAATTTTGTATGATGGTATCACATCCATAAAAGAGTTTGTTACGATTTCTTATTTCTCGTAAGTTTCTTAAACCCAACTTTGTTTCTCTTGTGTTAACACTTGTTTAAATCTTTAAGCTAAATATTAGTTCGTATGAAGGTCATAATAAACTTTTAATGGTACTCATTTCCTACTTGATACTTTTGCCTTGGTATTTCGTTAAGTACCAATACTAATTTATTTCGTATGATGCATCTAAACCCATAAGAATTTGTTACAATTTCATACATCTCGTAAGTGTCTTGAACCGAACTCCGTTTGTCCTATCGAAAAACTCTTTACAATTGTAAGCTAATTATACTAACGTATGAAGTTTATAATGTACTTTTAACGGTAGTCCTTTCCTGCATAATGTATTAGACTTGATATTTCGTTAATTACGAATAATAATTTATTTTGTATGATGGTATCAAACCCATAAAAGAGATTGTTACAATTTCTTATTTCTCGTAAGTTTCTTAAACCCGACTTTGTTTCTCTTATGTTAAAACTTGTTTAAATCTTTAAGCTAAATATTAGTTCGTATGAAGGTCATAATAAACTTTTAATGGTACTCATTTCGTACTTGATACTTTTGCCTTGGTATTTCGTTAAGTACCAATACTAATTTATTTCGTATGATGCATCTAAACCCATAAGAGTTTGTTACAATTTCATACATCTCGTAAGTGTCTTGAACCGAACTCCGTTTGTCTTATCGAAAAACTCTTTTACAATTGTAAGCTAATTATACTAACGTATGAAGTTTATAATGTACTTTTAACGGTAGTGCTTTCCTGCATAATATATTAGACTTGATATTTCGTTAATTACGAATAATAATTTATTCTGTATGATGGTATCAAACCCATAAAAGAGTTTGTTACAATTTCTTATTTCTCGTAAGTTTCTTGAACCGAACTCTGTTTCTGTTGTGTTAAAACTTGTTTAAAATTTTAAGCTTAATATTAGTTCGTATGAAGTTCATAATAAACTTTTAATGGTACTCATTTCCTACTTGATACTTTTGCCTTGGTATTTTGTTAAGTACGAATAATAATTTATTTCGTATGATGCATCCAAACCCATAAGAGTTTGTTACAATTTCATACATCTCGTAAGTGTCTTGAACCGAACTCCGTTTGTCTTATCGTAAAACTCTTTTACAATTGTAATCTAATTATATGAATGTATGAAGTTTATAATGTACTTTTAACGGTAGTCCTTTCCTGCATATTATATTAGACTTGATATTTCGTTAATTACGAATAATAATTAATTTTGTATGATGGTATCACATCCATAAAAGAGTTTGTTACGATTTCTTATTTATCGTAAGTTTCTTAAACCCAACTTTGTTTCTCTTGTGTTAACACTTGTTTAAATCTTTAAGCTAAATATTAGTTCGTATGAAGGTCATAATAAACTTTTAATGGTACTCATTTCCTACTTGATACTTTTGCCTTGGTATTTCGTTAAGTACCAATACTAATTTATTTCGTATGATGCATCTAAACCCATAAGAATTTGTTACAATTTCATACATCTCGTAAGCTAATTATACTAACTTGTCTTGAACCGAACTCCGTTTGTCTTATCGAAAAACTCTTTACAATTGTAAGCTAATTATACTAACGTATGAAGTTTATAATGTACTTTTAACGGTAGTCCTTTCCTGCATATTATATTAGACTTGATATTTCGTTAATTACGAATTCTCGTAAGTGTCTTGAACCGAACTCCGTTTGTCTTATCGAAAAACTCTTTTACAATTGTAAGCTAATTATACTAACGTATGAAGTTTATAATGTACTTTTAACGGTAGTGCTTTCCTGCATAATATATTAGACTTGATATTTCGTTAATTACGAATAATAATTTATTTTGTATGATGGTATCAAACCCATAAAAGAGTTTGTTACAATTTCTTATTTCTCGTAAGTTTCTTGAACCGAACTCTGTTTCTCTTGTGTTAAAACTTGTTTAAATCTTTAAGCTAAATATTAGTTCGTATGAAGGTCATAATAAACTTTTAATGGTACTCATTTCCTACTTGATACTTTTGCCTTGGTATTTCGTTAAGTACCAATACTAATTTATTTCGTATGATGCATCTAAACCCATAAGAATTTGTTACAATTTCATACATCTCGTAAGCTAATTATACTAACTTGTCTTGAACCGAACTCCGTTTGTCTTATCGAAAAACTCTTTACAATTGTAAGCTAATTATACTAACGTATGAAGTTTATAATGTACTTTTAACGGTAGTCCTTTCCTGCATAATGTATTAGACTTGATATTTCGTTAATTACGAATAATAATTTATTTTGTATGATGGTATCAAACCCATAAAAGAGTTTGTTACAATTTCATACATCTCGTAAGTGTCTTGAACCGAACTCCGTTTGTCTTATCGAAAAACTCTTTTACAATTGTAAGCTAATTATACTAACGTATGAAGTTTATAATGTACTTTTAACGGTAGTGCTTTCCTGCATAATATATTAGACTTGATATTTCGTTAATTACGAATAATAATTTATTTTGTATGATGGTATCAAACCCATAAAAGAGTTTGTTACAATTTCTTATTTCTCGTAAGTTTCTTGAACCGAACTCTGTTTCTCTTGTGTTAAAACTTGTTTAAAATTTTAAGCTTAATATTAGTTCGTATGAAGTTCATAATAAACTTTTAATGGTACTCATTTCCTAAATGATACTTTTGCCTTGGTATTTCGTTAAGTACCAATACTAATTTATTTCGTATGATGCATCCAAACCCATAAGAGTTTGTTACAATTTCATACATCTCGTAAGTGTCTTGAACCGAACTCCGTTTGTTTTATCGAAAAACTCTTTACAATTGTAAGCTAATTATACGAACGTATGAAGTTTACAATGTACTTTTAACGGTAGTCCTTTCCTGCATGATATATTAGACTTGCTATTTCGTTAATTACGAATAATAATTTATTTTGTATGATGGTATCAAACCCATAAAACAGTTTGTTACAATTTCATACATCTCGTAAGTGTCTTGAACCGAACTCCGTTTGTCTTATCGAAAAACTCTTTACAATTGTAACCTAATTATACTAACGTATGAAGTTTATAATGTACTTTTAACGGTAGTCCTTTCCTGCATATTATATTAGACTTGATATTTCGTTAATTACGAATAATAATTAATTTTGTATGATGGTATCACATCCATAAAAGAGTTTGTTACAATTTCTTATTTCTCGTAAGTTTCTTAAACCCAACTCTGTTTCTCTTGTGTTAAAACTTATTTAAATCTTTAAGCTTAATATTAGTTCGTATGAAGTTGATAATAAACTTTTAATGGTACTCATTTCCTACTTGATACTTTTGCCTTGGTATTTTGTTAAGTACCAATACTAATTTATTTCGTATGATGCATCTAAACCCATAAGAGTTTGTTACAATTTCATACATCTCGTAAGTGTCTTGAACCGAACTCCGTTTGTCTTATCGTAAAACTCTTTTACAATTGTAATCTAATTATATGAATGTATGAAGTTTATAATGTACTTTTAACGGTAGTCCTTTCCTGCATATTATATTAGACTTGATATTTCGTTAATTACGAATAATAATTAATTTTGTATGATGGTATCACATCCATAAAAGAGTTTGTTACAATTTCTTATTTCTCGTAAGTTTCTTAAACCCAACTTTGTTTCTCTTGTGTTAACACTTGTTTAAATCTTTAAGCTAAATATTAGTTCGTATGAAGGTCATAATAAACTTTTAATGGTACTCATTTCCTACTTGATACTTTTGCCTTGGTATTTCGTTAAGTACCAATACTAATTTATTTCGTATGATGCATCTAAACCCATAAGAATTTGTTACAATTTCATACATCTCGTAAGTGTCTTGAACCGAACTCCGTTTGTCCTATCGAAAAACTCTTTACAATTGTAAGCTAATTATACTAACGTATGAAGTTTATAATGTACTTTTAACGGTAGTCCTTTCCTGCATAATGTATTAGACTTGATATTTCGTTAATTACGAATAATAATTTATTTTGTATGATGGTATCAAACCCATAAAAGAGATTGTTACAATTTCTTATTTCTCGTAAGTTTCTTAAACCCGACTTTGTTTCTCTTATGTTAAAACTTGTTTAAATCTTTAAGCTAAATATTAGTTCGTATGAAGGTCATAATAAACTTTTAATGGTACTCATTTCGTACTTGATACTTTTGCCTTGGTATTTCGTTAAGTACCAATACTAATTTATTTCGTATGATGCATCTAAACCCATAAGAGTTTGTTACAATTTCATACATCTCGTAAGTGTCTTGAACCGAACTCCGTTTGTCTTATCGAAAAACTCTTTTACAATTGTAAGCTAATTATACTAACGTATGAAGTTTATAATGTACTTTTAACGGTAGTGCTTTCCTGCATAATATATTAGACTTGATATTTCGTTAATTACGAATAATAATTTATTCTGTATGATGGTATCAAACCCATAAAAGAGTTTGTTACAATTTCTTATTTCTCGTAAGTTTCTTGAACCGAACTCTGTTTCTCTTGTGTTAAAACTTGTTTAAAATTTTAAGCTTAATATTAGTTCGTATGAAGTTCATAATAAACTTTTAATGGTACTCATTTCCTACTTGATACTTTTGCCTTGGTATTTCGTTAAGTACGAATAATAATTTATTTCGTATGATGCATCCAAACCCATAAGAGTTTGTTACAATTTCATACATCTCGTAAGTGTCTTGAACCGAACTCCGTTTGTCTTATCGTAAAACTCTTTTACAATTGTAATCTAATTATATGAATGTATGAAGTTTATAATGTACTTTTAACGGTAGTCCTTTCCTGCATGATATATTAGACTTGATATTTCGTTAATTACGAATAATAATTAATTTTGTATGATGGTATCACATCCATAAAAGAGTTTGTTACGATTTCTTATTTATCGTAAGTTTCTTAAACCCAACTTTGTTTCTCTTGTGTTAACACTTGTTTAAATCTTTAAGCTAAATATTAGTTCGTATGAAGGTCATAATAAACTTTTAATGGTACTCATTTCCTACTTGATACTTTTGCCTTGGTATTTCGTTAAGTACCAATACTAATTTATTTCGTATGATGCATCTAAACCCATAAGAATTTGTTACAATTTCATACATCTCGTAAGTGTCTTGAACCGAACTCCGTTTGTCTTATCGAAAAACTCTTTACAATTGTAAGCTAATTATACTAACGTATGAAGTTTATAATGTACTTTTAACGGTAGTCCTTTCCTGCATAATGTATTAGACTTGATATTTCGTTAATTACGAATAATAATTTATTTTGTATGATGGTATCAAACCCATAAAAGAGATTGTTACAATTTCTTATTTCTCGTAAGTTTCTTAAACCCAACTTTGTTTCTCTTATGTTAAAACTTGTTTAAATCTTTAAGCTAAATATTAGTTCGTATGAAGGTCATAATAAACTTTTAATGGTACTCATTTCGTACTTGATACTTTTGCCTTGGTATTTCGTTAAGTACCAATACTAATTTATTTCGTATGATGCATCTAAACCCATAAGAGTTTGTTACAATTTCATACATCTCGTAAGTGTCTTGAACCGAACTCCGTTTGTCTTATCGAAAAACTCTTTTACAATTGTAAGCTAATTATACTAACGTATGAAGTTTATAATGTACTTTTAACGGTAGTGCTTTCCTGCATAATATATTAGACTTGATATTTCGTTAATTACGAATAATAATTTATTTTGTATGATGGTATCAAACCCATAAAAGAGTTTGTTACAATTTCTTATTTCTCGTAAGTTTCTTGAACCGAACTCTGTTTCTCTTGTGTTAAAACTTGTTTAAAATTTTAAGCTTAATATTAGTTCGTATGAAGTTCATAATAAACTTTTAATGGTACTCATTTCCTAAATGATAATTTTGCCTTGGTATTTCGTTAAGTACCAATACTAATTTATTTCGTATGATGCATCCAAACCCATAAGAGTTTGTTACAATTTCATACATCTCGTAAGTGTCTTGAACCGAACTCCGTTTGTTTTATCGAAAAACTCTTTACAATTGTAAGCTAATTATACTAACGTATGAAGTTTACAATGTACTTTTAACGGTAGTCCTTTCCTGCATGATATATTAGACTTGATATTTCGTTAATTACGAATAATAATTTATTTTGTATGATGGTATCAAACCCATAAAAGAGTTTGTTACAATTTCATACATCTCGTAAGTGTCTTGAACCGAACTCCGTTTGTCTTATCGAAAAACTCTTTACAATTGTAACCTAATTATACTAACGTATGAAGTTTATAATGTACTTTTAACGGTAGTCCTTTCCTGCATATTATATTAGACTTGATATTTCGTTAATTACGAATAATAATTAATTTTGTATGATGGTATCACATCCATAAAAGAGTTTGTTACAATTTCTTATTTCTCGTAAGTTTCTTAAACCCAACTCTGTTTCTCGTGTGTTAAAACTTATTTAAATCTTTAAGCTTAATATTAGTTCGTATGAAGTTGATAATAAACTTTTAATGGTACTCATTTCCTACTTGATACTTTTGCCTTGGTATTTCGTTAAGTACGCATAATAATTTATTTCGTATGATGCATCCAAACCCATAAGAGTTTGTTACAATTTCATACATTTGTATGTGTCTTGAACCGAACTCCGTTTGTCTTATCGTAAAACTCTTTTACAATTGTAATCTAATTATATGAATGTATGAAGTTTATAATGTACTTTTAACGGTAGTCCTTTCCTGCATGATATATTAGACTTGATATTTCGTTAATTACGAATAATAATTAATTTTGTATGATGGTATCACATCCATAAAAGAGTTTGTTACAATTTCTTATTTCTCGTAAGTTTCTTAAACCCAACTTTGTTTCTCTTGTGTTAACACTTGTTTAAATCTTTAAGCTAAATATTAGTTCGTATGAAGGTCATAATAAACTTTTAATGGTACTCATTTCCTACTTGATACTTTTGCCTTGGTATTTCGTTAAGTACCAATACTAATTTATTTCGTATGATGCATCTAAACCCATAAGAATTTGTTACAATTTCATACATCTCGTAAGTGTCTTGAACCGAACTCCGTTTGTCCTATCGAAAAACTCTTTACAATTGTAAGCTAATTATACTAACGTATGAAGTTTATAATGTACTTTTAACGGTAGTCCTTTCCTGCATGATATATTAGACTTGATATTTCGTTAATTACGAATAATAATTTATTTTGTATGATGGTATCAAACCCATAAAAGAGATTGTTACAATTTCTTATTTCTCGTAAGTTTCTTAAACCCGACTTTGTTTCTCTTATGTTAAAACTTGTTTAAATCTTTAAGCTAAATATTAGTTCGTATGAAGGTCATAATAAACTTTTAATGGTACTCATTTCGTACTTGATACTTTTGCCTTGGTATTTCGTTAAGTACCAATACTAATTTATTTCGTATGATGCATCTAAACCCATAAGAGTTTGTTACAATTTCATACATCTCGTAAGTGTCTTGAACCGAACTCCGTTTGTCTTATCGAAAAACTCTTTTACAATTGTAAGCTAATTATACTAACGTATGAAGTTTATAATGTACTTTTAACGGTAGTGCTTTCCTGCATAATATATTAGACTTGATATTTCGTTAATTACGAATAATAATTTATTCTGTATGATGGTATCAAACCCATAAAAGAGTTTGTTACAATTTCTTATTTCTCGTAAGTTTCTTGAACCGAACTCTGTTTCTCTTGTGTTAAAACTTGTTTAAAATTTTAAGCTTAATATTAGTTCGTATGAAGTTCATAATAAACTTTTAATGGTACTCATTTCTACTTGATACTTTTGCCTTGGTATTTCGTTAAGTACGAATAATAATTTATTTCGTATGATGCATCCAAACCCATAAGAGTTTGTTACAATTTCATACATCTCGTAAGTGTCTTGAACCGAACTCCGTTTGTCTTATCGTAAAACTCTTTTACAATTGTAATCTAATTATACGAACGTATGAAGTTTATAATGTACTTTTAACGGTAGTCCTTTCCTGCATGATATATTAGACTTGATATTTCGTTAATTACGAATAATAATTAATTTTGTATGATGGTATCACATCCATAAAAGAGTTTGTTACGATTTCTTATTTATCGTAAGTTTCTTAAACCCAACTTTGTTTCTCTTGTGTTAACACTTGTTTAAATCTTTAAGCTAAATATTAGTTCGTATGAAGGTCATAATAAACTTTTAATGGTACTCATTTCCTACTTGATACTTTTGCCTTGGTATTTCGTTAAGTACCAATACTAATTTATTTCGTATGATGCATCTAAACCCATAAGAATTTGTTACAATTTCATACATCTCGTAAGTGTCTTGAACCGAACTCCGTTTGTCCTATCGAAAAACTCTTTACAATTGTAAGCTAATTATACTAACGTATGAAGTTTATAATGTACTTTTAACGGTAGTCCTTTCCTGCATAATGTATTAGACTTGATATTTCGTTAATTACGAATAATAATTTATTTTGTATGATGGTATCAAACCCATAAAAGAGATTGTTACAATTTCTTATTTCTCGTAAGTTTCTTAAACCCGACTTTGTTTCTCTTATGTTAAAACTTGTTTAAATCTTTAAGCTAAATATTAGTTCGTATGAAGGTCATAATAAACTTTTAATGGTACTCATTTCGTACTTGATACTTTTGCCTTGGTATTTCGTTAAGTACCAATACTAATTTATTTCGTATGATGCATCTAAACCCATAAGAGTTTGTTACAATTTCATACATCTCGTAAGTGTCTTGAACCGAACTCCGTTTGTCTTATCGAAAAACTCTTTTACAATTGTAAGCTAATTATACTAACGTATGAAGTTTATAATGTACTTTTAACGGTAGTGCTTTCCTGCATAATATATTAGACTTGATATTTCGTTAATTACGAATAATAATTTATTCTGTATGATGGTATCAAACCCATAAAAGAGTTTGTTACAATTTCTTATTTCTCGTAAGTTTCTTGAACCGAACTCTGTTTCTCTTGTGTTAAAACTTGTTTAAAATTTTAAGCTTAATATTAGTTCGTATGAAGTTCATAATAAACTTTTAATGGTACTCATTTCCTACTTGATACTTTTGCCTTGGTATTTCGTTAAGTACGAATAATAATTTATTTCGTATGATGCATCCAAACCCATAAGAGTTTGTTACAATTTCATACATCTCGTAAGTGTCTTGAACCGAACTCCGTTTGTCTTATCGTAAAACTCTTTTACAATTGTAATCTAATTATATGAATGTATGAAGTTTATAATGTACTTTTAACGGTAGTCCTTTCCTGCATGATATATTAGACTTGATATTTCGTTAATTACGAATAATAATTAATTTTGTATGATGGTATCACATCCATAAAAGAGTTTGTTACGATTTCTTATTTATCGTAAGTTTCTTAAACCCAACTTTGTTTCTCTTGTGTTAACACTTGTTTAAATCTTTAAGCTAAATATTAGTTCGTATGAAGGTCATAATAAACTTTTAATGGTACTCATTTCCTACTTGATACTTTTGCCTTGGTATTTCGTTAAGTACCAATACTAATTTATTTCGTATGATGCATCTAAACCCATAAGAATTTGTTACAATTTCATACATCTCGTAAGTGTCTTGAACCGAACTCCGTTTGTCTTATCGAAAAACTCTTTACAATTGTAAGCTAATTATACTAACGTATGAAGTTTATAATGTACTTTTAACGGTAGTCCTTTCCTGCATAATGTATTAGACTTGATATTTCGTTAATTACGAATAATAATTTATTTTGTATGATGGTATCAAACCCATAAAAGAGATTGTTACAATTTCTTATTTCTCGTAAGTTTCTTAAACCCAACTTTGTTTCTCTTATGTTAAAACTTGTTTAAATCTTTAAGCTAAATATTAGTTCGTATGAAGGTCATAATAAACTTTTAATGGTACTCATTTCGTACTTGATACTTTTGCCTTGGTATTTCGTTAAGTACCAATACTAATTTATTTCGTATGATGCATCTAAACCCATAAGAATTTGTTACAATTTCATACATCTCGTAAGTGTCTTGAACCGAACTCCGTTTGTCTTATCGAAAAACTCTTTACAATTGTAACCTAATTATACTAACGTATGAAGTTTATAATGTACTTTTAACGGTAGTCCTTTCCTGCATATTATATTAGACTTGATATTTCGTTAATTACGAATAATAATTAATTTTGTAAGATGGTATCACATCCATAAAAGAGTTTGTTACAATTTCTTATTTCTCGTAAGTTTCTTAAACCCAACTCTGTTTCTCGTGTGTTAAAACTTATTTAAATCTTTAAGCTTAATATTAGTTCGTATGAAGTTGATAATAAACTTTTAATGGTACTCATTTCCTACTTGATACTTTTGCCTTGGTATTTCGTTAAGTACGAATAATAATTTATTTCGTATGATGCATCCAAACCCATAAGAGTTTGTTACAATTTCATACATCTCGTAAGTGTCTTGAACCGAACTCCGTTTGTCTTATCGTAAAACTCTTTTACAATTGTAATCTAATTATACTAACGTATGAAGTTTATAATGTACTTTTAACGGTAGTCCTTTCCTGCACATTATATTAGACTTGATATTTCGTTAATTACGAATAATAATTAATTTTGTATGATGGTATCACATCCATAAAAGAGTTTGTTACAATTTCTTATTTCTCGTAAGTTTCTTAAACCCAACTTTGTTTCTCTTGTGTTAACACTTGTTTAAATCTTTAAGCTAAATATTAGTTCGTATGAAGGTCATAATAAACTTTTAATGGTACTCATTTCCTACTTGATACTTTTGCCTTGGTATTTCGTTAAGTACCAATACTAATTTATTTCGTATGATGCATCTAAACCCATAAGAATTTGTTACAATTTCATACATCTCGTAAGTGTCTTGAACCGAACTCCGTTTGTCCTATCGAAAAACTCTTTACAATTGTAAGCTAATTATACTAACGTATGAAGTTTATAATGTACTTTTAACGGTAGTCCTTTCCTGCATAATGTATTAGACTTGATATTTCGTTAATTACGAATAATAATTTATTTTGTATGATGGTATCAAACCCATAAAAGAGATTGTTACAATTTCTTATTTCTCGTAAGTTTCTTAAACCCGACTTTGTTTCTCTTATGTTAAAACTTGTTTAAATCTTTAAGCTAAATATTAGTTCGTATGAAGGTCATAATAAACTTTTAATGGTACTCATTTCGTACTTGATACTTTTGCCTTGGTATTTCGTTAAGTACCAATACTAATTTATTTCGTATGATGCATCTAAACCCATAAGAGTTTGTTACAATTTCATACATCTCGTAAGTGTCTTGAACCGAACTCCGTTTGTCTTATCGAAAAACTCTTTTACAATTGTAAGCTAATTATACTAACGTATGAAGTTTATAATGTACTTTTAACGGTAGTGCTTTCCTGCATAATATATTAGACTTGATATTTCGTTAATTACGAATAATAATTTATTCTGTATGATGGTATCAAACCCATAAAAGAGTTTGTTACAATTTCTTATTTCTCGTAAGTTTCTTGAACCGAACTCTGTTTCTCTTGTGTTAAAACTTGTTTAAAATTTTAAGCTTAATATTAGTTCGTATGAAGTTCATAATAAACTTTTAATGGTACTCATTTCCTACTTGATACTTTTGCCTTGGTATTTCGTTAAGTACGAATAATAATTTATTTCGTATGATGCATCCAAACCCATAAGAGTTTGTTACAATTTCATACATCTCGTAAGTGTCTTGAACCGAACTCCGTTTGTCTTATCGTAAAACTCTTTTACAATTGTAATCTAATTATACGAACGTATGAAGTTTACAATGTACTTTTAACGGTAGTCCTTTCCTGCATGTTATATTAGACTTGATATTTCGTTAATTACGAATAATAATTAATTTTGTATGATGGTATCACATCCATAAAAGAGTTTGTTACGATTTCTTATTTATCGTAAGTTTCTTAAACCCAACTTTGTTTCTCTTGTGTTAACACTTGTTTAAATCTTTAAGCTAAATATTAGTTCGTATGAAGGTCATAATAAACTTTTAATGGTACTCATTTCCTACTTGATACTTTTGCCTTGGTATTTCGTTAAGTACCAATACTAATTTATTTCGTATGATGCATCTAAACCCATAAGAATTTGTTACAATTTCATACATCTCGTAAGTGTCTTGAACCGAACTCCGTTTGTCTTATCGAAAAACTCTTTACAATTGTAAGCTAATTATACTAACGTATGAAGTTTATAATGTACTTTTAACGGTAGTCCTTTCCTGCATAATGTATTAGACTTGATATTTCGTTAATTACGAATAATAATTTATTTTGTATGATGGTATCAAACCCATAAAAGAGATTGTTACAATTTCTTATTTCTCGTAAGTTTCTTAAACCCAACTTTGTTTCTCTTATGTTAAAACTTGTTTAAATCTTTAAGCTAAATATTAGTTCGTATGAAGGTCATAATAAACTTTTAATGGTACTCATTTCGTACTTGATACTTTTGCCTTGGTATTTCGTTAAGTACCAATACTAATTTATTTCGTATGATGCATCTAAACCCATAAGAGTTTGTTACAATTTCATACATCTCGTAAGTGTCTTGAACCGAACTCCGTTTGTCTTATCGAAAAACTCTTTTACAATTGTAAGCTAATTATACTAACGTATGAAGTTTATAATGTACTTTTAACGGTAGTGCTTTCCTGCATAATATATTAGACTTGATATTTCGTTAATTACGAATAATAATTTATTTTGTATGATGGTATCAAACCCATAAAAGAGTTTGTTACAATTTCTTATTTCTCGTAAGTTTCTTGAACCGAACTCTGTTTCTCTTGTGTTAAAACTTGTTTAAAATTTTAAGCTTAATATTAGTTCGTATGAAGTTCATAATAAACTTTTAATGGTACTCATTTCCTAAATGATACTTTTGCCTTGGTATTTCGTTAAGTACCAATACTAATTTATTTCGTATGATGCATCCAAACCCATAAGAGTTTGTTACAATTTCATACATCTCGTAAGTGTCTTGAACCGAACTCCGTTTGTTTTATCGAAAAACTCTTTACAATTGTAATCTAATTATACGAACGTATGAAGTTTACAATGTACTTTTAACGGTAGTCCTTTCCTGCACGATATGTTTGACTTACTATTTCGTTAATTACGAATAATAATTTATTTTGTATGATGGTATCAAACCCATAAAAGAGTTTGTTACAATTTCTTATTTCTCGTAAGTGTCTTGAACCGAACTCCGTTTGTCTTATCGAAAAACTCTTTTACAATTGTAAGCTAATTATACTAACGTATGAAGTTTATAATGTACTTTTAACGGTAGTGCTTTCCTGCATAATATATTAGACTTGATATTTCGTTAATTACGAATAATAATTTATTTTGTATGATGGTATCAAACCCATAAAAGAGTTTGTTACAATTTCTTATTTCTCGTAAGTTTCTTGAACCGAACTCTGTTTCTCTTGTGTTAAAACTTGTTTAAAATTTTAAGCTTAATATTAGTTCGTATGAAGTTCATAATAAACTTTTAATGGTACTCATTTCCTAAATGATACTTTTGCCTTGGTATTTCGTTAAGTACCAATACTAATTTATTTCGTATGATGCATCCAAACCCATAAGAGTTTGTTACAATTTCATACATCTCGTAAGTGTCTTGAACCGAACTCCGTTTGTTTTATCGAAAAACTCTTTACAATTGTAATCTAATTATACGAACGTATGAAGTTTACAATGTACTTTTAACGGTAGTCCTTTCCTGCATGATATATTAGACTTGATATTTCGTTAATTACGAATAATAATTTATTTTGTATGATGGTATCAAACCCATAAAAGAGTTTGTTACAATTTCATACATCTCGTAAGTGTCTTGAACCGAACTCCGTTTGTCTTATCGAAAAACTCTTTACAATTGTAACCTAATTATACTAACGTATGAAGTTTATAATGTACTTTTAACGGTAGTCCTTTCCTGCATATTATATTAGACTTGATATTTCGATAATTACGAATAATAATTAATTTTGTATGATGGTATCACATCCATAAAAGAGTTTGTTACAATTTCTTATTTCTCGTAAGTTTCTTAAACCCAACTCTGTTTCTCTTGTGTTAAAACTTATTTAAATCTTTAAGCTTAATATTAGTTCGTATGAAGTTGATAATAAACTTTTAATGGTACTCATTTCCTACTTGATACTTTTGCCTTGGTATTTTGTTAAGTACCAATACTAATTTATTTCGTATGATGCATCTAAACCCATAAGAGTTTGTTACAATTTCATACATCTCGTAAGTGTCTTGAACCGAACTCCGTTTGTCTTATCGAAAAACTCTTTTACAATTGTAAGCTAATTATACTAACGTATGAAGTTTATAATGTACTTTTAACGGTAGTGCTTTCCTGCATAATATAGTAGACTTGATATTTCGTTAATTACGAATAATAATTTATTTTGTATGATGGTATCAAACCCATAAAAGAGTTTGTTACAATTTCTTATTTCTCGTAAGTTTCTTGAACCGAACTCTGTTTCTCTTGTGTTAAAACTTGTTTAAAATTTTAAGCTTAATATTAGTTCGTATGAAGTTCATAATAAACTTTTAATGGTACTCATTTCCTAAATGATACTTTTGCCTTGGTATTTCGTTAAGTACCAATACTAATTTATTTCGTATGATGCATCCAAACCCATAAGAGTTTGTTACAATTTCATACATCTCGTAAGTGTCTTGAACCGAACTCCGTTTGTTTTATCGAAAAACTCTTTACAATTGTAAGCTAATTATACTAACGTATGAAGTTTACAATGTACTTTTAACGGTAGTCCTTTCCTGCATGATATATTAGACTTGATATTTCGTTAATTACGAATAATAATTTATTTTGTATGATGGTATCAAACCCATAAAAGAGTTTGTTACAATTTCATACATCTCGTAAGTGTCTTGAACCGAACTCCGTTTGTCTTATCGAAAAACTCTTTACAATTGTAACCTAATTATACTAACGTATGAAGTTTATAATGTACTTTTAACGGTAGTCCTTTCCTGCATATTATATTAGACTTGATATTTCGTTAATTACGAATAATAATTAATTTTGTATGATGGTATCACATCCATAAAAGAGTTTGTTACAATTTCTTATTTCTCGTAAGTTTCTTAAACCCAACTCTGTTTCTCTTGTGTTAAAACTTATTTAAATCTTTAAGCTTAATATTAGTTCGTATGAAGTTGATAATAAACTTTTAATGGTACTCATTTCCTACTTGATACTTTTGCCTTGGTATTTCGTTAAGTACGCATATTAATTTATTTCGTATGATGCATCCAAACCCATAAGAGTTTGTTACAATTTCATACATTTGTATGTGTCTTGAACCGAACTCCGTTTGTCTTATCGTAAAACTCTTTTACAATTGTAATCTAATTATATGAATGTATGAAGTTTATAATGTACTTTTAACGGTAGTCCTTTCCTGCATGATATATTAGACTTGATATTTCGTTAATTACGAATAATAATTAATTTTGTATGATGGTATCACATCCATAAAAGAGTTTGTTACAATTTCTTATTTCTCGTAAGTTTCTTAAACCCAACTTTGTTTCTCTTGTGTTAACACTTGTTTAAATCTTTAAGCTAAATATTAGTTCGTATGAAGGTCATAATAAACTTTTAATGGTACTCATTTCCTACTTGATACTTTTGCCTTGGTATTTCGTTAAGTACCAATACTAATTTATTTTGTATGATGCATCTAAACCCATAAGAATTTGTTACAATTTCATACATCTCGTAAGTGTCTTGAACCGAACTCCGTTTGTCCTATCGAAAAACTCTTTACAATTGTAAGCTAATTATACTAACGTATGAAGTTTATAATGTACTTTTAACGGTAGTCCTTTCCTGCATAATGTATTAGACTTGATATTTCGTTAATTACGAATAATAATTTATTTTGTATGATGGTATCAAACCCATAAAAGAGATTGTTACAATTTCTTATTTCTCGTAAGTTTCTTAAACCCGACTTTGTTTCTCTTATGTTAAAACTTGTTTAAATCTTTAAGCTAAATATTAGTTCGTATGAAGGTCATAATAAACTTTTAATGGTACTCATTTCGTACTTGATACTTTTGCCTTGGTATTTCGTTAAGTACTAATACTAATTTATTTCGTATGATGCATCTAAACCCATAAGAGTTTGTTACAATTTCATACATCTCGTAAGTGTCTTGAACCGAACTCCGTTTGTCTTATCGAAAAACTCTTTTACAATTGTAAGCTAATTATACTAACGTATGAAGTTTATAATGTACTTTTAACGGTAGTGCTTTCCTGCATAATATATTAGACTTGATATTTCGTTAATTACGAATAATAATTTATTCTGTATGATGGTATCAAACCCATAAAAGAGTTTGTTACAATTTCTTATTTCTCGTAAGTTTCTTGAACCGAACTCTGTTTCTCTTGTGTTAAAACTTGTTTAAAATTTTAAGCTTAATATTAGTTCGTATGAAGTTCATAATAAACTTTTAATGGTACTCATTTCCTACTTGATACTTTTGCCTTGGTATTTTGTTAAGTACGTATAATAATTTATTTCGTATGATGCATCCAAACCCATAAGAGTTTGTTACAATTTCATACATCTCGTAAGTGTCTTGAACCGAACTCCGTTTGTCTTATCGAAAAACTCTTTACAATTGTAACCTAATTATACTAACGTATGAAGTTTATAATGTACTTTTAACGGTAGTCCTTTCCTGCATATTATATTAGACTTGATATTTCGTTAATTACGAATAATAATTAATTTTGTATGATGGTATCACATCCATAAAAGAGTTTGTTACAATTTCTTATTTCTCGTAAGTTTCTTAAACCCAACTCTGTTTCTCTTGTGTTAAAACTTATTTAAATCTTTAAGCTTAATATTAGTTCGTATGAAGTTGATAATAAACTTTTAATGGTACTCATTTCCTACTTGATACTTTTGCCTTGGTATTTCGTTAAGTACGTATAATAATTTATTTCGTATGATGCATCCAAACCCATAAGAGTTTGTTACAATTTCATACATCTCGTAAGTGTCTTGAACCGAACTCCGTTTGTCTTATCGTAAAACTCTTTTACAATTGTAAGCTAATTATACTAACGTATGAAGTTTATAATGTACTTTTAACGGTAGTCCTTTCCTGCATATTATATTAGACTTGATATTTCGTTAATTACGAATAATAATTAATTTTGTATGATGGTATCACATCCATAAAAGAGTTTGTTACAATTTCTTATTTCTCGTAAGTTTCTTAAACCCAACTTTGTTTCTCTTGTGTTAACACTTGTTTAAATCTTTAAGCTAAATATTAGTTCGTATGAAGGTCATAATAAACTTTTAATGGTACTCATTTCCTACTTGATACTTTTGCCTTGGTATTTCGTTAAGTACCAATACTAATTTATTTCGTATGATGCATCTAAACCCATAAGAATTTGTTACAATTTCATACATCTCGTAAGTGTCTTGAACCGAACTCCGTTTGTCCTATCGAAAAACTCTTTACAATTGTAAGCTAATTATACTAACGTATGAAGTTTATAATGTACTTTTAACGGTAGTCCTTTCCTGCATATTATATTAGACTTGATATTTCGTTAATTACGAATAATAATTAATTTTGTAGGATGGTATCACATCCATAAAAGAGTTTGTTACAATTTCTCATTTCTCGTAAGTTTCTTAAACCCAACTCTGTTTCTCTTGTGTTAAAACTTGTTTAAATCTCTAAGCTAAATGTTAGTTCGTTTGAAGGTCATAATAAACTTTTAATGGTACTCATTTCCTACTTGATACTTTTGCCTTGGTATTTCGTTAAGTACCAATACTAATTTATTTTGTATGATGCATCCAAACCCATAAGAGTTTGTTACAATTTCATACATCTCGAAGTTTCTTGAACCGAACTCCGTTTGTCTTATCGAAAAACTCTTTTACAATTGTAAGCTAATTATACTAACGTATGAAGTTTATAATGTACTTTTAACGGTAGTGCTTTCCTGCATAATATATTAGACTTGATATTTCGTTAATTACGAATAATAATTTATTCTGTATGATGGTATCAAACCCATAAAAGAGTTTGTTACAATTTCTTATTTCTCGTAAGTTTCTTGAACCGAACTCTGTTTCTCTTGTGTTAAAACTTGTTTAAAATTTTAAGCTTAATATTAGTTCGTATGAAGTTCATAATAAACTTTTAATGGTACTCATTTCCTAAATGATACTTTTGTCTTGGTATTTCGTTAAGTACCAATACTAATTTATTTCGTATGATGCATCCAAACCCATAAGAGTTTGTTACAATTTCATACATCTCGTAAGTGTCTTGAACCGAACTCCGTTTGTTTTATCGAAAAACTCTTTACAATTGTAAGCTAATTATACTAACGTATGAAGTTTACAATGTACTTTTAACGGTAGTCCTTTCCTGCATAATGTATTAGACTTGATATTTCGTTAATTACGAATAATAATTTATTTTGTATGATGGTATCAAACCCATAAAAGAGTTTGTTACAATTTCATACATCTCGTAAGTGTCTTGAACCGAACTCCGTTTGTCTTATCGAAAAACTCTTTACAATTGTAACCTAATTATACTAACGTATGAAGTTTATAATGTACTTTTAACGGTAGTCCTTTCCTGCATATTATATTAGACTTGATATTTCGTTAATTACGAATAATAATTAATTTTGTAGGATGGTATCACATCCATAAAAGAGTTTGTTACAATTTCTTATTTCTCGTAAGTTTCTTAAACCCAACTCTGTTTCTCTTGTGTTAAAACTTGTTTAAATCTTTAAGCTAAATGTTAGTTCGTATGAAGGTCATAATAAACTTTTAATGTTACTCATTTCCTACTTGATACTTTTGCCTTGGTATTTCGTTAAGTACCAATACTAATTTATTTTGTGTGATGCATCCAAACCCATAAGAGTTTGTTACAATTTCATACATCTCGTAAGTTTCTTGAACCGAACTCCGTTTGTCTTATCGAAAAACTCTTTTACAATTGTAAGCTAATTATACTAACGTATGAAGGTTATAATGTACTTTTAACGGTAGTCCTTTCCTGCATAATATATTGGACTTGATTTTTCGTTAATTACAATTAATAATTTATTTTGTATGATGGTATCAAACCCATAAAAGAGTTTGTTACAATTTCATACATCTCGTAAGTGTCTTGAACCGAACTCCGTTTGTCTTATCGAAAAACTCTTTACAATTGTAACCTAATTATACTAACGTATGATGTTTATAATGTATTTTTAACGGTAGTCCTTTCCTGCATATTATATTAGACTTGATATTTCGTTAATTACGAATAATAATTTATTTTGTATGATGGTATCAAACCCATAAAAGAGTTTGTTACAATTTCTTATTTCTCGTAAGTTTCTTGAACCGAACTCTGTTTCTCTTGTGTTAAAACTTGTTTAAAATTTTAAGCTTAATATTAGTTCGTATGAAGTTGATAATAAACTTTTAATGGTACTCATTTCCTACTTGATACTTTTGCCTTGGTATTTCGTTAAGTACGCATAATAATTTATTTCGTATGATGCATCCAAACCCATAAGAGTTTGTTACAATTTCATACATTTGTATGTGTCTTGAACCGAACTCCGTTTGTCTTATCGTAAAACTCTTTTACAATTGTAATCTAATTATATGAATGTATGAAGTTTATAATGTACTTTTAACGGTAGTCCTTTCCTGCATATTATATTAGACTTGATATTTCGTTAATTACGAATAATAATTAATTTTGTATGATGGTATCACATCCATAAAAGAGTTTGTTACAATTTCTTATTTCTCGTAAGTTTCTTAAACCCAACTTTGTTTCTCTTGTGTTAAAACTTGTTTAAATCTTTAAGCTAAATATTAGTTCGTATGAAGGTCATAATAAACTTTTAATGGTACTCATTTCCTACTTGATACTTTTGCCTTGGTATTTCGTTAAGTACCAATACTAATTTATTTCGTATGATGCATCTAAACCCATAAGAATTTGTTACAATTTCATACATCTCGTAAGTGTCTTGAACCGAACTCCGTTTGTCTTATCGAAAAACTCTTTACAATTTTAAGCTAATTATACTAACGTATGAAGTTTATAATGTACTTTTAACGGTAGTCCTTTCCTGCATAATGTATTAGACTTGATATTTCGTTAATTACGAATAATAATTTATTTTGTATGATGGTATCAAACCCATAAAAGAGTTTGTTACAATTTCTTATTTCTCGTAAGTTTCTTAAACCCAACTTTGTTTCTCTTATGTTAAAACTTGTTTAAATCTTTAAGCTAAATATTAGTTCGTATGAAGGTCATAATAAACTTTTAATGGTACTCATTTTGTACTTGATACTTTTGCCTTGGTATTTCGTTAAGTACCAATACTAATTTATTTCGTATGATGCATCTAAACCCATAAGAGTTTGTTACAATTTCATACATCTCGTAAGTGTCTTGAACCGAACTCCGTTTGTCTTATCGAAAAACTCTTTTACAATTGTAAGCTAATTATACTAACGTATGAAGTTTATAATGTACTTTTAACGGTAGTGCTTTCCTGCATAATATATTAGACTTGATATTTCGTTAATTACGAATAATAATTTATTTTGTATGATGGTATCAAACCCATAAAAGAGTTTGTTACAATTTCTTATTTCTCGTAAGTTTCTTGAACCGAACTCTGTTTCTCTTGTGTTAAACTTGTTTAAAATTTTAAGCTTAATATTAGTTCGTATGAAGTTCATAATAAACTTTTAATGGTACTCATTTCCTAAATGATACTTTTGCCTTGGTATTTCGTTAAGTACCAATACTAATTTATTTCGTATGATGCATCCAAACCCATAAGAGTTTGTTACAATTTCATACATCTCGTAAGTGTCTTGAACCGGACTCCGTTTGTTTTATCGAAAAACTCTTTACAATTGTAAGCTAATTATACTAACGTATGAACTTTACAATGTACTTTTAACGGTAGTCCTTTCCTGCATAATGTATTAGACTTGATATTTCGCTAATTACGAATAATAATTTATTTTGTATGATGGTATCAAACCCATAAAAGAGTTTGTTACAATTTCTTATTTCTCGTAAGTTTCTTAAACCCAACTTTGTTTCTCTTGTGTTAAAACTTGTTTAAATCTTTAAGCTAAATATTAGTTCGTATGAAGGTCATAATAAACTTTTAATGGTACTCATTTCCTACTTGATACTTTTGCCTTGGTATTTCGTTAAGTACTAATACTAATTTATTTCGTATGATGCATCCAAACCCATAAGAGTTTGTTACAATTTCATACATCTCGTAAGTGTCTTGAACCGAACTCCGTTTGTCCTATCGAAAAACTCTTTACAATTGTAAGCTAATTATACTAACGTATGAAGTTTATAATGTACTTTTAACAGTAGTCCTTTCCTGCATAATGTATTAGACTTGATATTTCGTTAATTACGAATAATAATTTATTTTGTATGATGGTATCAAACCCATAAAAGAGTTTGTTACAATTTCTTATTTCTCGTAAGTTTCTTAAACCCAACTTTGTTTCTCTTATGTTAAAACTTGTTTAAATCTTTAAGCTAAATATTAGTTCATATGAAGGTCATAATAAACTTTTAATGGTACTCATTTCGTACTTGATACTTTTGCCTTGGTATTTCGTTAAGTACCAATACTAATTTATTTCGTATGATGCATCTAAACCCATAAGAGTTTGTTACAATTTCATACATCTCGTAAGTGTCTTGAACCGAACTCCGTTTGTCTTATCGAAAAACTCTTTTACAATTGTAAGCTAATTATACTAACGTATGAAGTTTATAATGTACTTTTAACGGTAGTGCTTTCCTGCATAATATATTAGACTTGATATTTCGTTAATTACGAATAATAATTTATTTTGTATGATGGTATCAAACCCATAAAAGAGTTTGTTACAATTTCTTATTTCTCGTAAGTTTCTTGAACCGAACTCTGTTTCTCTTGTGTTAAAACTTGTTTAAAATTTTAAGCTTAATATTAGTTCGTATGAAGTTCATAATAAACTTTTAATGGTACTCATTTCCTAAATGATACTTTTGCCTTGGTATTTCGTTAAGTACCAATACTAATTTATTTCGTATGATGCATCCAAACCCATAAGAGTTTGTTACAATTTCATACATCTCGTAAGTGTCTTGAACCGAACTCCGTTTGTTTTATCGAAAAACTCTTTACAATTGTAAGCTAATTATACTAACGTATGAACTTTACAATGTACTTTTAACGGTAGTCCTTTCCTGCATAATGTATTAGACTTGATATTTCGCTAATTACGAATAATAATTTATTTTGTATGATGGTATCAAACCCATAAAAGAGTTTGTTACAATTTCTTATTTCTCGTAAGTTTCTTAAACCCAACTTTGTTTCTCTTGTGTTAAAACTTGTTTAAATCTTTAAGCTAAATGTTAGTTCGTATGAAGGTCATAATAAACTTTTAATGGTACTCAATTCCTACTTGATACTTTTGCCTTGGTATTTCGTTAAGTACCAATACTAATTTATTTCGTATGATGCATCCAAACCCATAAGAGTTTGTTACAATTTCATACATCTCGTAAGTGTCTTGAACCGAACTCCTTTTGTCTTATCGAAAATCTCTTTTACAATTGTAAGCTAATTATACTAACGTATGAAGGTTATAATGTACTTTTAACGGTAGTCCTTTCCTGCATAATATATTAGACTTGATATTTCGTTAATTACAATTAATAATTTATTTTGTATGATGGTATCAAACCCATAAAAGAGTTTGTTACAATTTCTTATTTCTCGTAAGTTTCTTAAACCCAACTTTGTTTCTCTTGTGTTAAAACTTGTTTAAATCTTTAAGCTAAATATTAGTTCGTATGAAGGTCATAATAAACTTTTAATGGTACTCATTTCCTACTTGATACTTTTGCCTTGGTATTTCGTTAAGTACCAATACTAATTTATTTCGTATGATGCATCTAAACCCATAAGAGTTTGTTACAATTTCATACATCTCGTAAGTGTCTTGAACCGAACTCCGTTTGTCTTATCGAAAAACTCTTTTACAATTGTAAGCTAATTATACTAACGTATGAAGTTTATAATGTACTTTTAACGGTAGTGCTTTCCTGCATAATATATTAGACTTGATATTTCGTTAATTACGAATAATAATTTATTTTGTATGATGGTATCAAACCCATAAAAGAGTTTGTTACAATTTCTTATTTCTCGTAAGTTTCTTGAACCGAACTCTGTTTCTCTTGTGTTAAAACTTGTTTAAAATTTTAAGCTTAATATTAGTTCGTATGGAGTTCATAATAAACTTTTAATGGTACTCATTTCCTACTTGATACTTTTGCCTTGGTATTTCGTTAAGTACCAATACTAATTTATTTTGTATGATTCATAAGAGTTTGTTACAATTTCATACATCTCGTAAGTTTCTTGAACCGAACTCCGTTTGTCTTATCGAAAAACTATTTTACAATTGTAAGCTAATTATACTAACGTATGAAGGTTATAATGTACTTTTAACGGTAGTCTTTTCCTGCATAATATATTAGACTTGATATTTCGTTATTTACAATGAATAATTTATTTTGTATTATGGTATCAAACCCATAAAAGAGTTTGTTACAATTTCATACATCTCGTAAGTGTCTTGAACCGAACTCCGTTTGTCTTATCGAAAAACTCTTTACAATTGTAACCTAATTATACTAACGTATGAAGTTTATAATGTACTTTTAACGGTAGTCTTTTCCTGCATATTATATTAGACTTGATATTTCGTTAATTACAAATAATAATTAATTTTGTAGGATGGTATCACATCCATAAAAGAGTTTGTGACAATTTCTTATTTCTCGTAAGTTTCTTAAACCCAACTTTGTTTCTCTTGTGTTAAAACTTGTTTAAATCTTTAAGCTAAATGTTAGTTCGTATGAAGGTCATAATAAACTTTTAATGGTACTCAATTCCTACTTGATACTTTTGCCTTGGTATTTCGTTAAGTACCAATACTAATTTATTTCGTATGATGCATCCAAACCCATAAGAGTTTGTTACAATTTCATACATCTCGTAAGTGTCTTGAACCGAACTCCTTTTGTCTTATCGAAAATCTCTTTTACAATTGTAAGCTAATTATACTAACGTATGAAGGTTATAATGTACTTTTAACGGTAGTCCTTTCCTGCATAATATATTAGACTTGATATTTCGTTAATTACAATTAATAATTTATTTTGTATGATGGTATCAAACCCATAAAAGAGTTTGTTACAATTTCTTATTTCTCGTAAGTTTCTTAAACCCAACTTTGTTTCTCTTGTGTTAAAACTTGTTTAAATCTTTAAGCTAAATATTAGTTCGTATGAAGGTCATAATAAACTTTTAATGGTACTCATTTCCTACTTGATACTTTTGCCTTGGTATTTCGTTAAGTACCAATACTAATTTATTTCGTATGATGCATCTAAACCCATAAGAGTTTGTTACAATTTCATACATCTCGTAAGTGTCTTGAACCGAACTCCGTTTGTCTTATCGAAAAACTCTTTTACAATTGTAAGCTAATTATACTAACGTATGAAGTTTATAATGTACTTTTAACGGTAGTCCTTTCCTGCATAATATATTAGACTTGATATTTCGTTAATTACGAATAATAATTTATTTTGTATGATGGTATCAAACCCATAAAAGAGTTTGTTACAATTTCTTATTTCTCGTAAGTTTCTTGAACCGAACTCTGTTTCTCTTGTGTTAAAACTTGTTTAAAATTTTAAGCTTAATATTAGTTCGTATGAAGTTCATAATAAACTTTTAATGGTACTCATTTCCTACTTGATACTTTTGCCTTGGTATTTCGTTAAGTACCAATACTAATTTATTTTGTATGATGCATCCAAACCCATAAGAGTTTGTTACAATTTCATACATCTCGTAAGTTTCTTGAACCGAACTCCGTTTGTCTTAAAGAAAAACTCTTTTACAATTGTAAGCTAATTATACTAACGTATGAAGGTTATAATGTACTTTTAACGGTAGTCTTTTCCTACATAATATATTAGACTTGATATTTCGTTAATTACAATGAATAATTTATTTTGTATGATGGTATCAAACCCATAAAAGAGTTTGTTACAATTTCATACATCTCGTAAGTGTCTTGAACCGAACTCCGTTTGTCTTATCGAAAAACTCTTTACAATTGTAACCTAATTATACTAACGTATGAAGTTTATAATGTACTTTTAACGGTAGTCCTTTCCTGCATATTATATTAGACTTGATATTTCGTTAATTACTAATAATAATTAATTTTGTAGGATGGTATCACATCCATAAAAGAGTTTGTGACAATTTCTTATTTCTCGTAAGTTTCTTAAACCCAACTTTGTTTCTCTTGTGTTAAAACTTGTTTAAATCTTTAAGCTAAATGTTAGTTCGTATGAAGGTCATAATAAACTTTTAATGGTACTCATTTCCTACTTGATACTTTTGCCTTGGTATTTCGTTAACTACCAATACTAATTTATTTCGTATGATGCATCCAAACCCATAAGAGTTTGTTACAATTTCATACATCTCGTAAGTGTCTTGAACAGAACTCCTTTTGTCTTATCGAAAATCTCTTTTACAATTGTAAGCTAATTATACTAACGTATGAAGGTTATAATGTACTTTTAACGGTAGTCCTTTCCTGCATAATATATTAGACTTGATATTTCGTTAATTACAATTAATAATTTATTTTGTATGATGGTATCAAACCCATAAAAGAGTTTGTTACAATTTCTTATTTCTCGTAAGTTTCTTAAACCCAACTTTGTTTCTCTTGTGTTAAAACTTGTTTAAATCTTTAAGCTAAATATTAGTTCGTATGAAGTTCATAATAAACTTTTAATGGTACTCATTTCCTACTTGATACTTTTGCCTTGGTATTTCGTTAAGTACCAATACTAATTTATTTTGTATGATGCATCCAAACCCATAAGAGTTTGTTACAATTTCATACATCTCGTAAGTTTCTTGAACCGAACTCCGTTTGTCTTATCGAAAAACTCTTTTACAATTGTAAGCTAATTATACTAACGTATGAAGTTTATAATGTACTTTTAACGGTAGTCCTTTCCTGCATAATATATTAGACTTGGTATTTCGTTAAGTACCAATACTAATTTATTTCGTATGATGCATCCAAAACCATAAGAGTTTGTTACAATTTCATACATCTCGTAAGTGTCTTGAACCGAACTCCGTTTGTCTTATCGAAAAACTCTTTTACAATTGTAAGCTAATTATACTAACGTATGAAGGTTATAATGTACTTTTAACGGTAGTCCTTTCCTGCATAATATATTAAACTTGATATTTCGTTAATTACTAATAATAATTAATTTTGTAGGATGGTATCACATCCATAAAAGAGTTTGTTACAATTTCTTATTTCTCGTAAGTTTCTTAAACCCAACTTTGTTTCTCTTGTGTTAAAACTTGTTTAAATCTTTAAGCTAAATGTTAGTTCGTATGAAGGTCATAATAAACTTTTAATGGTACTCATTTCCTACTTGATACTTTTGCCTTGGTATTTCGTTAAGTACCAATACTAATTTATTTCGTATGATGCATCCAAACCCATAAGAGTTTGTTACAATTTCATACATCTCGTAAGTGTCTTGAACCGAACTCGTTTTGTCTTATCGAAAATATCTTTTACAATAGTAAGCTAATTATACTAACGTATGAAGGTTATAATGTACTTTTAACGGTAGTCCTTTCCTGCATAATATATTAGACTTGATATTTCGTTAATTACAATTAATAATTTATTTTGTATGATGGTATCAAACCCATAAAAGAGTTTGTTACAATTTCATACATCTCGTAAGTGTCTTGAACCGAACTCCGTTTGTCTTATCGAAAAACTCTTTACAATTGTAACCTAATTATACTAACGTATGAAGTTTATAATGTACTTTTAACGGTAGTCCTTTCCTGCATATTATATTAGACTTGATATTTCGTTAATTACTAATAATAATTAATTTTGTAGGATGGTATCACATCCATAAAAGAGTTTGTTACAATTTCTTATTTCTCGTAAGTTTCTTAAACCCAACTTTGTTTCTCTTGTGTTAAAACTTGTTTAAATCTTTAAGCTAAATGTTAGTTCGTATGAAGGTCATAATAAACTTTTAATGGTACTCATTTCCTACTTGATACTTTTGCCTTGGTATTTCGTTAAGTACCAATACTAATTTATTTCGTATGATGCATCCAAACCCATAAGAGTTTGTTACAATTTCATACATCTCGTAAGTGTCTTGAACCGAACTCCTTTTGTCTTATCGAAAATCTCTTTTACAATTGTAAGCTAATTATACTAACGTATGAAGGTTATAATGTACTTTTAACGGTAGTCCTTTCCTGCATAATATATTAGACTTGATATTTCGTTAATTACAATTAATAATTTATTTTGTATGATGGTATCAAACCCATAAAAGAGTTTGTTACAATTTCATACATCTCGTAAGTGTCTTGAACCGAACTCCGTTTGTCTTATCGAAAAACTCTTTACAATTGTAACCTAATTATACTAACGTATGAAGTTTATAATGTACTTTTAACGGTAGTCTTTTCCTGCATATTATATTAGACTTGATATTTCGTTAATTACAAATAATAATTAATTTTGTAGGATGGTATCACATCCATAAAAGAGTTTGTGACAATTTCTTATTTCTCGTAAGTTTCTTAAACCCAACTTTGTTTCTCTTGTGTTAAAACTTGTTTAAATCTTTAAGCTAAATGTTAGTTCGTATGAAGGTCATAATAAACTTTTAATGGTACTCAATTCCTACTTGATACTTTTGCCTTGGTATTTCGTTAAGTACCAATACTAATTTATTTCGTATGATGCATCCAAACCCATAAGAGTTTGTTACAATTTCATACATCTCGTAAGTGTCTTGAACCGAACTCCTTTTGTCTTATCGAAAATCTCTTTTACAATTGTAAGCTAATTATACTAACGTATGAAGGTTATAATGTACTTTTAACGGTAGTCCTTTCCTGCATAATATATTAGACTTGATATTTCGTTAATTACAATTAATAATTTATTTTGTATGATGGTATCAAACCCATAAAAGAGTTTGTTACAATTTCTTATTTCTCGTAAGTTTCTTAAACCCAACTTTGTTTCTCTTGTGTTAAAACTTGTTTAAATCTTTAAGCTAAATATTAGTTCGTATGAAGGTCATAATAAACTTTTAATGGTACTCATTTCCTACTTGATACTTTTGCCTTGGTATTTCGTTAAGTACCAATACTAATTTATTTCGTATGATGCATCTAAACCCATAAGAGTTTGTTACAATTTCATACATCTCGTAAGTGTCTTGAACCGAACTCCGTTTGTCTTATCGAAAAACTCTTTTACAATTGTAAGCTAATTATACTAACGTATGAAGTTTATAATGTACTTTTAACGGTAGTCCTTTCCTGCATAATATATTAGACTTGATATTTCGTTAATTACGAATAATAATTTATTTTGTATGATGGTATCAAACCCATAAAAGAGTTTGTTACAATTTCTTATTTCTCGTAAGTTTCTTGAACCGAACTCTGTTTCTCTTGTGTTAAAACTTGTTTAAAATTTTAAGCTTAATATTAGTTCGTATGAAGTTCATAATAAACTTTTAATGGTACTCATTTCCTACTTGATACTTTTGCCTTGGTATTTCGTTAAGTACCAATACTAATTTATTTTGTATGATGCATCCAAACCCATAAGAGTTTGTTACAATTTCATACATCTCGTAAGTTTCTTGAACCGAACTCCGTTTGTCTTAAAGAAAAACTCTTTTACAATTGTAAGCTAATTATACTAACGTATGAAGGTTATAATGTACTTTTAACGGTAGTCTTTTCCTACATAATATATTAGATTTGATATTTCGTTAATTACAATGAATAATTTATTTTGTATGATGGTATCAAACCCATAAAAGAGTTTGTTACAATTTCATACATCTCGTAAGTGTCTTGAACCGAACTCCGTTTGTCTTATCGAAAAACTCTTTACAATTGTAACCTAATTATACTAACGTATGAAGTTTATAATGTACTTTTAACGGTAGTCCTTTCCTGCATATTATATTAGACTTGATATTTCGTTAATTACTAATAATAATTAATTTTGTAGGATGGTATCACATCCATAAAAGAGTTTGTGACAATTTCTTATTTCTCGTAAGTTTCTTAAACCCAACTTTGTTTCTCTTGTGTTAAAACTTGTTTAAATCTTTAAGCTAAATGTTAGTTCGTATGAAGGTCATAATAAACTTTTAATGGTACTTATTTCCTACTTGATACTTTTGCCTTGGTATTTCGTTAACTACCAATACTAATTTATTTCGTATGATGCATCCAAACCCATAAGAGTTTGTTACAATTTCATACATCTCGTAAGTGTCTTGAACAGAACTCCTTTTGTCTTATCGAAAATCTCTTTTACAATTGTAAGCTAATTATACTAACGTATGAAGGTTATAATGTACTTTTAACGGTAGTCCTTTCCTGCATAATATATTAGACTTGATATTTCGTTAATTACAATTAATAATTTATTTTGTATGATGGTATCAAACCCATAAAAGAGTTTGTTACAATTTCTTATTTCTCGTAAGTTTCTTAAACCCAACTTTGTTTCTCTTGTGTTAAAACTTGTTTAAATCTTTAAGCTAAATATTAGTTCGTATGAAGTTCATAATAAACTTTTAATGGTACTCATTTCCTACTTGATACTTTTGCCTTGGTATTTCGTTAAGTACCAATACTAATTTATTTTGTATGATGCATCCAAACCCATAAGAGTTTGTTACAATTTCATACATCTCGTAAGTTTCTTCAACCGAACTCCGTTTGTCTTATCGAAAAACTCTTTTACAATTGTAAGCTAATTATACTAACGTATGAAGGTTATAATGTACTTTTAACGGTAGTCCTTTCCTGCATAATATATTAGACTTGGTATTTCGTTAAGTACCAATACTAATTTATTTCGTATGATGCATCCAAACCCATAAGAGTTTGTTACAATTTCATACATCTCGTAAGTGTCTTGAACCGAACTCCGTTTGTCTTATCGAAAAACTCTTTTACAATTGTAAGCTAATTATACTAACGTATGAAGGTTATAATGTACTTTTAACGGTAGTCCTTTCCTGCATAATATATTAAACTTGATATTTCGTTAATTACTAATAATAATTAATTTTGTAGGATGGTATCACATCCATAAAAGAGTTTGTTACAATTTCTTATTTCTCGTAAGTTTCTTAAACCCAACTTTGTTTCTCTTGTGTTAAAACTTGTTTAAATCTTTAAGCTAAATGTTAGTTCGTATGAAGGTCATAATAAACTTTTAATGGTACTCATTTCCTACTTGATACTTTTGCCTTGGTATTTCGTTAAGTACCAATACTAATTTATTTCGTATGATGCATCCAAACCCATAAGAGTTTGTTACAATTTCATACATCTCGTAAGTGTCTTGAACCGAACTCCTTTTGTCTTATCGAAAATCTCTTTTACAATTGTAAGCTAATTATACTAACGTATGAAGGTTATAATGTACTTTTAACGGTAGTCCTTTCCTGCATAATATATTAGACTTGATATTTCGTTAATTACAATTAATAATTTATTTTGTATGATGGTATCAAACCCATAAAAGAGTTTGTTACAATTTCATACATCTCGTAAGTGTCTTGAACCGAACTCCGTTTGTCTTATCGAAAAACTCTTTACAATTGTAACCTAATTATACTAACGTATGAAGTTTATAATGTACTTTTAACGGTAGTCCTTTCCTGCATATTATATTAGACTTGATATTTCGTTAATTACTAATAATAATTAATTTTGTAGGATGGTATCACATCCATAAAAGAGTTTGTTACAATTTCTTATTTCTCGTAAGTTTCTTAAACCCAACTTTGTTTCTCTTGTGTTAAAACTTGTTTAAATCTTTAAGCTAAATGTTAGTTCGTATGATGGTCATAATAAACTTTTAATGGTACTCATTTCCTACTTGATACTTTTGCGTTGGTATTTCGTTAAGTACCAATACTAATTTATTTTGTATGATGCATCCAAACCCATAAGAGTTTGTTACAATTTCATACATCTCGTAAGTTTCTTGAACTGAACTCCGTTTGTCTTATCGAAAAACTCTTTCACAATTGTAAGCTAATTATACTAACGTATGAAGGTTATAATGTACTTTTAACGGTAGTCCTTTCCTGCATAATATATTTGACTTGATATTTCGTTAATTACGAATAATAATTTATTTTGTATGATGGTATCAAACCCATAAAAGAGTTTGTTACAATTTCTTATTTCTCGTAAGTTTCTTGAACCGAACTCTGTTTCTCTTGTGTTAAAACTTGTTTAAAATTTTAAGCTTAATATTAGTTCGTATGAAGTTCATAATAAACTTTTAATGGTACTTTGCTACATGATACTTTTGCCTTGTTATTTTGTTAAGTACGTCTAATAATTTATTTCGTATGACGCATCCAAACCCATAAGAGTTTGTTACAATTTCATACATCTCGTAAGTGTCTTGAACCGAACTCCGTTTGTCTTATCGAAAAACTCTTTACAATTGTAACCTAATTATACTAACGTATGAAGTTTATAATGTACTTTTAACGGTAGTCCTTTCCTGCATATTATATTAGACTTGATATTTCGTTAATTACTAATAATAATTAATTTTGTTGGATGGTATCACATCCATAAAAGAGTTTGTTACAATTTCTTATTTCTCGTAAGTTTCTTAAACCCAACTTTGTTTCTCTTGTGTTAAAACTTGTTTAAATCTTTAAGCTAAATGTTAGTTCGTATGAAGGTCATAATAAACTTTTAATGGTACTCATTTCCTACTTGATACTTTTGCCTTGGTATTTCGTTAAGTACCAATACTAATTTATTTCGTATGATGCATCCAAACCCATAAGAGTTTGTTACAATTTCATACATCTCGTAAGTGTCTTGAACCGAACTCCTTTTGTCTTATCGAAAATCTCTTTTACAATTGTAAGCTAATTATACTAACGTATGAAGGTTATAATGTACTTTTAACGGTAGTCCTTTCCTGCATAATATATTATACTTGATATTTCGTTAATTACAATTAATAATTTATTTTGTATGATGGTATCAAACCCATAAAAGAGTTTGTTACAATTTCATACATCTCGTAAGTGTCTTGAACCGAACTCCGTTTGTCTTATCGAAAAACTCTTTACAATTGTAACCTAATTATACTAACGTATGAAGTTTATAATGTACTTTTAACGGTAGTCCTTTCCTGCATATTATATTAGACTTGATATTTCGTTAATTACGAATAATAATTAATTTTGTAGGATGGTATCACATCCACAAAAGAGTTTGTTACAATTTCTTATTTCTCGTAAGTTTCTTAAACTCAACTCTGTTTCTCTTGTGTTAAAACTTGTTTAAATCTTTAAGCTAAATGTTAGTTCGTATGATGGTCATAATAAACTTTTAATGGTACTCATTTCCTACTTGATACTTTTGCCTTGGTATTTCGTTAAGTACCAATACTAATTTATTTTGTATGATGCATCCAAACCCATAAGAGTTTGTTACAATTTCATACATCTCGTAAGTTTCTTGAACTGAACTCCGTTTGTCTTATCGAAAAACTCTTTCACAATTGTAAGCTAATTATACTAACGTATGAAGGTTATAATGTACTTTTAACGGTAGTCCTTTCCTGCATAATATATTTGACTTGATATTTCGTTAATTACGAATAATAATTTATTTTGTATGATGGTATCAAACCCATAAAAGAGTTTGTTACAATTTCTTATTTCTCGTAAGTTTCTTAAACCCAACTTTGTTTCTCTTGTGTTAAAACTTGTTTAAATCTTTAAGCTAAATGTTAGTTCGTATGAAGGTCATAATAAACTTTTAATGGTACTTATTTCCTACTTGATACTTTTGCCTTGGTATTTCGTTAACTACCAATACTAATTTATTTCGTATGATGCATCCAAACCCATAAGAGTTTGTTACAATTTCATACATCTCGTAAGTGTCTTGAACAGAACTCCTTTTGTCTTATCGAAAATCTCTTTTACAATTGTAAGCTAATTATACTAACGTATGAAGGTTATAATGTACTTTTAACGGTAGTCCTTTCCTGCATAATATATTAGACTTGATATTTCGTTAATTACAATTAATAATTTATTTTGTATGATGGTATCAAACCCATAAAAGAGTTTGTTACAATTTCTTATTTCTCGTAAGTTTCTTAAACCCAACTTTGTTTCTCTTGTGTTAAAACTTGTTTAAATCTTTAAGCTAAATATTAGTTCGTATGAAGTTCATAATAAACTTTTAATGGTACTCATTTCCTACTTGATACTTTTGCCTTGGTATTTCGTTAAGTACCAATACTAATTTATTTTGTATGATGCATCCAAACCCATAAGAGTTTGTTACAATTTCATACATCTCGTAAGTTTCTTCAACCGAACTCCGTTTGTCTTATCGAAAAACTCTTTTACAATTGTAAGCTAATTATACTAACGTATGAAGGTTATAATGTACTTTTAACGGTAGTCCTTTCCTGCATAATATATTAGACTTGGTATTTCGTTAAGTACCAATACTAATTTATTTCGTATGATGCATCCAAACCCATAAGAGTTTGTTACAATTTCATACATCTCGTAAGTGTCTTGAACCGAACTCCGTTTGTCTTATCGAAAAACTCTTTTACAATTGTAAGCTAATTATACTAACGTATGAAGGTTATAATGTACTTTTAACGGTAGTCCTTTCCTGCATAATATATTAAACTTGATATTTCGTTAATTACTAATAATAATTAATTTTGTAGGATGGTATCACATCCATAAAAGAGTTTGTTACAATTTCTTATTTCTCGTAAGTTTCTTAAACCCAACTTTGTTTCTCTTGTGTTAAAACTTGTTTAAATCTTTAAGCTAAATGTTAGTTCGTATGAAGGTCATAATAAACTTTTAATGGTACTCATTTCCTACTTGATACTTTTGCCTTGGTATTTCGTTAAGTACCAATACTAATTTATTTCGTATGATGCATCCAAACCCATAAGAGTTTGTTACAATTTCATACATCTCGTAAGTGTCTTGAACCGAACTCCTTTTGTCTTATCGAAAATCTCTTTTACAATTGTAAGCTAATTATACTAACGTATGAAGGTTATAATGTACTTTTAACGGTAGTCCTTTCCTGCATAATATATTATACTTGATATTTCGTTAATTACAATTAATAATTTATTTTGTATGATGGTATCAAACCCATAAAAGAGTTTGTTACAATTTCATACATCTCGTAAGTGTCTTGAACCGAACTCCGTTTGTCTTATCGAAAAACTCTTTACAATTGTAACCTAATTATACTAACGTATGAAGTTTATAATGTACTTTTAACGGTAGTCCTTTCCTGCATATTATATTAGACTTGATATTTCGTTAATTACTAATAATAATTAATTTTGTAGGATGGTATCACATCCATAAAAGAGTTTGTTACAATTTCTTATTTCTCGTAAGTTTCTTAAACCCAACTTTGTTTCTCTTGTGTTAAAACTTGTTTAAATCTTTAAGCTAAATGTTAGTTCGTATGATGGTCATAATAAACTTTTAATGGTACTCATTTCCTACTTGATACTTTTGCGTTGGTATTTCGTTAAGTACCAATACTAATTTATTTTGTATGATGCATCCAAACCCATAAGAGTTTGTTACAATTTCATACATCTCGTAAGTTTCTTGAACTGAACTCCGTTTGTCTTATCGAAAAACTCTTTCACAATTGTAAGCTAATTATACTAACGTATGAAGGTTATAATGTACTTTTAACGGTAGTCCTTTCCTGCATAATATATTTGACTTGATATTTCGTTAATTACGAATAATAATTTATTTTGTATGATGGTATCAAACCCATAAAAGAGTTTGTTACAATTTCTTATTTCTCGTAAGTTTCTTGAACCGAACTCTGTTTCTCTTGTGTTAAAACTTGTTTAAAATTTTAAGCTTAATATTAGTTCGTATGAAGTTCATAATAAACTTTTAATGGTACTTTGCTACATGATACTTTTGCCTTGTTATTTTGTTAAGTACGTCTAATAATTTATTTCGTATGACGCATCCAAACCCATAAGAGTTTGTTACAATTTCATACATCTCGTAAGTGTCTTGAACCGAACTCCGTTTGTCTTATCGAAAAACTCTTTACAATTGTAACCTAATTATACTAACGTATGAAGTTTATAATGTACTTTTAACGGTAGTCCTTTCCTGCATATTATATTAGACTTGATATTTCGTTAATTACTAATAATAATTAATTTTGTTGGATGGTATCACATCCATAAAAGAGTTTGTTACAATTTCTTATTTCTCGTAAGTTTCTTAAACCCAACTTTGTTTCTCTTGTGTTAAAACTTGTTTAAATCTTTAAGCTAAATGTTAGTTCGTATGAAGGTCATAATAAACTTTTAATGGTACTCATTTCCTACTTGATACTTTTGCCTTGGTATTTCGTTAAGTACCAATACTAATTTATTTCGTATGATGCATCCAAACCCATAAGAGTTTGTTACAATTTCATACATCTCGTAAGTGTCTTGAACCGAACTCCTTTTGTCTTATCGAAAATCTCTTTTACAATTGTAAGCTAATTATACTAACGTATGAAGGTTATAATGTACTTTTAACGGTAGTCCTTTCCTGCATAATATATTATACTTGATATTTCGTTAATTACAATTAATAATTTATTTTGTATGATGGTATCAAACCCATAAAAGAGTTTGTTACAATTTCATACATCTCGTAAGTGTCTTGAACCGAACTCCGTTTGTCTTATCGAAAAACTCTTTACAATTGTAACCTAATTATACTAACGTATGAAGTTTATAATGTACTTTTAACGGTAGTCCTTTCCTGCATATTATATTAGACTTGATATTTCGTTAATTACGAATAATAATTAATTTTGTAGGATGGTATCACATCCACAAAAGAGTTTGTTACAATTTCTTATTTCTCGTAAGTTTCTTAAACTCAACTCTGTTTCTCTTGTGTTAAAACTTGTTTAAATCTTTAAGCTAAATGTTAGTTCGTATGATGGTCATAATAAACTTTTAATGGTACTCATTTCCTACTTGATACTTTTGCCTTGGTATTTCGTTAAGTACCAATACTAATTTATTTTGTATGATGCATCCAAACCCATAAGAGTTTGTTACAATTTCATACATCTCGTAAGTTTCTTGAACTGAACTCCGTTTGTCTTATCGAAAAACTCTTTCACAATTGTAAGCTAATTATACTAACGTATGAAGGTTATAATGTACTTTTAACGGTAGTCCTTTCCTGCATAATATATTTGACTTGATATTTCGTTAATTACGAATAATAATTTATTTTGTATGATGGTATCAAACCCATAAAAGAGTTTGTTACAATTTCTTATTTCTCGTAAGTTTCTTGAACCGAACTCTGTTTCTCTTGTGTTAAAACTTGTTTAAAATTTTAAGCTTAATATTAGTTCGTATGAAGTTCATAATAAACTTTTAATGGTACTTTGCTACATGATACTTTTGCCTTGTTATTTTGTTAAGTACGTCTAATAAATTATTTCGTATGATGCATCCAAACCCATAAGAGTTTGTTACAATTTTGTACATCTCGTAAGTGTCTTGAACCGAACTCCGTTTGTCTTATCGAAAAACTCTTTTACAATTGTAAGCTAATTATACTAACGTATGAAGGTTATAATGTACTTTTAACGGTAGTCCTTTCCTGCATAATATATTAGACTTGATATTTCGTTAATTACTAATAATAATTAATTTTGTAGGATGGTATCACATCCACAAAAGAGTTTGTTACAATTTCTTATTTCTCGTAAGTTTCTTAAACCCAACTCTGTTTCTCTTGTGTTAAAACTTGTTTAAATCTTTAAGCTAAATGTTAGTTCGTATGATGGTCATAATAAACTTTTAATGGTACTCATTTCCTAAATGATACTTTTGCCTTGGTATTTCGTTAAGTACCAATACTAATTTATTCCGTATGATGCATCCAAACCCATAAGAGTTTGTTACAATTTCATACATCTCGTAAGTGTCTTGAACCGAACTCCGTTTGTCTTATCGAAAAACTCTTTACAATTGTAACCTAATTATACTAACGTATGAAGTTTATAATGTACTTTTAACGGTAGTCCTTTCCTGCATATTATATTAGACTTGATATTTCGTTAATTACGAATAATAATTAATTTTGTAGGATGGTATCACATCCACAAAAGAGTTTGTTACAATTTCTTATTTCTCGTAAGTTTCTTAAACTCAACTCTGTTTCTCTTGTGTTAAAACTTGTTTAAATCTTTAAGCTAAATGTTAGTTCGTATGATGGTCATAATAAACTTTTAATGGTACTCATTTCCTACTTGATACTTTTGCCTTGGTATTTCGTTAAGTACCAATACTAATTTATTTTGTATGATGCATCCAAACCCATAAGAGTTTGTTACAATTTCATACATCTCGTAAGTTTCTTGAACTGAACTCCGTTTGTCTTATCGAAAAACTCTTTCACAATTGTAAGCTAATTATACTAACGTATGAAGGTTATAATGTACTTTTAACGGTAGTCCTTTCCTGCATAATATATTTGACTTGATATTTCGTTAATTACGAATAATAATTTATTTTGTATGATGGTATCAAACCCATAAAAGAGTTTGTTACAATTTCTTATTTCTCGTAAGTTTCTTGAACCGAACTCTGTTTCTCTTGTGTTAAAACTTGTTTAAAATTTTAAGCTTAATATTAGTTCGTATGAAGTTCATAATAAACTTTTAATGGTACTTTGCTACATGATACTTTTGCCTTGTTATTTTGTTAAGTACGTCTAATAAATTATTTCGTATGATGCATCCAAACCCATAAGAGTTTGTTACAATTTTGTACATCTCGTAAGTGTCTTGAACCGAACTCCGTTTGTCTTATCGAAAAACTCTTTTACAATTGTAAGCTAATTATACTAACGTATGAAGGTTATAATGTACTTTTAACGGTAGTCCTTTCCTGCATAATATATTAGACTTGATATTTCGTTAATTACTAATAATAATTAATTTTGTAGGATGGTATCACATCCACAAAAGAGTTTGTTACAATTTCTTATTTCTCGTAAGTTTCTTAAACCCAACTCTGTTTCTCTTGTGTTAAAACTTGTTTAAATCTTTAAGCTAAATGTTAGTTCGTATGATGGTCATAATAAACTTTTAATGGTACTCATTTCCTACTTGATACTTTTGCCTTGGTATTTCGTTAAGTACCAATACTAATTTATTTCGTATGATGCATCCAAACCCATAAGAGTTTGTTACAATTTCATACATCTCGTAAGTGTCTTGAACCGAACTCCTTTTGTCTTATCGAAAATCTCTTTTACAATTGTAAGCTAATTATACTAACGTATGAAGGTTATAATGTACTTTTAACGGTAGTCCTTTCCTGCATAATATATTAGACTTGATATTTCGTTAATTACAATTAATAATTTATTTTGTATGATGGTATCAAACCCATAAAAGAGTTTGTTACAATTTCATACATCTCGTAAGTGTCTTGAACCGAACTCCGTTTGTCTTATCGAAAAACTCTTTACAATTGTAACCTAATTATACTAACGTATGAAGTTTATAATGTACTTTTAACGGTAGTCCTTTCCTGCATATTATATTAGACTTGATATTTCGTTAATTACGAATAATAATTAATTTTGTAGGCTGGTATCACATCCATAAAAGAGTTTGTTACAATTTCTTATTTCTCGTAAGTTTCTTAAACCCAACTCTGTTTCTCTTGTGTTAAAACTTGTTTAAATCTTTAAGCTAAATGTTAGTTCGTATGAAGGTCATAATAAACTTTTAATGGTACTCATTTCCTACTTGATACTTTTGCCTTGGTATTTCGTTAAGTACGTCTAATAATTTATTTTGTATGATGCATCCAAACCCATAAGAGTTTGTTACAATTTTGTACATCTCGTAAGTGTCTTGAACCGAACTCCGTTTGTCTTATCGAAAAACTCTTTTACAATTGTAAGCTAATTATACTAACGTATGAAGGTTATAATGTACTTTTAACGGTAGTCCTTTCCTGCATAATATATTAGACTTGATATTTCGTTAATTACTAATAATAATTAATTTTGTAGGATGGTATCACATCCATAAAAGAGTTTGTTACAATTTCTTATTTCTCGTAAGTTTCTTAAACCCAACTTGTTTCTCTTGTGTTAAAACTTGTTTAAATCTTTAAGCTAAATGTTAGTTCGTATGAAGGTCATAATAAACTTTTAATGGTACTTTGCTACTTGATACTTTTGCCTTGTTATTTTGTTAAGTACGTCTAATAATTTATTTCGTATGATGCATCCAAACCCATAAGAGTTTGTTACAATTTTGTACATCTCGTAAGTGTCTTGAACCGAACTCCGTTTGTCTTATCGAAAAACTCTTTTACAATTGTAAGCTAATTATACTAACGTATGAAGGTTATAATGTACTTTTAACGGTAGTCCTTTCCTGCATATTATATTAGACTTGATATTTCGTTAATTACGAATAATAATTAATTTTGTAGGATGGTATCACATCCATAAAAGAGTTTGTTACAATTTCTTATTTCTCGTAAGTTTCTTAAACCCAACTCTGTTTCTCTTGTGTTAAAACTTGTTTAAATCTTTAAGCTAAATGTTAGTTCGTATGAAGGTCATAATAAACTTTTAATGGTACTCACTTCCTACTTGATACTTTTGCCTTGGTATTTCGTTAATTACGAATAATAATTTATTTTGTATGATGGTATCAAACCCATAAAAGAGTTTGTTACAATTTCTTATTTCTCGTAAGTTTCTTGAACCGAACTCTGTTTCTCTTGTGTTAAAACTTGTTTAAAATTTTAAGCTAAATATTAGGTCGTATGAAGTTCATAATAAACTTTTAATGGTACTCATTTGATACATGATACTTTTGCCTTGTTATTTTGTTAAGTACGTCTAATAATTTATTTCGTATGATGCATCCAAACCCATAAGAGTTTGTTACAATTTTGTACATCTCGTAAGTGTCTTGAACCGAACTCCGTTTGTCTTATCGAAAAACTCTTTTACAATTGTAAGCTAATTATACTAACGTATGAAGGTTATAATGTACTTTTAACGGTAGTCCTTTCCTGCATAATATATTAGACTTGATATTTCGTTAATTACAATTAATAATTTATTTTGTATGATGGTATCAAACCCATAAAAGAGTTTGTTACAATTTCATACATCTCGTAAGTGTCTTGAACCGAACTCCGTTTGTCTTATCGAAAAACTCTTTACAATTGTAACCTAATTATACTAACGTATGAAGTTTATAATGTACTTTTAACGGTAGTCCTTTCCTGCATATTATATTAGACTTGATATTTCGTTAATTACGAATAATAATTAATTTTGTAGGATGGTATCACATCCATAAAAGAGTTTGTTACAATTTCTTATTTCTCGTAAGTTTCTTAAACCCAACTCTGTTTCTCTTGTGTTAAAACTTGTTTAAATCTTTAAGCTAAATGTTAGTTCGTATGAAGGTCATAATAAACTTTTAATGGTACTCATTTCCTACTTGATACTTTTGCCTTGGTATTTCGTTAAGTACCAATACTAATTTATTTCGTATGATGCATCCAAACCCATAAGAGTTTGTTACAATTTCATACATCTCGTAAGTTTCTTGAACCGAACTCCGTTTGTCTTATCGAAAAACTCTTTTACAATTGTAAGCTAATTATACTAACGTATGAAGGTTATAATGTACTTTTAACGGTAGTCCTTTCCTGCATAATATATTAGACTTGATATTTCGTTAATTACGAATAATAATTTATTTTGTATGATGGTATCAAACCCATAAAAGAGTTTGTTACAATTTCTTATTTCTCGTAAGTTTCTTGAACCGAACTCTGTTTCTCTTGTGTTAAAACTTGTTTAAAATTTTAAGCTAAATATTAGGTCGTATGAAGTTCATAATAAACTTTTAATGGTACTCATTTGATACATGATACTTTTGCCTTGTTATTTTGTTAAGTACGTCTAATAATTTATTTCGTATGATGCATCCAAACCCATAAGAGTTTGTTACAATTTTGTACATCTCGTAAGTGTCTTGAACCGAACTCCGTTTGTCTTATCGAAAAACTCTTTTACAATTGTAAGCTAATTATATTAACGTATGAAGGGTATAATGTACTTTTAACGGTAGTCCTTTCCTGCATAATATATTAGACTTGATATTTCGTTAATTACAATTAATAATTTATTTTGTATGATGGTATCAAACCCATAAAAGAGTTTGTTACAATTTCATACATCTCGTAAGTGTCTTGAACCGAACTCCGTTTGTCTTATCGAAAAACTCTTTACAATTGTAACCTAATTATACTAACGTATGAAGTTTATAATGTACTTTTAACGGTAGTCCTTTCCTGCATATTATATTAGACTTGATATTTCGTTAATTACGAATAATAATTAATTTTGTAGGATGGTATCACATCCATAAAAGAGTTTGTTACAATTTCTTATTTCTCGTAAGTTTCTTAAACCCAACTCTGTTTCTCTTGTGTTAAAACTTGTTTAAATCTTTAAGCTAAATGTTAGTTCATATGAAGGTCATAATAAACTTTTAATGGTACTCATTTCCTACTTGATACTTTTGCCTTGGTATTTCGTTAAGTACCAATACTAATTTATTTCGTATGATGCATCCAAACCCATAAGAGTTTGTTACAATTTCATACATCTCGTAAGTTTCTTGAACCGAACTCCGTTTGCCTTATCGAAAAACTCTTTTACAATTGTAAGCTAATTATACTAACGTATGAAGGTTATAATGTACTTTTAACGGTAGTCCTTTCCTGCATAATATATTAGACTTGATATTTCGTTAATTACGAATAATAATTTATTTTGTATGATGGTATCAAACCCATAAAAGAGTTTGTTACAATTTCTTATTTCTCGTAAGTTTCTTGAACCGAACTCTGTTTCTCTTGTGTTAAAACTTGTTTAAAATTTTAAGCTAAATATTAGGTCGTATGAAGTTCATAATAAACTTTTAATGGTACTCATTTGCTACATGATACTTTTGCCTTGTTATTTTGTTAAGTACGTCTAACAATTTATTTCGTATGATGCATCCAAACCCATAAGAGTTTGTTACAATTTTGTACATCTCGTAAGTGTCTTGAACCGAACTCCGTTTGTCTTATCGAAAAACTCTTTTACAATTGTAAGCTAATTATACTAACGTATGAAGGTTATAATGTACTTTTAACGGTAGTCCTTTCCTGCATAATATATTAGACTTGATATTTCGTTAATTACAATTAATAATTTATTTTGTATGATGGTATCAAACCCATAAAAGAGTTTGTTACAATTTCATACATCTCGTAAGTGTCTTGAACCGAACTCCGTTTGTCTTATCGAAAAACTCTTTACAATTGTAACTTAATTATACTAACGTATGAAGTTTATAATGTACTTTTACCGGTAGTCCTTTCCAGCATATTATATTAGACTTGATATTTCGTTAATTACGAATAATAATTAATTTTTTATGATGGTATCACATCCATAAAAGAGTTTGTTACAATTTCTTATTTCTCGTAAGTTTCTTAAACCCAACTCTGTTTCTCTTGTGTTAAAACTTGTTTAAATCTTTAAGCTAAATGTTAGTTCGTATGAAGGTCATAATAAACTTTTAATGGTACTCATTTCCTACTTGATACTTTTGCCTTGGTATTTCGTTAAGTACCAATACTAATTTATTTCGTATGATGCATCCAAACCCATAAGAGTTTGTTACAATTTCATACATCTCGTAAGTTTCTTGAACCGAACTCCGCTTGCCTTATCGAAAAACTCTTTTACAATTGTAAGCTAATTATACTAACGTATGAAGGTTATAATGTACTTTTAACGGTAGTCCTTTCCTGCATAATATATTAGACTTGATATTTCGTTAATTACGAATAATAATTTATTTTGTATGATGGTATCAAACCCATAAAAGAGTTTGTTACAATTTCTTATTTCTCGTAAGTTTCTTGAACCGAACTCTGTTTCTCTTGTGTTAAAACTTGTTTAAAATTTTAAGCTAAATATTAGGTCGTATGAAGTTCATAATAAACTTTTAATGGTACTCATTTGCTACATGATACTTTTGCCTTGTTATTTTGTTAAGTACGTCTAACAATTTATTTCGTATGATGCATCCAAACCCATAAGAGTTTGTTACAATTTTGTACATCTCGTAAGTGTCTTGAACCGAACTCCGTTTGTCTTATCGAAAAACTATTTTACAATTGTAAGCTAATTATACTAACGTATGAAGGTTATAATGTACTTTTAACGGTAGTCCTTTCCTGCATAATATATTAGACTTGATATTTCGTTAATTACAATTAATAATTTATTTTGTATGATGGTATCAAACCCATAAAAGAGTTTGTTACAATTTCATACATCTCGTAAGTGTCTTGAACCGAACTCCGTTTTTCTTATCGAAAAACTCTTTACAATTGTAACCTAATTATACTAACGTATGAAGTTTATAATGTACTTTTACCGGTAGTCCTTTCCAGCATATTATATTAGACTTGATATTTCGTTAATTACGAATAATAATTAATTTTTTATGATGGTATCACATCCATAAAAGAGTTTGTTACAATTTCTTATTTCTCGTAAGTTTCTTAAACCCAACTCTGTTTCTCTTGTGTTAAAACTTGTTTAAATCTTTAAGATAAATGTTAGTTCGTATGAAGGTCATAATAAACTTTTAATGGTACTCATTTCCTACTTGATACTTTTGCCTTGGTATTTCGTTAAGTACCAATACTAATTTATTTCGTATGATGCATCCAAACCCATAAGAGTTTGTTACAATTTCATACATCTCGTAAGTTTCTTGAACCGAACTCCGTTTGTCTTATCGAAAAACTCTTTTACAATTGTAAGCTAATTATACTAACGTATGAAGCTTATAATGTACTTTTAACGGTAGTCCTTTCCTGCATAATATATTAGACTTGATATTTCGTTAATTACGAATAATAATTTATTTTGTATGATGGTATCAAACCCATAAAAGAGTTTGTTACAATTTCTTATTTCTCGTAAGTTTCTTGAACCGAACTCTGTTTCTCTTGTGTTAAAACTTGTTTAAAATTTTAAGCTAAATATTAGGTCGTATGAAGTTCATAATAAACTTTTAATGGTACTCATTTGCTACATGATACTTTTGCCTTGTTATTTTGTTAAGTACGTCTAATAATTTATTTCGTATGATGCATCCAAACCCATAAGAGTTTGTTACAATTTTGTACATCTCGTAAGTGTCTTGAACCGAACTCCGTTTGTCTTATCGAAAAACTCTTTTACAATTGTAAGCTAATTATACTAACGTATGAAGGTTATAATGTACTTTTAACGGTAGTCCTTTCCTGCATAATATATTAGACTTGATATTTCGTTAATTACAATTAATAATTTATTTTGTATGATGGTATCAAACCCATAAAAGAGTTTGTTACAATTTCTTATTTCTCGTAAGTTTCTTGAACCGAACTCTGTTTCTCTTGTGTTAAAACTTGTTTAAAATTTTAAGCTAAATATTAGGTCGTATGAAGTTCATAATAAACTTTTAATGGTACTCATTTGCTACATGATACTTTTGCCTTGTTATTTTGTTAAGTACGTCTAATAATTTATTTCGTATGATGCATCCAAACCCATAAGAGTTTGTTACAATTTCATACATCTCGTAAGTGTCTTGAACCGAACTCCGTTTGTCTTATCGAAAAACTCTTTACAATTGTAACCTAATTATACTAACGTATGAAGTTTATAATGTACTTTTAACGGTACTCCTTTCCTGCATATTATATTAGACTTGATATTTCGTTAATTACGAATAATAATTAATTTTTTATGATGGTATCACATCCATAAAAGAGTTTGTTACAATTTCTTATTTCTCGTAAGTTTCTTAAACCCAACTCTGTTTCTCTTGTGTTAAAACTTGTTGAAATCTTTAAGCTAAATGTTAGTTCGTATGAAGGTCATATTAAACTTTTAATGGTACTCATTTCCTACTTGATACTTTTGCCTTGGTATTTCGTTAAGTACCAATACTAATTTATTTCGTATGATGCATCCAAACCCATAAGAGTTTGTTACAATTTCATACATCTCGTAAGTGTCTTGAACCGAACTCCTTTTGTCTTATCGAAAATCTCTTTTACAATTGTAAGCTAATTATACTAACGTATGAAGGTTATAATGTACTTTTAACGGTAGTCCTTTCCTGCATAATATATTATACTTGATATTTCGTTAATTACAATTAATAATTTATTTTGTATGATGGTATCAAACCCATAAAAGAGTTTGTTACAATTTCATACATCTCGTAAGTGTCTTGAACCGAACTCCGTTTGTCTTATCGAAAAACTCTTTACAATTGTAACCTAATTATACTAACGTATGAAGTTTATAATGTACTTTTAACAGTAGTCCTTTCCTGCATATTATATTAGACTTGATATTTCGTTAATTACGAATAATAATTAATTTTGTAGGATGGTATCACATCCATAAAAGAGTTTGTTACAATTTCTTATTTCTCGTAAGTTTCTTAAACCCAACTCTGTTTCTCTTGTGTTAAAACTTGTTTAAATCTTTAAGCTAAATGTTAGTTCGTATGAAGGTCATAATAAACTTTTAATGGTACTCATTTCCTACTTGATACTTTTGCCTTGGTATTTCGTTAAGTACCAATACTAATTTATTTCGTATGATGCATCCAAACCCATAAGAGTTTGTTACAATTTCATACATCTCGTAAGTGTCTTGAACCGAACTCCTTTTGTCTTATCGAAAATCTCTTTTACAATTGTAAGCTAATTATACTAACGTATGAAGGTTATAATGTACTTTTAACGGTAGTCCTTTCCTGCATAATATATTAGACTTGATATTTCGTTAATTACAATTAATAATTTATTTTATATGATGGTATCAAACCCATAAAAGAGTTTGTTACAATTTCATACATCTCGTAAGTGTCTTGAACCGAACTCCGTTTGTCTTATCGAAAAACTCTTTACAATTGTAACCTAATTATACTAACGTATGAAGTTTATAATGTACTTTTAACGGTAGTCCTTTCCTTCATATTATATTAGACTTGATATTTCGTTAATTACGAATAATAATTAATTTTGTAGGATGGTATCACATCCATAAAAGAGTTTGTTACAATTTCTTATTCCTCGTAAGTTTCTTAAACCCAACTCTGTTTCTCTTGTGTTAAAACTTGTTTAAATCTTTAAGCTAAATGTTAGTTCGTATGAAGGTCATAATAAACTTTTAATGGTACTCATTTCCTACTTGATACTTTTGCCTTGGTATTTCGTTAAGTACCAATACTAATTTATTTCGTATGATGCATCCAAACCCATAAGAGTTTGTTACAATTTCATACATCTCGTAAGTTTCTTGAACCGAACTCCGCTTGCCTTATCGAAAAACTCTTTTACAATTGTAAGCTAATTATACTAACGTATGAAGGTTATAATGTACTTTTAACGGTAGTCCTTTCCTGCATAATATATTAGACTTGATATTTCGTTAATTACGAATAATAATTTATTTTGTATGATGGTATCAAACCCATAAAAGAGTTTGTTACAATTTCTTATTTCTCGTAAGTTTCTTGAACCGAACTCTGTTTCTCTTGTGTTAAAACTTGTTTAAAATTTTAAGCTAAATATTAGGGTGTATGAAGTTCATAATAAACTTTTAATGGTACTCATTTGCTACATGATACTTTTGCCTTGTTATTTTGTTAAGTACGTCTAATAATTTATTTCGTATGATGCATCCAAACCCATAAGAGTTTGTTACAATTTCATACATCTCGTAAGTGTCTTGAACCGAACTCCGTTTGTCTTATCGAAAAACTCTTTACAATTGTAACCTAATTATACTAACGTATGAAGTTTATAATGTACTTTTAACGGTACTCCTTTCCTGCATATTATATTAGACTTGATATTTCGTTAATTACGAATAATAATTAATTTTTTATGATGGTATCACATCCATAAAAGAGTTTGTTACAATTTCTTATTTCTCGTAAGTTTCTTAAACCCAACTCTGTTTCTCTTGTGTTAAAACTTGTTGAAATCTTTAAGCTAAATGTTAGTTCGTATGAAGGTCATATTAAACTTTTAATGGTACTCATTTCCTACTTGATACTTTTGCCTTGGTATTTCGTTAAGTACCAATACTAATTTATTTCGTATGATGCATCCAAACCCATAAGAGTTTGTTACAATTTCATACATCTCGTAAGTGTCTTGAACCGAACTCCTTTTGTCTTATCGAAAATCTCTTTTACAATTGTAAGCTAATTATACTAACGTATGAAGGTTATAATGTACTTTTAACGGTAGTCCTTTCCTGCATAATATATTATACTTGATATTTCGTTAATTACAATTAATAATTTATTTTGTATGATGGTATCAAACCCATAAAAGAGTTTGTTACAATTTCATACATCTCGTAAGTGTCTTGAACCGAACTCCGTTTGTCTTATCGAAAAACTCTTTACAATTGTAACCTAATTATACTAACGTATGAAGTTTATAATGTACTTTTAACAGTAGTCCTTTCCTGCATATTATATTAGACTTGATATTTCGTTAATTACGAATAATAATTAATTTTGTAGGATGGTATCACATCCATAAAAGAGTTTGTTACAATTTCTTATTTCTCGTAAGTTTCTTAAACCCAACTCTGTTTCTCTTGTGTTAAAACTTGTTTAAATCTTTAAGCTAAATGTTAGTTCGTATGAAGGTCATAATAAACTTTTAATGGTACTCATTTCCTACTTGATACTTTTGCCTTGGTATTTCGTTAAGTACCAATACTAATTTATTTCGTATGATGCATCCAAACCCATAAGAGTTTGTTACAATTTCATACATCTCGTAAGTGTCTTGAACCGAACTCCTTTTGTCTTATCGAAAATCTCTTTTACAATTGTAAGCTAATTATACTAACGTATGAAGGTTATAATGTACTTTTAACGGTAGTCCTTTCCTGCATAATATATTAGACTTGATATTTCGTTAATTACAATTAATAATTTATTTTATATGATGGTATCAAACCCATAAAAGAGTTTGTTACAATTTCATACATCTCGTAAGTGTCTTGAACCGAACTCCGTTTGTCTTATCGAAAAACTCTTTACAATTGTAACCTAATTATACTAACGTATGAAGTTTATAATGTACTTTTAACGGTAGTCCTTTCCTTCATATTATATTAGACTTGATATTTCGTTAATTACGAATAATAATTAATTTTGTAGGATGGTATCACATCCATAAAAGAGTTTGTTACAATTTCTTATTCCTCGTAAGTTTCTTAAACCCAACTCTGTTTCTCTTGTGTTAAAACTTGTTTAAATCTTTAAGCTAAATGTTAGTTCGTATGAAGGTCATAATAAACTTTTAATGGTACTCATTTCCTACTTGATACTTTTGCCTTGGTATTTCGTTAAGTACCAATACTAATTTATTTCGTATGATGCATCCAAACCCATAAGAGTTTGTTACAATTTCATACATCTCGTAAGTTTCTTGAACCGAACTCCGCTTGCCTTATCGAAAAACTCTTTTACAATTGTAAGCTAATTATACTAACGTATGAAGGTTATAATGTACTTTTAACGGTAGTCCTTTCCTGCATAATATATTAGACTTGATATTTCGTTAATTACGAATAATAATTTATTTTGTATGATGGTATCAAACCCATAAAAGAGTTTGTTACAATTTCTTATTTCTCGTAAGTTTCTTGAACCGAACTCTGTTTCTCTTGTGTTAAAACTTGTTTAAAATTTTAAGCTAAATATTAGGTCGTATGAAGTTCATAATAAACTTTTAATGGTACTCATTTGCTACATGATACTTTTGCCTTGTTATTTTGTTAAGTACGTCTAACAATTTATTTCGTATGATGCATCCAAACCCATAAGAGTTTGTTACAATTTTGTACATCTCGTAAGTGTCTTGAACCGAACTCCGTTTGTCTTATCGAAAAACTATTTTACAATTGTAAGCTAATTATACTAACGTATGAAGGTTATAATGTACTTTTAACGGTAGTCCTTTCCTGCATAATATATTAGACTTGATATTTCGTTAATTACGAATAATAATTAATTTTGTAGGATGGTATCACATCCATAAAAGAGTTTGTTACAATTTCTTATTTCTCGTAAGTTTCTTAAACCCAACTCTGTTTCTCTTGTGTTAAAACTTGTTTAAATCTTTAAGCTAAATGTTAGTTCGTATGAAGGTCATAATAAACTTTTAATGGTACTCATTTCCTACTTGATACTTTTGCCTTGGTATTTCGTTAAGTACCAATACTAATTTATTTCGTATGATGCATCCAAACCCATAAGAGTTTGTTACAATTTCATACATCTCGTAAGTGTCTTGAACCGAACTCCTTTTGTCTTATCGAAAATCTCTTTTACAATTGTAAGCTAATTATACTAACGTATGAAGGTTATAATGTACTTTTAACGGTAGTCCTTTCCTGCATAATATATTAGACTTGATATTTCGTTAATTACAATTAATAATTTATTTTATATGATGGTATCAAACCCATAAAAGAGTTTGTTACAATTTCATACATCTCGTAAGTGTCTTGAACCGAACTCCGTTTGTCTTATCGAAAAACTCTTTACAATTGTAACCTAATTATACTAACGTATGAAGTTTATAATGTACTTTTAACGGTAGTCCTTTCCTTCATATTATATTAGACTTGATATTTCGTTAATTACGAATAATAATTAATTTTGTAGGATGGTATCACATCCATAAAAGAGTTTGTTACAATTTCTTATTCCTCGTAAGTTTCTTAAACCCAACTCTGTTTCTCTTGTGTTAAAACTTGTTTAAATCTTTAAGCTAAATGTTAGTTCGTATGAAGGTCATAATAAACTTTTAATGGTACTCATTTCCTACTTGATACTTTTGCCTTGGTATTTCGTTAAGTACCAATACTAATTTATTTCGTATGATGCATCCAAACCCATAAGAGTTTGTTACAATTTCATACATCTCGTAAGTTTCTTGAACCGAACTCCGCTTGCCTTATCGAAAAACTCTTTTACAATTGTAAGCTAATTATACTAACGTATGAAGGTTATAATGTACTTTTAACGGTAGTCCTTTCCTGCATAATATATTAGACTTGATATTTCGTTAATTACGAATAATAATTTATTTTGTATGATGGTATCAAACCCATAAAAGAGTTTGTTACAATTTCTTATTTCTCGTAAGTTTCTTGAACCGAACTCTGTTTCTCTTGTGTTAAAACTTGTTTAAAATTTTAAGCTAAATATTAGGTCGTATGAAGTTCATAATAAACTTTTAATGGTACTCATTTGCTACATGATACTTTTGCCTTGTTATTTTGTTAAGTACGTCTAACAATTTATTTCGTATGATGCATCCAAACCCATAAGAGTTTGTTACAATTTTGTACATCTCGTAAGTGTCTTGAACCGAACTCCGTTTGTCTTATCGAAAAACTATTTTACAATTGTAAGCTAATTATACTAACGTATGAAGGTTATAATGTACTTTTAACGGTAGTCCTTTCCTGCATAATATATTAGACTTGATATTTCGTTAATTACAATTAATAATTTATTTTGTATGATGGTATCAAACCCATAAAAGAGTTTGTTACAATTTCATACATCTCGTAAGTGTCTTGAACCGAACTCCGTTTTTCTTATCGAAAAACTCTTTACAATTGTAACCTAATTATACTAACGTATGAAGTTTATAATGTACTTTTACCGGTAGTCCTTTCCAGCATATTATATTAGACTTGATATTTCGTTAATTACGAATAATAATTAATTTTTTATGATGGTATCACATCCATAAAAGAGTTTGTTACAATTTCTTATTTCTCGTAAGTTTCTTAAACCCAACTCTGTTTCTCTTGTGTTAAAACTTGTTTAAATCTTTAAGATAAATGTTAGTTCGTATGAAGGTCATAATAAACTTTTAATGGTACTCATTTCCTACTTGATACTTTTGCCTTGGTATTTCGTTAAGTACCAATACTAATTTATTTCGTATGATGCATCCAAACCCATAAGAGTTTGTTACAATTTCATACATCTCGTAAGTTTCTTGAACCGAACTCCGTTTGTCTTATCGAAAAACTCTTTTACAATTGTAAGCTAATTATACTAACGTATGAAGCTTATAATGTACTTTTAACGGTAGTCCTTTCCTGCATAATATATTAGACTTGATATTTCGTTAATTACGAATAATAATTTATTTTGTATGATGGTATCAAACCCATAAAAGAGTTTGTTACAATTTCTTATTTCTCGTAAGTTTCTTGAACCGAACTCTGTTTCTCTTGTGTTAAAACTTGTTTAAAATTTTAAGCTAAATATTAGGTCGTATGAAGTTCATAATAAACTTTTAATGGTACTCATTTGCTACATGATACTTTTGCCTTGTTATTTTGTTAAGTACGTCTAATAATTTATTTCGTATGATGCATCCAAACCCATAAGAGTTTGTTACAATTTTGTACATCTCGTAAGTGTCTTGAACCGAACTCCGTTTGTCTTATCGAAAAACTATTTTACAATTGTAAGCTAATTATACTAACGTATGAAGGTTATAATGTACTTTTAACGGTAGTCCTTTCCTGCATAATATATTAGACTTGATATTTCGTTAATTACAATTAATAATTTATTTTGTATGATGGTATCAAACCCATAAAAGAGTTTGTTACAATTTCTTATTTCTCGTAAGTTTCTTGAACCGAACTCTGTTTCTCTTGTGTTAAAACTTGTTTAAAATTTTAAGCTAAATATTAGGTCGTATGAAGTTCATAATAAACTTTTAATGGTACTCATTTGCTACATGATACTTTTGCCTTGTTATTTTGTTAAGTACGTCTAATAATTTATTTCGTATGATGCATCCAAACCCATAAGAGTTTGTTACAATTTCATACATCTCGTAAGTGTCTTGAACCGAACTCCGTTTGTCTTATCGAAAAACTCTTTACAATTGTAACCTAATTATACTAACGTATGAAGTTTATAATGTACTTTTAACGGTACTCCTTTCCTGCATATTATATTAGACTTGATATTTCGTTAATTACGAATAATAATTAATTTTTTATGATGGTATCACATCCATAAAAGAGTTTGTTACAATTTCTTATTTCTCGTAAGTTTCTTAAACCCAACTCTGTTTCTCTTGTGTTAAAACTTGTTTAAATCTTTAAGCTAAATGTTAGTTCGTATGAAGGTCATATTAAACTTTTAATGGTACTCATTTCCTACTTGATACTTTTGCCTTGGTATTTCGTTAAGTACCAATACTAATTTATTTCGTATGATGCATCCAAACCCATAAGAGTTTGTTACAATTTCATACATCTCGTAAGTGTCTTGAACCGAACTCCTTTTGTCTTATCGAAAATCTCTTTTACAATTGTAAGCTAATTATACTAACGTATGAAGGTTATAATGTACTTTTAACGGTAGTCCTTTCCTGCATAATATATTATACTTGATATTTCGTTAATTACAATTAATAATTTATTTTGTATGATGGTATCAAACCCATAAAAGAGTTTGTTACAATTTCATACATCTCGTAAGTGTCTTGAACCGAACTCCGTTTGTCTTATCGAAAAACTCTTTACAATTGTAACCTAATTATACTAACGTATGAAGTTTATAATGTACTTTTAACAGTAGTCCTTTCCTGCATATTATATTAGACTTGATATTTCGTTAATTACGAATAATAATTAATTTTGTAGGATGGTATCACATCCATAAAAGAGTTTGTTACAATTTCTTATTTCTCGTAAGTTTCTTAAACCCAACTCTGTTTCTCTTGTGTTAAAACTTGTTTAAATCTTTAAGCTAAATGTTAGTTCGTATGAAGGTCATAATAAACTTTTAATGGTACTCATTTCCTACTTGATACTTTTGCCTTGGTATTTCGTTAAGTACCAATACTAATTTATTTCGTATGATGCATCCAAACCCATAAGAGTTTGTTACAATTTCATACATCTCGTAAGTGTCTTGAACCGAACTCCTTTTGTCTTATCGAAAATCTCTTTTACAATTGTAAGCTAATTATACTAACGTATGAAGGTTATAATGTACTTTTAACGGTAGTCCTTTCCTGCATAATATATTAGACTTGATATTTCGTTAATTACAATTAATAATTTATTTTATATGATGGTATCAAACCCATAAAAGAGTTTGTTACAATTTCATACATCTCGTAAGTGTCTTGAACCGAACTCCGTTTGTCTTATCGAAAAACTCTTTACAATTGTAACCTAATTATACTAACGTATGAAGTTTATAATGTACTTTTAACGGTAGTCCTTTCCTTCATATTATATTAGACTTGATATTTCGTTAATTACGAATAATAATTAATTTTGTAGGATGGTATCACATCCATAAAAGAGTTTGTTACAATTTCTTATTCCTCGTAAGTTTCTTAAACCCAACTCTGTTTCTCTTGTGTTAAAACTTGTTTAAATCTTTAAGCTAAATGTTAGTTCGTATGAAGGTCATAATAAACTTTTAATGGTACTCATTTCCTACTTGATACTTTTGCCTTGGTATTTCGTTAAGTACCAATACTAATTTATTTCGTATGATGCATCCAAACCCATAAGAGTTTGTTACAATTTCATACATCTCGTAAGTTTCTTGAACCGAACTCCGTTTGTCTTATCGAAAAACTCTTTTACAATTGTAAGGAAATTATACTAACGTATGAAGGTTATAATGTACTTTTAACGGTAGTCCTTTCCTGCATAATATATTAGACTTGATATTTCGTTAATTACAATTAATAATTTATTTTGTATGATGGTATCAAACCCATAAAAGAGTTTGTTACAATTTCATACATCTCGTAAGTGTCTTGAACCGAACTCCGTTTGTCTTATCGAAAAACTCTTTACAATTGTAACCTAATTATACTAACGTATGAAGTTTATAATGTACTTTTAACGGTAGTCCTTTCCTGCATATTATATTAGACTTGATATTTCGTTAATTACGAATAATAATTAATTTTTTATGATGGTATCACATCCATAAAAGAGTTTGTTACAATTTCTTATTTCTCGTAAGTTTCTTAAACCCAACTCTGTTTCTCTTGTGTTAAAACTTGTTTAAATCTTTAAGATAAATGTTAGTTCGTATGAAGGTCATAATAAACTTTTAATGGTACTCATTTCCTACTTGATACTTTTGCCTTGGTATTTCGTTACGTACCAATACTAATTTATTTCGTATGATGCATCCAAACCCATAAGAGTTTGTTACAATTTCATACATCTCGTAAGTGTCTTGAACCGAACTCCTTTTGTCTTATCGAAAATCTCTTTTACAATTGTAAGCTAATTATACTAACGTATGAAGGTTATAATGTACTTTTAACGGTAGTCCTTTCCTGCATAATATATTAGACTTGATATTTCGTTAATTACAATTAATAATTTATTTTGTATGATGGTATCAAACCCATAAAAGAGTTTGTTACAATATCATACATCTCGTAAGTGTCTTGAACCGAACTCCGTTTGTCTTATCGAAAAACTCTTTACAATTGTAACCTAATTATACTAATGTATGAAGTTTATAATGTACTTTTAACGGTAGTCCTTTCCTGTATAATGTATTAGACTTGATATTTCGTTAATTACGAATAATAATTTATTTTGTATGATGGTATCAAACCCATAAAAGAGTTTGTTACAATTTCTTATTTCTCGTAAGTTTCTTGAACCGAACTCTGTTTCTCTTGTGTTAAAACTTGTTTAAATCTTTAAGCTAAATATTAGTTCGTATGAAGGTCATAATAAACTTTTAATGGTACTTATTTCCTACTTGATACTTTTGCCTTGGTATTTCGTTAAGTACCAATACTAATTTATTTCGTATGATGCATCCAAACCCATAAGAGTTTGTTAGAATTTCATACATCTCGTAAGTGTCTTGAACCGAACTCCGTTTGTCTTATCGAAAAACTCTTTTACAATTGTAAGCTAATTATACTAACGTATGAAGTTTATAATGTACTTTTAACGGTAGTCCTTTCCTGCATAATGTATTAGACTTGATATTTCGTTAATTACGAATAATAATTAATTTTGTATGATGGTATCAAACCCATAAAAGAGTTTGTTACAATTTCTTATTTCTCGTAAGTTTCTTGAACCGAACTCTGTTTCTCTTGTGTTAAAACTTGTTTAAATCTTTAAGCTAAATGTTAGTTCGTATGAAGGTCATAATAAACTTTTAATGGTACTCATTTCCTACTTGATACTTTTGGCTTGGTATTTCGTTAAGTACCAATACTAATTTATTTTGTATGATGCATCCAAACCCATAAGAGTTTGTTACAATTTCATACATCTCGTAAGTTTCTTGAACCGAACTCCGTTTGTCTTATCGAAAAACTCTTTTACAATTGTAAGCTAATTATACTAACGTATGAAGGTTATAATGTACTTTTAACGGTAGTCCTTTCCTGCATAATATATTAGACTTGATATTTCGTTAATTACAATTAATAATTTATTTTGTATGATGGTATCAAACCCATAAAAGAGTTTGTTACAATTTCATACATCTCGTAAGTGTCTTGAACCGAACTCCGTTTGTCTTATCGAAAAACTCTTTACAATTGTAACCTAATTATACTAACGTATGAAGTTTATAATGTACTTTTAACGGTAGTCCTTTCCTTCATATTATATTAGACTTGATATTTCGTTAATTACGAATAATAATTAATTTTGTAGGATGGTATCACATCCATAAAAGAGTTTGTTACAATTTCTTATTCCTCGTAAGTTTCTTAAACCCAACTCTGTTTCTCTTGTGTTAAAACTTGTTTAAATCTTTAAGCTAAATGTTAGTTCGTATGAAGGTCATAATAAACTTTTAATGGTACTCATTTCCTACTTGATACTTTTGCCTTGGTATTTCGTTAAGTACCAATACTAATTTATTTCGTATGATGCATCCAAACCCATAAGAGTTTGTTACAATTTCATACATCTCGTAAGTTTCTTGAACCGAACTCCGTTTGTCTTATCGAAAAACTCTTTTACAATTGTAAGCAAATTATACTAACGTATGAAGGTTATAATGTACTTTTAACGGTAGTCCTTTCCTGCATAATATATTAGACTTGATATTTCGTTAATTACAATTAATAATTTATTTTGTATGATGGTATCAAACCCATAAAAGAGTTTGTTACAATTTCATACATCTCGTAAGTGTCTTGAACCGAACTCCGTTTGTCTTATCGAAAAACTCTTTACAATTGTAACCTAATTATACTAACGTATGAAGTTTATAATGTACTTTTAACGGTAGTCCTTTCCTGCATATTATATTAGACTTGATATTTCGTTAATTACGAATAATAATTAATTTTTTATGATGGTATCACATCCATAAAAGAGTTTGTTACAATTTCTTATTTCTCGTAAGTTTCTTAAACCCAACTCTGCTTCTCTTGTGTTAAAACTTGTTTAAATCTTTAAGCTAAATGTTAGTTCGTATGAAGGTCATAATAAACTTTTAATGGTACTCATTTCCTACTTGATACTTTTGCCTTGGTATTTCGTTAAGTACCAATACTAATTTATTTCGTATGATGCATCCAAACCCATAAGAGTTTGTTACAATTTCATACATCTCGTAAGTTTCTTGAACCGAACTCCGTTTGTCTTATCGAAAAACTCTTTTACAATTGTAAGGAAATTATACTAACGTATGAAGGTTATAATGTACTTTTAACGGTAGTCCTTTCCTGCATAATATATTAGACTTGATATTTCGTTAATTACAATTAATAATTTATTTTGTATGATGGTATCAAACCCATAAAAGAGTTTGTTACAATTTCATACATCTCGTAAGTGTCTTGAACCGAACTCCGTTTGTCTTATCGAAAAACTCTTTACAATTGTAACCTAATTATACTAACGTATGAAGTTTATAATGTACTTTTAACGGTAGTCCTTTCCTGCATATTATATTAGACTTGATATTTCGTTAATTACGAATAATAATTAATTTTTTATGATGGTATCACATCCATAAAAGAGTTTGTTACAATTTCTTATTTCTCGTAAGTTTCTTAAACCCAACTCTGTTTCTCTTGTGTTAAAACTTGTTTAAATCTTTAAGATAAATGTTAGTTCGTATGAAGGTCATAATAAACTTTTAATGGTACTCATTTCCTACTTGATACTTTTGCCTTGGTATTTCGTTACGTACCAATACTAATTTATTTCGTATGATGCATCCAAACCCATAAGAGTTTGTTACAATTTCATACATCTCGTAAGTGTCTTGAACCGAACTCCTTTTGTCTTATCGAAAATCTCTTTTACAATTGTAAGCTAATTATACTAACGTATGAAGGTTATAATGTACTTTTAACGGTAGTCCTTTCCTGCATAATATATTAGACTTGATATTTCGTTAATTACAATTAATAATTTATTTTGTATGATGGTATCAAACCCATAAAAGAGTTTGTTACAATATCATACATCTCGTAAGTGTCTTGAACCGAACTCCGTTTGTCTTATCGAAAAACTCTTTACAATTGTAACCTAATTATACTAATGTATGAAGTTTATAATGTACTTTTAACGGTAGTCCTTTCCTGTATAATGTATTAGACTTGATATTTCGTTAATTACGAATAATAATTTATTTTGTATGATGGTATCAAACCCATAAAAGAGTTTGTTACAATTTCTTATTTCTCGTAAGTTTCTTGAACCGAACTCTGTTTCTCTTGTGTTAAAACTTGTTTAAATCTTTAAGCTAAATATTAGTTCGTATGAAGGTCATAATAAACTTTTAATGGTACTTATTTCCTACTTGATACTTTTGCCTTGGTATTTCGTTAAGTACCAATACTAATTTATTTCGTATGATGCATCCAAACCCATAAGAGTTTGTTAGAATTTCATACATCTCGTAAGTGTCTTGAACCGAACTCCGTTTGTCTTATCGAAAAACTCTTTTACAATTGTAAGCTAATTATACTAACGTATGAAGTTTATAATGTACTTTTAACGGTAGTCCTTTCCTGCATAATGTATTAGACTTGATATTTCGTTAATTACGAATAATAATTAATTTTGTATGATGGTATCAAACCCATAAAAGAGTTTGTTACAATTTCTTATTTCTCGTAAGTTTCTTGAACCGAACTCTGTTTCTCTTGTGTTAAAACTTGTTTAAATCTTTAAGCTAAATGTTAGTTCGTATGAAGGTCATAATAAACTTTTAATGGTACTCATTTCCTACTTGATACTTTTGGCTTGGTATTTCGTTAAGTACCAATACTAATTTATTTTGTATGATGCATCCAAACCCATAAGAGTTTGTTACAATTTCATACATCTCGTAAGTTTCTTGAACCGAACTCCGTTTGTCTTATCGAAAAACTCTTTTACAATTGTAAGCTAATTATACTAACGTATGAAGGTTATAATGTACTTTTAACGGTAGTCCTTTCCTGCATAATATATTAGACTTGATATTTCGTTAATTACAATTAATAATTTATTTTGTATGATGGTATCAAACCCATAAAAGAGTTTGTTACAATTTCATACATCTCGTAAGTGTCTTGAACCGAACTCCGTTTGTCTTATCGAAAAACTCTTTACAATTGTAACCTAATTATACTAACGTATGAAGTTTATAATGTACTTTTAACGGTAGTCCTTTCCTGCATATTATATTAGACTTGATATTTCGTTAATTACGAATAATAATTAATTTTTTATGATGGTATCACATCCATAAAAGAGTTTGTTACAATTTCTTATTTCTCGTAAGTTTCTTAAACCCAACTCTGTTTCTCTTGTGTTAAAACTTGTTTAAATCTTTAAGATAAATGTTAGTTCGTATGAAGGTCATAATAAACTTTTAATGGTACTCATTTCCTACCTGATACTTTTGCCTTGGTATTTCGTTAAGTACCAATACTAATTTATTTCGTATGATGCATCCAAACCCATAAGAGTTTGTTACAATTTTATACATCTCGTAAGTGTCTTGAACCGAACACCTTTTGTCTTATCGAAAATCTCTTTTACAATTGTAAGCTAATTATACTAACGTATGAAGGTTATAATGTACTTTTAACGGTAGTCCTTTCCTGCATAATATATTAGACTTGATATTTCGTTAATTACAATTAATAATTTATTTTATATGATGGTATCAAACCCATAAAAGAGTTTGTTACAATTTCATACATCTCGTAAGTGTCTTGAACCGAACTCCGTTTGTCTTATCGAAAAACTCTTTACAATTGTAACCTAATTATACTAACGTATGAAGTTTATAATGTACTTTTAACGGTAGTCCTTTCCTTCATATTATATTAGACTTGATATTTCGTTAATTACGAATAATAATTAATTTTGTAGGATGGTATCACATCCATAAAAGAGTTTGTTACAATTTCTTATTCCTCGTAAGTTTCTTAAACCCAACTCTGTTTCTCTTGTGTTAAAACTTGTTTAAATCTTTAAGCTAAATGTTAGTTCGTATGAAGGTCATAATAAACTTTTAATGGTACTCATTTCCTACTTGATACTTTTGCCTTGGTATTTCGTTAAGTACCAATACTAATTTATTTCGTATGATGCATCCAAACCCATAAGAGTTTGTTACAATTTCATACATCTCGTAAGTTTCTTGAACCGAACTCCGTTTGTCTTATCGAAAAACTCTTTTACAATTGTAAGCAAATTATACTAACGTATGAAGGTTATAATGTACTTTTAACGGTAGTCCTTTCCTGCATAATATATTAGACTTGATATTTCGTTAATTACAATTAATAATTTATTTTGTATGATGGTATCAAACCCATAAAAGAGTTTGTTACAATTTCATACATCTCGTAAGTGTCTTGAACCGAACTCCGTTTGTCTTATCGAAAAACTCTTTACAATTGTAACCTAATTATACTAACGTATGAAGTTTATAATGTACTTTTAACGGTAGTCCTTTCCTGCATATTATATTAGACTTGATATTTCGTTAATTACGAATAATAATTAATTTTTTATGATGGTATCACATCCATAAAAGAGTTTGTTACAATTTCTTATTTCTCGTAAGTTTCTTAAACCCAACTCTGTTTCTCTTGTGTTAAAACTTGTTTAAATCTTTAAGATAAATGTTAGTTCGTATGAAGGTCATAATAAACTTTTAATGGTACTCATTTCCTACTTGATACTTTTGCCTTGGTATTTCGTTAAGTACCAATACTAATTTATTTCGTATGATGCATCCAAACCCATAAGAGTTTGTTACAATTTCATACATCTCGTAAGTGTCTTGAACCGAACTCCTTTTGTCTTATCGAAAATCTCTTTTACAATTGTAAGCTAATTATACTAACGTATGAAGGTTATAATGTACTTTTAACGGTAGTCCTTTCCTGCATAATATATTAGACTTGATATTTCGTTAATTACAATTAATAATTTATTTTATATGATGGTATCAAACCCATAAAAGAGTTTGTTACAATTTCATACATCTCGTAAGTGTCTTGAACCGAACTCCGTTTGTCTTATCGAAAAACTCTTTACAATTGTAACCTAATTATACTAACGTATGAAGTTTATAATGTACTTTTAACGGTAGTCCTTTCCTGTATAATGTATTAGACTTGATATTTCGTTAATTACGAATAATAATTTATTTTGTATGATGGTATCAAACCCATAAAAGAGTTTGTTACAATTTCTTATTTCTCGTAAGTTTCTTGAACCGAACTCTGTTTCTCTTGTGTTAAAACTTGTTTAAATCTTTAAGCTAAATATTAGTTCGTATGAAGGTCATAATAAACTTTTAATGGTACTTATTTCCTACTTGATACTTTTGCCTTGGTATTTCGTTAAGTACCAATACTAATTTATTTCGTATGATGCATCCAAACCCATAAGAGTTTGTTAGAATTTCATACATCTCGTAAGTGTCTTGAACCGAACTCCGTTTGTCTTATCGAAAAACTCTTTTACAATTGTAAGCTAATTATACTAACGTATGAAGTTTATAATGTACTTTTAACGGTAGTCCTTTCCTGCATAATGTATTAGACTTGATATTTCGTTAATTACGAATAATAATTTATTTTGTATGATGGTATCAAACCCATAAAAGAGTTTGTTACAATTTCTTATTTCTCGTAAGTTTCTTGAACCGAACTCTGTTTCTCTTGTGTTAAAACTTGTTTAAATCTTTAAGCTAAATGTTAGTTCGTATGAAGGTCATAATAAACTTTTAATGGTACTCATTTCCTACTTGATACTTTTGGCTTGGTATTTCGTTAAGTACCAATACTAATTTATTTTGTATGATGCATCCAAACCCATAAGAGTTTGTTACAATTTCATACATCTCGTAAGTTTCTTGAACCGAACTCCGTTTGTCTTATCGAAAAACTCTTTTACAATTGTAAGCTAATTATACTAACGTATGAAGGTTATAATGTACTTTTAACGGTAGTCCTTTCCTGCATAATATATTAGACTTGATATTTCGTTAATTACAATTAATAATTTATTTTGTATGATGGTATCAAACCCATAAAAGAGTTTGTTACAATTTCATACATCTCGTAAGTGTCTTGAACCGAACTCCGTTTGTCTTATCGAAAAACTCTTTACAATTGTAACCTAATTATACTAACGTATGAAGTTTATAATGTACTTTTAACGGTAGTCCTTTCCTGCATATTATATTAGACTTGATATTTCGTTAATTACGAATAATAATTAATTTTTTATGATGGTATCACATCCATAAAAGAGTTTGTTACAATTTCTTATTTCTCGTAAGTTTCTTAAACCCAACTCTGTTTCTCTTGTGTTAAAACTTGTTTAAATCTTTAAGATAAATGTTAGTTCGTATGAAGGTCATAATAAACTTTTAATGGTACTCATTTCCTACTTGATACTTTTGCCTTGGTATTTCGTTAAGTACCAATACTAATTTATTTCGTATGATGCATCCAAACCCATAAGAGTTTGTTACAATTTCATACATCTCGTAAGTGTCTTGAACCGAACTCCTTTTGTCTTATCGAAAATCTCTTTTACAATTGTAAGCTAATTATACTAACGTATGAAGGTTATAATGTACTTTTAACGGTAGTCCTTTCCTGCATAATATATTAGACTTGATATTTCGTTAATTACAATTAATAATTTATTTTATATGATGGTATCAAACCCATAAAAGAGTTTGTTACAATTTCATACATCTCGTAAGTGTCTTGAACCGAACTCCGTTTGTCTTATCGAAAAACTCTTTACAATTGTAACCTAATTATACTAACGTATGAAGTTTATAATGTACTTTTAACGGTAGTCCTTTCCTTCATATTATATTAGACTTGATATTTCGTTAATTACGAATAATAATTAATTTTGTAGGATGGTATCACATCCATAAAAGAGTTTGTTACAATTTCTTATTCCTCGTAAGTTTCTTAAACCCAACTCTGTTTCTCTTGTGTTAAAACTTGTTTAAATCTTTAAGCTAAATGTTAGTTCGTATGAAGGTCATAATAAACTTTTAATGGTACTCATTTCCTACTTGATACTTTTGCCTTGGTATTTCGTTAAGTACCAATACTAATTTATTTCGTATGATGCATCCAAACCCATAAGAGTTTGTTACAATTTCATACATCTCGTAAGTTTCTTGAACCGAACTCCGTTTGTCTTATCGAAAAACTCTTTTACAATTGTAAGCAAATTATACTAACGTATGAAGGTTATAATGTACTTTTAACGGTAGTCCTTTCCTGCATAATATATTAGACTTGATATTTCGTTAATTACAATTAATAATTTATTTTGTATGATGGTATCAAACCCATAAAAGAGTTTGTTACAATTTCATACATCTCGTAAGTGTCTTGAACCGAACTCCGTTTGTCTTATCGAAAAACTCTTTACAATTGTAACCTAATTATACTAACGTATGAAGTTTATAATGTACTTTTAACGGTAGTCCTTTCCTGCATATTATATTAGACTTGATATTTCGTTAATTACGAATAATAATTAATTTTTTATGATGGTATCACATCCATAAAAGAGTTTGTTACAATTTCTTATTTCTCGTAAGTTTCTTAAACCCAACTCTGTTTCTCTTGTGTTAAAACTTGTTTAAATCTTTAAGATAAATGTTAGTTCGTATGAAGGTCATAATAAACTTTTAATGGTACTCATTTCCTACTTGATACTTTTGCCTTGGTATTTCGTTACGTACCAATACTAATTTATTTCGTATGATGCATCCAAACCCATAAGAGTTTGTTACAATTTCATACATCTCGTAAGTGTCTTGAACCGAACTCCTTTTGTCTTATCGAAAATCTATTTTACAATTGTAAGCTAATTATACTAACGTATGAAGGTTATAATGTACTTTTAACGGTAGTCCTTTCCTGCATAATATATTAGACTTGATATTTCGTTAATTACAATTAATAATTTATTTTGTATGATGGTATCAAACCCATAAAAGAGTTTGTTACAATTTCATACATCTCGTAAGTGTCTTGAACCGAACTCCGTTTGTCTTATCGAAAAAATCTTTACAATTGTAACCTAATTATACTAACGTATGAAGTTTATAATGTACTTTTAACGGTAGTCCTTTCCTTCATATTATATTAGACTTGATATTTCGTTAATTACGAATAATAATTAATTTTGTAGGATGGTATCACATCCATAAAAGAGTTTGTTACAATTTCTTATTCCTCGTAAGTTTCTTAAACCCAACTCTGTTTCTCTTGTGTTAAAACTTGTTTAAATCTTTAAGCTAAATGTTAGTTCGTATGAAGGTCATAATAAACTTTTAATGGTACTCATTTCCTACTTGATACTTTTGCCTTGGTATTTCGTTAAGTACCAATACTAATTTATTTCGTATGATGCATCCAAACCCATAAGAGTTTGTTAGAATTTCATACATCTCGTAAGTGTCTTGAACCGAACTCCTTTTGTCTTATCGAAAATCTCTTTTACAATTGTAAGCTAAATATACTAACGTATGAAGGTTATAATGTACTTTTAATGGTAGTCCTTTCCTGCATAATATATTAGACTTGATATTTCGTTAATTACAATTAATAATTTATTTTGTATGATGGTATCAAACCCATAAAAGAGTTTGTTACAATTTCATACATCTCGTAAGTGTCTTGAACCGAACTCCGTTTGTCTTATCGAAAAACTCTCTACAATTGTAACCTAATTATACTAATGTATGAAGTTTATAATGTACTTTTAACGGTAGTCCTTTCCTGCATAATGTATTAGACTTGATATTTCGTTAATTACGAATAATAATTTATTTTGTATGATGGTATCAAACCCATAAAAGAGTTTGTTACAATTTCTTATTTCTCGTAAGTTTCTTGAACCGAACTCTGTTTCTCTTGTGTTAAAACTTGTTTAAAATTTTAAGCTTAATATTAGTTCGTATGAAGTTCATAATAAACTTTTAATGGTACTCATTTCCTACTTGATACTTTTGCCTTGGTATTTTGTTAAGTACGTATAATAATTTATTTCGTATGATGCATCGAAACCCATAAGAGTTTGTTACAATTTCATATATCTAGTAAGTGTCTTGAACCTAACTCCGTTTGTCTTATCGTAAAACTCTTTTACAAATGTAAGCTAAATATACTAACGTATGAAGTTTATAATGTACTTTTAACGGTAGTCCTTTCCTGCATATTATATTAGACTTGATATTTCGTTAATTACGAATAATAATTAATTTTGTAGGATGGTATCACATCTATAAAAGAGTTTGTTACAATTTCTTATTCCTCGTAAGTTTCTTAAACCCAACTCTGTTTCTCTTGTGTTAAAACTTGTTTAAATCTTTAAGCTAAATGTTAGTTCGTATGAAGGTCATAATAAACTTTTAATGGTACTTATTTCCTACTTGATACTTTTGCCTTGGTATTTCGTTAAGTACCAATACTAATTTATTTCGTATGATGCATCCAAACCCATAAGAGTTTGTTAGAATTTCATACATCTCGTAAGTGTCTTGAACCGAACTCCGTTTGTCTTATCGAAAAACTCTTTTACAATTGTAAGCTAATTATACTAACGTATGAAGTTTATAATGTACTTTTAACGGTAGTCCTTTCCTGCATAATGTATTAGACTTGATATTTCGTTAATTACGAATAATAATTAATTTTGTATGATGGTATCAAACCCATAAAAGAGTTTGTTACAATTTCTTATTTCTCGTAAGTTTCTTGAACCGAACTCTGTTTCTCTTGTGTTAAAACTTGTTTAAATCTTTAAGCTAAATGTTAGTTCGTATGAAGGTCATAATAAACTTTTAATGGTACTCATTTCCTACTTGATACTTTTGGCTTGGTATTTCGTTAAGTACCAATACTAATTTATTTTGTATGATGCATCCAAACCCATAAGAGTTTGTTACAATTTCATACATCTCGTAAGTTTCTTGAACCGAACTCCGTTTGTCTTATCGAAAAACTCTTTTACAATTGTAAGCTAATTATACTAACGTATGAAGGTTATAATGTACTTTTAACGGTAGTCCTTTCCTGCATAATATATTAGACTTGATATTTCGTTAATTACAATTAATAATTTATTTTGTATGATGGTATCAAACCCATAAAAGAGTTTGTTACAATTTCATACATCTCGTAAGTGTCTTGAACCGAACTCCGTTTGTCTTATCGAAAAACTCTTTACAATTGTAACCTAATTATACTAACGTATGAAGTTTATAATGTACTTTTAACGGTAGTCCTTTCCTGCATATTATATTAGACTTGATATTTCGTTAATTACGAATAATAATTAATTTTTTATGATGGTATCACATCCATAAAAGAGTTTGTTACAATTTCTTATTTCTCGTAAGTTTCTTAAACCCAACTCTGTTTCTCTTGTGTTAAAACTTGTTTAAATCTTTAAGATAAATGTTAGTTCGTATGAAGGTCATAATAAACTTTTAATGGTACTCATTTCCTACTTGATACTTTTGCCTTGGTATTTCGTTAAGTACCAATACTAATTTATTTCGTATGATGCATCCAAACCCATAAGAGTTTGTTACAATTTCATACATCTCGTAAGTGTCTTGAACCGAACTCCTTTTGTCTTATCGAAAATCTCTTTTACAATTGTAAGCTAATTATACTAACGTATGAAGGTTATAATGTACTTTTAACGGTAGTCCTTTCCTGCATAATATATTAGACTTGATATTTCGTTAATTACAATTAATAATTTATTTTATATGATGGTATCAAACCCATAAAAGAGTTTGTTACAATTTCATACATCTCGTAAGTGTCTTGAACCGAACTCCGTTTGTCTTATCGAAAAACTCTTTACAATTGTAACCTAATTATACTAACGTATGAAGTTTATAATGTACTTTTAACGGTAGTCCTTTCCTTCATATTATATTAGACTTGATATTTCGTTATTTACGAATAATAATTAATTTTGTAGGATGGTATCACATCCATAAAAGAGTTTGTTACAATTTCTTATTCCTCGTAAGTTTCTTAAACCCAACTCTGTTTCTCTTGTGTTAAAACTTGTTTAAATCTTTAAGCTAAATGTTAGTTCGTATGAAGGTCATAATAAACTTTTAATGGTACTCATTTCCTACTTGATACTTTTGCCTTGGTATTTCGTTAAGTACCAATACTAATTTATTTCGTATGATGCATCCAAACCCATAAGAGTTTGTTACAATTTCATACATCTCGTAAGTTTCTTGAACCGAACTCCGTTTGTCTTATCGAAAAACTCTTTTACAATTGTAAGCAAATTATACTAACGTATGAAGGTTATAATGTACTTTTAACGGTAGTCCTTTCCTGCATAATATATTAGACTTGATATTTCGTTAATTACAATTAATAATTTATTTTATATGATGGTATCAAACCCATAAAAGAGTTTGTTACAATTTCATACATCTCGTAAGTGTCTTGAACCGAACTCCGTTTGTCTTATCGAAAAACTCTTTACAATTGTAACCTAATTATACTAACGTATGAAGTTTATAATGTACTTTTAACGGTAGTCCTTTCCTTCATATTATATTAGACTTGATATTTCGTTATTTACGAATAATAATTAATTTTGTAGGATGGTATCACATCCATAAAAGAGTTTGTTACAATTTCTTATTCCTCGTAAGTTTCTTAAACCCAACTCTGTTTCTCTTGTGTTAAAACTTGTTTAAATCTTTAAGCTAAATGTTAGTTCGTATGAAGGTCATAATAAACTTTTAATGGTACTCATTTCCTACTTGATACTTTTGCCTTGGTATTTCGTTAAGTACCAATACTAATTTATTTCGTATGATGCATCCAAACCCATAAGAGTTTGTTACAATTTCATACATCTCGTAAGTTTCTTGAACCGAACTCCGTTTGTCTTATCGAAAAACTCTTTTACAATTGTAAGCAAATTATACTAACGTATGAAGGTTATAATGTACTTTTAACGGTAGTCCTTTCCTGCATAATATATTAGACTTGATATTTCGTTAATTACAATTAATAATTTATTTTGTATGATGGTATCAAACCCATAAAAGAGTTTGTTACAATTTCATACATCTCGTAAGTGTCTTGAACCGAACTCCGTTTGTCTTATCGAAAAACTCTTTACAATTGTAACCTAATTATACTAACGTATGAAGTTTATAATGTACTTTTAACGGTAGTCCTTTCCTGCATATTATATTAGACTTGATATTTCGTTAATTACGAATAATAATTAATTTTTTATGATGGTATCACATCCATAAAAGAGTTTGTTACAATTTCTTATTTCTCGTAAGTTTCTTAAACCCAACTCTGTTTCTCTTGTGTTAAAACTTGTTTAAATCTTTAAGATAAATGTTAGTTCGTATGAAGGTCATAATAAACTTTTAATGGTACTCATTTCCTACTTGATACTTTTGCCTTGGTATTTCGTTAAGTACCAATACTAATTTATTTCGTATGATGCATCCAAACCCATAAGAGTTTGTTACAATTTCATACATCTCGTAAGTGTCTTGAACCGAACTCCTTTTGTCTTATCGAAAATCTATTTTACAATTGTAAGCTAATTATACTAACGTATGAAGGTTATAATGTACTTTTAACGGTAGTCCTTTCCTGCATAATATATTAGACTTGATATTTCGTTAATTACAATTAATAATTTATTTTGTATGATGGTATCAAACCCATAAAAGAGTTTGTTACAATTTCATACATCTCGTAAGTGTCTTGAACCGAACTCCGTTTGTCTTATCGAAAAAATCTTTACAATTGTAACCTAATTATACTAACGTATGAAGTTTATAATGTACTTTTAACGGTAGTCCTTTCCTTCATATTATATTAGACTTGATATTTCGTTAATTACGAATAATAATTAATTTTGTAGGATGGTATCACATCCATAAAAGAGTTTGTTACAATTTCTTATTCCTCGTAAGTTTCTTAAACCCAACTCTGTTTCTCTTGTGTTAAAACTTGTTTAAATCTTTAAGCTAAATGTTAGTTCGTATGAAAGTCATAATAAACTTTTAATGGTACTCATTTCCTACTTGATACTTTTGCCTTGGTATTTCGTTAAGTACCAATACTAATTTATTTCGTATGATGCATCCAAACCCATAAGAGTTTGTTACAATTTCATACATCTCGTAAGTGTCTTGAACCGAACTCCTTTTGTCTTATCGAAAATCTCTTTTACAATTGTAAGCTAATTATACTAACGTATGAAGGTTATAATGTACTTTTAATGGTAGTCCTTTCCTGCATAATATATTAGACTTGATATTTCGTTAATTACAATTAATAATTTATTTTGTATGATGGTATCAAACCCATAAAAGAGTTTGTTACAATTTCATACATCTCGTAAGTGTCTTGAACCGAACTCCGTTTGTCTTATCGAAAAACTCTCTACAATTGTAACCTAATTATACTAATGTATGAAGTTTATAATGTACTTTTAACGGTAGTCCTTTCCTGCATAATGTATTAGACTTGATATTTCGTTAATTACGAATAATAATTTATTTTGTATGATGGTATCAAACCCATAAAAGAGTTTGTTACAATTTCTTATTTCTCGTAAGTTTCTTGAACCGAACTCTGTTTCTCTTGTGTTAAAACTTGTTTAAAATTTTAAGCTTAATATTAGTTCGTATGAAGTTCATAATAAACTTTTAATGGTACTCATTTCCTACTTGATACTTTTGCCTTGGTATTTTGTTAAGTACGTATAATAATTTATTTCGTATGATGCATCGAAACCCATAAGAGTTTGTTACAATTTCATATATCTAGTAAGTGTCTTGAACCTAACTCCGTTTGTCTTATCGTAAAACTCTTTTACAAATGTAAGCTAAATATACTAACGTATGAAGTTTATAATGTACTTTTAACGGTAGTCCTTTCCTGCATATTATATTAGACTTGATATTTCGTTAATTACGAATAATAATTAATTTTGTAGGATGGTATCACATCTATAAAAGAGTTTGTTACAATTTCTTATTCCTCGTAAGTTTCTTAAACCCAACTCTGTTTCTCTTGTGTTAAAACTTGTTTAAATCTTTAAGCTAAATGTTAGTTCGTATGAAGGTCATAATAAACTTTTAATGGTACTCATTTCCTACTTGATACTTTTGCCTTGGTATTTCGTTAAGTACCAATACAAATTTATTTCGTATGATGCATCCAAACCCATAAGAGTTTGTTACAATTTCATACATCTCGTAAGTGTCTTGAACCGAACTCCTTTTGTCTTATCGAAAATCTCTTTTACAATTGTAAGCTAATTATACTAACGTATGAAGGTTATAATGTAGTTTTAACGGTAGTCCTTTCCTGCATAATATATTAGACTTGATATTTCGTTAATTACAATTAATAATTTATTTTGTATGATGGTATAAACCCATAAAAGAGTTTGTTACAATTTCATACATCTCGTAAATGTCTTGAACCGAACTCCGTTTGTCTTATCGAAAAACTCTTTACAATTGTAACCTAATTATACTAATGTATGAAGTTTATAATGTACTTTTAACGGTAGTCCTTTCCTGCATAATGTATTAGACTTGATATTTCGTTAATTACGAATAATAATTTATTTTGTATGATGGTATCAAACCCATAAAAGAGTTTGTTACAATTTCTTATTTCTCGTAAGTTTCTTGAACCGAACTCTGTTTCTCTTGTGTTAAAACTTGTTTAAAATTTTAAGCTTAATATTAGTTCGTATGAAGTTCATAATAAACTTTTAATGGTACTCATTTCCTACTTGATACTTTTGCCTTGGTATTTTGTTAAGTACGTATAATAATTTATTTCGTATGATGCATCGAAACCCATAAGAGTTTGTTACAATTTCATATATCTAGTAAGTGTCTTGAACCTAACTCCGTTTGTCTTATCGTAAAACTCTTTTACAAATGTAAGCTAAATATACTAACGTATGAAGTTTATAATGTACTTTTAACGGTAGTCCTTTCCTGCATATTATATTAGACTTGATATTTCGTTAATTACGAATAATAATTAATTTTTTATGATGGTATCACATCCATAAAAGAGTTTGTTACAATTTCTTATTTCTCGTAAGTTTCTTAAACCCAACTCTGTTTCTCTTGTGTTAAAACTTGTTTAAATCTTTAAGATAAATGTTAGTTCGTATGAAGGTCATAATAAACTTTTAATGGTACTCATTTCCTACTTGATACTTTTGCCTTGGTATTTCGTTAAGTACCAATACTAATTTATTTCGTATGATGCATCCAAACCCATAAGAGTTTGTTACAATTTCATACATCTCGTAAGTGTCTTGAACCGAACTCCTTTTGTCTTATCGAAAATCTCTTTTACAATTGTAAGCTAATTATACTAACGTATGAAGGTTATAATGTACTTTTAACGGTAGTCCTTTCCTGCATAATATATTAGACTTGATATTTCGTTAATTACAATTAATAATTTATTTTATATGATGGTATCAAACCCATAAAAGAGTTTGTTACAATTTCATACATCTCGTAAGTGTCTTGAACCGAACTCCGTTTGTCTTATCGAAAAACTCTTTACAATTGTAACCTAATTATACTAACGTATGAAGTTTATAATGTACTTTTAACGGTAGTCCTTTCCTTCATATTATATTAGACTTGATATTTCGTTATTTACGAATAATAATTAATTTTGTAGGATGGTATCACATCCATAAAAGAGTTTGTTACAATTTCTTATTCCTCGTAAGTTTCTTAAACCCAACTCTGTTTCTCTTGTGTTAAAACTTGTTTAAATCTTTAAGCTAAATGTTAGTTCGTATGAAGGTCATAATAAACTTTTAATGGTACTCATTTCCTACTTGATACTTTTGCCTTGGTATTTCGTTAAGTACCAATACTAATTTATTTCGTATGATGCATCCAAACCCATAAGAGTTTGTTACAATTTCATACATCTCGTAAGTTTCTTGAACCGAACTCCGTTTGTCTTATCGAAAAACTCTTTTACAATTGTAAGCAAATTATACTAACGTATGAAGGTTATAATGTACTTTTAACGGTAGTCCTTTCCTGCATAATATATTAGACTTGATATTTCGTTAATTACAATTAATAATTTATTTTGTATGATGGTATCAAACCCATAAAAGAGTTTGTTACAATTTCATACATCTCGTAAGTGTCTTGAACCGAACTCCGTTTGTCTTATCGAAAAACTCTTTACAATTGTAACCTAATTATACTAACGTATGAAGTTTATAATGTACTTTTAACGGTAGTCCTTTCCTGCATATTATATTAGACTTGATATTTCGTTAATTACGAATAATAATTAATTTTTTATGATGGTATCACATCCATAAAAGAGTTTGTTACAATTTCTTATTTCTCGTAAGTTTCTTAAACCCAACTCTGTTTCTCTTGTGTTAAAACTTGTTTAAATCTTTAAGCTAAATGTTAGTTCGTATGAAGGTCATAATAAACTTTTAATGGTACTCATTTCCTACTTGATACTTTTGCCTTGGTATTTCGTTAAGTACCAATACAAATTTATTTCGTATGATGCATCCAAACCCATAAGAGTTTGTTACAATTTCATACATCTCGTAAGTGTCTTGAACCGAACTCCTTTTGTCTTATCGAAAATCTCTTTTACAATTGTAAGCTAATTATACTAACGTATGAAGGTTATAATGTAGTTTTAACGGTAGTCCTTTCCTGCATAATATATTAGACTTGATATTTCGTTAATTACAATTAATAATTTATTTTATATGATGGTATCAAACCCATAAAAGAGTTTGTTACAATTTCATACATCTCGTAAGTGTCTTGAACCGAACTCCGTTTGTCTTATCGAAAAACTCTTTACAATTGTAACCTAATTATACTAACGTATGAAGTTTATAATGTACTTTTAACGGTAGTCCTTTCCTTCATATTATATTAGACTTGATATTTCGTTATTTACGAATAATAATTAATTTTGTAGGATGGTATCACATCCATAAAAGAGTTTGTTACAATTTCTTATTCCTCGTAAGTTTCTTAAACCCAACTCTGTTTCTCTTGTGTTAAAACTTGTTTAAATCTTTAAGCTAAATGTTAGTTCGTATGAAGGTCATAATAAACTTTTAATGGTACTCATTTCCTACTTGATACTTTTGCCTTGGTATTTCGTTAAGTACCAATACAAATTTATTTCGTATGATGCATCCAAACCCATAAGAGTTTGTTACAATTTCATACATCTCGTAAGTGTCTTGAACCGAACTCCTTTTGTCTTATCGAAAATCTCTTTTACAATTGTAAGCTAATTATACTAACGTATGAAGGTTATAATGTAGTTTTAACGGTAGTCCTTTCCTGCATAATATATTAGACTTGATATTTCGTTAATTACAATTAATAATTTATTTTGTATGATGGTATAAACCCATAAAAGAGTTTGTTACAATTTCATACATCTCGTAAATGTCTTGAACCGAACTCCGTTTGTCTTATCGAAAAACTCTTTACAATTGTAACCTAATTATACTAATGTATGAAGTTTATAATGTACTTTTAACGGTAGTCCTTTCCTGCATAATGTATTAGACTTGATATTTCGTTAATTACGAATAATAATTTATTTTGTATGATGGTATCAAACCCATAAAAGAGTTTGTTACAATTTCTTATTTCTCGTAAGTTTCTTGAACCGAACTCTGTTTCTCTTGTGTTAAAACTTGTTTAAAATTTTAAGCTTAATATTAGTTCGTATGAAGTTCATAATAAACTTTTAATGGTACTCATTTCCTACTTGATACTTTTGCCTTGGTATTTTGTTAAGTACGTATAATAATTTATTTCGTATGATGCATCGAAACCCATAAGAGTTTGTTACAATTTCATATATCTAGTAAGTGTCTTGAACCTAACTCCGTTTGTCTTATCGTAAAACTCTTTTACAAATGTAAGCTAAATATACTAACGTATGAAGTTTATAATGTACTTTTAACGGTAGTCCTTTCCTGCATATTATATTAGACTTGATATTTCGTTAATTACGAATAATAATTAATTTTTTATGATGGTATCACATCCATAAAAGAGTTTGTTACAATTTCTTATTTCTCGTAAGTTTCTTAAACCCAACTCTGTTTCTCTTGTGTTAAAACTTGTTTAAATCTTTAAGATAAATGTTAGTTCGTATGAAGGTCATAATAAACTTTTAATGGTACTCATTTCCTACTTGATACTTTTGCCTTGGTATTTCGTTAAGTACCAATACTAATTTATTTCGTATGATGCATCCAAACCCATAAGAGTTTGTTACAATTTCATACATCTCGTAAGTGTCTTGAACCGAACTCCTTTTGTCTTATCGAAAATCTCTTTTACAATTGTAAGCTAATTATACTAACGTATGAAGGTTATAATGTACTTTTAACGGTAGTCCTTTCCTGCATAATATATTAGACTTGATATTTCGTTAATTACAATTAATAATTTATTTTATATGATGGTATCAAACCCATAAAAGAGTTTGTTACAATTTCATACATCTCGTAAGTGTCTTGAACCGAACTCCGTTTGTCTTATCGAAAAACTCTTTACAATTGTAACCTAATTATACTAACGTATGAAGTTTATAATGTACTTTTAACGGTAGTCCTTTCCTTCATATTATATTAGACTTGATATTTCGTTATTTACGAATAATAATTAATTTTGTAGGATGGTATCACATCCATAAAAGAGTTTGTTACAATTTCTTATTCCTCGTAAGTTTCTTAAACCCAACTCTGTTTCTCTTGTGTTAAAACTTGTTTAAATCTTTAAGCTAAATGTTAGTTCGTATGAAGGTCATAATAAACTTTTAATGGTACTCATTTCCTACTTGATACTTTTGCCTTGGTATTTCGTTAAGTACCAATACTAATTTATTTCGTATGATGCATCCAAACCCATAAGAGTTTGTTACAATTTCATACATCTCGTAAGTTTCTTGAACCGAACTCCGTTTGTCTTATCGAAAAACTCTTTTACAATTGTAAGCAAATTATACTAACGTATGAAGGTTATAATGTACTTTTAACGGTAGTCCTTTCCTGCATAATATATTAGACTTGATATTTCGTTAATTACAATTAATAATTTATTTTGTATGATGGTATCAAACCCATAAAAGAGTTTGTTACAATTTCATACATCTCGTAAGTGTCTTGAACCGAACTCCGTTTGTCTTATCGAAAAACTCTTTACAATTGTAACCTAATTATACTAACGTATGAAGTTTATAATGTACTTTTAACGGTAGTCCTTTCCTGCATATTATATTAGACTTGATATTTCGTTAATTACGAATAATAATTAATTTTTTATGATGGTATCACATCCATAAAAGAGTTTGTTACAATTTCTTATTTCTCGTAAGTTTCTTAAACCCAACTCTGTTTCTCTTGTGTTAAAACTTGTTTAAATCTTTAAGATAAATGTTAGTTCGTATGAAGGTCATAATAAACTTTTAATGGTACTCATTTCCTACTTGATACTTTTGCCTTGGTATTTCGTTAAGTACCAATACTAATTTATTTCGTATGATGCATCCAAACCCATAAGAGTTTGTTACAATTTCATACATCTCGTAAGTGTCTTGAACCGAACTCCTTTTGTCTTATCGAAAATCTATTTTACAATTGTAAGCTAATTATACTAACGTATGAAGGTTATAATGTACTTTTAACGGTAGTCCTTTCCTGCATAATATATTAGACTTGATATTTCGTTAATTACAATTAATAATTTATTTTGTATGATGGTATCAAACCCATAAAAGAGTTTGTTACAATTTCATACATCTCGTAAGTGTCTTGAACCGAACTCCGTTTGTCTTATCGAAAAAATCTTTACAATTGTAACCTAATTATACTAACGTATGAAGTTTATAATGTACTTTTAACGGTAGTCCTTTCCTTCATATTATATTAGACTTGATATTTCGTTAATTACGAATAATAATTAATTTTGTAGGATGGTATCACATCCATAAAAGAGTTTGTTACAATTTCTTATTCCTCGTAAGTTTCTTAAACCCAACTCTGTTTCTCTTGTGTTAAAACTTGTTTAAATCTTTAAGCTAAATGTTAGTTCGTATGAAAGTCATAATAAACTTTTAATGGTACTCATTTCCTACTTGATACTTTTGCCTTGGTATTTCGTTAAGTACCAATACTAATTTATTTCGTATGATGCATCCAAACCCATAAGAGTTTGTTACAATTTCATACATCTCGTAAGTGTCTTGAACCGAACTCCTTTTGTCTTATCGAAAATCTCTTTTACAATTGTAAGCTAATTATACTAACGTATGAAGTTTATAATGTACTTTTAATGGTAGTCCTTTCCTGCATAATATATTAGACTTGATATTTCGTTAATTACAATTAATAATTTATTTTGTATGATGGTATCAAACCCATAAAAGAGTTTGTTACAATTTCATACATCTCGTAAGTGTCTTGAACCGAACTCCGTTTGTCTTATCGAAAAACTCTCTACAATTGTAACCTAATTATACTAATGTATGAAGTTTATAATGTACTTTTAACGGTAGTCCTTTCCTGCATAATGTATTAGACTTGATATTTCGTTAATTACGAATAATAATTTATTTTGTATGATGGTATCAAACCCATAAAAGAGTTTGTTACAATTTCTTATTTCTCGTAAGTTTCTTGAACCGAACTCTGTTTCTCTTGTGTTAAAACTTGTTTAAAATTTTAAGCTTAATATTAGTTCGTATGAAGTTCATAATAAACTTTTAATGGTACTCATTTCCTACTTGATACTTTTGCCTTGGTATTTTGTTAAGTACGTATAATAATTTATTTCGTATGATGCATCGAAACCCATAAGAGTTTGTTACAATTTCATATATCTAGTAAGTGTCTTGAACCTAACTCCGTTTGTCTTATCGTAAAACTCTTTTACAAATGTAAGCTAAATATACTAACGTATGAAGTTTATAATGTACTTTTAACGGTAGTCCTTTCCTGCATATTATATTAGACTTGATATTTCGTTAATTACGAATAATAATTAATTTTGTAGGATGGTATCACATCTATAAAAGAGTTTGTTACAATTTCTTATTCCTCGTAAGTTTCTTAAACCCAACTCTGTTTCTCTTGTGTTAAAACTTGTTTAAATGTTTAAGCTAAATGTTAGTTCGTATGAAGGTCATAATAAACTTTTAATGGTACTCATTTCCTACTTGATACTTTTGCCTTGGTATTTCGTTAAGTACCAATACAAATTTATTTCGTATGATGCATCCAAACCCATAAGAGTTTGTTACAATTTCATACATCTCGTAAGTGTCTTGAACCGAACTCCTTTTGTCTTATCGAAAATCTCTTTTACAATTGTAAGCTAATTATACTAACGTATGAAGGTTATAATGTAGTTTTAACGGTAGTCCTTTCCTGCATAATATATTAGACTTGATATTTCGTTAATTACAATTAATAATTTATTTTGTATGATGGTATAAACCCATAAAAGAGTTTGTTACAATTTCATACATCTCGTAAATGTCTTGAACCGAACTCCGTTTGTCTTATCGAAAAACTCTTTACAATTGTAACCTAATTATACTAATGTATGAAGTTTATAATGTACTTTTAACGGTAGTCCTTTCCTGCATAATGTATTAGACTTGATATTTCGTTAATTACGAATAATAATTTATTTTGTATGATGGTATCAAACCCATAAAAGAGTTTGTTACAATTTCTTATTTCTCGTAAGTTTCTTGAACCGAACTCTGTTTCTCTTGTGTTAAAACTTGTTTAAAATTTTAAGCTTAATATTAGTTCGTATGAAGTTCATAATAAACTTTTAATGGTACTCATTTCCTACTTGATACTTTTGCCTTGGTATTTTGTTAAGTACGTATAATAATTTATTTCGTATGATGCATCGAAACCCATAAGAGTTTGTTACAATTTCATATATCTAGTAAGTGTCTTGAACCTAACTCCGTTTGTCTTATCGTAAAACTCTTTTACAAATGTAAGCTAAATATACTAACGTATGAAGTTTATAATGTACTTTTAACGGTAGTCCTTTCCTGCATATTATATTAGACTTGATATTTCGTTAATTACGAATAATAATTAATTTTGTATGATGGTATCACATCCATAAAAGAGTTTGTTACAATTTCTTATTTCTCGTAAGTTTCTTAAACCCAACTCTGTTTCTCTTGTGTTAAAACTTATTTAAATCTTTAAGCTAAATATTAGTTCGTATGAAGGTCATAATAAACTTTTAATGGTACTCATTTCCTACTTGATACTTTTGCCTTGGTATTTCGTTAAGTACCAATACTAATTTATTTCGTATGATGCATCCAAACCCATAAGAGTTTGTTACAATTTCATACATCTCGTAAGTGTCTTGAACCGAACTCCTTTTGTCTTATCGAAAATCTCTTTTACAATTGTAAGCTAATTATACTAACGTATGAAGGTTGTAATGTACTTTTAACGGTAGTCCTTTCCTGCATAATATATTAGACTTGATATTTCGTTAATTACAATTAATAATTTATTTTGTATGATGGTATCAAACCCATAAAAGAGTTTGTTACAATTTCATACATCTCGTAAGTGTCTTGAACCGAACTCCGTTTGTCTTATCGAAAAACTCTTTACAATTGTAACCTAATTATACTAACGTATGAAGTTTATAATGTACTTTTAACGGTAGTCCTTTCCTGCATATTATATTAGACTTGATATTTCGTTAATTACGAATAATAATTAATTTTTTATGATGGTATCACATCCATAAAAGAGTTTGTTACAATTTCTTATTTCTCGTAAGTTTCTTAAACCCAACTCTGTTTCTCTTGTGTTAAAACTTGTTTAAATCTTTAAGATAAATGTTAGTTCGTATGAAGGTCATAATAAACTTTTAATGGTACTCATTTCCTACTTGATACTTTTGCCTTGGTATTTCGTTAAGTACCAATACTAATTTATTTCGTATGATGCATCCAAACCCATAAGAGTTTGTTACAATTTCATACATCTCGTAAGTGTCTTGAACCGAACTCCTTTTGTCTTATCGAAAATCTATTTTACAATTGTAAGCTAATTATACTAACGTATGAAGGTTATAATGTACTTTTAACGGTAGTCCTTTCCTGCATAATATATTAGACTTGATATTTCGTTAATTACAATTAATAATTTATTTTGTATGATGGTATCAAACCCATAAAAGAGTTTGTTACAATTTCATACATCTCGTAAGTGTCTTGAACCGAACTCCGTTTGTCTTATCGAAAAAATCTTTACAATTGTAACCTAATTATACTAACGTATGAAGTTTATAATGTACTTTTAACGGTAGTCCTTTCCTTCATATTATATTAGACTTGATATTTCGTTAATTACGAATAATAATTAATTTTGTAGGATGGTATCACATCCATAAAAGAGTTTGTTACAATTTCTTATTCCTCGTAAGTTTCTTAAACCCAACTCTGTTTCTCTTGTGTTAAAACTTGTTTAAATCTTTAAGCTAAATGTTAGTTCGTATGAAAGTCATAATAAACTTTTAATGGTACTCATTTCCTACTTGATACTTTTGCCTTGGTATTTCGTTAAGTACCAATACTAATTTATTTCGTATGATGCATCCAAACCCATAAGAGTTTGTTACAATTTCATACATCTCGTAAGTGTCTTGAACCGAACTCCTTTTGTCTTATCGAAAATCTCTTTTACAATTGTAAGCTAATTATACTAACGTATGAAGGTTATAATGTACTTTTAATGGTAGTCCTTTCCTGCATAATATATTAGACTTGATATTTCGTTAATTACAATTAATAATTTATTTTGTATGATGGTATCAAACCCATAAAAGAGTTTGTTACAATTTCATACATCTCGTAAGTGTCTTGAACCGAACTCCGTTTGTCTTATCGAAAAACTCTCTACAATTGTAACCTAATTATACTAATGTATGAAGTTTATAATGTACTTTTAACGGTAGTCCTTTCCTGCATAATGTATTAGACTTGATATTTCGTTAATTACGAATAATAATTTATTTTGTATGATGGTATCAAACCCATAAAAGAGTTTGTTACAATTTCTTATTTCTCGTAAGTTTCTTGAACCGAACTCTGTTTCTGTTGTGTTAAAACTTGTTTAAAATTTTAAGCTTAATATTAGTTCGTATGAAGTTCATAATAAACTTTTAATGGTACTCATTTCCTACTTGATACTTTTGCCTTGGTATTTTGTTAAGTACGTATAATAATTTATTTCGTATGATGCATCGAAACCCATAAGAGTTTGTTACAATTTCATATATCTAGTAAGTGTCTTGAACCTAACTCCGTTTGTCTTATCGTAAAACTCTTTTACAAATGTAAGCTAAATATACTAACGTATGAAGTTTATAATGTACTTTTAACGGTAGTCCTTTCCTGCATATTATATTAGACTTGATATTTCGTTAATTACGAATAATAATTAATTTTGTAGGATGGTATCACATCTATAAAAGAGTTTGTTACAATTTCTTATTCCTCGTAAGTTTCTTAAACCCAACTCTGTTTCTCTTGTGTTAAAACTTGTTTAAATCTTTAAGCTAAATGTTAGTTCGTATGAAGGTCATAATAAACTTTTAATGGTACTCATTTCCTACTTGATACTTTTGCCTTGGTATTTCGTTAAGTACCAATACAAATTTATTTCGTATGATGCATCCAAACCCATAAGAGTTTGTTACAATTTCATACATCTCGTAAGTGTCTTGAACCGAACTCCTTTTGTCTTATCGAAAATCTCTTTTACAATTGTAAGCTAATTATACTAACGTATGAAGGTTATAATGTAGTTTTAACGGTAGTCCTTTCCTGCATAATATATTAGACTTGATATTTCGTTAATTACAATTAATAATTTATTTTGTATGATGGTATAAACCCATAAAAGAGTTTGTTACAATTTCATACATCTCGTAAATGTCTTGAACCGAACTCCGTTTGTCTTATCGAAAAACTCTTTACAATTGTAACCTAATTATACTAATGTATGAAGTTTATAATGTACTTTTAACGGTAGTCCTTTCCTGCATAATGTATTAGACTTGATATTTCGTTAATTACGAATAATAATTTATTTTGTATGATGGTATCAAACCCATAAAAGAGTTTGTTACAATTTCTTATTTCTCGTAAGTTTCTTGAACCGAACTCTGTTTCTCTTGTGTTAAAACTTGTTTAAAATTTTAAGCTTAATATTAGTTCGTATGAAGTTCATAATAAACTTTTAATGGTACTCATTTCCTACTTGATACTTTTGCCTTGGTATTTTGTTAAGTACGTATAATAATTTATTTCGTATGATGCATCGAAACCCATAAGAGTTTGTTACAATTTCATATATCTAGTAAGTGTCTTGAACCTAACTCCGTTTGTCTTATCGTAAAACTCTTTTACAAATGTAAGCTAAATATACTAACGTATGAAGTTTATAATGTACTTTTAACGGTAGTCCTTTCCTGCATATTATATTAGACTTGATATTTCGTTAATTACGAATAATAATTAATTTTGTATGATGGTATCACATCCATAAAAGAGTTTGTTACAATTTCTTATTTCTCGTAAGTTTCTTAAACCCAACTCTGTTTCTCTTGTGTTAAAACTTATTTAAATCTTTAAGCTAAATATTAGTTCGTATGAAGGTCATAATAAACTTTTAATGGTACTCATTTCCTACTTGATACTTTTGCCTTGGTATTTCGTTAAGTACCAATACAAATTTATTTCGTATGATGCATCCAAACCCATAAGAGTTTGTTACAATTTCATACATCTCGTAAGTGTCTTGAACCGAACTCCTTTTGTCTTATCGAAAATCTCTTTTACAATTGTAAGCTAATTATACTAACGTATGAAGGTTATAATGTAGTTTTAACGGTAGTCCTTTCCTGCATAATATATTAGACTTGATATTTCGTTAATTACAATTAATAATTTATTTTGTATGATGGTATAAACCCATAAAAGAGTTTGTTACAATTTCATACATCTCGTAAATGTCTTGAACCGAACTCCGTTTGTCTTATCGAAAAACTCTTTACAATTGTAACCTAATTATACTAATGTATGAAGTTTATAATGTACTTTTAACGGTAGTCCTTTCCTGCATAATGTATTAGACTTGATATTTCGTTAATTACGAATAATAATTTATTTTGTATGATGGTATCAAACCCATAAAAGAGTTTGTTACAATTTCTTATTTCTCGTAAGTTTCTTGAACCGAACTCTGTTTCTCTTGTGTTAAAACTTGTTTAAAATTTTAAGCTTAATATTAGTTCGTATGAAGTTCATAATAAACTTTTAATGGTACTCATTTCCTACTTGATACTTTTGCCTTGGTATTTTGTTAAGTACGTATAATAATTTATTTCGTATGATGCATCGAAACCCATAAGAGTTTGTTACAATTTCATATATCTAGTAAGTGTCTTGAACCTAACTCCGTTTGTCTTATCGTAAAACTCTTTTACAAATGTAAGCTAAATATACTAACGTATGAAGTTTATAATGTACTTTTAACGGTAGTCCTTTCCTGCATATTATATTAGACTTGATATTTCGTTAATTACGAATAATAATTAATTTTGTATGATGGTATCACATCCATAAAAGAGTTTGTTACAATTTCTTATTTCTCGTAAGTTTCTTAAACCCAACTCTGTTTCTCTTGTGTTAAAACATATTTAAAAGTTTAAGCTAAATATTAGTTCGTATGAAGGTCATAATAAACTTTTAATGGTACTCATTTCCTACTTGATACTTTTGCCTTGGTATTTCGTTAAGTACCAATACAAATTTATTTCGTATGATGCATCCAAACCCATAAGAGTTTGTTACAATTTCATACATCTCGTAAGTGTCTTGAACCGAACTCCTTTTGTCTTATCGAAAATCTCTTTTACAATTGTAAGCTAATTATACTAACGTATGAAGGTTATAATGTAGTTTTAACGGTAGTCCTTTCCTGCATAATATATTAGACTTGATATTTCGTTAATTACAATTAATAATTTATTTTGTATGATGGTATAAACCCATAAAAGAGTTTGTTACAATTTCATACATCTCGTAAATGTCTTGAACCGAACTCCGTTTGTCTTATCGAAAAACTCTTTACAATTGTAACCTAATTATACTAATGTATGAAGTTTATAATGTACTTTTAACGGTAGTCCTTTCCTGCATAATGTATTAGACTTGATATTTCGTTAATTACGAATAATAATTTATTTTGTATGATGGTATCAAACCCATAAAAGAGTTTGTTACAATTTCTTATTTCTCGTAAGTTTCTTGAACCGAACTCTGTTTCTCTTGTGTTAAAACTTGTTTAAAATTTTAAGCTTAATATTAGTTCGTATGAAGTTCATAATAAACTTTTAATGGTACTCATTTCCTACTTGATACTTTTGCCTTGGTATTTTGTTAAGTACGTATAATAATTTATTTCGTATGATGCATCGAAACCCATAAGAGTTTGTTACAATTTCATATATCTAGTAAGTGTCTTGAACCTAACTCCGTTTGTCTTATCGTAAAACTCTTTTACAAATGTAAGCTAAATATACTAACGTATGAAGTTTATAATGTACTTTTAACGGTAGTCCTTTCCTGCATATTATATTAGACTTGATATTTCGTTAATTACGAATAATAATTAATTTTGTATGATGGTATCACATCCATAAAAGAGTTTGTTACAATTTCTTATTTCTCGTAAGTTTCTTAAACCCAACTCTGTTTCTCTTGTGTTAAAACTTATTTAAATCTTTAAGCTAAATATTAGTTCGTATGAAGGTCATAATAAACTTTTAATGGTACTCATTTCCTACTTGATACTTTTGCCTTGGTATTTCGTTAAGTACCAATACTAATTTATTTCGTATGATGCATCCAAACCCATAAGAGTTTGTTACAATTTCATACATCTCGTAAGTGTCTTGAACCGAACTCCTTTTGTCTTATCGAAAATCTCTTTTACAATTGTAAGCTAATTATACTAACGTATGAAGGTTGTAATGTACTTTTAACGGTAGTCCTTTCCTGCATAATATATTAGACTTGATATTTCGTTAATTACAATTAATAATTTATTTTGTATGATGGTATCAAACCCATAAAAGAGTTTGTTACAATTTCATACATCTCGTAAGTGTCTTGAACCGAACTCCGTTTGTCTTATCGAAAAACTCTTTACAATTGTAACCTAATTATACTAACGTATGAAGTTTATAATGTACTTTTAACGGTAGTCCTTTCCTGCATATTATATTAGACTTGATATTTCGTTAATTACGAATAATAATTAATTTTTTATGATGGTATCACATCCATAAAAGAGTTTGTTACAATTTCTTATTTCTCGTAAGTTTCTTAAACCCAACTCTGTTTCTCTTGTGTTAAAACTTGTTTAAATCTTTAAGATAAATGTTAGTTCGTATGAAGGTCATAATAAACTTTTAATGGTACTCATTTCCTACTTGATACTTTTGCCTTGGTATTTCGTTAAGTACCAATACTAATTTATTTCGTATGATGCATCCAAACCCATAAGAGTTTGTTACAATTTCATACATCTCGTAAGTGTCTTGAACCGAACTCCTTTTGTCTTATCGAAAATCTATTTTACAATTGTAAGCTAATTATACTAACGTATGAAGGTTATAATGTACTTTTAACGGTAGTCCTTTCCTGCATAATATATTAGACTTGATATTTCGTTAATTACAATTAATAATTTATTTTGTATGATGGTATCAAACCCATAAAAGAGTTTGTTACAATTTCATACATCTCGTAAGTGTCTTGAACCGAACTCCGTTTGTCTTATCGAAAAAATCTTTACAATTGTAACCTAATTATACTAACGTATGAAGTTTATAATGTACTTTTAACGGTAGTCCTTTCCTTCATATTATATTAGACTTGATATTTCGTTAATTACGAATAATAATTAATTTTGTAGGATGGTATCACATCCATAAAAGAGTTTGTTACAATTTCTTATTCCTCGTAAGTTTCTTAAACCCAACTCTGTTTCTCTTGTGTTAAAACTTGTTTAAATCTTTAAGCTAAATGTTAGTTCGTATGAAAGTCATAATAAACTTTTAATGGTACTCATTTCCTACTTGATACTTTTGCCTTGGTATTTCGTTAAGTACCAATACTAATTTATTTCGTATGATGCATCCAAACCCATAAGAGTTTGTTACAATTTCATACATCTCGTAAGTGTCTTGAACCGAACTCCTTTTGTCTTATCGAAAATCTCTTTTACAATTGTAAGCTAATTATACTAACGTATGAAGGTTATAATGTACTTTTAATGGTAGTCCTTTCCTGCATAATATATTAGACTTGATATTTCGTTAATTACAATTAATAATTTATTTTGTATGATGGTATCAAACCCATAAAAGAGTTTGTTACAATTTCATACATCTCGTAAGTGTCTTGAACCGAACTCCGTTTGTCTTATCGAAAAACTCTCTACAATTGTAACCTAATTATACTAATGTATGAAGTTTATAATGTACTTTTAACGGTAGTCCTTTCCTGCATAATGTATTAGACTTGATATTTCGTTAATTACGAATAATAATTTATTTTGTATGATGGTATCAAACCCATAAAAGAGTTTGTTACAATTTCTTATTTCTCGTAAGTTTCTTGAACCGAACTCTGTTTCTGTTGTGTTAAAACTTGTTTAAAATTTTAAGCTTAATATTAGTTCGTATGAAGTTCATAATAAACTTTTAATGGTACTCATTTCCTACTTGATACTTTTGCCTTGGTATTTTGTTAAGTACGTATAATAATTTATTTCGTATGATGCATCGAAACCCATAAGAGTTTGTTACAATTTCATATATCTAGTAAGTGTCTTGAACCTAACTCCGTTTGTCTTATCGTAAAACTCTTTTACAAATGTAAGCTAAATATACTAACGTATGAAGTTTATAATGTACTTTTAACGGTAGTCCTTTCCTGCATATTATATTAGACTTGATATTTCGTTAATTACGAATAATAATTAATTTTGTAGGATGGTATCACATCTATAAAAGAGTTTGTTACAATTTCTTATTCCTCGTAAGTTTCTTAAACCCAACTCTGTTTCTCTTGTGTTAAAACTTGTTTAAATCTTTAAGCTAAATGTTAGTTCGTATGAAGGTCATAATAAACTTTTAATGGTACTCATTTCCTACTTGATACTTTTGCCTTGGTATTTCGTTAAGTACCAATACAAATTTATTTCGTATGATGCATCCAAACCCATAAGAGTTTGTTACAATTTCATACATCTCGTAAGTGTCTTGAACCGAACTCCTTTTGTCTTATCGAAAATCTCTTTTACAATTGTAAGCTAATTATACTAACGTATGAAGGTTATAATGTAGTTTTAACGGTAGTCCTTTCCTGCATAATATATTAGACTTGATATTTCGTTAATTACAATTAATAATTTATTTTGTATGATGGTATAAACCCATAAAAGAGTTTGTTACAATTTCATACATCTCGTAAATGTCTTGAACCGAACTCCGTTTGTCTTATCGAAAAACTCTTTACAATTGTAACCTAATTATACTAATGTATGAAGTTTATAATGTACTTTTAACGGTAGTCCTTTCCTGCATAATGTATTAGACTTGATATTTCGTTAATTACGAATAATAATTTATTTTGTATGATGGTATCAAACCCATAAAAGAGTTTGTTACAATTTCTTATTTCTCGTAAGTTTCTTGAACCGAACTCTGTTTCTCTTGTGTTAAAACTTGTTTAAAATTTTAAGCTTAATATTAGTTCGTATGAAGTTCATAATAAACTTTTAATGGTACTCATTTCCTACTTGATACTTTTGCCTTGGTATTTTGTTAAGTACGTATAATAATTTATTTCGTATGATGCATCGAAACCCATAAGAGTTTGTTACAATTTCATATATCTAGTAAGTGTCTTGAACCTAACTCCGTTTGTCTTATCGTAAAACTCTTTTACAAATGTAAGCTAAATATACTAACGTATGAAGTTTATAATGTACTTTTAACGGTAGTCCTTTCCTGCATATTATATTAGACTTGATATTTCGTTAATTACGAATAATAATTAATTTTGTATGATGGTATCACATCCATAAAAGAGTTTGTTACAATTTCTTATTTCTCGTAAGTTTCTTAAACCCAACTCTGTTTCTCTTGTGTTAAAACTTATTTAAATCTTTAAGCTAAATATTAGTTCGTATGAAGGTCATAATAAACTTTTAATGGTACTCATTTCCTACTTGATACTTTTGCCTTGGTATTTCGTTAAGTACCAATACTAATTTATTTCGTATGATGCATCCAAACCCATAAGAGTTTGTTACAATTTCATACATCTCGTAAGTGTCTTGAACCGAACTCCTTTTGTCTTATCGAAAATCTCTTTTACAATTGTAAGCTAATTATACTAACGTATGAAGGTTGTAATGTACTTTTAACGGTAGTCCTTTCCTGCATAATATATTAGACTTGATATTTCGTTAATTACAATTAATAATTTATTTTGTATGATGGTATCAAACCCATAAAAGAGTTTGTTACAATTTCATACATCTCGTAAGTGTCTTGAACCGAACTCCGTTTGTCTTATCGAAAAAATCTTTACAATTGTAACCTAATTATACTAACGTATGAAGTTTATAATGTACTTTTAACGGTAGTCCTTTCCTTCATATTATATTAGACTTGATATTTCGTTAATTACGAATAATAATTAATTTTGTAGGATGGTATCACATCCATAAAAGAGTTTGTTACAATTTCTTATTCCTCGTAAGTTTCTTAAACCCAACTCTGTTTCTCTTGTGTTAAAACTTGTTTAAATCTTTAAGCTAAATGTTAGTTCGTATGAAGGTCATAATAAACTTTTAATGGTACTCATTTCCTACTTGATACTTTTGCCTTGGTATTTCGTTAAGTACCAATACTAATTTATTTCGTATGATGCATCCACACCCATAAGAGTTTGTTACAATTTCATACATCTCGTAAGTGTCTTGAACCGAACTCCTTTTGTCTTATCGAAAATCTCTTTTACAATTGTAAGCTAATTATACTAACGTATGAAGGTTATAATGTACTTTTAACGGTAGTCCTTTCCTGCATAATATATTAGACTTGATATTTCGTTAATTACAATTAATAATTTATTTTGTATGATGGTATCAAACCCATAAAAGAGTTTGTTACAATTTCATACATCTCGTAAGTGTCTTGAACCGAACTCCGTTTGTCTTATCGAAAAACTCTCTACAATTGTAACCTAATTATACTAATGTATGAAGTTTATAATGTACTTTTAACGGTAGTCCTTTCCTGCATAATGTATTAGACTTGATATTTCGTTAATTACGAATAATAATTTATTTTGTATGATGGTATCAAACCCATAAAAGAGTTTGTTACAATTTCTTATTTCTCGTAAGTTTCTTGAACCGAACTCTTTTTCTCTTGTGTTAAAACTTGTTTAAAAGTTTAAGCTTAATATTAGTTCGTATGAAGTTCATAATAAACTTTTAATGGTACTCATTTCCTACTTGATACTTTTGCCTTGGTATTTTGTTAAGTACGTATAATAATTTATTTCGTATGATGCATCCAAACCCATAAGAGTTTGTTACAATTTCATACATCCCGTAAGTGTCTTGAACCGACCTCCGTTTGTCTTATCGAAAAACTCTTTTACATTTGTAAGCTAATTATACTAACGTATGAAGTTTATAATGTACTTTTAACGATAGTCCTTTCCTGCATAATATATTAGACTTGATATTTTATTAATTACGAATAATAATTTATTTTGTATGGTGGTATCATACCCATAAAAGAGTTTGTTACAGTTTCTTATTTCTCGTAAGTTTCTTGAACCGGACTCTGTTTCTCTTTTGTTAAAACTTGTTTAAAAGTTTAAGCTTATTATTAGTTCGTATGAAGTTCATAATAAACTTTTAATGGTACTCATTTCCTACTTAATACTTTTGCCTTGGTATTTTGTTAAGTACGTATAATAATTTATTTCGTATGATGCATCCAAACCCATAAGAGCTTGTTACAATTTCATACATCTCGTAAGTGTCTTGAACCGAACTCCGTTTGTCTTATCGAAAAACTCTTTTACAATTGTAAGATAATTATACTAACGTATGAAATTTATAATGTAATTTTAACGGTAGTCCTTTCCTGCATAATATATTAGACTTGATATTTCGTTAATTACGAATAATAATTTATTTTGTATGGTGGTATCACACCCATAAAAGAGTTTGTTACAGTTTCTTATTTCTCGTAAGTTTCTTGAACCGGAGTCTGTTTCTCCTTTGTTAAAACTTGTTTAAAAGTTTAAGCTTAATATTAGTTCGTATGAAGTTCATAATAAACTTTTAATGGTACTCATTTCCTACTTGATACTTTTGCCTTGGTATTTTGTTAAGTACGTATAATAATTTATTTCGTATGATGCATCCAAACCCAGCAGAGTTTGTTACAATTTCATACATCTCGTAAGTGTCTTGAACCGAACTCCGTTTGTCTTATCGAAAAACTCTTTTACAATTGTAAGGTAATTATACTAACGTATGAAGTTTATAATGTAATTTTAACGGTAGTCCTTTCCTGCATAATATATTAGACTTGATATTTCGTTAATTACGAATAATAATTTATTTTGTATGGTGGTATCACACCCATAAAAGAGTTTGTTACAGTATCTTATTTCTCGTAAGATTCTTGAACCGGAGTCTGTTTCTCTTTTGTTAAAACTTGTTTAAAAGTTTAAGCTTAATATTAGTTCGTATGAAGTTCATAATAAACTTTTAATGGTACTCATTTCCTACTTGATACTTTTGCCTTGGTATTTTTTTAAGTACGTAAAATAATTTATTTCGTATGATGCATCCAAACCCATAAGAGCTTGTTACAATTTCATACATCTCGTAAGTGTCTTGAACCGAACTCCGTTTGTCTTATCGAAAAACTCTTTTACAAGTGTAAGCTAATTATACTAACGTATGAAGTTTATAATGTAATTTTAACGGTAGTCCTTTCCTGCATAATATATTAGACTTGATATTTCGTTAATTACGAATAATAATTTATTTTGTATGGTGGTATCACACCCATAAAATTGTTTGTTACAGTTTCTTATTTCTCGTAAGTTTCTTGAACCGGACTCTGTTTCTCTTTTGTTAAAACTTGTTTAAAAGTTTAAGCTTAATATTAGTTCGTATGAAGTTCATAATAAACTTTTAATGGTACTCATTTCCTACTTGATACTTTTGCCTTGGTATTTTGTTAAGTACGTATAATAATTTATTTCGTATGATGCATCCAAACCCATAAGAGCTTGTTACAATTTCATACATCTCGTAAGTGTCTTGAGCCGAACTCCGTTTGTCTTATCGAAAAACTCTTTTACAATTGTAAGCTAATTATACTAACGTATGAAGTTTATAATGTAATTTTAACGGTAGTCCTTTCCTGCATAATATATTAGACTTGATATTTCGTTAATTACGAATAATAATTTATTTTGTATGGTGGTATCACACCCATAAAAGTGTTTGTTACAGTTTCTTATTTCTCGTAAGTTTCTTGAACCGGACTCTGTTTCTCTTTTGTTAAAACTTGTTTAAAAGTTTAAGCTTAATATTAGTTCGTATGAAGTTCATAATAAACTTTTAATGGTACTCATTTCCTACTTAATACTTTTGCCTTGGTATTTTGTTAAGTACGTATAATAATTTATTTCGTATGATGCATCCAAACCCATAAGAGCTTGTTACAATTTCATACATCCCGTAAGTGTCTTGAACCGACCTCCGTTTGTCTTATCGAAAAACTCTTTTACATTTGTAAGCTAATTATACTAACGTATGAAGTTTATAATGTACTTTTAACGGTAGTCCTTTCCTGCATAATATATTAGACTTGATATTTTATTAATTACGAATAATAATTTATTTTGTATGGTGGTATCATACCCATAAAAGAGTTTGTTACAGTTTCTTATTTCTCGTAAGTTTCTTGAACCGGACTCTGTTTCTCTTTTGTTAAAACTTGTTTAAAAGTTTAAGCTTAATATTAGTTCGTATGAAGTTCATAATAAACTTTTAATGGTACTCATTTCCTACTTAATACTTTTGCCTTGGTATTTTGTTAAGTACGTATAATAATTTATTTCGTATGATGCATCCAAACCCATAAGAGCTTGTTACAATTTCATACATCTCGTAAGTGTCTTGAACCGAACTCCGTTTGTCTTATCGAAAAACTCTTTTACAATTGTAAGATAATTATACTAACGTATGAAATTTATAATGTAATTTTAACGGTAGTCCTTTCCTGCATAATATATTAGACTTGATATTTCGTTAATTACGAATAATAATTTATTTTGTATGGTGGTATCACACCCATAAAAGAGTTTGTTACAGTTTCTTATTTCTCGTAAGTTTCTTGAACCGGAGTCTGTTTCTCCTTTGTTAAAACTTGTTTAAAAGTTTAAGCTTAATATTAGTTCGTATGAAGTTCATAATAAACTTTTAATGGTACTCATTTCCTACTTGATACTTTTGCCTTGGTATTTTGTTAAGTACGTATAATAATTTATTTCGTATGATGCATCCAAACCCATCAGAGTTTGTTACAATTTCATACATCTCGTAAGTGTCTTGAACCGAACTCCGTTTGTCTTATCGAAAAACTCTTTTACAATTGTAAGGTAATTATACTAACGTATGAAGTTTATAATGTAATTTTAACGGTAGTCCTTTCCTGCATAATATATTAGACTTGATATTTCGTTAATTACGAATAATAATTTATTTTGTATGGTGGTATCACACCCATAAAAGAGTTTGTTACAGTATCTTATTTCTCGTAAGATTCTTGAACCGGAGTCTGTTTCTCTTTTGTTAAAACTTGTTTAAAAGTTTAAGCTTAATATTAGTTCGTATGAAGTTCATAATAAACTTTTAATGGTACTCATTTCCTACTTGATACTTTTGCCTTGGTATTTTTTTAAGTACGTAAAATAATTTATTTCGTATGATGCATCCAAACCCATAAGAACTTGTTACAATTTCATACATCTCGTAAGTGTCTTGAACCGAACTCCGTTTGTCTTATCGAAAAACTCTTTTACAAGTGTAAGCTAATTATACTAACGTATGAAGTTTATAATGTAATTTTAACGGTAGTCCTTTCCTGCATAATATATTAGACTTGATATTTCGTTAATTACGAATAATAATTTATTTTGTATGGTGGTATCACACCCATAAAATTGTTTGTTACAGTTTCTTATTTCTCGTAAGTTTCTTGTACCGGACTCTGTTTCTCTTTTGTTAAAACTTGTTTAAAAGTTTAAGCTTAATTTTAGTTCGTATGAAGTTCATAATAAACTTTTAATGGTACTCATTTCCTACTTGATACTTTTGCCTTGGTATTTTGTTAAGTACGTATAATAATTTATTTCGTATGATGCATCCAAACCCATAAGAGCTTGTTACAATTTCATACATCTCGTAAGTGTCTTGAGCCGAACTCCGTTTGTCTTATCGAAAAACTCTTTTACAAATGTAAGCTAAATATACTAACGTATGAAGTTTATAATGTACTTTTAACGGTAGTCCTTTCCTGCATATTATATTAGACTTGATATTTCGTTAATTACGAATAATAGTTAATTTTGTATGATGGTATCACATCCATAAAAGAGTTTGTTACAATTTCTTATTTCTCGTAAGTTTCTTAAACCCAACTCTGTTTCTCTTGTGTTAAAACTTATTTAAATCTTTAAGCTAAATATTAGTTCGTATGAAGGTCATAATAAACTTTTAATGGTACTCATTTCCTACTTGATACTTTTGCCTTGGTATTTCGTTAAGTACCAATACTAATTTATTTCGTATGATGCATCCAAACCCATAAGAGTTTGTTACAATTTCATACATCTCGTAAGTGTCTTGAACCGAACTCCTTTTGTCTTATCGAAAATCTCTTTTACAATTGTAAGCTAATTATACTAACGTATGAAGGTTATAATGTACTTTTAACGGTAGTCCTTTCCTGCATAATATATTAGACTTGATATTTCGTTAATTACAATTAATAATTTATTTTGTATGATGGTATCAAACCCATAAAAGAGTTTGTTACAATTTCATACATCTCGTAAGTGTCTTGAACCGAACTCCGTTTGTCTTATCGAAAAACTCTTTACAATTGTAACCTAATTATACTAACGTATGAAGTTTATAATGTACTTTTAACGGTAGTCCTTTCCTGCATATTATATTAGACTTGATATTTCGTTAATTACGAATAATAATTAATTTTTTATGATGGTATCACATCCGTAAAAGAGTTTGTTACAATTTCTTATTTCTAGTAAGTTTCTTAAACCCAACTTTGTTTCTCTTGTGTTAAAACTTGTTTAAATCTTTAAGGTAAATATTAGTTCGTATGAAGGTCATAATAAACTTTTAATGGTACTCATTTCCTACTTGATACTTTTGCCTTGGTATTTCGTTAAGTACCAATACTAATTTATTTCGTATGATGCATCCAAACCCATAAGAGTTTGTTAGAATTTCATACATCTCGTAAGTGTCTTGAACCGAACTCCGTTTGTCTTATCGAAAAACTCTTTTACAATTGTAAGCTAATTATACTAACGTATGAAGTTTATAATGTACTTTTAACGGTAGTCCTTTCCTGCATAATGTATTAGACTTGATATTTCGTTAATTACGAATAATAATTTATTTTGTATGATGGTATCAAACCCATAAAAGAGTTTGTTACAATTTCTTATTTCTCGTAAGTTTCTTGAACCGAACTCTGTTTCTCTTGTGTTAAAACATGTTTAAAATTTTAAGCTTAATATTAGTTCGTATGAAGTTCATAATAAACTTTTAATGGTACTCATTTCCTACTTGATACTTTTGCCTTGGTATTTTGTTAAGTACGTATAATAATTTATTTCGTATGATGCATCGAAACCCATAAGAGTTTGTTACAATTTCATATATCTAGTAAGTGTCTTGAACCTAACTCCGTTTGTCTTATCGTAAAACTCTTTTACAAATGTAAGCTAAATATACTAACGTATGAAGTTTATAATGTACTTTTAACGGTAGTCCTTTCCTGCATATTATATTAGACTTGATATTTCGTTAATTACGAATAATAGTTAATTTTGTATGATGGTATCACATCCATAAAAGAGTTTGTTACAATTTCTTATTTCTCGTAAGTTTCTTAAACCCAACTCTGTTTCTCTTGTGTTAAAACTTGTTTAAATCTTTAAGCTAAATGTTAGTTCGTATGAAGGTCATAATAAACTTTTAATGGTACTCATTTCCTACTTGATACTTTTGCCTTGGTATTTCGTTAAGTACCGATACTAATTTATTTCGTATGATGCATCCAAACCCATAAGAGTTTCTTACAATTTCATACATCTCGTAAGTGTCTTGAATCGAACTCCTTTTGTCTTATCGAAAAACTCTTTTACAATTGTAAGCTAATTATACTAACGTATGAAGGTTATAATGTACTTTTAACGGTAGTCCTTTCCTGCATAATATATTAGACTTGATATTTCGTTAATTACAATTAATAATTTATTTTGTATGATGGTATCAAACCCATAAAAGAGTTTGTTACAATTTCATACATCTCGTAAGTGTCTTGAACCGAACTCCGTTTGTCTTATCGAATAACTCTTTACAATTGTAAGCTACTTATACTAATGTATGAAGTTTATAATGTACTTTTAACGGTAGTCCTTTCCTGCATATTATATTAGACTTGATATTTCGTTAATTACGAATAATAATTAATTTTGTACGATGGTATCACATCCATAAAAGAGTTTGTTACAATTTCTTATTTCTCGTAAGTTTCTTAAACCCAACTCTGTTTCTCTTGTGTTAAAACTTGTTTAAATCTTTAAGCTAAATGTTAGTTCGTATGAAGGTCATAATTAACTTTTAATGGTACTCATTTCCTACTTGATACTTTTGCCTTGGTATTTCGTTAAGTACCGATACTAATTTATTTCGTATGATGCATCCAAACCCATAAGAGTTTCTTACAATTTCATACATCTCGTAAGTGTCTTGAACCGAACTCCTTTTGTCTTATCGAAAAACTCTTTTACAATTGTAAGCTAATTATACTAACGTATGAAGGTTATAATGTACTTTTAACGCTAGTCCTTTCCCGCATAATATATTAGACTTGATATTTCGTTAATTACAATTAATAATTTATTTTGTATGATGGTATCAAACCCATAAAAGAGTTTGTTACAATTTCATACATCTCGTAAGTGTCTTGAACCGAACTCCGTTTGTCTTATCGAAAAACTCTTTTACAATTGTAAGCTAATTATACTAACGTATGAAGGTTATAATGTACTTTTAACGGTAGTCCTTTCCTGCATAATATATTAGGCTTGATATTTCGTTAATTACAATTAATAATTTATTTTGTATGATGGTATCAAACCCATAAAAGAGTTTGTTACAATTTCATACATCTCGTAAGTGTCTTGAACCGAACTCCGTTTGTCTTATCGAAAAACTCTTTACAATTGTAAGATAATTATACTAATGTATGAAGTTTATAATGTACTTTTAACGGTAGTCCTTTTCTGTATATTATATTAGACTTGATATTTCGTTAATTACGAATAATCATTAATTTTGTATGATGGTATCACATCTATAAAAGAGTTTGTTACAATTTCTTATTTCTCGTAAGTTTCTTAAACCCAACTTTGTTTCTCTTGTGTTAAAACTTGTTTAAATCTTTAAGCTAAATATTAGTTCGTATGAAGGTCATAATAAACTTTTAATGGTACTCATTTCCTACTTGATACTTTTGCCTTGGTATTTCGTTAAGTACCAATACTAATTTATTTCATATGATGCATCCAAACCCATAAGAGTTTGTTAGAATTTCATACATCTCGTAAGTGTCTTGAACCGAACTCCGTTTGTCTTATCGAAAAACTCTTTTACAATTGTAAGCTAATTATACTAACGTATGAAGTTTATAATGTACTTTTAACGGTAGTCCTTTCCTGCATAATGTATTAGACTTGATATTTCGTTAATTACGAATAATAATTTATTTTGTATGATGGTATCAAACCCATAAAAGAGTTTGTTACAATTTCTTATTTCTCGTAAGTTTCTTGAACCGAACTCTGTTTCTCTTGTGTTAAAACTTGTTTAAAATTTTAAGCTTAATATTAGTTCGTATGAAGTTCATAATAAACTTTTAATGGTACTCATTTCCTACTTGATACTTTTGCCTTGGTATTTTGTTAAGTACGTATAATAATTTATTTCGTATGATGCATCGAATCCCATAAGAGTTTGTTACAATTTCATATATCTAGTAAGTGTCTTGAACCTAACTCCGTTTGTCTTATCGAAAACTCTTTTACAAATGTAAGCTAAATATACTAACGTATGAAGTTTATAATGTACTTTTAACGGTAGTCCTTTCCTGCATATTATATTATACTTGATATTTCGTTAATTACGAATAATAATTAATTTTGTATGATGGTATCACATCCATAAAAGAGTTTGTTACAATTTCTTATTTCTCGTAAGTTTCATAAACCCAACTCTGTTTCTCTTGTGTTAAAACTTATTTAAATCTTTAAGCTTAATATTAGTTCGTATGAAGTTCATAATAAAGTTTTAATGGTACTCATTTCCTACTTGATACTTTTGCCTTGGTATTTCGTTAAGTACCAATACTAATTTATTTCGTATGATGCATCTAAACCCATAAGAGTTTATTACAATTTCATACATCTCGTAAGTGTCTTGAACCGAACTCCTTTTGTCTTATCGAAAATCTCTTTTACAATTGTAGGCTAATTATACTAACGTATGAAGGTTATAATGTACTTTTAACGGTAGTCCTTTCCTGCATAATATATTAGACTTGATATTTCGTTAATTACAATTAATAATTTATTTTGTATGATGGTATCAAACCCATAAAAGAGTTTGTTACAATTTCATACATCTCGTAAGTGTCTTGAACCGAACTCCGTTTGTCTTATCGAAAAACTCTTTACAATTGTAAGCTAATTATACTAATGTATGAAGTTTATAATGTACTTTTAACGGTAGTCCTTTCCTGCATATTATATTAGACTTGATATTTCGTTAATTACGAATAATAATTAATTTTGTATGATGGTATCACATCCATAAAAGAGTTTGTTACAATTTCTTATTTCTCGTAAGTTTCTTAAACCCAACTCTGTTTCTCTTGTGTTAAAACTTGTTTAAATCTTTAAGCTAAATGTTAGTTTGTATGAAGGTCATAATAAACTTTTAATGGTACTCATTTCCTACTTGATACTTTTGCCTTGGTATTTCGTTAAGTACCGATACTAATTTATTTCGTATGATGCATCCAAACCCATAAGAGTTTCTTACAATTTCATACATCTCGTAAGTGTCTTGAACCGAACTCCTTTTGTCTTATCGAAAAACTCTTTTACAATTGTAAGCTAATTATACTAACGTATGAAGGTTATAGTGTACTTTTAACGGTAGTCCTTTCCTGCATAATATATTAGACTTGATATTTCGTTAATTACAATTAATAATTTATTTTGTATGATGGTATCAAACCCATAAAAGAGTTTGTTACAATTTCATACATCTCGTAAGTGTCTTGAACCGAACTCCGTTTGTCTTATCGAAAAACTCTTTACAATTGTAAGCTAATTATACTAATGTATGAAGTTTATAATGTACTTTTAACGGTAGTCCTTTCCTGCATATTATATTAGACTTGATATTTCGTTAATTACGAATAATAATTAATTTTGTATGATGGTATCACATCTATAAAAGAGTTTGTTACAATTTCTTATTTCTCGTAAGTTTCTTAAACCCAACTTTGTTTCTCTTGTGTTAAAACTTGTTTAAATCTTTAAGCTAAATATTAATTCGTATGAAGGTCATAATAAACTTTTAATGGTACTCATTTCCTACTTGATACTTTTGCCTTGGTATTTCGTTAAGTACCAATACTAATTTATTTCGTATGATGCATCCAAACCCATAAGAGTTTGTTAGAATTTCATACATCTCGTAAGTGTCTTGAACCGAACTCCGTTTGTCTTATCGAAAAACTCTTTTACAATTGTAAGCTAATTATACTAACGTATGAAGTTTATAATGTACTTTTAACGGTAGTCCTTTCCTGCATAATGTATTAGACTTGATATTTCGTTAATTACGAATAATAATTTATTTTGTATGATGGTATCAAACCCATAAAAGAGTTTGTTACAATTTCTTATTTCTCGTAAGTTTCTTGAACCGAACTCTGTTTCTCTTGTGTTAAAACATGTTTAAAATTTTAAGCTTAATATTAGTTCGTATGAAGTTCATAATAAACTTTTAATGGTACTCATTTGCTACTTGATACTTTTGCCTTGTTATTTTGTTAAGTACGTCTAATAATTTATTTCGTATGATGCATCCAAACCCATAAGAGTTTGTTACAATTTTGTACATCTCGTAAGTGTCTTGAACCGAACTCTGTTTGTCTTATCGAAAAACTCTTTACAATTGTAAGCTAATTATACTAACGTATGAAGTTTATAATGTACTTTTAACGGTAGTCCTTTCCTGCATATTATATTAGACTTGATATTTCGTTAATTACGAATAATAATTAATTTTGTATGATGGTATCACATCCATAAAAGAGTTTGTTACAATTTCTTATTTCTCGTAAGTTTCTTAAACCCAACTCTGTTTCTCTTGTGTTAAAACTTGTTTAAATCTTTAAGCTAAATGTTAGTTTGTATGAAGGTCATAATAAACTTTTAATGGTACTCATTTCCTACTTGATACTTTTGTCTTGGTATTTCGTTAAGTACCGATACTAATTTATTTCGTATGATGCATCCAAACCCATAAGAGTTTCTTACAATTTCATACATCTCGTAAGTGTCTTGAACCGAACTCCTTTTGTCTTATCGAAAAACTCTTTTACAATTGTAAGCTAATTATACTAACGTATGAAGGTTATAGTGTACTTTTAACGGTAGTCCTTTCCTGCATAATATATTAGACTTGATATTTCGTTAATTACAATTAATAATTTATTTTGTATGATGGTATCAAACCCATAAAAGAGTTTGTTACAATTTCATACATCTCGTAAGTGTCTTGAACCGAACTCCGTTTGTCTTATCGAAAAACACTTTACAATTGTAAGCTAATTATACTAATGTATGAAGTTTATAATGTACTTTTAACGGTAGTCCTTTCCTGCATATTATATTAGACTTGATATTTCGTTAATTACGAATAATAATTAATTTTGTATGATGGTATCACATCTATAAAAGAGTTTGTTACAATTTCTTATTTCTCGTAAGTTTCTTAAACCCAACTTTATTTCTCTTGTGTTAAAACTTGTTTAAATCTTTAAGCTAAATATTAGTTCGTATGAAGGTCATAATAAACTTTTAATGGTACTCATTTCCTACTTGATACTTTTACCTTGGTATTTCGTTAAATACCAATACTAATTTATTTCGTATGATGCATCCAAATCCATAAGAGTTTGTTAGAATTTCATACATCTCGTAAGTGTCTTGAACCGAACTCCGTTTGTCTTATCGAAAAACTCTTTTACAATTGTAAGCTAATTATACTAACGTATGAAGTTTATAATGTACTTTTAACGGTAGTCCTTTCCTGCATAATGTATTAGACTTGATATTTCGTTAATTACGAATAATAATTTATTTTGTATGATGGTATCAAACCCATAAAAGAGTTTGTTACAATTTCTTATTTCTCGTAAGTTTCTTGAACCGAACTCTGTTTCTCTTGTGTTAAAACTTGTTTAAAATTTTAAGCTTAATATTAGTTCGTATGAAGTTCATAATAAACTTTTAATGGTACTCATTTCCTACTTGATACTTTTGCCTTGGTATTTTGTTAAGTACGTATAATAATTTATTTCGTATGATGCATCGAAACCCATAAGAGTTTGTTACAATTTCATATATCTAGTAAGTGTCTTGAACCTAACTCCGTTTGTCTTATCGTAAAACTCTTTTACAAATGTAAGCTAAATATACTAACGTATGAAGTTTATAATGTACTTTTAACGGTAGTCCTTTCCTGCATATTATATTAGACTTGATATTTCGTTAATTACGAATAATAATTAATTTTGTATGATGGTATCACATCTATAAAAGAGTTTGTTACAATTTCTTATTTCTCGTAAGTTTCTTAAACCCAACTTTATTTCTCTTGTGTTAAAACTTGTTTAAATCTTTAAGCTAAATATTAGTTCGTATGAAGTTCATAATAAAGTTTTAATGGTACTCATTTCCTACTTGGTACTTTTGCCTTGGTATTTCGTTAAGTACCAATACTAATTTATTTCGTATGATGCATCTAAACCCATAAGAGTTTGTTACAATTTCATACATCTCGTAAGTGTCTTGAACCGAACTCCTTTTGTCTTATCGAAAATCTCTTTTACAATTGTAGGCTAATTATACTAACGTATGAAGGTTATAGTGTACTTTTAACGGTAGTCCTTTCCTGCATAATATATTAGACTTGATATTTCGTTAATTACAATTAATAATTTATTTTGTATGATGGTATCAAACCCATAAAAGAGTTTGTTACAATTTCATACATCTCGTAAGTGTCTTGAACCGAACTCCGTTTGTCTTATCGAAAAACACTTTACAATTGTAAGCTAATTATACTAATGTATGAAGTTTATAATGTACTTTTAACGGTAGTCCTTTCCTGCATATTATATTAGACTTGATATTTCGTTAATTACGAATAATAATTAATTTTGTATGATGGTATCACATCTATAAAAGAGTTTGTTACAATTTCTTATTTCTCGTAAGTTTCTTAAACCCAACTTTGTTTCTCTTGTGTTAAAACTTGTTTAAATCTTTAAGATAAATATTAGTTCGTATGAAGGTCATAATAAACTTTTAATGGTACTCATTTCCTACTTGATACTTTTACCTTGGTATTTCGTTAAGTACCAATACTAATTTATTTCGTATGATGCATCCAAATCCATAAGAGTTTGTTAGAATTTCATACATCTCGTAAGTGTCTTGAACCGAACTCCGTTTGTCTTATCGAAAAACTCTTTTACAATTGTAAGCCAATTATACTAACGTATGAAGTTTATAATGTACTTTTAACGGTAGTCCTTTCCTGCATAATGTATTAGACTTGATATTTCGTTAATTACGAATAATAATTAATTTTGTATGATGGTATCAAACCCATAAAAGAGTTTGTTACAATTTCTTATTTCTCGTAAGTTTCTTGAACCGAACTCTGTTTCTCTTGTGTTAAAACTTGTTTAAAATTTTAAGCTTAATATTAGTTCGTATGAAGTTCATAATAAACTTTTAATGGTACTCATTTCCTACTTGATACTTTTGCCTTGGTATTTTGTTAAGTACGTATAATAATTTATTTCGTATGATGCATCGAAACCCATAAGAGTTTGTTACAATTTCATATATCTAGTAAGTGTCTTGAACCTAACTCCGTTTGTCTTATCGTAAAACTCTTTTACAAATGTAAGCTAAATATACTAACGTATGAAGTTTATAATGTACTTTTAACGGTAGTCCTTTCCTGCATATTATATTAGACTTGATATTTCGTTAATTACGAATAATAGTTAATTTTGTATGATGGTATCACATCCATAAAAGAGTTTGTTACAATTTCTTATTTCTCGTAAGTTTCTTAAACCCAACTCTGTTTCTCTTGTGTTAAAACTTGTTTAAATCTTTAAGCTAAATGTTAGTTCGTATGAAGGTCATAATAAACTTTTAATGGTACTCATTTCCTACTTGATACTTTTGCCTTGGTATTTCGTTAAGTACCGATACTAATTTATTTCGTATGATGCATCCAAACCCATAAGAGTTTCTTACAATTTCATACATCTCGTAAGTGTCTTGAATCGAACTCCTTTTGTCTTATCGAAAAACTCTTTTACAATTGTAAGCTAATTATACTAACGTATGAAGGTTATAATGTACTTTTAACGGTAGACCTTTCCTGCATAATATATTAGACTTGATATTTCGTTAATTACAATTAATAATTTATTTTGTATGATGGTATCAAACCCATAAAAGAGTTTGTTACAATTTCATACATCTCGTAAGTGTCTTGAACCGAACTCCGTTTGTCTTATCGAATAACTCTTTACAATTGTAAGCTACTTATACTAATGTATGAAGTTTATAATGTACTTTTAACGGTAGTCCTTTCCTGCATATTATATTAGACTTGATATTTCGTTAATTACGAATAATAATTAATTTTGTACGATGGTATCACATCCATAAAAGAGTTTGTTACAATTTCTTATTTCTCGTAAGTTTCTTAAACCCAACTCTGTTTCTCTTGTGTTAAAACTTGTTTAAATCTTTAAGCTAAATGTTAGTTCGTATGAAGGTCATAATTAACTTTTAATGGTACTCATTTCCTACTTGATACTTTTGCCTTGGTATTTCGTTAAGTACCGATACTAATTTATTTCGTATGATGCATCCAAACCCATAAGAGTTTCTTACAATTTCATACATCTCGTAAGTGTCTTGAACCGAACTCCTTTTGTCTTATCGAAAAACTCTTTTACAATTGTAAGCTAATTATACTAACGTATGAAGGTTATAATGTACTTTTAACGCTAGTCCTTTCCCGCATAATATATTAGACTTGATATTTCGTTAATTACAATTAATAATTTATTTTGTATGATGGTATCAAACCCATAAAAGAGTTTGTTACAATTTCATACATCTCGTAAGTGTCTTGAACCGAACTCCGTTTGTCTTATCGAAAAACTCTTTTACAATTGTAAGCTAATTATACTAACGTATGAAGGTTATAATGTACTTTTAACGGTAGTCCTTTCCTGCATAATATATTAGGCTTGATATTTCGTTAATTACAATTAATAATTTATTTTGTATGATGGTATCAAACCCATAAAAGAGTTTGTTACAATTTCATACATCTCGTAAGTGTCTTGAACCGAACTCCGTTTGTCTTATCGAAAAACTCTTTACAATTGTAAGATAATTATACTAATGTATGAAGTTTATAATGTACTTTTAACGGTAGTCCTTTTCTGTATATTATATTAGACTTGATATTTCGTTAATTACGAATAATCATTAATTTTGTATGATGGTATCACATCTATAAAAGAGTTTGTTACAATTTCTTATTTCTCGTAAGTTTCTTAAACCCAACTTTGTTTCTCTTGTGTTAAAACTTGTTTAAATCTTTAAGCTAAATATTAGTTCGTATGAAGGTCATAATAAACTTTTAATGGTACTCATTTCCTACTTGATACTTTTGCCTTGGTATTTCGTTAAGTACCAATACTAATTTATTTCGTATGATGCATCCAAACCCATAAGAGTTTGTTAGAATTTCATACATCTCGTAAGTGTCTTGAACCGAACTCCGTTTGTCTTATCGAAAAACTCTTTTACAATTGTAAGCTAATTATACTAACGTATGAAGTTTATAATGTACTTTTAACGGTAGTCCTTTCCTGCATAATGTATTAGACTTGATATTTCGTTAATTACGAATAATAATTTATTTTGTATGATGGTATCAAACCCATAAAAGAGTTTGTTACAATTTCTTATTTCTCGTAAGTTTCTTGAACCGAACTCTGTTTCTCTTGTGTTAAAACTTGTTTAAAATTTTAAGCTTAATATTAGTTCGTATGAAGTTCATAATAAACTTTTAATGGTACTCATTTCCTACTTGATACTTTTGCCTTGGTATTTTGTTAAGTACGTATAATAATTTATTTCGTATGATGCATCGAAACCCATAAGAGTTTGTTACAATTTCATATATCTAGTAAGTGTCTTGAACCTAACTCCGTTTGTCTTATCGAAAACTCTTTTACAAATGTAAGCTAAATATACTAACGTATGAAGTTTATAATGTACTTTTAACGGTAGTCCTTTCCTGCATATTATATTATACTTGATATTTCGTTAATTACGAATAATAATTAATTTTGTATGATGGTATCACATCCATAAAAGAGTTTGTTACAATTTCTTATTTCTCGTAAGTTTCATAAACCCAACTCTGTTTCTCTTGTGTTAAAACTTATTTAAATCTTTAAGCTTAATATTAGTTCGTATGAAGTTCATAATAAAGTTTTAATGGTACTCATTTCCTACTTGATACTTTTGCCTTGGTATTTCGTTAAGTACCAATACTAATTTATTTCGTATGATGCATCTAAACCCATAAGAGTTTATTACAATTTCATACATCTCGTAAGTGTCTTGAACCGAACTCCTTTTGTCTTATCGAAAATCTCTTTTACAATTGTAGGCTAATTATACTAACGTATGAAGGTTATAATGTACTTTTAACGGTAGTCCTTTCCTGCATAATATATTAGACTTGATATTTCGTTAATTACAATTAATAATTTATTTTGTATGATGGTATCAAACCCATAAAAGAGTTTGTTACAATTTCATACATCTCGTAAGTGTCTTGAACCGAACTCCGTTTGTCTTATCGAAAAACTCTTTACAATTGTAAGCTAATTATACTAATGTATGAAGTTTATAATGTACTTTTAACGGTAGTCCTTTCCTGCATATTATATTAGACTTGATATTTCGTTAATTACGAATAATAATTAATTTTGTATGATGGTATCACATCCATAAAAGTGTTTGTTACAATTTCTTATTTCTCGTAAGTTTCTTAAACCCAACTCTGTTTCTCTTGTGTTAAAACTTGTTTAAATCTTTAAGCTAAATGTTAGTTTGTATGAAGGTCATAATAAACTTTTAATGGTACTCATTTCCTACTTGATACTTTTGCCTTGGTATTTCGTTAAGTACCGATACTAATTTATTTCGTATGATGCATCCAAACCCATAAGAGTTTCTTACAATTTCATACATCTCGTAAGTGTCTTGAACCGAACTCCTTTTGTCTTATCGAAAAACTCTTTTACAATTGTAAGCTAATTATACTAACGTATGAAGGTTATAGTGTACTTTTAACGGTAGTCCTTTCCTGCATAATATATTAGACTTGATATTTCGTTAATTACAATTAATAATTTATTTTGTATGATGGTATCAAACCCATAAAAGAGTTTGTTACAATTTCATACATCTCGTAAGTGTCTTGAACCGAACTCCGTTTGTCTTATCGAAAAACTCTTTACAATTGTAAGCTAATTATACTAATGTATGAAGTTTATAATGTACTTTTAACGGTAGTCCTTTCCTGCATATTATATTAGACTTGATATTTCGTTAATTACGAATAATAATTAATTTTGTATGATGGTATCACATCTATAAAAGAGTTTGTTACAATTTCTTATTTCTCGTAAGTTTCTTAAACCCAACTTTGTTTCTCTTGTGTTAAAACTTGTTTAAATCTTTAAGCTAAATATTAATTCGTATGAAGGTCATAATAAACTTTTAATGGTACTCATTTCCTACTTGATACTTTTGCCTTGGTATTTCGTTAAGTACCAATACTAATTTATTTCGTATGATGCATCCAAACCCATAAGAGTTTGTTAGAATTTCATACATCTCGTAAGTGTCTTGAACCGAACTCCGTTTGTCTTATCGAAAAACTCTTTTACAATTGTAAGCTAATTATACTAACGTATGAAGTTTATAATGTACTTTTAACGGTAGTCCTTTCCTGCATAATGTATTAGACTTGATATTTCGTTAATTACGAATAATAATTTATTTTGTATGATGGTATCAAACCCATAAAAGAGTTTGTTACAATTTCTTATTTCTCGTAAGTTTCTTGAACCGAACTCTGTTTCTCTTGTGTTAAAACATGTTTAAAATTTTAAGCTTAATATTAGTTCGTATGAAGTTCATAATAAACTTTTAATGGTACTCATTTGCTACTTGATACTTTTGCCTTGTTATTTTGTTAAGTACGTCTAATAATTTATTTCGTATGATGCATCCAAACCCATAAGAGTTTGTTACAATTTTGTACATCTCGTAAGTGTCTTGAACCGAACTCTGTTTGTCTTATCGAAAAACTCTTTACAATTGTAAGCTAATTATACTAACGTATGAAGTTTATAATGTACTTTTAACGGTAGTCCTTTCCTGCATATTATATTAGACTTGATATTTCGTTAATTACGAATAATAATTAATTTTGTATGATGGTATCACATCCATAAAAGAGTTTGTTACAATTTCTTATTTCTCGTAAGTTTCTTAAACCCAACTCTGTTTCTCTTGTGTTAAAACTTGTTTAAATCTTTAAGCTAAATGTTAGTTTGTATGAAGGTCATAATAAACTTTTAATGGTACTCATTTCCTACTTGATACTTTTGTCTTGGTATTTCGTTAAGTACCGATACTAATTTATTTCGTATGATGCATCCAAACCCATAAGAGTTTCTTACAATTTCATACATCTCGTAAGTGTCTTGAACCGAACTCCTTTTGTCTTATCGAAAAACTCTTTTACAATTGTAAGCTAATTATACTAACGTATGAAGGTTATAGTGTACTTTTAACGGTAGTCCTTTCCTGCATAATATATTAGACTTGATATTTCGTTAATTACAATTAATAATTTATTTTGTATGATGGTATCAAACCCATAAAAGAGTTTGTTACAATTTCATACATCTCGTAAGTGTCTTGAACCGAACTCCGTTTGTCTTATCGAAAAACACTTTACAATTGTAAGCTAATTATACTAATGTATGAAGTTTATAATGTACTTTTAACGGTAGTCCTTTCCTGCATATTATATTAGACTTGATATTTCGTTAATTACGAATAATAATTAATTTTGTATGATGGTATCACATCTATAAAAGAGTTTGTTACAATTTCTTATTTCTCGTAAGTTTCTTAAACCCAACTTTATTTCTCTTGTGTTAAAACTTGTTTAAATCTTTAAGCTAAATATTAGTTCGTATGAAGGTCATAATAAACTTTTAATGGTACTCATTTCCTACTTGATACTTTTACCTTGGTATTTCGTTAAATACCAATACTAATTTATTTCGTATGATGCATCCAAATCCATAAGAGTTTGTTAGAATTTCATACATCTCGTAAGTGTCTTGAACCGAACTCCGTTTGTCTTATCGAAAAACTCTTTTACAATTGTAAGCTAATTATACTAACGTATGAAGTTTATAATGTACTTTTAACGGTAGTCCTTTCCTGCATAATGTATTAGACTTGATATTTCGTTAATTACGAATAATAATTTATTTTGTATGATGGTATCAAACCCATAAAAGAGTTTGTTACAATTTCTTATTTCTCGTAAGTTTCTTGAACCGAACTCTGTTTCTCTTGTGTTAAAACTTGTTTAAAATTTTAAGCTTAATATTAGTTCGTATGAAGTTCATAATAAACTTTTAATGGTACTCATTTCCTACTTGATACTTTTGCCTTGGTATTTTGTTAAGTACGTATAATAATTTATTTCGTATGATGCATCGAAACCCATAAGAGTTTGTTACAATTTCATATATCTAGTAAGTGTCTTGAACCTAACTCCGTTTGTCTTATCGTAAAACTCTTTTACAAATGTAAGCTAAATATACTAACGTATGAAGTTTATAATGTACTTTTAACGGTAGTCCTTTCCTGCATATTATATTAGACTTGATATTTCGTTAATTACGAATAATAATTAATTTTGTATGATGGTATCACATCCATAAAAGAGTTTGTTACAATTTCTTATTTCTCGTAAGTTTCTTAAACCCAACTCTGTTTCTCTTGTGTTAAAACTTATTTAAATCTTTAAGCTTAATATTAGTTCGTATGAAGTTCATAATAAAGTTTTAATGGTACTCATTTCCTACTTGGTACTTTTGCCTTGGTATTTCGTTAAGTACCAATACTAATTTATTTCGTATGATGCATCTAAACCCATAAGAGTTTGTTACAATTTCATACATCTCGTAAGTGTCTTGAACCGAACTCCTTTTGTCTTATCGAAAATCTCTTTTACAATTGTAGGCTAATTATACTAACGTATGAAGGTTATAGTGTACTTTTAACGGTAGTCCTTTCCTGCATAATATATTAGACTTGATATTTCGTTAATTACAATTAATAATTTATTTTGTATGATGGTATCAAACCCATAAAAGAGTTTGTTACAATTTCATACATCTCGTAAGTGTCTTGAACCGAACTCCGTTTATCTTATCGAAAAACACTTTACAATTGTAAGCTAATTATACTAATGTATGAAGTTTATAATGTACTTTTAACGGTAGTCCTTTCCTGCATATTATATTAGACTTGATATTTCGTTAATTACGAATAATAATTAATTTTGTATGATGGTATCACATCTATAAAAGAGTTTGTTACAATTTCTTATTTCTCGTAAGTTTCTTAAACCCAACTTTGTTTCTCTTGTGTTAAAACTTGTTTAAATCTTTAAGCTAAATATTAGTTCGTATGAAGGTCATAATAAACTTTTAATGGTACTCATTTCCTACTTGATACTTTTACCTTGGTATTTCGTTAAGTACCAATACTAATTTATTTCGTATGATGCATCCAAATCCATAAGAGTTTGTTAGAATTTCATACATCTCGTAAGTGTCTTGAACCGAACTCCGTTTGTCTTATCGAAAAACTCTTTTACAATTGTAAGCTAATTATACTAACGTATGAAGTTTATAATGTACTTTTAACGGTAGTCCTTTCCTGCATAATGTATTAGACTTGATATTTCGTTAATTACGAATAATAATTTATTTTGTATGATGGTATCAAACCCATAAAAGAGTTTGTTACAATTTCTTATTTCTCGTAAGTTTCTTGAACCGAACTCTGTTTCTCTTGTGTTAAAACTTGTTTAAAATTTTAAGCTTAATATTAGTTCGTATGAAGTTCATAATAAACTTTTAATGGTACTCATTTCCTACTTGATACTTTTGCCTTGGTATTTTGTTAAGTACGTATAATAATTTATTTCGTATGCTGCATCGAAACCCATAAGAGTTTGTTACAATTTCATATATCTAGTAAGTGTCTTGAACCTAACTCCGTTTGTCTTATCGTAAAACTCTTTTACAAATGTAAGCTAAATATACTAACGTATGAAGTTTATAATGTACTTTTAACGGTAGTCCTTTCCTGCATATTATATTAGACTTGATATTTCGTTAATTACGAATAATAATTAATTTTGTATGATGGTATCACATCCATAAAAGAGTTTGTTACAATTTCTTATTTCTCGTAAGTTTCTTAAACCCAACTCTGTTTCTCTTGTGTTAAAACTTGTTTAAATCTTTAAGCTAAATGTTAGTTTGTATGAAGGTCATAATAAACTTTTAATGGTACTCATTTCCTACTTGATACTTTTGTCTTGGTATTTCGTTAAGTACCGATACTAATTTATTTCGTATGATGCATCCAAACCCATAAGAGTTTCTTACAATTTCATACATCTCGTAAGTGTCTTGAACCGAACTCCTTTTGTCTTATCGAAAAACTCTTTTACAATTGTAAGCTAATTATACTAACGTATGAAGGTTATAGTGTACTTTTAACGGTAGTCCTTTCCTGCATAATATATTAGACTTGATATTTCGTTAATTACAATTAATAATTTATTTTGTATGATGGTATCAAACCCATAAAAGAGTTTGTTACAATTTCATACATCTCGTAAGTGTCTTGAACCGAACTCCGTTTGTCTTATCGAAAAACACTTTACAATTGTAAGCTAATTATACTAATGTATGAAGTTTATAATGTACTTTTAACGGTAGTCCTTTCCTGCATATTATATTAGACTTGATATTTCGTTAATTACGAATAATAATTAATTTTGTATGATGGTATCACATCTATAAAAGAGTTTGTTACAATTTCTTATTTCTCGTAAGTTTCTTAAACCCAACTTTATTTCTCTTGTGTTAAAACTTGTTTAAATCTTTAAGCTAAATATTAGTTCGTATGAAGGTCATAATAAACTTTTAATGGTACTCATTTCCTACTTGATACTTTTACCTTGGTATTTCGTTAAATACCAATACTAATTTATTTCGTATGATGCATCCAAATCCATAAGAGTTTGTTAGAATTTCATACATCTCGTAAGTGTCTTGAACCGAACTCCGTTTGTCTTATCGAAAAACTCTTTTACAATTGTAAGCTAATTATACTAACGTATGAAGTTTATAATGTACTTTTAACGGTAGTCCTTTCCTGCATAATGTATTAGACTTGATATTTCGTTAATTACGAATAATAATTTATTTTGTATGATGGTATCAAACCCATAAAAGAGTTTGTTACAATTTCTTATTTCTCGTAAGTTTCTTGAACCGAACTCTGTTTCTCTTGTGTTAAAACTTGTTTAAAATTTTAAGCTTAATATTAGTTCGTATGAAGTTCATAATAAACTTTTAATGGTACTCATTTCCTACTTGATACTTTTGCCTTGGTATTTTGTTAAGTACGTATAATAATTTATTTCGTATGATGCATCGAAACCCATAAGAGTTTGTTACAATTTCATATATCTAGTAAGTGTCTTGAACCTAACTCCGTTTGTCTTATCGTAAAACTCTTTTACAAATGTAAGCTAAATATACTAACGTATGAAGTTTATAATGTACTTTTAACGGTAGTCCTTTCCTGCATATTATATTAGACTTGATATTTCGTTAATTACGAATAATAATTAATTTTGTATGATGGTATCACATCCATAAAAGAGTTTGTTACAATTTCTTATTTCTCGTAAGTTTCTTAAACCCAACTCTGTTTCTCTTGTGTTAAAACTTATTTAAATCTTTAAGCTTAATATTAGTTCGTATGAAGTTCATAATAAAGTTTTAATGGTACTCATTTCCTACTTGGTACTTTTGCCTTGGTATTTCGTTAAGTACCAATACTAATTTATTTCGTATGATGCATCTAAACCCATAAGAGTTTGTTACAATTTCATACATCTCGTAAGTGTCTTGAACCGAACTCCTTTTGTCTTATCGAAAATCTCTTTTACAATTGTAGGCTAATTATACTAACGTATGAAGGTTATAGTGTACTTTTAACGGTAGTCCTTTCCTGCATAATATATTAGACTTGATATTTCGTTAATTACAATTAATAATTTATTTTGTATGATGGTATCAAACCCATAAAAGAGTTTGTTACAATTTCATACATCTCGTAAGTGTCTTGAACCGAACTCCGTTTGTCTTATCGAAAAACACTTTACAATTGTAAGCTAATTATACTAATGTATGAAGTTTATAATGTACTTTTAACGGTAGTCCTTTCCTGCATATTATATTAGACTTGATATTTCGTTAATTACGAATAATAATTAATTTTGTATGATGGTATCACATCTATAAAAGAGTTTGTTACAATTTCTTATTTCTCGTAAGTTTCTTAAACCCAACTTTGTTTCTCTTGTGTTAAAACTTGTTTAAATCTTTAAGCTAAATATTAGTTCGTATGAAGGTCATAATAAACTTTTAATGGTACTCATTTCCTACTTGATACTTTTACCTTGGTATTTCGTTAAGTACCAATACTAATTTATTTCGTATGATGCATCCAAATCCATAAGAGTTTGTTAGAATTTCATACATCTCGTAAGTGTCTTGAACCGAACTCCGTTTGTCTTATCGAAAAACTCTTTTACAATTGTAAGCTAATTATACTAACGTATGAAGTTTATAATGTACTTTTAACGGTAGTCCTTTCCTGCATAATGTATTAGACTTGATATTTCGTTAATTACGAATAATAATTTATTTTGTATGATGGTATCAAACCCATAAAAGAGTTTGTTACAATTTCTTATTTCTCGTAAGTTTCTTGAACCGAACTCTGTTTCTCTTGTGTTAAAACTTGTTTAAAATTTTAAGCTTAATATTAGTTCGTATGAAGTTCATAATAAACTTTTAATGGTACTCATTTCCTACTTGATACTTTTGCCTTGGTATTTTGTTAAGTACGTATAATAATTTATTTCGTATGATGCATCGAAACCCATAAGAGTTTGTTACAATTTCATATATCTAGTAAGTGTCTTGAACCTAACTCCGTTTGTCTTATCGTAAAACTCTTTTACAAATGTAAGCTAAATATACTAACGTATGAAGTTTATAATGTACTTTTAACGGTAGTCCTTTCCTGCATATTATATTAGACTTGATATTTCGTTAATTACGAATAATAATTAATTTTGTATGATGGTATCACATCCATAAAAGAGTTTGTTACAATTTCTTATTTCTCGTAAGTTTCTTAAACCCAACTCTGTTTCTCTTGTGTTAAAACTTATTTAAATCTTTAAGCTTAATATTAGTTCGTATGAAGTTCATAATAAAGTTTTAATGGTACTCATTTCCTACTTGGTACTTTTGCCTTGGTATTTCGTTAAGTACCAATACTAATTTATTTCGTATGATGCATCTAAACCCATAAGAGTTTGTTACAATTTCATACATCTCGTAAGTGTCTTGAACCGAACTCCTTTTGTCTTATCGAAAATCTCTTTTACAATTGTAGGCTAATTATACTAACGTATGAAGGTTATAATGTACTTTTAACGGTAGTCCTTTCCTGCATAATATATTAGACTTGATATTTTGTTAATTACAATTAATAATTTATTTTGTATGATGGTATCAAACCCATAAAAGAATTTGTTACAATTTCATACATCTCGTAAGTGTCTTGAACCGAACTCTGTTTGTCTTATCGAAAAACTCTTTACAATTGTAAGCTAATTATAGTAACGTATGAAGTTTATTATGTACTTTTAACGGTAGTCCTTTCCTGCATATTATATTAGACTTGATATTTCGTTAATTACGAATAATAATTAATTTTGTATGATGGTATCACATCTATAAAAGAGTTTGTTACAATTTCTTATTTCTCGTAAGTTTCTTAAACCCAACTTTGTTTCTCTTGTGTTAAAACTTGTTTAAATCTTTAAGCTAAATATTAGTTCGTATGAAGGTTATAATAAACTTTTAATGGTACTCATTTCCTACTTGATACTTTTACCTTGGTATTTCGTTAAGTACCAATACTAATTTATTTCGTATGATGCATCCAAACCCATAAGAGTTTGTTAGAATTTCATACATCTCGTAAGTGTCTTGAACCGAACTCCGTTTGTCTTATCGAAAAACTCTTTTACAATTGTAAGCTAATTATACTAACGTATGAAGTTTATAATGTACTTTTAACGGTAGTCCTTTCCTGCATAATGTATTAGACTTGATATTTCGTTAATTACGAATAATAATTTATTTTGTATGATGGTATCAAACCCATAAAAGAGTTTGTTACAATTTCTTATTTCTCGTAAGTTTCTTGAACCGAACTCTGTTTCTCTTGTGTTAAAACTTGTTTAAAATTTTAAGCTTAATATTAGTTCGTATGAAGTTCATAATAAACTTTTAATGGTACTCATTTCCTACTTGATACTTTTGCCTTGGTATTTTGTTAAGTACGTATAATAATTTATTTCGTATGATGCATCGAAACTCATAAGAGTTTGTTACAATTTCATATATCTAGTAAGTGTCTTGAACCTAACTCTGTTTGTCTTATCGTAAAACTCTTTTACAAATGTAAGCTAAATATACTAACGTATGAAGTTTATAATGTACTTTTAACGGTAGTCCTTTCCTGCATATTATATTAGACTTGATATTTCGTTAATTACGAATAATAATTAATTTTGTATGATGGTATCACATCCATAAAAGAGTTTGTTACAATTTCTTATTTCTCGTAAGTTTCTTAAACCCAACTCTGTTTCTCTTGTGTTAAAACTTATTTAAATCTTTAAGCTTAATATTAGTTCGTATGAAGTTCATAATAAAGTTTTAATGGTACTCATTTCCTACTTGGTACTTTTGCCTTGGTATTTCGTTAAGTACCAATACTAATTTATTTCGTATGATGCATCTAAACCCATAAGAGTTTGTTACAATTTCATACATCTCGTAAGTGTCTTGAACCGAACTCCTTTTGTCTTATCGAAAATCTCTTTTACAATTGTAGGCTAAATATACTAACGTATGAAGGTTATAATGTACTTTTAACGGTAGTCCTTTCCTGCATAATATATTAGACTTGATATTTTGTTAATTACAATTAATAATTTATTTTGTATGATGGTATCAAACCCATAAAAGAGTTTGTTACAATTTCATACATCTCGTAAGTGTCTTGAACCGAACTCTGTTTGTCTTATCGAAAAACTCTTTACAATTGTAAGCTAATTATAGTAACGTATGAAGTTTATTATGTACTTTTAACGGTAGTCCTTTCCTGCATATTATATTAGACTTGATATTTCGTTAATTACGAATAATAATTAATTTTGTATGATGGTATCACATCTATAAAAGAGTTTGTTACAATTTCTTATTTCTCGTAAGTTTCTTAAACCCAACTTTGTTTCTCTTGTGTTAAAACTTGTTTAAATCTTTAAGCTAAATATTAGTTCGTATGAAGGTCATAATAAACTTTTAATGGTACTCATTTCCTACTTGATACTTTTACCTTGGTATTTCGTTAAGTACCAATACTAATTTATTTCGTATGATGCATCCAAACCCATAAGAGTTTGTTAGAATTTCATACATCTCGTAAGTGTCTTGAACCGAACTCCGTTTGTCTTATCGAAAAACTCTTTTACAATTGTAAGCTAATTATACTAACGTATGAAGTTTATAATGTACTTTTAACGGTAGTCCTTTCCTGCATAATGTATTAGACTTGATATTTCGTTAATTACGAATAATAATTTATTTTGTATGATGGTATCAAACCCATAAAAGAGTTTGTTACAATTTCTTATTTCTCGTAAGTTTCTTGAACCGAACTCTGTTTCTCTTGTGTTAAAACTTGTTTAAAATTTTAAGCTTAATATTAGTTCGTATGAAGTTCATAATAAACTTTTAATGGTACTCATTTCCTACTTGATACTTTTGCCTTGGTATTTTGTTAAGTACGTATAATAATTTATTTCGTATGATGCATCGAAACTCATAAGAGTTTGTTACAATTTCATATATCTAGTAAGTGTCTTGAACCTAACTCTGTTTGTCTTATCGTAAAACTCTTTTACAAATGTAAGCTAAATATACTAACGTATGAAGTTTATAATGTACTTTTAACGGTAGTCCTTTCCTGCATATTATATTAGACTTGATATTTCGTTAATTACGAATAATAATTAATTTTGTATGATGGTATCACATCCATAAAAGAGTTTGTTACAATTTCTTATTTCTCGTAAGTTTCTTAAACCCAACTCTGTTTCTCTTGTGTTAAAACTTATTTAAATCTTTAAGCTTAATATTAGTTCGTATGAAGTTCATAATAAAGTTTTAATGGTACTCATTTCCTACTTGGTACTTTTGCCTTGGTATTTCGTTAAGTACCAATACTAATTTATTTCGTATGATGCATCTAAACCCATAAGAGTTTGTTACAATTTCATACATCTCGTAAGTGTCTTGAACCGAACTCCTTTTGTCTTATCGAAAATCTCTTTTACAATTGTAGGCTAATTATACTAACGTATGAAGGTTATAATGTACTTTTAACGGTAGTCCTTTCCTGCATAATATATTAGACTTGATATTTTGTTAATTACAATTAATAATTTATTTTGTATGATGGTATCAAACCCATAAAAGAGTTTGTTACAATTTCATACATCTCGTAAGTGTCTTGAACCGAACTCTGTTTGTCTTATCGAAAAACTCTTTACAATTGTAAGCTAATGATAGTAACGTATGAAGTTTATTATGTACTTTTAACGGTAGTCCTTTCCTGCATATTATATTAGACTTGATATTTCGTTAATTACGAATAATAATTAATTTTGTATGATGGTATCACATCTATAAAAGAGTTTGTTACAATTTCTTATTTCTCGTAAGTTTCTTAAACCCAACTTTGTTTCTCTTGTGTTAAAACTTGTTTAAATCTTTAAGCTAAATATTAGTTCGTATGAAGGTCATAATAAACTTTTAATGGTACTCATTTCCTACTTGATACTTTTACCTTGGTATTTCGTTAAGTACCAATACTAATTTATTTCGTATGATGCATCCAAACCCATAAGAGTTTGTTAGAATTTCATACATCTCGTAAGTGTCTTGAACCGAACTCCGTTTGTCTTATCGAAAAACTCTTTTACAATTGTAAGCTAATTATACTAACGTATGAAGTTTATAATGTACTTTTAACGGTAGTCCTTTCCTGCATAATGTATTAGACTTGATATTTCGTTAATTACGAATAATAATTTATTTTGTATGATGGTATCAAACCCATAAAAGAGTTTGTTACAATTTCTTATTTCTCGTAAGTTTCTTGAACCGAACTCTGTTTCTCTTGTGTTAAAACTTGTTTAAAATTTTAAGCTTAATATTAGTTCGTATGAAGTTCATAATAAACTTTTAATGGTACTCATTTCCTACTTGATACTTTTGCCTTGGTATTTTGTTAAGTACGTATAATAATTTATTTCGTATGATGCATCGAAACTCATAAGAGTTTGTTACAATTTCATATATCTAGTAAGCGTCTTGAACCTAACTCCGTTTGTCTTATCGTAAAACTCTTTTACAAATGTAAGCTAAATATACTAACGTATGAAGTTTATAATGTACTTTTAACGGTAGTCCTTTCCTGCATATTATATTAGACTTGATATTTCGTTAATTACGAATAATAATTAATTTTGTATGATGGTATCACATCCATAAAAGAGTTTGTTACAATTTCTTATTTCTCGTAAGTTTCTTAAACCCAACTCTGTTTCTCTTGTGTTAAAACTTATTTAAATCTTTAAGCTTAATATTAGTTCGTATGAAGTTCATAATAAAGTTTTAATGGTACTCATTTCCTACTTGGTACTTTTGCCTTGGTATTTCGTTAAGTACCAATACTAATTTATTTCGTATGATGCATCTAAACCCATAAGAGTTTGTTACAATTTCATACATCTCGTAAGTGTCTTGAACCGAACTCCTTTTGTCTTATCGAAAATCTCTTTTACAATTGTAGGCTAATTATACTAACGTATGAAGGTTATAATGTACTTTTAACGGTAGTCCTTTCCTGCATAATATATTAGACTTGATATTTTGTTAATTACAATTAATAATTTATTTTGTATGATGGTATCAAACCCATAAAAGAGTTTGTTACAATTTCATACATCTCGTAAGTGTCTTGAACCGAACTCTGTTTGTCTTATCGAAAAACTCTTTACAATTGTAAGCTAATTATAGTAACGTATGAAGTTTATTATGTACTTTTAACGGTAGTCCTTTCCTGCATATTATATTAAACTTGATATTTCGTTAATTACGAATAATAATTAATTTTGTATGATGGTATCACATCTATAAAAGAGTTTGTTACAATTTCTTATTTCTCGTAAGTTTCTTAAACCCAACTTTGTTTCTCTTGTGTTAAAACTTGTTTAAATCTTTAAGCTAAATATTAGTTCGTATGAAGGTCATAATAAACTTTTAATGGTACTCATTTCCTACTTGATACTTTTACCTTGGTATTTCGTTAAGTACCAATACTAATTTATTTCGTATGATGCATCCAAACCCATAAGAGTTTGTTAGAATTTCATACATCTCGTAAGTGTCTTGAACCGAACTCCGTTTGTATTATCGAAAAACTCTTTTACAATTGTAAGCTAATTATACTAACGTATGAAGTTTATAATGTACTTTTAACGGTAGTCCTTTCCTGCATAATGTATTAGACTTGATATTTCGTTAATTACGAATAATAATTTATTTTGTATGATGGTATCAAACCCATAAAAGAGTTTGTTACAATTTCTTATTTCTCGTAAGTTTCTTGAACCGAACTCTGTTTCTCTTGTGTTAAAACTTGTTTAAAATTTTAAGCTTAATATTAGTTCGTATGAAGTTCATAATAAACTTTTAATGGTACTCATTTCCTACTTGATACTTTTGCCTTGGTATTTTGTTAAGTACGTATAATAATTTATTTCGTATGATGCATCGAAACTCATAAGAGTTTGTTACAATTTCATATATCTAGTAAGCGTCTTGAACCTAACTCCGTTTGTCTTATCGTAAAACTCTTTTACAAATGTAAGCTAAATATACTAACGTATGAAGTTTATAATGTACTTTTAACGGTAGTCCTTTCCTGCATATTATATTAGACTTGATATTTCGTTAATTACGAATAATAATTAATTTTGTATGATGGTATCACATCCATAAAAGAGTTTGTTACAATTTCTTATTTCTCGTAAGTTTCTTAAACCCAACTCTGTTTCTCTTGTGTTAAAACTTATTTAAATCTTTAAGCTTAATATTAGTTCGTATGAAGTTCATAATAAAGTTTTAATGGTACTCATTTCCTACTTGGTACTTTTGCCTTGGTATTTCGTTAAGTACCAATACTAATTTATTTCGTATGATGCATCTAAACCCATAAGAGTTTGTTACAATTTCATACATCTCGTAAGTGTCTTGAACCGAACTCCTTTTGTCTTATCGAAAATCTCTTTTACAATTGTAGGCTAATTATACTAACGTATGAAGGTTATAATGTACTTTTAACGGTAGTCCTTTCCTGCATAATATATTAGACTTGATATTTTGTTAATTACAATTAATAATTTATTTTGTATGATGGTATCAAACCCATAAAAGAGTTTGTTACAATTTCATACATCTCGTAAGTGTCTTGAACCGAACTCTGTTTGTCTTATCGAAAAACTCTTTACAATTGTAAGCTAATTATAGTAACGTATGAAGTTTATTATGTACTTTTAACGGTAGTCCTTTCCTGCATATTATATTAGACTTGATATTTCGTTAATTACGAATAATAATTAATTTTGTATGATGGTATCACATCTATAAAAGAGTTTGTTACAATTTCTTATTTCTCGTAAGTTTCTTAAACCCAACTTTGTTTCTCTTGTGTTAAAACTTGTTTAAATCTTTAAGCTAAATATTAGTTCGTATGAAGGTCATAATAAACTTTTAATGGTACTCATTTCCTACTTGATACTTTTACCTTGGTATTTCGTTAAGTACCAATACTAATTTATTTCGTATGATGCATCCAAACCCATAAGAGTTTGTTAGAATTTCATACATCTCGTAAGTGTCTTGAACCGAACTCCGTTTGTCTTATCGAAAAACTCTTTTACAATTGTAAGCTAATTATACTAACGTATGAAGTTTATAATGTACTTTTAACGGTAGTCCTTTCCTGCATAATGTATTAGACTTGATATTTCGTTAATTACGAATAATAATTTATTTTGTATGATGGTATCAAACACATAAAAGAGTTTGTTACAATTTCTTATTTCTCGTAAGTTTCTTGAACCGAACTCTGTTTCTCTTGTGTTAAAACTTGTTTAAAATTTTAAGCTTAATATTAGTTCGTATGAAGTTCATAATAAACTTTTAATGGTACTCATTTCCTACTTGATACTTTTGCCTTGGTATTTTGTTAAGTACGTATAATAATTTATTTCGTATGATGCATCGAAACTCATAAGAGTTTGTTACAATTTCATATATCTAGTAAGTGTCTTGAACCTAACTCCGTTTGTCTTATCGTAAAACTCTTTTACAAATGTAAGCTAAATATACTAACGTATGAAGTTTATAATGTACTTTTAACGGTAGTCCTTTCCTGCATATTATATTAGACTTGATATTTCGTTAATTACGAATAATAATTAATTTTGTATGATGGTATCACATCCATAAAAGAGTTTGTTACAATTTCTTATTTCTCGTAAGTTTCTTAAACCCAACTCTGTTTCTCTTGTGTTAAAACTTATTTAAATCTTTAAGCTTAATATTAGTTCGTATGAAGTTCATAATAAAGTTTTAATGGTACTCATTTCCTACTTGGTACTTTTGCCTTGGTATTTCGTTAAGTACCAATACTAATTTATTTCGTATGATGCATCTAAACCCATAAGAGTTTGTTACAATTTCATACATCTCGTAAGTGTCTTGAACCGAACTCCTTTTGTCTTATCGAAAATCTCTTTTACAATTGTAGGCTAATTATACTAACGTATGAAGGTTATAATGTACTTTTAACGGTAGTCCTTTCCTGCATAATATATTAGACTTGATATTTTGTTAATTACAATTAATAATTTATTTTGTATGATGGTATCAAACCCATAAAAGAGTTTGTTACAATTTCGTACATCTCGTAAGTGTCTTGAACCGAACTCTGTTTGTCTTATCGAAAAACTCTTTACAATTGTAAGCTAATTATAGTAACGTATGAAGTTTATTATGTACTTTTAACGGTAGTCCTTTCCTGCATATTATATTAGACTTGATATTTCGTTAATTACGAAGAATAATTAATTTTGTATGATGGTATCACATCCATAAAAGAGTTTGTTACAATTTCTTATTACTCGTAAGTTTCTTAAACCCAACTTTGTTTCTCTTGTGTTAAAACTTGTTTAAATCTTTAAGCTAAATATTAGTTCGTATGAAGGTCATAATAAACTTTTAATGGTACTCATTTCCTACTTGATACTTTTGCCTTGGTATTTCGTTAAGTACCAATACTAATTTATTTCGTATGATGCATCCAAACCCATAAGATTTTGTTACAATTTCATACATCCCCGTAAGTGTCTTGAACCGAACTCCGTTTGTCTTATCGAAAAACTCTTTTACAATTGTAATCTAATTATATGAATGTATTAAGTTTATAGTGTACTTTTAACGGTAGTCCTTTCCTGCATAATATATTAGACTTGATATTTCGTTAATTACGAATAATAATTTATTTTGTATGATGGTATCACACCCATAAAAGAGTCTGTTACAGTTTGTTATTTCTCGTAAGTTTCTTGAACCGGACTCTGTTTCTCTTTTGTTAAAACTTGTTTAAAAGTTTAAGCTTAATATTAGTTCGTATGAAGTTCATAATAAACTTTTAATGGTACTCATTTCCTACTTGATACTTTTGCCTTGGTATTTTGTTAAGTACGTATAATAATTTATTTCGTATGATGCATCCAAACCCATAAGAGTTTGTTACAATTTCATACATCCCGTAAGTGTCTTGAACCGAACTCCGTTTGTCTTATCGAAAAACTCTTTTACAATTGTAAGCTAATTATACTAACGTATGAAGTTTATAATGTACTTTTAACGGTAGTCCTTTCCTTGCATAATGTATTAGACTTGATATTTCGTTAATTACGAATAATAATTTATTTTGTATGATGGTATCAAACCCATAAAAGAGTTTGTTACAATTTCTTATTTCTCGTAAGTTTCTTGAACCGAACTCTGTTTCTCTTGTGTTAAAACTTATTTAAATCTTTAAGCTTAATATTAGTTCGTATGAAGTTCATAATAAAGTTTTAATGGTACTCATTTCCTACTTGGTACTTTTGCCTTGGTATTTCGTTAAGTACCAATACTAATTTATTTCGTATGATGCATCTAAACCCATAAGAGTTTGTTACAATTTCATACATCTCGTAAGTGTCTTGAACCGAACTCCTTTTGTCTTATCGAAAATCTCTTTTACAATTGTAGGCTAATTATACTAACGTATGAAGGTTATAATGTACTTTTAACGGTAGTCCTTTCCTGCATAATATATTAGACTTGATATTTTGTTAATTACAATTAATAATTTATTTTGTATGATGGTATCAAACCCATAAAAGAGTTTGTTACAATTTCATACATCTCGTAAGTGTCTTGAACCGAACTCTGTTTGTCTTATCGAAAAACTCTTTACAATTGTAAGCTAATTATAGTAACGTATGAAGTTTATTATGTACTTTTAACGGTAGTCCTTTCCTGCATAATATATTAGACTTGATATTTCGTTAATTACGAATAATAATTTATTTTGTATGATGTTATCACACCCATAAAAGAGTCTGTTACAGTTTGTTATTTCTCGTAAGTTTCTTGAACCGGACTCTGTTTCTCTTTTGTTAAAACTTGTTTAAAACTTTAAGCTTAATATTAGTTCGTTTGAAGTTCATAATAAACTTTTAATGGTACTCATTTCCTACTTGATACTTTTGCCTTGGTATTTTGTTAAGTACGTATAATAATTTATTTCGTATGATGCATCCAAACCCATAAGAGTTTGTTACAATTTCATACATCCCGTAAGTGTCTTGAACCGAACTCCGTTTGTCTTATCGAAAAACTCTTTTACAATTGTAAGCTAATTATACTAACGTATGAAGTTTATAATGTACTTTTAACGGTAGTCCTTTCCTTGCATAATGTATTAGACTTGATATTTCGTTAATTACGAATAATAATTTATTTTGTATGATGGTATCAAACCCATAAAAGAGTTTGTTACAATTTCTTATTTCTCGTAAGTTTCTTGAACCGAACTCTGTTTCTCTTGTGTTAAAACTTGTTTAAAATTTTAAGCTTAATATTAGTTCGTATGAAGTTCATAATAAACTTTTAATGGTACTCATTTCCTACTTGATACTTTTGCCTTGGTATTTTGTTAAGTACGTATAATAATTTATTTCGTATGATGCATCGAAACTCATAAGAGTTTGTTACAATTTCATATATCTAGCAAGTGTCTTGAACCTAACTCCGTTTGTCTTATCGTAAAACTCTTTTACAAATGTAAGCTAAATATACTAACGTATGAAGTTTATAATGTACTTTTAACGGTAGTCCTTTCCTGCATATTATATTAGACTTGATATTTCGTTAATTACGAATAATAATTAATTTTGTATGATGGTATCACATCCATAAAAGAGTTTGTTACAATTTCTTATTTCTCGTAAGTTTCTTGTACCGAACTCTGTTTCTCTTGTGTTAAAACTTGTTTAAAATTTTAAGCTTAATATTAGTTCGTATGAAGTTCATAATAAACTTTTAATGGTACTCATTTCCTACTTGATACTTTTGCCTTGGTATTTTGTTAAGTACGTATAATAATTTATTTCGTATGATGCATCGAAACTCATAAGAGTTTGTTACAATTTCATATATCTAGCAAGTGTCTTGAACCTAACTCCGTTTGTCTTATCGTAAAACTCTTTTACAAATGTAAGCTAAATATACTAACGTATGAAGTTTATAATGTACTTTTAACGGTAGTCCTTTCCTGCATATTATATTAGACTTGATATTTCGTTAATTACGAATAATAATTAATTTTGTATGATGGTATCACATCCATAAAAGAGTTTGTTACAATTTCTTATTTCTCGTAAGTTTCTTAAACCCAACTCTGTTTCTCTTGTGTTAAAACTTATTTAAATCTTTAAGCTTAATATTAGTTCGTATGAAGTTCATAATAAAGTTTTAATGGTACTCATTTCCTACTTGGTACTTTTGCCTTGGTATTTCGTTAAGTACCAATACTAATTTATTTCGTATGATGCATCTAAACCCATAAGAGTTTGTTACAATTTCATACATCTCGTAAGTGTCTTGAACCGAACTCCTTTTGTCTTATCGAAAATCTCTTTTACAATTGTAGGCTAATTATACTAACGTATGAAGGTTATAATGTACTTTTAACGGTAGTCCTTTCCTGCATAATATATTAGACTTGATATTTTGTTAATTACAATTAATAATTTATTTTGTATGATGGTATCAAACCCATAAAAGAGTTTGTTACAATTTCATACATCTCGTAAGTGTCTTGAACCGAACTCTGTTTGTCTTATCGAAAAACTCTTTACAATTGTAAGCTAATTATAGTAACGTATGAAGTTTATTATGTACTTTTAACGGTAGTCCTTTCCTGCATATTATATTAGACTTGATATTTCGTTAATTACGAAGAATAATTAATTTTGTATGATGGTATCACATCCATAAAAGAGTTTGTTACAATTTCTTATTACTCGTAAGTTTCTTAAACCCAACTTTGTTTCTCTTGTGTTAAAACTTGTTTAAATCTTTAAGCTAAATATTAGTTCGTATGAAGGTCATAATAAACTTTTAATGGTACTCATTTCCTACTTGATACTTTTGCCTTGGTATTTCGTTAAGTACCAATACTAATTTATTTCGTATGATGCATCCAAACCCATAAGATTTTGTTACAATTTCATACATCCCCGTAAGTGTCTTGAACCGAACTCCGTTTGTCTTATCGAAAAACTCTTTTACAATTGTAAGCTAATTATACTAACGTATGAAGTTTATAATGTACTTTTAACGGTAGTCCTTTCCTGCATAATATATTAGACTTGATATTTCGTTAATTACGAATAATAATTTATTTTGTATGATGGTATCACACCCATAAAAGAGTCTGTTACAGTTTGTTATTTCTCGTAAGTTTCTTGAACCGGACTCTGTTTCTCTTTTGTTAAAACTTGTTTAAAAGTTTAAGCTTAATATTAGTTCGTATGAAGTTTATAATAAACTTTTAATGGTACTCATTTCCTACTTGATACTTTTGCCTTGGTATTTTGTTAAGTACGTATAATAATTTATTTCGTATGATGCATCCAAACCCATAAGAGTTTGTTACAATTTCATACATCCCGTAAGTGTCTTGAACCGAACTCCGTTTGTCTTATCGAAAAACTCTTTTACAATTGTAAGCTAATTATACTAACGTATGAAGTTTATAATGTACTTTTAACGGTAGTCCTTTCCTTGCATAATGTATTAGACTTGATATTTCGTTAATTACGAATAATAATTTATTTTGTATGATGGTATCAAACCCATAAAAGAGTTTGTTACAATTTCTTATTTCTCGTAAGTTTCTTGAACCGAACTCTGTTTCTCTTGTGTTAAAACTTATTTAAATCTTTAAGCTTAATATTAGTTCGTATGAAGTTCATAATAAAGTTTTAATGGTACTCATTTCCTACTTGGTACTTTTGCCTTGGTATTTCGTTAAGTACCAATACTAATTTATTTCGTATGATGCATCTAAACCCATAAGAGTTTGTTACAATTTCATACATCTCGTAAGTGTCTTGAACCGAACTCCTTTTGTCTTATCGAAAATCTCTTTTACAATTGTAGGCTAATTATACTAACGTATGAAGGTTATAATGTACTTTTAACGGTAGTCCTTTCCTGCATAATATATTAGACTTGATATTTTGTTAATTACAATTAATAATTTATTTTGTATGATGGTATGAAACCCATAAAAGAGTTTGTTACAATTTCATACATCTCGTAAGTGTCTTGAACCGAACTCCGTTTGTCTTATCGAAAAACTCTTTACAATTGTAAGCTAATTATACTAATATATGAAGTTTATAATGTACTTTTAACGGTAGTCCTTCCCTGCATATTATATTAGACTTGATATTTCGTTAATTACGAATAATAATTAATTTTGGATGATGGTATCGCATCTATAAAAAAGTTTGTTACAATTTCTTATTTCTCGTAAGTTTCTTAAACCCAACTTTGTTTCTCTTGTGTTAAAACTTGTTTAAATATTTAAGCTAAATATTAGTTCGTATGAAGGTCATAATAAACTTTTAATGGTACTCATTTCCTACTTGATACTTTTGCCTTGGTATTTCGTTAAGTACCAATACTAATTTATTTCGTATGATGCATCCAAACCCATAAGAGTTTGTTACAATTTCATACATCTCGTAAGTGTCTTGAACCGAACTCCTTTTGTCTTATCGAAAATCTCTTTTACAATTGTAAGCTAATTATACTAACGTATGAAGGTAATAATGTACTTTTAACGGTAGTCCTTTCCTGCATAATATATTAGACTTGATATTTTGTTAATTACAATTAATAATTTATTTTGTATGATGGTATCAAACCCATAAAAGAGTTTGTTACAATTTCATACATCTCGTAAGTGTCTTGAACCGAACTCTGTTTGTCTTATCGAAAAACTCTTTACAATTGTAAGCTAATTATAGTAACGTATGAAGTTTATTATGTACTTTTAACGGTAGTCCTTTCCTGCATAATATATTAGACTTGATATTTCGTTAATTACGAATAATAATTTATTTTGTATGATGTTATCACACCCATAAAAGAGTCTGTTACAGTTTGTTATTTCTCGTAAGTTTCTTGAACCGGACTCTGTTTCTCTTTTGTTAAAACTTGTTTAAAAGTTTAAGCTTAATATTAGTTCGTATGAAGTTCATAATAAACTTTTAATGGTACTCATTTCCTACTTGATACTTTTGCCTTGGTATTTTGTTAAGTACGTATAATAATTTATTTCGTATGATGCATCCAAACCCATAAGAGTTTGTTACAATTTCATACATCCCGTAAGTGTCTTGAACCGAACTCCGTTTGTCTTATCGAAAAACTCTTTTACAATTGTAAGCTAATTATACTAACGTATGAAGTTTATAATGTACTTTTAACGGTAGTCCTTTCCTTGCATAATGTATTAGACTTGATATTTCGTTAATTACGAATAATAATTTATTTTGTATGATGGTATCAAACCCATAAAAGAGTTTGTTACAATTTCTTATTTCTCGTAAGTTTCTTGAACCGAACTCTGTTTCTCTTGTGTTAAAACTTGTTTAAAATTTTAAGCTTAATATTACTTCGTATGAAGTTCATAATAAACGTTTAATGGTACTCATTTCCTACTTGATACTTTTGCCTTGGTATTTCGTTAAGTACCAAATATTTCGTTAATTACAATTAATAATTTATTTTGTATGATGGTATCAAACCCATAAAAGAGTTTGTTACAATTTCATACATCTCGTAAGTGTCTTGAACCGAACTCCGTTTGTCTTATCGAAAAACTCTTTACAATTGTAAGCTAATTATACTAATATATGAAGTTTATAATGTACTTTTAACGGTAGTCCTTCCCTGCATATTATATTAGACTTGATATTTCGTTAATTACGAATAATAATTAATTTTGGATGATGGTATCGCATCTATAAAAGAGTTTGTTACAATTTCTTATTTCTCGTAAGTTTCTTAAACCCAACTTTGTTTCTCTTGTGTTAAAACTTGTTTAAATCTTTAAGCTAAATATTAGTTCGTATGAAGTTCATAATAAAGTTTTAATGGTACTCATTTCCTACTTGGTACTTTTGCCTTGGTATTTCGTTAAGTACCAATACTAATTTATTTCGTATGATGCATCTAAACCCATAAGAGTTTGTTACAATTTCATACATCTCGTAAGTGTCTTGAACCGAACTCCTTTTGTCTTATCGAAAATCTCTTTTACAATTGTAGGCTAATTATACTAACGTATGAAGGTTATAATGTACTTTTAACGGTAGTCCTTTCCTGCATAATATATTAGACTTGATATTTTGTTAATTACAATTAATAATTTATTTTGTATGATGGTATCAAACCCATAAAAGAGTTTGTTACAATTTCATACATCTCGTAAGTGTCTTGAACCGAACTCTGTTTGTCTTATCGAAAAACTCTTTACAATTGTAAGCTAATTATAGTAACGTATGAAGTTTATTATGTACTTTTAACGGTAGTCCTTTCCTGCATATTATATTAGACTTGATATTTCGTTAATTACGAAGAATAATTAATTTTGTATGATGGTATCACATCCATAAAAGAGTTTGTTACAATTTCTTATTACTCGTAAGTTTCTTAAACCCAACTTTGTTTCTCTTGTGTTAAAACTTGTTTAAATCTTTAAGCTAAATATTAGTTCGTATGAAGGTCATAATAAACTTTTAATGGTACTCATTTCCTACTTGATACTTTTGCCTTGGTATTTCGTTAAGTACCAATACTAATTTATTTCGTATGATGCATCCAAACCCATAAGATTTTGTTACAATTTCATACATCCCCGTAAGTGTCTTGAACCGAACTCCGTTTGTCTTATCGAAAAACTCTTTTACAATTGTAAGCTAATTATACTAACGTATGAAGTTTATAATGTACTTTTAACGGTAGTCCTTTCCTGCATAATATATTAGACTTGATATTTCGTTAATTACGAATAATAATTTATTTTGTATGATGGTATCACACCCATAAAAGAGTCTGTTACAGTTTGTTATTTCTCGTAAGTTTCTTGAACCGGACTCTGTTTCTCTTTTGTTAAAACTTGTTTAAAAGTTTAAGCTTAATATTAGTTCGTATGAAGTTTATAATAAACTTTTAATGGTACTCATTTCCTACTTGATACTTTTGCCTTGGTATTTTGTTAAGTACGTATAATAATTTATTTCGTATGATGCATCCAAACCCATAAGAGTTTGTTACAATTTCATACATCCCGTAAGTGTCTTGAACCGAACTCCGTTTGTCTTATCGAAAAACTCTTTTACAATTGTAAGCTAATTATACTAACGTATGAAGTTTATAATGTACTTTTAACGGTAGTCCTTTCCTTGCATAATGTATTAGACTTGATATTTCGTTAATTACGAATAATAATTTATTTTGTATGATGGTATCAAACCCATAAAAGAGTTTGTTACAATTTCTTATTTCTCGTAAGTTTCTTGAACCGAACTCTGTTTCTCTTGTGTTAAAACTTATTTAAATCTTTAAGCTTAATATTAGTTCGTATGAAGTTCATAATAAAGTTTTAATGGTACTCATTTCCTACTTGGTACTTTTGCCTTGGTATTTCGTTAAGTACCAATACTAATTTATTTCGTATGATGCATCTAAACCCATAAGAGTTTGTTACAATTTCATACATCTCGTAAGTGTCTTGAACCGAACTCCTTTTGTCTTATCGAAAATCTCTTTTACAATTGTAGGCTAATTATACTAACGTATGAAGGTTATAATGTACTTTTAACGGTAGTCCTTTCCTGCATAATATATTAGACTTGATATTTTGTTAATTACAATTAATAATTTATTTTGTATGATGGTATGAAACCCATAAAAGAGTTTGTTACAATTTCATACATCTCGTAAGTGTCTTGAACCGAACTCCGTTTGTCTTATCGAAAAACTCTTTACAATTGTAAGCTAATTATACTAATATATGAAGTTTATAATGTACTTTTAACGGTAGTCCTTCCCTGCATATTATATTAGACTTGATATTTCGTTAATTACGAATAATAATTAATTTTGGATGATGGTATCGCATCTATAAAAAAGTTTGTTACAATTTCTTATTTCTCGTAAGTTTCTTAAACCCAACTTTGTTTCTCTTGTGTTAAAACTTGTTTAAATATTTAAGCTAAATATTAGTTCGTATGAAGGTCATAATAAACTTTTAATGGTACTCATTTCCTACTTGATACTTTTGCCTTGGTATTTCGTTAAGTACCAATACTAATTTATTTCGTATGATGCATCCAAACCCATAAGAGTTTGTTACAATTTCATACATCTCGTAAGTGTCTTGAACCGAACTCCTTTTGTCTTATCGAAAATCTCTTTTACAATTGTAAGCTAATTATACTAACGTATGAAGGTAATAATGTACTTTTAACGGTAGTCCTTTCCTGCATAATATATTAGACTTGATATTTTGTTAATTACAATTAATAATTTATTTTGTATGATGGTATCAAACCCATAAAAGAGTTTGTTACAATTTCATACATCTCGTAAGTGTCTTGAACCGAACTCTGTTTGTCTTATCGAAAAACTCTTTACAATTGTAAGCTAATTATAGTAACGTATGAAGTTTATTATGTACTTTTAACGGTAGTCCTTTCCTGCATAATATATTAGACTTGATATTTCGTTAATTACGAATAATAATTTATTTTGTATGATGTTATCACACCCATAAAAGAGTCTGTTACAGTTTGTTATTTCTCGTAAGTTTCTTGAACCGGACTCTGTTTCTCTTTTGTTAAAACTTGTTTAAAAGTTTAAGCTTAATATTAGTTCGTATGAAGTTCATAATAAACTTTTAATGGTACTCATTTCCTACTTGATACTTTTGCCTTGGTATTTTGTTAAGTACGTATAATAATTTATTTCGTATGATGCATCCAAACCCATAAGAGTTTGTTACAATTTCATACATCCCGTAAGTGTCTTGAACCGAACTCCGTTTGTCTTATCGAAAAACTCTTTTACAATTGTAAGCTAATTATACTAACGTATGAAGTTTATAATGTACTTTTAACGGTAGTCCTTTCCTTGCATAATGTATTAGACTTGATATTTCGTTAATTACGAATAATAATTTATTTTGTATGATGGTATCAAACCCATAAAAGAGTTTGTTACAATTTCTTATTTCTCGTAAGTTTCTTGAACCGAACTCTGTTTCTCTTGTGTTAAAACTTGTTTAAAATTTTAAGCTTAATATTACTTCGTATGAAGTTCATAATAAACGTTTAATGGTACTCATTTCCTACTTGATACTTTTGCCTTGGTATTTCGTTAAGTACGAATAATAATTTATTTTGTATGATGGTATCACACCCATAAAACAGTTTGTTACAATTTCATACATCTCGTAAGTGTCTTGAACCGAACTCCGTTTGTCTTATCGAAAAACTCTTTACAATTGTAAGCTAATTATACTAATATATGAAGTTTATAATGTACTTTTAACGGTAGTCCTTCCCTGCATATTATATTAGACTTGATATTTCGTTAATTACGAATAATAATTAATTTTGGATGATGGTATCGCATCTATAAAAGAGTTTGTTACAATTTCTTATTTCTCGTAAGTTTCTTAAACCCAACTTTGTTTCTCTTGTGTTAAAACTTGTTTAAATCTTTAAGCTAAATATTAGTTCGTATGAAGGTCATAATAAACTTTTAATGGTACTCATTTCCTACTTGATACTTTTGCCTTGGTATTTCGTTAAGTACCAATACTAATTTATTTCGTATGATGCTCCCAAACCCATAAGAGTTTGTTACAATTTCATACATCTCGTAAGTGTCTTGAACCGAACTCCTTTTGTCTTATCGAAAATCTCTTTTACAATTGTAAGCTAATTATACTAACGTATGAAGGTTATAATGTACTTTTAACGGTAGTCCTTTCCTGCATAATATATTAGACTTGATATTTCGTTAATTACAATTAATAATTTATTTTGTATGATTGTATCAAACCCATAAAAGAGTTTGTTACAATTTCATACATCTCGTAAGTGTCTTAAACCGAACTCCGTTTGTCTTATCGGAAAACCCTTTACAATTGTAACCTAATTATACTAACGTATGAAGTTTATAATGTACTTTTAACGGTAGTCCTTTCCTGCATATTATATTAGACTTGATATTTCGTTAATTACGAATAATAATTAATTTTGTAGGATGGTATCACATCCATAAAAGAGTTTGTTACAATTTCTTATTTCTCGTAAGTTTCTTAAACCCAACTCTGTTTCTCTTGTGTTAAAACTTGTTTAAATCTTTAAGCTAAATGTTATTTCGTATGAAGGTCATAATAAACTTTTAATGGTACTCATTTCCTACTTGATACTTTTGCCTTGGTATTTCGTTAAGTACCAATACTAATTTATTTCGTATGATGCATCTAAACCCATAAGAGTTTGTTACAATTTCATACATCTCGTAAGTGTCTTGAACCGAACTCCTTTTGCCTTATCGAAAATCTCTTTTACAATTGTAAGCTAATTATACTAACGAATGAAGGTTATAATGTACTTTTAATGGTAGTACTTTCCTGCATAATATATTAGACTTGATATTTTGTTAATTACAATTAATAATTTATTTTGTATGATGGTATCAAACCCATAAAAGAGTTTGTTACAATTTCTTATTTCTCGTAAGTTTCTTGAACCGAACTCTGTTTCTCTTGTGTTAAAACTTGTTTAAAATTTTAAGCTTAATATTAGTTCGTATGAAGTTCATAATAAACTTTTAATGGTACTCATTTCCTACTTGATACTTTTGCCTTGGTATTTTGTTAAGTACGTATAATAATTTATTTCGTATGATGCATCCAAACCCATAAGAGTTTGTTACAATTTCATACATCCCGTAAGTGTCTTGAACCGAACTCCGTTTGTCTTATCGAAAAACTCTTTTACAATTGTAAGCTAATTATACTAACGTATGAAGTTTATAATGTACTTTTAACGGTAGTCCTTTCCTTGCATAATGTATTAGACTTGATATTTCGGTAATTACAAATAATAATTTATTTTGTATGATGGTATCACACCCATTAAAGAGTCTGTTACAGTTTGTTATTTCTCGTAAGTTTCTTGAACCGGACTTTGTTTCTCTTTTGTTAAAACTTGTTTAAAAGTTTAAGCTTAATATTAGTTCGTATGAAGTTCATAATAAACTTTTAATGGTACTCATTTCCTACTTGATACTTTTGCCTTGGTATTTTGTTAAGTACGTATAATAATTTATTTCGTATGATGCATCCAAACCCATAAGAGTTTGTTACAATTTCATACATCCCGTAAGTGTCTTGAACCGAACTCCGTTTGTCTTATCAAAAAACTCTTTTACAATTGTAAGCTAATTATACTAACGTATGAAGTTTATAATGTACTTTTAACGGTAGTCCTTTCCTTGCATAATGTATTAGACTTGATATTTCGTTAATTACGAATAATAATTTATTTTGTATGATGGTATCAAACCCATAAAAGAGTTTGTTACAATTTCTTATTTCTCGTAAGTTTCTTGAACCGAACTCTGTTTCTCTTGTGTTAAAACTTGTTAAAAATTTTAAGCTTAATATTACTTCGTATGAAGTTCATAATAAACTTTTAATGGTACTCATTTCCTACATGATACTTTTGCCTTGGTATTTCGTTAAGTACCAATACTAATTTATTTTGTATGATGCATCCAAACCCATAAAAGAGTTTGTTACAATTTCATACATCTCGTAAGTGTCTTGAACCGAACTCCGTTTGTCTTATCGAAAAACTCTTTACAATTGTAAGCTAATTATACTAATGTATGAAGTTTATAATGTACTTTTAACGGTAGTCCTTTCCTGCATAATATATTAGACTTGCTATTTCGTTAATTACGAATAATAATTAATTTTGTATAATGGTATCACACCCATAAAAGAGTTTGTTACAATTTCTTATTTCTCGTAAGTTTCTTAAACCCAACTTTGTTTCTCTTGTGTTAAAACTTGTTTAAATCTTTAAGCTAAATATTAGTTCGTATGAAGGTCATAATAAACTTTTAATGGTACTCATTTCCTACTTGATACTTTTGCCTTGGTATTTCGTTAAGTACCAATACTAATTTATTTCGTATGATGCATCCAAACCCATAAGAGTTTGTTACAATTTCATACATCTCGTAAGTGTCTTGAACCGAACTGCTTTTGTCTTATCGAAAATCTCTTTTACAATTGTAAGCTAATTATACTAACGTATGAAGGTTATAATGTACTTTTAACGGTAGTCCTTTCCTGCATAATATATTAGACTTGATATTTCGTTAATTACAATTAATAATTTATTTTGTATGATGGTATCAAACCCATAAAAGAGTTTGTTACAATTTCATACATCTCGTAAGTGTCTTGAACCGAACTCCGTTTGTCTTATCGGAAAACCCTTTACAATTGTAACCTAATTATACTAACGTATGAAGTTTATAATGTACTTTTAACGGTAGTCCTTTCCTGCATATTATATTAGACTTGATATTTCGTTAATTACGAATAATAATTAATTTTGTAGGATGGTATCACATCCATAAAAGAGTTTGTTACAATTTCTTATTTCTCGTAAGTTTCTTAAACCCAACTCTGTTTCTCTTGTGTTAAAACTTGTTTAAATCTTTAAGCTAAATGTTATTTCGTATGAAGGTCATAATAAACTTTTAATGGTACTCATTTCCTACTTGATACTTTTGCCTTGGTATTTCGTTAAGTACCAATACTAATTTATTTCGTATGATGCATCTAAACCCATAAGAGTTTGTTACAATTTCATACATCTCGTAAGTGTCTTGAACCGAACTCCTTTTGTCTTATCGAAAATCTCTTTTACAATTGTAAGCTAATTATACTAACGTATGAAGGTTATAATGTACTTTTAACGGTAGTCCTTTCCTGCATAATATATTAGACTTGATATTTTGTTAATTACAATTAATAATTTATTTTGTATGATGGTATCAAACCCATAAAAGAGTTTGTTACAATTTCATACATCTCGTAAGTGTCTTGAACCGAACTCTGTTTGTCTTATCGAAAAACTCTTTACAATTGTAAGCTAATTATACTAACGTATGAAGTTTATAATGTACTTTTAACGGTAGTCCTTTCCTGCATATTATATTAGACTTGATATTTCGTTAATTACGAAGAATAATTAATTTTGTATGATGGTATCACATCCATAAAAGAGTTTGTTACAATTTCTTATTTCTCGTATGTTTCTTAAACCCAACTTTGTTTCTCTTGTGTTAAAACTTGTTTAAATCTTTAAGCTAAATATTAGTTCGTATGAATGTCATAATAAACTTTTAATGGTACTCATTTCCTACTTGATACTTTTGCCTTGGTATTTCGTTAAGTACCAATACTAATTTATTTCGTATGATGCATCCAAACCCATAAGAGTTTGTTACAATTTCATACATCCCCGTAAGTGTCTTGAACCGAACTCCGTTTGTCTTATCGAAAAACTCTTTTACAATTGTAAGCTAATTATACTAACGTATGAAGTTTATAATGTACTTTTAACGGTAGTCCTTTCCTGCATAATATATTAGACTTGATATTTCGTTAATTACGAATAATAATTTATTTTGTATGATGGTATCACACCCATAAAAGAGTCTGTTACAGTTTGTTATTTCTCGTAAGTTTCTTGAACCGGACTCTGTTTCTCTTTTGTTAAAACTTGTTTAAAAGTTTAAGCTTAATATTAGTTCGTATGAAGTTCATAATAAACTTTTAATGGTACTAATTTCCTACTTGATACTTTTGCCTTGGTATTTTGTTAAGTACGTATAATAATTTATTTCGTATGATGCATCCAAACCCATAAGAGTTTGTTACAATTTCATATATCTAGTAAGTGTCTTGAACCTAACTCCGTTTGTCTTATCGTAAAACTCTTTTACAAATGTAAGCTAAATATACTAACGTATGAAGTTTATAATGTACTTTTAACGGTAGTCCTTTCCTGCATATTATATTAGACTTGATATTTCGTTAATTACGAATAATAATTAATTTTGTAGGATGGTATCACATCCATAAAAGAGTTTGTTACAATTTCTTATTTCTCGTAAGTTTCTTAAACCCAACTTTGTTTCTCTTGTGTTAAAACTTGTTTAAATCTTTAAGCTAAATATTAGTTCGTATGAATGTCATAATAAACTTTTAATGGTACTCATTTCCTACTTGATACTTTTGCCTTGGTATTTCGTTAAGTACCAATACTAATTTATTTCGTATGATGCATCCAAACCCATAAGAGTTTGTTACAATTTCATACATCCCCGTAAGTGTCTTGAACCGAACTCCGTTTGTCTTATCGAAAAACTCTTTTACAATTGTAAGCTAATTATACTAACGTATGAAGTTTATAATGTACTTTTAACGGTAGTCCTTTCCTGCATAATATATTAGACTTGATATTTCGTTAATTACGAATAATAATTTATTTTGTATGATGGTATCACACCCATAAAAGAGTCTGTTACAGTTTGTTATTTCTCGTAAGTTTCTTGAACCGGACTCTGTTTCTCTTTTGTTAAAACTTGTTTAAAAGTTTAAGCTAAATATTAGTTTGTATGAAGTTCATAATAATATTTTAATGGTACTATATTTCTACTTGATACTTTTCCTTTGGTATTTCGTTAAGTACGTATAATAATTTATTTCGTATGATGCATCCAAACCCATAAGAGTTTGTTACAATTTCATATATCTAGTAAGTGTCTTGAACCTAACTCCGTTTGTCTTATCGTAAAACTCTTTTACAAATGTATGCTAAATATACTAACGTATGAAGTTTATAATGTACTTTTAACGGTAGTCCTTTCCTGCATATTATATTAGACTTGATATTTCGTTAATTACGAATAATAATTAATTTTGTAAGATGGTATCACATCCATAAAAGAGTTTGTTACAATTTCTTATTTCTCGTAAGTTTCTTAAACCCAACTTTGTTTCTCTTGTGTTAAAACTTGTTTAAATCTTTAAGCTAAATATTAGTTCGTATGAAGGTCATAATAAACTTTTAATGGTACTCATTTCCTACTTGATACTTTTGCTTTGGTATTTCGTTAAGTACGCATAATAATTTATTTCGTATGATGCATCAAAACCCATAAGAGTTTGTTACAATTTCATACATTTGTATGTGTCTTGAACCGAACTCCGTTTGTCTTATCGAAAAACTCTTTTACAATTGTAAGCTAATTATACTAACGTATGAAGGTTATAATGTACTTTTAACGGTAGTCCTTTCCTGCATAATATATTAGACTTGATATTTTGTTAATTACAATTAATAATTTATTTTGTATGATGGTATCAAACCCATAAAAGAGTTTGTTACAATTTCATACATCTCGTAAGTGTCTTGAACCGAACTCGGTTTGTCTTATCGAAAAACTCTTTACAATTGTAAATTATACTAACGTATGAAGTTTATAATGTACTTTTAACGGTAGTCCTTTCCTGCATATTATATTAGACTTGATATTTCGTTAATTACGAAGAAAAATTAATTTTGTATGATGGTATCACATCCATAAAAGAGTTTGTTACAATTTCTTATTTCTCGTAAGTTTCTTAAACCCAACTTTGTTTCTCTTGTGTTAAAACTTGTTTAAATCTTTAAGCTAAATATTAGTTCGTATGAAGGTCATAATAAACTTTTAATGGTACTCATTTCCTACTTGATACGTTTGTCTTGGTATTTCGTTAAGTACCAATACTAATTTATTTCGTATGATGCATCCAAACCCATAAGAGTTTGTTACAATTTCATACATCTCGTAAGTGTCTTGAACCGAACTCCGTTTGTCTTATCGAAAATCTCTTTTACAATTGTAAGCTAATTATACTAACGTATGAAGTTTATAATGTACTTTTAACGGTAGTCCTTTCCTGCATAATATATTAGACTTGATATTTCGTTAATTACGAATAATAATTTATTTTGTATGATGGTATCACACCCATAAAAGAGTCTGTTACAGTTTGTTATTTCTCGTAAGTTTCTTGAACCGGACTCTGTTTCTCTTTTGTTAAAACTTGTTTAAAAGTTTAAGCTTAATATTAGTTCGTATGAAGTTCATAATAAACTTTTAATGGTACTAATTTCCTACTTGATACTTTTGCCTTGGTATTTTGTTAAGTACGTATAATAATTTATTTCGTATGATGCATCCAAACCCATAAGAGTTTGTTACAATTTCATATATCTAGTAAGTGTCTTGAACCTAACTCCGTTTGTCTTATCGTAAAACTCTTTTACAAATGTATGCTAAATATACTAACGTATGAAGTTTATAATGTACTTTTAACGGTAGTCCTTTCCTGCATATTATATTAGACTTGATATTTCGTTAATTACGAATAATAATTAATTTTGTAAGATGGTATCACATCCATAAAAGAGTTTGTTACAATTTCTTATTTCTCGTAAGTTTCTTAAACCCAACTTTGTTTCTCTTGTGTTAAAACTTGTTTAAATCTTTAAGCTAAATATTAGTTCGTATGAAGGTCATAATAAACTTTTAATGGTACTCATTTCCTACTTGATACTTTTGCTTTGGTATTTCGTTAAGTACGCATAATAATTTATTTCGTATGATGCATCAAAACCCATAAGAGTTTGTTACAATTTCATACATTTGTATGTGTCTTGAACCGAACTCCGTTTGTCTTGTCGTAAAACTCTTTTACAATTGTAATCTAATTATACTAACGTATGAAGGTTATAATGTACTTTTAACGGTAGTCCTTTCCTGCATAATATATTAGACTTGATATTTTGTTAATTACAATTAATAATTTATTTTGTATGATGGTATCAAACCCATAAAAGAGTTTGTTACAATTTCATACATCTCGTAAGTGTCTTGAACCGAACTCTGTTTGTCTTATCGAAAAACTCTTTACAATTGTAAATTATACTAACGTATGAAGTTTATAATGTACTTTTAACGGTAGTCCTTTCCTGCATATTATATTAGACTTGATATTTCGTTAATTACGAAGAAAAATTAATTTTGTATGATGGTATCACATCCATAAAAGAGTTTGTTACAATTTCTTATTTCTCGTAAGTTTCTTAAACCCAACTTTGTTTCTCTTGTGTTAAAACTTGTTTAAATCTTTAAGCTAAATATTAGTTCGTATGAAGGTCATAATAAACTTTTAATGGTACTCATTTCCTACTTGATACGTTTGTCTTGGTATTTCGTTAAGTACCAATACTAATTTATTTCGTATGATGCATCCAAACCCATAAGAGTTTGTTACAATTTCATACATCTCGTAAGTGTCTTGAACCGAACTCCGTTTGTCTTATCGAAAATCTCTTTTACAATTGTAATCTAATTATATGAATGTATGAAGTTTATAGTGTACTTTTAACGGTAGTTCTTTCCTGCATGATATATTAGACTTGCTATTTTGTTAATTACGAATAATAATTTATTTTGTATGATGGTATCACACCCATAAAACAGTTTGTTACAATTTCCAATATCTCGTAAGTTTCTTAAACCGAACTCTGTTTCTCTTGTATTAAACCTTCTTTAAAAGTTTAAGCTAAATATTAGTTCGTATGAAGTTCATAATAAACTTTTAATGGTACTCATTTCCTACTTGATACTTTTGCCTTGGTATTTCGTTAAGTACGCATAATAATTTATTTCGTATGATGCATCCAAACCCATAAGAGTTTGTTACAATTTCATACATCCCCGTAAGTGTCTTGAACCGAACTCCGTTTGTCTTATCGAAAAACTCTTTTACAATTGTAAGCTAATTATACTAACGTATGAAGTTTATAATGTACTTTTAACGGTAGTCCTTTCCTGCATAATATATTAGACTTGATATTTCGTTAATTACGAATAATAATTTATTTTGTATGATGGTATCGCACCCATTAAAGAGTGTGTTACAGTTTGTTATTTTTCGTAAGTTTCTTGAACCGGACTCTGTTTCTCTTTTGTTAAAACTTGTTTAAAAGTTTAAGCTTAATATTAGTTCGTATGAAGTTCATAATAAACTTTTAATGGTACTAATTTCCTACTTGATACTTTTCCTTTGGTATTTCGTTAAGTACGCATAATAATTTATTTCGTATGATGCATCCAAACCCATAAGAGTTTGTTACAATTTCATATATCTAGTAAGTGTCTTGAACCTAACTCCGTTTGTCTTATCGTAAAACTCTTTTACAAATGTAAGCTAAATATACTAACGTATGAAGTTTATAATGTACTTTTAACGGTAGTCCTTTCCTGCATATTATATTAGACTTGATATTTCGTTAATTACGAATAATAATTAATTTTGTAAGATGGTATCACATCCATAAAAGAGTTTGTTACAATTTCTTATTTCTCGTAAGTTTCTTAAACCCAACTTTGTTTCTCTTGTGTTAAAACTTGTTTAAATCTTTAAGCTAAATATTAGTTCGTATGAAGGTCATAATAAACTTTTAATGGTACTCATTTCCTACTTGATACTTTTGCTTTGGTATTTCGTTAAGTACGCATAATAATTTATTTCGTATGATGCATCAAAACCCATAAGAGTTTGTTACAATTTCATACATTTGTATGTGTCTTGAACCGAACTCCGTTTGTCTTGTCGTAAAACTCTTTTACAATTGTAATCTAATTATACTAACGTATGAAGGTTATAATGTACTTTTAACGGTAGTCCTTTCCTGCATAATATATTAGACTTGATATTTTGTTAATTACAATTAATAATTTATTTTGTATGATGGTATCAAACCCATAAAAGAGTTTGTTACAATTTCATACATCTCGTAAGTGTCTTGAACCGAACTCTGTTTGTCTTATCGAAAAACTCTTTACAATTGTAAATTATACTAACGTATGAAGTTTATAATGTACTTTTAACGGTAGTCCTTTCCTGCATATTATATTAGACTTGATATTTCGTTAATTACGAAGAAAAATTAATTTTGTATGATGGTATCACATCCATAAAAGAGTTTGTTACAATTTCTTATTTCTCGTAAGTTTCTTAAACCCAACTTTGTTTCTCTTGTGTTAAAACTTGTTTAAATCTTTAAGCTAAATATTAGTTCGTATGAAGGTCATAATAAACTTTTAATGGTACTCATTTCCTACTTGATACGTTTGTCTTGGTATTTCGTTAAGTACCAATACTAATTTATTTCGTATGATGCATCAAAACTTATAAGAGTTTGTTACAATTTCATACATCTCGTAAGTGTCTTGAACCGAACTCCGTTTGTCTTATCGAAAATCTCTTTTACAATTGTAAGCTAATTATACTAACGTATGAAGTTTATAATGTACTTTTAACGGTAGTCCTTTCCTGCATAATATATTAGACTTGCTATTTCGTTAATTACGAATAATAATTTATTTTGTATGATGGTATCACACCCATAAAAGAGTTTGTTACAATTTCCAATATCTCGTAAGTTTCTTAAACCGAACTCTGTTTCTCTTGTATTAAACCTTCTTTAAAAGTTTAAGCTAAATATTAGTTTGTATGAAGTTCATAATAAACTTTTAATGGTACTCATTTCCTACTTGATACTTTTGCCTTGGTATTTTGTTAAGTACGTATAATAATTTATTTCGTATGATGCATCCAAACCCATAAGAGTTTGTTACAATTTCATACATCCCCGTAAGTGTCTTGAACCGAACTCCGTTTGTCTTATCGAAAAACTCTTTTACAATTGTAAGCTAATTATACTAACGTATGAAGTTTATAATGTACTTTTAACGGTAGTCCTTTCCTGCATAATATATTAGACTTGATATTTCGTTAATTACGAATAATAATTTATTTTGTATGATGGTATCGCACCCATTAAAGAGTGTGTTACAGTTTGTTATTTTTCGTAAGTTTCTTGAACCGGACTCTGTTTCTCTTTTGTTAAAACTTGTTTAAAAGTTTAAGCTTAATATTAGTTCGTATGAAGTTCATAATAAACTTTTAATGGTACTAATTTCCTACTTGATACTTTTCCTTTGGTATTTCGTTAAGTACGCATAATAATTTATTTCGTATGATGCATCCAAACCCATAAGAGTTTGTTACAATTTCATATATCTAGTAAGTGTCTTGAACCTAACTCCGTTTGTCTTATCGTAAAACTCTTTTACAAATGTAAGCTAAATATACTAACGTATGAAGTTTATAATGTACTTTTAACGGTAGTCCTTTCCTGCATATTATATTAGACTTGATATTTCGTTAATTACGAATAATAATTAATTTTGTAAGATGGTATCACATCCATAAAAGAGTTTGTTACAATTTCTTATTTCTCGTAAGTTTCTTAAACCCAACTTTGTTTCTCTTGTGTTAAAACTTGTTTAAATCTTTAAGCTAAATATTAGTTCGTATGAAGGTCATAATAAACTTTTAATGGTACTCATTTCCTACTTGATACTTTTGCTTTGGTATTTCGTTAAGTACCCTTAATAATTTATTTCGTATGATGCATCAAAACCCATAAGAGTTTGTTACAATTTCATACATTTGTATGTGTCTTGAACCGAACTCCGTTTGTCTTGTCGTAAAACTCTTTTACAATTGTAATCTAATTACGAATGTATTAAGTCTATAGTGTACTTTTAACGGTAGTCCTTTCCTGCATAATATATTAGACTTGATATTTTGTTAATTACAATTAATAATTTATTTTGTATGATGGTATCAAACCCATAAAAGAGTTTGTTACAATTTCATACATCTCGTAAGTGTCTTGAACCGAACTCTGTTTGTCTTATCGAAAAACTCTTTACAATTGTAAATTATACTAACGTATGAAGTTTATAATGTACTTTTAACGGTAGTCCTTTCCTGCATATTATATTAGACTTGATATTTCGTTAATTACGAAGAATAATTAATTTTGTATGATGGTATCACATCCATAAAAGAGTTTGTTACAATTTCTTATTTCTCGTAAGTTTCTTAAACCCAACTTTGTTTCTCTTGTGTTAAAACTTGTTTAAATCTTTAAGCTAAATATTAGTTCGTATGAAGGTCATAATAAACTTTTAATGGTACTCATTTCCTACTTGATACGTTTGTCTTGGTATTTCGTTAAGTACCAATACTAATTTATTTCGTATGATGCATCCAAACCCATAAGAGTTTGTTACAATTTCATACATCTCGTAAGTGTCTTGAACCGAACTCCGTTTGTCTTATCGAAAATCTCTTTTACAATTGTAAGCTAATTATACTAACGTATGAAGTTTATAATGTACTTTTAACGGTAGTCCTTTCCTGCATGATATATTAGACTTGCTATTTCGTTAATTACGAATAATAATTTATTTTGTATGATGGTATCACACCCATAAAACAGTTTGTTACAATTTCCAATATCTCGTAAGTTTCTTAAACCGAACTCTGTTTCTCTTGTATTAAACCTTCTTTAAAAGTTTAAGCTTAATATTAGTTCGTATGAAGTTCATAATAAACTTTTAATGGTACTCATTTCCTACTTGATACTTTTGCCTTGGTATTTTGTTAAGTACGTATAATAATTTATTTCGTATGATGCATCCAAACCCATAAGAGTTTGTTACAATTTCATACATCCCCGTAAGTGTCTTGAACCGAACTCCGTTTGTCTTATCGAAAAACTCTTTTACAATTGTAAGCTAATTATACTAACGTATGAAGTTTATAATGTACTTTTAACGGTAGTCCTTTCCTGCATAATATATTAGACTTGATATTTCGTTAATTACGAATAATAATTTATTTCGTATGATGGTATCACACCCATTAAAGAGTGTGTTACAGTTTGTTATTTCTCGTAAGTTTCTTGAACCGGACTCTGTTTCTCTTTTGTTAAAACTTGTTTAAAAGTTTAAGCTTAATATTAGTTCGTATGAAGTTCATAATAAACTTTTAATGGTACTCATTTCCTACTTGATACTTTTGCCTTGGTATTTCGTTAAGTACCAATACTAATTTATTTTGTATGATGCATCCAAACCCATAAGAGTTTGTTATAATTTCATACATCTCGTAAGTGTCTTGAACCGATTTCCGTTGTCTTGTCGTAAAACTCTTTTACAATTGTAATCTAATTATACGAATGCATGAAGTTTACAATGTACTTTTAACGGTAGTCCTTTCCTGCATATTATATTAGACTTGATATTTCGTTAATTACGAATAATAATTAATTTTGTATGATGGTATCGCATCTATAAAAGAGTTTGTTACAATTTCTTATTTCTCGTAAGTTTCTTAAACCCAACTTTGTTTCTCTTGTGTTAAAAATTGTTTAAATCTTTAAGCTAAATATTAGTTCGTATGAAGGTCATAATAAACTTTTAATGGTACTCATTTCCTACTTGATACTTTTGCCTTGGTATTTCGTTAAGTACCAATACTAATTTATTTCGTATGATGCATCCAAACCCATAAGAGTTTGTTACAATTTCATACATCTCGTAAGTGTCTTGAACCGAACTCCTTTTGTCTTATCGAAAATCTCTTTTACAATTGTAAGCTAATTATACTAACGTATGAAGGTTATAATGTACTTTTAACGGTAGTCCTTTCCTGCATAATATATTAGACTTGATATTTCGTTAATTACAATTAATAATTTATTTTGTATGATGGTATCAAACCCATAAAAGAGTTTGTTACAATTTCATACATCTCGTAAGTGTCTTGAACCGAACTCCGTTTGTCTTATCGGAAAACCCTTTACAATTGTAACCTAATTATACTAACGTATGAAGTTTATAATGTACTTTTAACGGTAGTCCTTTCCTGCATATTATATTAGACTTGATATTTCGTTAATTACGAATAATAATTTATTTTGTATGATGGTATCACACCCATAAAAGAGTTTGTTACAATTTCTTATTTCTCGTAAATTTCTTGAACCGAACTCTGTTTCTCTTGTGTTAAAACTTGTTTAAAATTTTAAGCTTAATATTAGTTCGTATGAAGTTCATAATAAACTTTTAATGGTACTCATTTCCTACTTGATACTTTTGCCTTGGTATTTTGTTAAGTACGTATAATAATTTATTTCGTATGATGCATCCAAACCCATAAGAGTTTGTTACAATTTCATACATCCCCGTAAGTGTCTTGAACCGAACTCCGTTTGTCTTATCGAAAAACTCTTTTACAATTGTAAGCTAATTATACTAACGTATGAAGTTTATAATGTACTTTTAACGGTAGTCCTTTCCTGCATAATATATTAGACTTGATATTTCGTTAATTACGAATAATAATTTATTTTGTATGATGGTATCACACCCATTAAAGAGTGTGTTACAGTTTGTTATTTCTCGTAAGTTTCTTGAACCGGACTCTGTTTCTCTTTTGTTAAAACTTGTTTAAAAGTTTAAGCTTAATATTAGTTCGTATGAAGTTCATAATAAACTTTTAATGGTACTCATTTCCTACTTGATACTTTTGCCTTGGTATTTCGTTAATTACGAATAATAATTTATTTTGTATGATGCATCCAAACCCATAAGAGTTTGTTATAATTTCATACATCTCGTAAGTGTCTTGAACCGATTTCCGTTGTCTTGTCGTAAAACTCTTTTACAATTGTAATCTAATTATACGAATGCATGAAGTTTACAATGTACTTTTAACGGTAGTCCTTTCCTGCATATTATATTAGACTTGATATTTCGTTAATTACGAATAATAATTAATTTTGTATGATGGTATTGCATCTATAAAAGAGTTTGTTACAATTTCTTATTTCTCGTAAGTTTCTTAAACCCAACTTTGTTTCTCTTGTGTTAAAACTTGTTTAAATCTTTAAGCTAAATATTAGTTCGTATGAAGGTCATAATAAACTTTTAATGGTACTCATTTCCTACTTGATACTTTTGCCTTGGTATTTCGTTAAGTACCAATACTAATTTATTTCGTATGATGCATCCAAACCCATAAGAGTTTGTTACAATTTCATACATCTCGTAAGTGTCTTGAACCGAACTCCTTTTGTCTTATCGAAAATCTCTTTTACAATTGTAAGCTAATTATACTAACGTATGAAGGTTATAATGTACTTTTAACGGTAGTCCTTTCCTGCATAATATATTAGACTTGATATTTCGTTAATTACAATTAATAATTTATTTTGTATGATGGTATCAAACCCATAAAAGAGTTTGTTACAATTTCATACATCTCGTAAGTGTCTTGAACCGAACTCCGTTTGTCTTATCGGAAAACCCTTTACAATTGTAACCTAATTATACTAACGTATGAAGTTTATAATGTACTTTTAACGGTAGTCCTTTCCTGCATATTATATTAGACTTGATATTTCGTTAATTATGAATAATAATTTATTTTGTATGATGGTATCACACCCATAAAAGAGTTTGTTACAATTTCTTATTTCTCGTAAGTTTCTTGAACCGAACTCTGTTTCTCTTGTGTTAAAACTTGTTTAAAATTTTAAGCTTAATATTAGTTCGTACGAAGTTCATAATAAACTTTTAATGGTACTCATTTCCTACTTGATACTTTTGCCTTGGTATTTTGTTAAGTACGTATAATAATTTATTTCGTATGATGCATCCAAACCCATAAGAGTTTGTTACAATTTCATACATCCCCGTAAGTGTCTTGAACCGAACTCCGTTTGTCTTATCGAAAAACTCTTTTATAATTGTAAGCTAATTATACTAACGTATGAAGTTTATAATGTACTTTTAACGGTAGTCCTTTCCTGCATAATATATTAGACTTGATATTTCGTTAATTACAAATAATAATTTATTTTGTATGATGGTATCACACCCATTAAAGAGTCTGTTACAGTTTGTTATTTCTCGTAAGTTTCTTGAACCGGACTCTGTTTCTCTTTTGTTAAAACTTGTTTAAAAGTTTAAGCTTAATATTAGTTCGTATGAAGTTCATAATAAACTTTTAATGGTACTCATTTCCTACTTGATACTTTTGCCTTGGTATTTTGTTAAGTACGTATAATAATTTATTTCGTATGATGCATCCAAACCCATAAGAGTTTGTTACAATTTCATACATCCCGTAAGTGTCTTGAACCGAACTCCGTTTGTCTTATCAAAAAACGCTTTTACAATTGTAAGCTAATTATACTAACGTATGAAGTTTATAATGTACTTTTAACGGTAGTCCTTTCCTTGCATAATGTATTAGACTTGATATTTCGTTAATTACGAATAATAATTTATTTTGTATGATGGTATCAAACCCATAAAAGAGTTTGTTACAATTTCTTATTTCTCGTAAGTTTCTTGAACCGAACTCTGTTTCTCTTGTGTTAAAACTTGTTAAAAATTTTAAGCTTAATATTACTTCGTATGAAGTTCATATTAAACTTTTAATGGTACTCATTTCCTACATGATACTTTTGCCTTGGTATTTCGTTAAGTACCAATACTAATTTATTTTGTATGATGCATCCAAACCCATAAGAGTTTGTTACAATTTCATACATCTCGTAAGTTTCTTGAACCGAACTCCGTTTGTCTTATCGAAAAACTCTTTTACAATTGTAAGCTAATTATACTAATGTATGAAGTTTATAATGTACTTTTAACGGTAGTCATTTCCTGCATATTATATTAGACTTGATATTTCGTTAATTACGAATAATAATTAATTTTGTATGATGGTATCGCATCTATAAAAGAGTTTGTTACAATTTCTTATTTCTCGTAAGTTTCTTAAACCCAACTTTGTTTCTCTTGTGTTAAAACTTGTTTAAATCTTTAAGCTAAATATTAGTTCGTATGAAGGTCATAATAAACTTTTAATGGTACTCATTTCCTACTTGATACTTTTGCCTTGGTATTTCGTTAAGTACCAATACTAATTTATTTCGTATGATGCATCCAAACCCATAAGAGTTTGTTACAATTTCATACATCCCCGTAAGTGTCTTGAACCGAACTCCGTTTGTCTTATCGAAAAACTCTTTTACAATTGTAAGCTAATTATACTAACGTATGAAGTTTATAATGTACTTTTAACGGTACTCCTTTCCTGCATAATATATTAGACTTGATATTTCGTTAATTACGAATAATAATTTATTTTGTATGATGGTATCACACCCATAAAAGAGTCTGTTACAGTTTGTTATTTCTCGTAAGTTTCTTGAACCGGACTCTGTTTCTCTTTTGTTAAAACTTGTTTAAAAGTTTAAGCTTAATATTAGTTCGTATGAAGTTCATAATAAACTTTTAATGGTACTAATTTCCTACTTGATACTTTTGCCTTGGTATTTTGTTAAGTACGTATAATAATTTATTTCGTATGATGCATCCAAACCCATAAGAGTTTGTTACAATTTCATATATCTAGTAAGTGTCTTGAACCTAACTCCGTTTGTCTTATCGTAAAACTCTTTTACAAATGTAAGCTAAATATACTAATTTATGAAGTTTATAATGTACTTTTAACGGTAGTCCTTTCCTGCATATTATATTAGACTTGATATTTCGTTAATTACGAATAATAATTAATTTTGTAAGATGGTATCACATCCATAAAAGAGTTTGTTACAATTTCTTATTTCTCGTAAGTTTCTTAAACCCAACTTTGTTTCTCTTGTGTTAAAACTTGTTTAAATCTTTAAGCTAAATATTAGTTCGTATGAAGGTCATAATAAACTTTTAATGGTACTCATTTCCTACTTGATACTTTTGCTTTGGTATTTCGTTAAGTACGCATAATAATTTATTTCGTATGATGCATCAAAACCCATAAGAGTTTGTTACAATTTCATACATTTGTATGTGTCTTGAACCGAACTCCGTTTGTCTTGTCGTAAAACTCTTTTACAATTGTAATCTAATTATACTAACGTATGAAGGTTATAATGTACTTTTAACGGTAGTCCTTTCCTGCATAATATATTAGACTTGATATTTTGTTAATTACAATTAATAATTTATTTTGTATGATGGTATCAAACCCATAAAAGAGTTTGTTACAATTTCATACATCTCGTAAGTGTCTTGAACCGAACTCCGTTTGTCTTATCGGAAAACCCTTTACAATTGTAACCTAATTATACTAACGTATGAAGTTTATAATGTACTTTTAACGGTAGTCCTTTCCTGCATAATATATTAGACTTGATATTTCGTTAATTACGAATAATAATTTATTTTGTATGATGGTATCACACCCATAAAAGAGTTTGTTACAATTTCTTATTTCTCGTAAGTTTCTTGAACCGAACTCTGTTTCTGTTGTGTTAAAACTTGTTTAAAATTTTAAGCTTAATATTAGTTCGTACGAAGTTCATAATAAACTTTTAATGGTACTCATTTCCTACTTGATACTTTTGCCTTGGTATTTTGTTAAGTACGTATAATAATTTATTTCGTATGATGCATCCAAACCCATAAGAGTTTGTTACAATTTCATACATCCCCGTAAGTGTCTTGAACCGAACTCCGTTTGTCTTATCGAAAAACTCTTTTACAATTGTATGCTAATTATACTAACGTATGAAGTTTATAATGTACTTTTAACGGTAGTCCTTTCCTGCATAATATATTAGACTTGATATTTCGTTAATTACGAATAATAATTTATTTTGTATGATGGTATCACACCCATTAAAGAGTCTGTTACAGTTTGTTATTTCTCGTAAGTTTCTTGAACCGGACTCTGTTTCTCTTTTGTTAAAACTTGTTTAAAAGTTTAAGCTTAATATTAGTTCGTATGAAGTTCATAATAAACTTTTAATGGTACTCATTTCCTACTTGATACTTTTGCCTTGGTATTTTGTTAAGTACGTATAATAATTTATTTCGTATGATGCATCCAAACCCATAAGAGTTTGTTACAATTTCATACATCCCGTAAGTGTCTTGAACCGAACTCCGTTTGTCTTATCAAAAAACGCTTTTACAATTGTAAGCTAATTATACTAACGTATGAAGTTTATAATGTACTTTTAACGGTAGTCCTTTCCTTGCATAATGTATTAGACTTGATATTTCGTTAATTACGAATAATAATTTATTTTGTATGATGGTATCAAACCCATAAAAGAGTTTGTTACAATTTCTTATTTCTCGTAAGTTTCTTGAACCGAACTCTGTTTCTCTTGTGTTAAAACTTGTTAAAAATTTTAAGCTTAATATTACTTCGTATGAAGTTCATAATAAACTTTTAATGGTACTCATTTCCTTCATGATACTTTTGCCTTGGTATTTCGTTAAGTACCAATACTAATTTATTTTGTATGATGCATCCAAACCCATAAGAGTTTGTTACAATTTCATACATCCCCGTAAGTGTCTTGAACCGAACTCCGTTTGTCTTATCGAAAAACTCTTTTACAATTGTAAGCTAATTATACTAACGTATGAAGTTTATAATGTACTTTTAACGGTACTCCTTTCCTGCATAATATATTAGACTTGATATTTCGTTAATTACGAATAATAATTTATTTTGTATGATGGTATCACACCCATAAAAGAGTCTGTTACAGTTTGTTATTTCTCGTAAGTTTCTTGAACCGGACTCTGTTTCTCTTTTGTTAAAACTTGTTTAAAAGTTTAAGCTTAATATTAGTTCGTATGAAATTCATAATAAACTTTTAATGGTACTAATTTCCTACTTGATACTTTTGCCTTGGTATTTTGTTAAGTACGTATAATAATTTATTTCGTATGATGCATCCAAACCCATAAGAGTTTGTTACAATTTCATATATCTAGTAAGTGTCTTGAACCTAACTCCGTTTGTCTTATCGTAAAACTCTTTTACAAATGTAAGCTAAATATACTAACGTATGAAGTTTATAATGTACTTTTAACGGTAGTCCTTTCCTGCATATTATATTAGACTTGATATTTCGTTAATTACGAATAATAATTAATTTTGTAAGATGGTATCACATCCATAAAAGAGTTTGTTACAATTTCTTATTTCTCGTAAGTTTCTTAAACCCAACTTTGTTTCTCTTGTGTTAAAACTTGTTTAAATCTTTAAGCTAAATATTAGTTCGTATGAAGGTCATAATAAACTTTTAATGGTACTCATTTCCTACTTGATACTTTTGCCTTGGTATTTTGTTAAGTACGCATAATAATTTATTTCGTATGATGCATCAAAACCCATAAGAGTTTGTTACAATTTCATACATTTGTATGTGTCTTGAACCGAACTCCGTTTGTCTTGTCGTAAAACTCTTTTACAATTGTAATCTAATTATACTAACGTATGAAGGTTATAATGTACTTTTAACGGTAGTCCTTTCCTGCATAATATATTAGACTTGATATTTTGTTAATTACAATTAATAATTTATTTTGTATGATGGTATCAAACCCATAAAAGAGTTTGTTACAATTTCATACATCTCGTAAGTGTCTTGAACCGAACTCCGTTTGTCTTATCGGAAAACCCTTTACAATTGTAACCTAATTATACTAACGTATGAAGTTTATAATGTACTTTTAACGGTAGTCCTTTCCTGCATATTATATTAGACTTGATATTTCGTTAATTACGAATAATAATTTATTTTGTATGATGGTATCACACCCATAAAAGAGTTTGTTACAATTTCCAATATCTCGTAAGTTTCTTGAACCGAACTCTGTTTCTCTTGTGTTAAAACTTGTTTAAAATTTTAAGCTTAATATTAGTTCGTATGAAGTTCATAATAAACTTTTAATGGTACTCATTTCCTACTTGATACTTTTGCCTTGGTATTTTGTTAAGTACGTATAATAATTTATTTCGTATGATGCATCCAAACCCATAAGAGTTTGTTACAATTTCATACATCCCCGTAAGTGTCTTGAACCGAACTCCGTTTGTCTTATCGAAAAACTCTTTTACAATTGTAAGCTAATTATACTAACGTATGAAGTTTATAATGTACTTTTAACGGTAGTCCTTTCCTGCATAATATATTAGACTTGATATTTCGTTAATTACGAATAATAATTTATTTTGTATGATGGTATCACACCCATTAAAGAGTGTGTTACAGTTTGTTATTTCTCGTAAGTTTCTTGAACCGGACTCTGTTTCTCTTTTGTTAAAACTTGTTTAAAAGTTTAAGCTTAATATTAGTTCGTATGAAGTTCATAATAAACTTTTAATGGTACTCATTTCCTACTTGATACTTTTGCCTTGGTATTTCGTTAAGTACCAATACTAATTTATTTTGTATGATGCATCCAAACCCATAAGAGTTTGTTATAATTTCATACATCTCGTAAGTGTCTTGAACCGATTTCCGTTGTCTTGTCGTAAAACTCTTTTACAATTGTAATCTAATTATACTAATGCATGAAGTTTATAATGTACTTTTAACGGTAGTCCTTTCCTGCATATTATATTAGACTTGATATTTCGTTAATTACGAATAATAATTAATTTTGTATGATGGTATCGCATCTATAAAAGAGTTTGTTACAATTTCTTATTTCTCGTAAGTTTCTTAAACCCAACTTTGTTTCTCTTGTGTTAAAACTTGTTTAAATCTTTAAGCTAAATATTAGTTCGTATGAAGGTCATAATAAACTTTTAATGGTACTCATTTCCTACTTGATACTTTTGCCTTGGTATTTCGTTAAGTACCAATACTAATTTATTTCGTATGATGCATCCAAACCCATAAGAGTTTGTTACAATTTCATACATCTCGTAAGTGTCTTGAACCGAACTCCTTTTGTCTTATCGAAAATCTCTTTTACAATTGTAAGCTAATTATACTAACGTATGAAGGTTATAATGTACTTTTAACGGTAGTCCTTTCCTGCATAATATATTAGACTTGATATTTCGTTAATTACAATTAATAATTTATTTTGTATGATGGTATCAAACCCATAAAAGAGTTTGTTACAATTTCATACATCTCGTAAGTGTCTTGAACCGAACTCCGTTTGTCTTATCGGAAAACCCTTTACAATTGTAACCTAATTATACTAACGTATGAAGTTTATAATGTACTTTTAACGGTAGTCCTTTCCTGCATATTATATTAGACTTGATATTTCGTTAATTACGAATAATAATTTATTTTGTATGATGGTATCACACCCATAAAAGAGTTTGTTACAATTTCTTATTTCTCGTAAGTTTCTTGAACCGAACTCTGTTTCTCTTGTGTTAAAACTTGTTTAAAATTTTAAGCTTAATATTAGTTCGTACGAAGTTCATAATAAACTTTTAATGGTACTCATTTCCTACTTGATACTTTTGCCTTGGTATTTTGTTAAGTACGTATAATAATTTATTTCGTATGATGCATCCAAACCCATAAGAGTTTGTTACAATTTCATACATCCCCGTAAGTGTCTTGAACCGAACTCCGTTTGTCTTATCGAAAAACTCTTTTATAATTGTAAGCTAATTATACTAACGTATGAAGTTTATAATGTACTTTTAACGGTAGTCCTTTCCTGCATAATATATTAGACTTGATATTTCGTTAATTACGAATAATAATTTATTTTGTATGATGGTATCACACCCATTAAAGAGTCTGTTACAGTTTGTTATTTCTCGTAAGTTTCTTGAACCGGACTCTGTTTCTCTTTTGTTAAAACTTGTTTAAAAGTTTAAGCTTAATATTAGTTCGTATGAAGTTCATAATAAACTTTTAATGGTACTCATTTCCTACTTGATACTTTTGCCTTGGTATTTTGTTAAGTACGTATAATAATTTATTTCGTATGATGCATCCAAACCCATAAGAGTTTGTTACAATTTCATACATCCCGTAAGTGTCTTGAACCGAACTCCGTTTGTCTTATCAAAAAACGCTTTTACAATTGTAAGCTAATTATACTAACGTATGAAGTTTATAATGTACTTTTAACGGTAGTCCTTTCCTTGCATAATGTATTAGACTTGATATTTCGTTAATTACGAATAATAATTTATTTTGTATGATGGTATCAAACCCATAAAAGAGTTTGTTACAATTTCTTATTTCTCGTAAGTTTCTTGAACCGAACTCTGTTTCTCTTGTGTTAAAACTTGTTAAAAATTTTAAGCTTAATATTACTTCGTATGAAGTTCATATTAAACTTTTAATGGTACTCATTTCCTACATGATACTTTTTCCTTGGTATTTCGTTAAGTACCAATACTAATTTATTTTGTATGATGCATCCAAACCCATAAGAGTTTGTTACAATTTCATACATCTCGTAAGTTTCTTGAACCGAACTCCGTTTGTCTTATCGAAAAAGTCTTTTACAATTGTAAGCTAATTATACTAATGTATGAAGTTTATAATGTACTTTTAACGGTAGTCATTTCCTGCATATTATATTAGACTTGATATTTCGTTAATTACGAATAATAATTAATTTTGTATGATGGTATCGCATCTATAAAAGAGTTTGTTACAATTTCTTATTTCTCGTAAGTTTCTTAAACCCAACTTTGTTTCTCTTGTGTTAAAACTTGTTTAAATCTTTAAGCTAAATATTAGTTCGTATGAAGGTCATAATAAACTTTTAATGGTACTCATTTCCTACTTGATACTTTTGCCTTGGTATTTCGTTAAGTACCAATACTAATTTATTTCGTATGATGCATCCAAACCCATAAGAGTTTGTTACAATTTCATACATCCCCGTAAGTGTCTTGAACCGAACTCCGTTTGTCTTATCGAAAAACTCTTTTACAATTGTAAGCTAATTATACTAACGTATGAAGTTTATAATGTACTTTTAACGGTACTCCTTTCCTGCATAATATATTAGACTTGATATTTCGTTAATTACGAATAATAATTTATTTTGTATGATGGTATCACACCCATAAAAGAGTCTGTTACAGTTTGTTATTTCTCGTAAGTTTCTTGAACCGGACTCTGTTTCTCTTTTGTTAAAACTTGTTTAAAAGTTTAAGCTTAATATTAGTTCGTATGAAGTTCATAATAAACTTTTAATGGTACTAATTTCCTACTTGATACTTTTGCCTTGGTATTTTGTTAAGTACGTATAATAATTTATTTCGTATGATGCATCCAAACCCATAAGAGTTTGTTACAATTTCATATATCTAGTAAGTGTCTTGAACCTAACTCCGTTTGTCTTATCGTAAAACTCTTTTACAAATGTAAGCTAAATATACTAATTTATGAAGTTTATAATGTACTTTTAACGGTAGTCCTTTCCTGCATATTATATTAGACTTGATATTTCGTTAATTACGAATAATAATTAATTTTGTAAGATGGTATCACATCCATAAAAGAGTTTGTTACAATTTCTTATTTCTCGTAAGTTTCTTAAACCCAACTTTGTTTCTCTTGTGTTAAAACTTGTTTAAATCTTTAAGCTAAATATTAGTTCGTATGAAGGTCATAATAAACTTTTAATGGTACTCATTTCCTACTTGATACTTTTGCCTTGGTATTTTGTTAAGTACGCATAATAATTTATTTCGTATGATGCATCAAAACCCATAAGAGTTTGTTACAATTTCATACATTTGTATGTGTCTTGAACCGAACTCCGTTTGTCTTGTCGTAAAACTCTTTTACAATTGTAATCTAATTATACTAACGTATGAAGGTTATAATGTACTTTTAACGGTAGTCCTTTCCTGCATAATATATTAGACTTGATATTTTGTTAAGTACATATAATAATTTATTTCGTATGATGCATCCAAACCCATAAAAGAGTTTGTTACAATTTCATACATCTCGTAAGTGTCTTGAACCGAACTCCGTTTGTCTTATCGGAAAACCCTTTACAATTGTAACCTAATTATACTAACGTATGAAGTTTATAATGTACTTTTAACGGTAGTCCTTTCCTGCATATTATATTAGACTTGATATTTCGTTAATTACGAATAATAATTTATTTTGTATGATGGTATCACACCCATAAAAGAGTTTGTTACAATTTCTTATTTCTCGTAAGTTTCTTGAACCGAACTCTGTTTCTCTTGTGTTAAAACTTGTTTAAAATTTTAAGCTTAATATTAGTTCGTACGAAGTTCATAATAAACTTTTAATGGTACTCATTTCCTACTTGATACTTTTGCCTTGGTATTTTGTTAAGTACGTATAATAATTTATTTCGTATGATGCATCCAAACCCATAAGAGTTTGTTACAATTTCATACATCCCCGTAAGTGTCTTGAACCGAACTCCGTTTGTCTTATCGAAAAACTCTTTTACAATTGTATGCTAATTATACTAACGTATGAAGTTTATAATGTACTTTTAACGGTAGTCCTTTCCTGCATAATATATTAGACTTGATATTTCGTTAATTACGAATAATAATTTATTTTGTATGATGGTATCACACCCATTAAAGAGTCTGTTACAGTTTGTTATTTCTCGTAAGTTTCTTGAACTGGACTCTGTTTCTCTTTTGTTAAAACTTGTTTAAAAGTTTAAGCTTAATATTAGTTCGTATGAAGTTCATAATAAACTTTTAATGGTACTCATTTCCTACTTGATACTTTTGCCTTGGTATTTTGTTAAGTACGTATAATAATTTATTTCTTATGATGCATCCAAACCCATAAGAGTTTGTTACAATTTCATACATCCCGTAAGTGTCTTGAACCGAACTCCGTTTGTCTTATCAAAAAACGCTTTTACAATTGTAAGCTAATTATACTAACGTATGAAGTTTATAATGTACTTTTAACGGTAGTCCTTTCCTTGCATAATGTATTAGACTTGATATTTCGTTAATTACGAATAATAATTTATTTTGTATGATGGTATCAAACCCATAAAAGAGTTTGTTACAATTTCTTATTTCTCGTAAGTTTCTTGAACCGAACTCTGTTTCTCTTGTGTTAAAACTTGTTAAAAATTTTAAGCTTAATATTACTTCGTATGAAGTTCATAATAAACTTTTAATGGTACTCATTTCCTACATGATACTTTTGCCTTGGTATTTCGTTAAGTACCAATACTAATTTATTTTGTATGATGCATCCAAACCCATAAGAGTTTGTTACAATTTCATACATCCCCGTAAGTGTCTTGAACCGAACTCCGTTTGTCTTATCGAAAAACTCTTTTACAATTGTAAGCTAATTATACTAACGTATGAAGTTTATAATGTACTTTTAACGGTACTCCTTTCCTGCATAATATATTAGACTTGCTATTTCGTTAATTACGAATAATAATTTATTTTGTATGATGGTATCACACCCATAAAAGAGTCTGTTACAGTTTGTTATTTCTCGTAAGTTTCTTGAACCGGACTCTGTTTCTCTTTTGTTAAAACTTGTTTAAAAGTTTAAGCTTAATATTAGTTCGTATGAAATTCATAATAAACTTTTAATGGTACTAATTTCCTACTTGATACTTTTGCCTTGGTATTTTGTTAAGTACGTATAATAATTTATTTCGTATGATGCATCCAAACCCATAAGAGTTTGTTACAATTTCATATATCTAGTAAGTGTCTTGAACCTAACTCCGTTTGTCTTATCGTAAAACTCTTTTACAAATGTAAGCTAAATATACTAACGTATGAAGTTTATAATGTACTTTTAACGGTAGTCCTTTCCTGCATATTATATTAGACTTGATATTTCGTTAATTACGAATAATAATTAATTTTGTAAGATGGTATCACATCCATAAAAGAGTTTGTTACAATTTCTTATTTCTCGTAAGTTTCTTAAACCCAACTTTGTTTCTCTTGTGTTAAAACTTGTTTAAATCTTTAAGCTAAATATTAGTTCGTAGGAAGGTCATAATAAACTTTTAATGGTACTCATTTCCTACTTGATACTTTTGCCTTGGTATTTTGTTAAGTACGTATAATAATTTATTTCGTATGATGCATCAAAACCCATAAGAGTTTGTTACAATTTCATACATCTCGTAAGTGTCTTGAACCGAACTCCGTTTGTCTTATCGAAAAACTCTTTTACAATTGTAATCTAATTATACTAACGTATGAAGGTTATAATGTACTTTTAACGGTAGTCCTTTCCTGCATAATATATTAGACTTGATATTTTGTTAATTACAATTAATAATTTATTTTGTATGATGGTATCAAACCCATAAAAGAGTTTGTTACAATTTCATACATCTCGTAAGTGACTTGAACCGAACTCTGTTTGTCTTATCGAAAAACTCTTTACAATTGTAAATTATACTAACGTATGAAGTTTATAATGTACTTTTAACGGTAGTCCTTTCCTGCATATTATATTAGACTTGATATTTCGTTAATTACGAAGAATAATTAATTTTGTATGATGGTATCACATCCATAAAAGAGTTTGTTACAATTTCTTATTTCTCGTAAGTTTCTTAAACCCAACTTTGTTTCTCTTGTGTTAAAACTTGTTTAAATCTTTAAGCTAAATATTAGTTCATATGAAGGTCATAATAAACTTTTAATGGTACTCATTTCCTACTTGATACTTTTGTCTTGGTATTTCGTTAAGTACCAATACTAATTTATTTCGTATGATGCATCCAAACCCATAAGAGTTTGTTACAATTTCATACATCCCCGTAAGTGTCTTGAACCGAACTCCGTTTGTCTTATCGAAAAACTCTTTTACAATTGTATGCTAATTATACTAACGTATGAAGTTTATAATGTACTTTTAACGGTAGTCCTTTCCTGCATAATATATTAGACTTGATATTTCGTTAATTACGAATAATAATTTATTTTGTATGATGGTATCACACCCATTAAAGAGTCTGTTACAGTTTGTTATTTCTCGTAAGTTTCTTGAACTGGACTCTGTTTCTCTTTTGTTAAAACTTGTTTAAAAGTTTAAGCTTAATATTAGTTCGTATGAAGTTCATAATAAACTTTTAATGGTACTCATTTCCTACTTGATACTTTTGCCTTGGTATTTTGTTAAGTACGTATAATAATTTATTTCGTATGATGCATCCAAACCCATAAGAGTTTGTTACAATTTCATACATCCCGTAAGTGTCTTGAACCGAACTCCGTTTGTCTTATCAAAAAACGCTTTTACAATTGTAAGCTAATTATACTAACGTATGAAGTTTATAATGTACTTTTAACGGTAGTCCTTTCCTTGCATAATGTATTAGACTTGATATTTCGTTAATTACGAATAATAATTTATTTTGTATGATGGTATCAAACCCATAAAAGAGTTTGTTACAATTTCTTATTTCTCGTAAGTTTCTTGAACCGAACTCTGTTTCTCTTGTGTTAAAACTTGTTAAAAATTTTAAGCTTAATATTACTTCGTATGAAGTTCATAATAAACTTTTAATGGTACTCATTTCCTACATGATACTTTTGCCTTGGTATTTCGTTAAGTACCAATACTAATTTATTTTGTATGATGCATCCAAACCCATAAGAGTTTGTTACAATTTCATACATCCCCGTAAGTGTCTTGAACCGAACTCCGTTTGTCTTATCGAAAAACTATTTTACAATTGTAAGCTAATTATACTAACGTATGAAGTTTATAATGTACTTTTAACGGTACTCCTTTCCTGCATAATATATTAGACTTGATATTTCGTTAATTACGAATAATAATTTATTTTGTATGATGGTATCACACCCATAAAAGAGTCTGTTACAGTTTGTTATTTCTCGTAAGTTTCTTGAACCGGACTCTGTTTCTCTTTTGTTAAAACTTGTTTAAAAGTTTAAGCTTAATATTAGTTCGTATGAAATTCATAATAAACTTTTAATGGTACTAATTTCCTACTTGATACTTTTGCCTTGGTATTTTGTTAAGTACGTATAATAATTTATTTCGTATGATGCATCCAAACCCATAAGAGTTTGTTACAATTTCATATATCTAGTAAGTGTCTTGAACCTAACTCCGTTTGTCTTATCGTAAAACTCTTTTACAAATGTAAGCTAAATATACTAACGTATGAAGTTTATAATGTACTTTTAACGGTAGTCCTTTCCTGCATATTATATTAGACTTGATATTTCGTTAATTACGAATAATAATTAATTTTGTAAGATGGTATCACATCCATAAAAGAGTTTGTTACAATTTCTTATTTCTCGTAAGTTTCTTAAACCCAACTTTGTTTCTCTTGTGTTAAAACTTGTTTAAATCTTTAAGCTAAATATTAGTTCGTATGAAGGTCATAATAAACTTTTAATGGTACTCATTTCCTACTTGATACTTTTGCTTTGGTATTTCGTTAAGTACGCATAATAATTTATTTCGTATGATGCATCAAAACCCATAAGAGTTTGTTACAATTTCATACATTTGTATGTGTCTTGAACCGAACTCCGTTTGTCTTGTCGTAAAACTCTTTTACAATTGTAAGCTAATTATACTAACGTATGAAGGTTATAATGTACTTTTAACGGTAGTCCTTTCCTGCATAATATATTAGACTTGATATTTTGTTAATTACAATTAATAATTTATTTTGTATGATGGTATCAAACCCATAAAAGAGTTTGTTACAATTTCATACATCTCGTAAGTGACTTGAACCGAACTCTGTTTGTCTTATCGAAAAACTCTTTACAATTGTAAATTATACTAACGTATGAAGTTTATAATGTACTTTTAACGGTAGTCCTTTCCTGCATATTATATTAGACTTGATATTTCGTTAATTACGAAGAATAATTAATTTTGTATGATGGTATCACATCCATAAAAGAGTTTGTTACAATTTCTTATTTCTCGTAAGTTTCTTAAACCCAACTTTGTTTCTCTTGTGTTAAAACTTGTTTAAATCTTTAAGCTAAATATTAGTTCATATGAAGGTCATAATAAACTTTTAATGGTACTCATTTCCTACTTGATACTTTTGTCTTGGTATTTCGTTAAGTACCAATACTAATTTATTTCGTATGATGCATCCAAACCCATAAGAGTTTGTTACAATTTCATACATCCCCGTAAGTGTCTTGAACCGAACTCCGTTTGTCTTATCGAAAAACTCTTTTACAATTGTATGCTAATTATACTAACGTATGAAGTTTATAATGTACTTTTAACGGTAGTCCTTTCCTGCATAATATATTAGACTTGATATTTCGTTAATTACGAATAATAATTTATTTTGTATGATGGTATCACACCCATTAAAGAGTCTGTTACAGTTTGTTATTTCTCGTAAGTTTCTTGAACTGGACTCTGTTTCTCTTTTGTTAAAACTTGTTTAAAAGTTTAAGCTTAATATTAGTTCGTATGAAGTTCATAATAAACTTTTAATGGTACTCATTTCCTACTTGATACTTTTGCCTTGGTATTTTGTTAAGTACGTATAATAATTTATTTCGTATGATGCATCCAAACCCATAAGAGTTTGTTACAATTTCATACATCCCGTAAGTGTCTTGAACCGAACTCCGTTTGTCTTATCAAAAAACGCTTTTACAATTGTAAGCTAATTATACTAACGTATGAAGTTTATAATGTACTTTTAACGGTAGTCCTTTCCTTGCATAATGTATTAGACTTGATATTTCGTTAATTACGAATAATAATTTATTTTGTATGATGGTATCAAACCCATAAAAGAGTTTGTTACAATTTCTTATTTCTCGTAAGTTTCTTGAACCGAACTCTGTTTCTCTTGTGTTAAAACTTGTTAAAAATTTTAAGCTTAATATTACTTCGTATGAAGTTCATAATAAACTTTTAATGGTACTCATTTCCTACATGATACTTTTGCCTTGGTATTTCGTTAAGTACCAATACTAATTTATTTTGTATGATGCATCCAAACCCATAAGAGTTTGTTACAATTTCATACATCCCCGTAAGTGTCTTGAACCGAACTCCGTTTGTCTTATCGAAAAACTCTTTTACAATTGTAAGCTAATTATACTAACGTATGAAGTTTATAATGTACTTTTAACGGTACTCCTTTCCTGCATAATATATTAGACTTGATATTTCGTTAATTACGAATAATAATTTATTTTGTATGATGGTATCACACCCATAAAAGAGTCTGTTACAGTTTGTTATTTCTCGTAAGTTTCTTGAACCGGACTCTGTTTCTCTTTTGTTAAAACTTGTTTAAAAGTTTAAGCTTAATATTAGTTCGTATGAAATTCATAATAAACTTTTAATGGTACTAATTTCCTACTTGATACTTTTGCCTTGGTATTTTGTTAAGTACGTATAATAATTTATTTCGTATGATGCATCCAAACCCATAAGAGTTTGTTACAATTTCATATATCTAGTAAGTGTCTTGAACCTAACTCCGTTTGTCTTATCGTAAAACTCTTTTACAAATGTAAGCTAAATATACTAACGTATGAAGTTTATAATGTACTTTTAACGGTAGTCCTTTCCTGCATATTATATTAGACTTGATATTTCGTTAATTACGAATAATAATTAATTTTGTAAGATGGTATCACATCCATAAAAGAGTTTGTTACAATTTCTTATTTCTCGTAAGTTTCTTAAACCCAACTTTGTTTCTCTTGTGTTAAAACTTGTTTAAATCTTTAAGCTAAATATTAGTTCGTATGAAGGTCATAATAATCTTTTAATGGTACTATATTTCTACTTGATACTTTTGCTTTGGTATTTCGTTAAGTACGCATAATAATTTATTTCGTATGATGCATCAAAACCCATAAGAGTTTGTTACAATTTCATACATTTGTATGTGTCTTGAACCGAACTCCGTTTGTCTTGTCGTAAAACTCTTTTACAATTGTAATCTAATTATACTAACGTATGAAGGTTATAATGTACTTTTAACGGTAGTCCTTTCCTGCATAATATATTAGACTTGATATTTTGTTAATTACAATTAATAATTTATTTTGTATGATGGTATCAAACCCATAAAAGAGTTTGTTACAATTTCATACATCTCGTAAGTGACTTGAACCGAACTCTGTTTGTCTTATCGAAAAACTCTTTACAATTGTAAATTATACTAACGTATGAAGTTTATAATGTACTTTTAACGGTAGTCCTTTCCTGCATATTATATTAGACTTGATATTTCGTTAATTACGAAGAATAATTAATTTTGTATGATGGTATCACATCCATAAAAGAGTTTGTTACAATTTCTTATTTCTCGTAAGTTTCTTAAACCCAACTTTGTTTCTCTTGTGTTAAAACTTGTTTAAATCTTTAAGCTAAATATTAGTTCGTATGAAGGTCATAATAAACTTTTAATGGTACTCATTTCCTACTTGATACTTTTGTCTTGGTATTTCGTTAAGTACCAATACTAATTTATTTCGTATGATGCATCCAAACCCATAAGAGTTTGTTACAATTTCATACATCCCCGTAAGTGTCTTGAACCGAACTCCGTTTGTCTTATCGAAAAACTCTTTTACAATTGTAAGCTAATTATACTAACGTATGAAGTTTATAATGTATTTTTAACGGTAGTCCTTTCCTGCATAATATATTAGACTTGATATTTCGTTAATTACGAATAATAATTTATTTTGTATGATGGTATCACACCCATAAAAGAGTCTGTTACAGTTTGTTATTTCTCGTAAGTTTCTTGAACCGGACTCTGTTTCTCTTTTGTTAAAACTTGTTTAAAAGTTTAAGCTTAATATTAGTTCGTATGAAGTTCATAATAAACTTTTAATGGTACTAATTTCCTACTTGATACTTTTGCCTTGGTATTTTGTTAAGTACGTATAATAATTTATTTCGTATGATGCATCCAAACCCATAAGAGTTTGTTACAATTTCATATATCTAGTAAGTGTCTTGAACCTAACTCCGTTTGTCTTATCGTAAAACTCTTTTACAAATGTAAGCTAAATATACTAACATATGAAGTTTATAATGTACTTTTAACGGTAGTCCTTTCCTGCATATTATATTAGACTTGATATTTCGTTAATTACGAATAATAATTAATTTTGTAAGATGGTATCACATCCATAAAAGAGTTTGTTACAATTTCTTATTTCTCGTAAGTTTCTTAAACCCAACTCTGTTTCTCTTGTGTTAAAACTTATTTAAATCTTTAAGCTAAATATTAGTTCGTATGAAGGTCATAATAAACTTTTAATGGTACTCATTTCCTACATGATACTTTTGCCTTGGTATTTCGTTAAGTACCAATACTAATTTATTTTGTATGATGCATCCAAACCCATAAGAGTTTGTTACAATTTCATACATCTCGTAAGTTTCTTGAACCGAACTCCGTTTGTCTTATCGAAAAACTCTTTTACAATTGTAAGCTAATTATACTAACGTATGAAGGTTATAATGTACTTTTAACGGTAGTCCTTTCCTGCATAATATATTAGACTTGATATTTCGTTAATTACAATTAATAATTTATTTTGTATGATGGTATCAAACCCATAAAAGAGTTTGTTACAATTTCATACATCTCGTAAGTGTCTTGAACCGAACTCCGTTTGTCTTATCGAAAAACTCTTTACAATTGTAACCTAATTATACTAACGTATGAAGTTTATAATGTACTTTTAACGGTAGTCCTTTCCTGCATATTATATTAGACTTGATATTTCGTTAATTACGAATAATAATTAATTTTGTAGGATGGTATCACATCCATAAAAGAGTTTGTTACAATTTCTTATTTCTCGTAAGTTTCTTAAACCCAACTCTGTTTCTCTTGTGTTAAAACTTGTTTAAATCTTTAAGCTAAATGTTAGTTCGTATGAACGTCATAATAAACTTTTAATGGTACTCATTTCCTACTTGATACTTTTGCCTTGGTATTTTGTTAAGTACGTATAATAATTTAATTCGTATGATGCATCCAAACCCATAAGAGTTTGTTACAATTTCATATATCTAGTAAGTATCTTGAACCTAACTCCGTTTGTCTTATCGTAAAACTCTTTTACAAATGTAAGCTAAATATACTAACGTATGAAGTTTATAATGTACTTTTAACGGTAGTCCTTTCCTGCATATTATATTAGACTTGATATTTCGTTAATTACGAATAATAATTAATTTTGTAAGATGGTATCACATCCATAAAAGAGTTTGTTACAATTTCTTATTTCTCGTAAGTTTCTTAAACCCAACTTTGTTTGTCTTATCGAAAAACTCTTTACAATTGTAAATTATACTAACGTATGAAGTTTATAATGTACTTTTAACGGTAGTCCTTTCCTGCATATTATATTAGACTTGATATTTCGTTAATTACGAAGAATAATTAATTTTGTATGATGGTATCACACCCATAAAAGAGTCTGTTACAGTTTGTTATTTCTCGTAAGTTTCTTGAACCGGACTCTGTTTCTCTTTTGTTAAAACTTGTTTAAAAGTTTAAGCTTAATATTAGTTCGTATGAAGTTCATAATAAACTTTTAATGGTACTAATTTCCTACTTGATACTTTTGCCTTGGTATTTTGTTAAGTACGTATAATAATTTATTTCGTATGATGCATCCAAACCCATAAGAGTTTGTTACAATTTCATATATCTAGTAAGAGTCTTGAACCTAACTCCGTTTGTCTTATCGTAAAACTCTTTTACAAATGTAAGCTAAATATACTAACGTATGAAGTTTATAATGTACTTTTAACGGTAGTCCTTTCCTGCATATTATATTAGACTTGATATTTCGTTAATTACGAATAATAACTAATTTTGTAAGATGGTATCACATCCATAAAAGAGTTTGTTACAATTTCTTATTTCTCGTAAGTTTCTTAAACCCAACTCTGTTTCTCTTGTGTTAAAACTTATTTAAATCTTTAAGCTAAATATTAGTTCGTATGAAGGTCATAATAAACTTTTAATGGTACTCATTTCCTACATGATACTTTTGCCTTGGTATTTCGTTAAGTACCAATACTAATTTATTTTGTATGATGCATCCAAACCCATAAGAGTTTGTTACAATTTCATACATCTCGTAAGTTTCTTGAACCGAACTCCGTTTGTCTTATCGAAAAACTCTTTTACAATTGTAAGCTAATTATACTAACGTATGAAGGTTATAATGTACTTTTAACGGTAGTCCTTTCCTGCATAATATATTAGACTTGATATTTCGTTAATTACAATTAATAATTTATTTTGTATGATGGTATCAAACCCATAAAAGAGTTTGTTACAATTTCATACATCTCGTAAGTGTCTTGAACCGAACTCCGTTTGTCTTATCGAAAAACTCTTTACAATTGTAACCTAATTATACTAACGTATGAAGTTTATAATGTACTTTTAACGGTAGTCCTTTCCTGCATATTATATTAGACTTGATATTTCGTTAATTACGAATAATAATTAATTTTGTAGGATGGTATCACATCCATAAAAGAGTTTGTTACAATTTCTTATTTCTCGTAAGTTTCTTAAACCCAACTCTGTTTCTCTTGTGTTAAAACTTGTTTAAATCTTTAAGCTAAATGTTAGTTCGTATGAAGGTCATAATAAACTTTTAATGGTACTCATTTCCTACTTGATACTTTTGCCTTGGTATTTTGTTAAGTACGTATAATAATTTAATTCGTATGATGCATCCAAACCCATAAGAGTTTGTTACAATTTCATATATCTAGTAAGTATCTTGAACCTAACTCCGTTTGTCTTATCGTAAAACTCTTTTACAAATGTAAGCTAAATATACTAACGTATGAAGTTTATAATGTACTTTTAACGGTAGTCCTTTCCTGCATATTATATTAGACTTGATATTTCGTTAATTACGAATAATAATTAATTTTGTAAGATGGTATCACATCCATAAAAGAGTTTGTTACAATTTCTTATTTCTCGTAAGTTTCTTAAACCCAACTTTGTTTGTCTTATCGAAAAACTCTTTACAATTGTAAATTATACTAACGTATGAAGTTTATAATGTACTTTTAACGGTAGTCCTTTCCTGCATATTATATTAGACTTGATATTTCGTTAATTACGAAGAATAATTAATTTTGTATGATGGTATCACACCCATAAAAGAGTCTGTTACAGTTTGTTATTTCTCGTAAGTTTCTTGAACCGGACTCTGTTTCTCTTTTGTTAAAACTTGTTTAAAAGTTTAAGCTTAATATTAGTTCGTATGAAGTTCATAATAAACTTTTAATGGTACTAATTTCCTACTTGATACTTTTGCCTTGGTATTTTGTTAAGTACGTATAATAATTTATTTCGTATGATGCATCCAAACCCATAAGAGTTTGTTACAATTTCATATATCTAGTAAGAGTCTTGAACCTAACTCCGTTTGTCTTATCGTAAAACTCTTTTACAAATGTAAGCTAAATATACTAACGTATGAAGTTTATAATGTACTTTTAACGGTAGTCCTTTCCTGCATATTATATTAGACTTGATATTTCGTTAATTACGAATAATAATTAATTTTGTAAGATGGTATCACATCCATAAAAGAGTTTGTTACAATTTCTTATTTCTCGTAAGTTTCTTAAACCCAACTCTGTTTCTCTTGTGTTAAAACTTATTTAAATCTTTAAGCTAAATATTAGTTCGTATGAAGGTCATAATAAACTTTTAATGGTACTCATTTCCTACATGATACTTTTGCCTTGGTATTTCGTTAAGTACCAATACTAATTTATTTTGTATGATGCATCCAAACCCATAAGAGTTTGTTACAATTTCATACATCTCGTAAGTTTCTTGAACCGAACTCCGTTTGTCTTATCGAAAAACACTTTTACAATTGTAAGCTAATTATACTAACGTATGAAGGTTATAATGTACTTTTAACGGTAGTCCTTTCCTGCATAATATATTAGACTTGATATTTCGTTAATTACAATTAATAATTTATTTTGTATGATGGTATCAAACCCATAAAAGAGTTTGTTACAATTTCATACATCTCGTAAGTGTCTTGAACCGAACTCCGTTTGTCTTATCGAAAAACTCTTTACAATTGTAACCTAATTATACTAACGTATGATGTTTATAATGTACTTTTAACGGTAGTCCTTTCCTGCATATTATATTAGACTTGATATTTCGTTAATTACGAATAATAATTAATTTTGTAGGATGGTATCACATCCATAAAAGAGTTTGTTACAATTTCTTATTTCTCGTAAGTTTCTTAAACCCAACTCTGTTTCTCTTGTGTTAAAACTTGTTTAAATCTTTAAGCTAAATGTTAGTTCGTATGAAGGTCATAATAAACTTTTAATGGTACTCATTTCCTACTTGATACTTTTGCCTTGGTATTTCGTTAAGTACCAATACTAATTTATTTTGTATGATGCATCCAAACCCATAAGAGTTTGTTACAATTTTATACATCTCGTAAGTTTCTTGAACCGAACTCCGTTTGTCTTATCGAAAAACTCTTTTACAATTGTAAGCTAATTATACTAACGTATGAAGGTTATAATGTACTTTTAACGGTAGTCCTTTCCTGCATAATATATTAGACTTGATATTTCGTTAATTACAATTAATAATTTATTTTGTATGATGGTATCAAACCCATAAAAGAGTTTGTTACAATTTCATACATCTCGTAAGTGTCTTGAACCGAACTCCGTTTGTCTTATCGAAAAACTCTTTACAATTGTAACCTAATTATACTAACGTATGAAGTTTATAATGTACTTTTAACGGTAGTCCTTTCCTGCATATTATATTAGACTTGATATTTCGTTAATTACGAATAATAATTAATTTTGTAGGATGGTATCACATCCATAAAAGAGTTTGTTACAATTTCTTATTTCTCGTAAGTTTCTTAAACCCAACTCTGTTTCTCTTGTGTTAAAACTTGTTTAAATCTTTAAGCTAAATGTTAGTTCGTATGAAGGTCATAATAAACTTTTAATGGTACTCATTTCCTACTTGATAATTTTGCCTTGGTATTTTGTTAAGTACGTATAATAATTTAATTCGTATGATGCATCCAAACCCATAAGAGTTTGTTACAATTTCATATATCTAGTAAGTATCTTGAACCTAACTCCGTTTGTCTTATCGTAAAACTCTTTTACAAATGTAAGCTAAATATACTAACGTATGAAGTTTATAATGTACTTTTAACGGTAGTCCTTTCCTGCATATTATATTAGACTTGATATTTCGTTAATTACGAATAATAATTAATTTTGTAAGATGGTATCACATCCATAAAAGAGTTTGTTACAATTTCTTATTTCTCGTAAGTTTCTTAAACCCAACTTTGTTTGTCTTATCGAAAAACTCTTTACAATTGTAAATTATACTAACGTATGAAGTTTATAATGTACTTTTAACGGTAGTCCTTTCCTGCATATTATATTAGACTTGATATTTCGTTAATTACGAAGAATAATTAATTTTGTATGATGGTATCACACCCATAAAAGAGTCTGTTACAGTTTGTTATTTCTCGTAAGTTTCTTGAACCGGACTCTGTTTCTCTTTTGTTAAAACTTGTTTAAAAGTTTAAGCTAAATATTAGTTTGTATGAAGTTCATAATAATATTTTAATGGTACTATATTTCTGCTTGATACTTTTCCTTTGGTATTTCGTTAAGTACGCATAATAATTTATTTCGTATGATGCATCCAAACCCATAAGAGTTTGTTACAATTTCATATATCTAGTAAGAGTCTTGAACCTAACTCCGTTTGTCTTATCGTAAAACTCTTTTACAAATGTAAGCTAAATATACTAACGTATGAAGTTTATAATGTACTTTTAACGGTAGTCCTTTCCTGCATATTATATTAGACTTGATATTTCGTTAATTACGAATAATAATTAATTTTGTAAGATGGTATCACATCCATAAAAGAGTTTGTTACAATTTCTTATTTCTCGTAAGTTTCTTAAACCCAACTCTGTTTCTCTTGTGTTAAAACTTATTTAAATCTTTAAGCTAAATATTAGTTCGTATGAAGGTCATAATAAACTTTTAATGGTACTCATTTCCTACATGATACTTTTGCCTTGGTATTTCGTTAAGTACCAATACTAATTTATTTTGTATGATGCATCCAAACCCATAAGAGTTTGTTACAATTTCATACATCTCGTAAGTTTCTTGAACCGAACTCCGTTTGTCTTATCGAAAAACTCTTTTACAATTGTAAGCTAATTATACTAACGTATGAAGGTTATAATGTACTTTTAACGGTAGTCCTTTCCTGCATAATATATTAGACTTGATATTTCGTTAATTACAATTAATAATTTATTTTGTATGATGGTATCAAACCCATAAAAGAGTTTGTTACAATTTCATACATCTCGTAAGTGTCTTGAACCGAACTCCGTTTGTCTTATCGAAAAACTCTTTACAATTGTAACCTAATTATACTAACGTATGAAGTTTATAATGTACTTTTAACGGTAGTCCTTTCCTGCATATTATATTAGACTTGATATTTCGTTAATTACGAATAATAATTAATTTTGTAGGATGGTATCACATCCATAAAAGAGTTTGTTACAATTTCTTATTTCTCGTAAGTTTCTTAAACCCAACTCTGTTTCTCTTGTGTTAAAACTTGTTTAAATCTTTAAGCTAAATGTTAGTTCGTATGAAGGTCATAATAAACTTTTAATGGTACTCATTTCCTACTTGATACTTTTGCCTTGGTATTTTGTTAAGTACGTATAATAATTTAATTCGTATGATGCATCCAAACCCATAAGAGTTTGTTACAATTTCATATATCTAGTAAGTATCTTGAACCTAACTCCGTTTGTCTTATCGTAAAACTCTTTTACAAATGTAAGCTAAATATACTAACGTATGAAGTTTATAATGTACTTTTAACGGTAGTCCTTTCCTGCATATTATATTAGACTTGATATTTCGTTAATTACGAATAATAATTAATTTTGTAAGATGGTATCACATCCATAAAAGAGTTTGTTACAATTTCTTATTTCTCGTAAGTTTCTTAAACCCAACTTTGTTTGTCTTATCGAAAAACTCTTTACAATTGTAAATTATACTAACGTATGAAGTTTATAATGTACTTTTAACGGTAGTCCTTTCCTGCATATTATATTAGACTTGATATTTCGTTAATTACGAAGAATAATTAATTTTGTATGATGGTATCACACCCATAAAAGAGTCTGTTACAGTTTGTTATTTCTCGTAAGTTTCTTGAACCGGACTCTGTTTCTCTTTTGTTAAAACTTGTTTAAAAGTTTAAGCTTAATATTAGTTCGTATGAAGTTCATAATAAACTTTTAATGGTACTAATTTCCTACTTGATACTTTTGCCTTGGTATTTTGTTAAGTACGTATAATAATTTATTTCGTATGATGCATCCAAACCCATAAGAGTTTGTTACAATTTCATATATCTAGTAAGAGTCTTGAACCTAACTCCGTTTGTCTTATCGTAAAACTCTTTTACAAATGTAAGCTAAATATACTAACGTATGAAGTTTATAATGTACTTTTAACGGTAGTCCTTTCCTGCATATTATATTAGACTTGATATTTCGTTAATTACGAATAATAATTAATTTTGTAAGATGGTATCACATCCATAAAAGAGTTTGTTACAATTTCTTATTTCTCGTAAGTTTCTTAAACCCAACTCTGTTTCTCTTGTGTTAAAACTTATTTAAATCTTTAAGCTAAATATTAGTTCGTATGAAGGTCATAATAAACTTTTAATGGTACTCATTTCCTACATGATACTTTTGCCTTGGTATTTCGTTAAGTACCAATACTAATTTATTTTGTATGATGCATCCAAACCCATAAGAGTTTGTTACAATTTCATACATCTCGTAAGTTTCTTGAACCGAACTCCGTTTGTCTTATCGAAAAACACTTTTACAATTGTAAGCTAATTATACTAACGTATGAAGGTTATAATGTACTTTTAACGGTAGTCCTTTCCTGCATAATATATTAGACTTGATATTTCGTTAATTACAATTAATAATTTATTTTGTATGATGGTATCAAACCCATAAAAGAGTTTGTTACAATTTCATACATCCCCGTAAGTGTCTTGAACCGAACTCCGTTTGTCTTATCGAAAAACTCTTTTACAATTGTAAGCTAATTATACTAACGTATGAAGTTTATAATGTATTTTTAACGGTAGTCCTTTCCTGCACGATATATTAGACTTACTATTTCGTTAATTACGAATAATAATTTATTTTGTATGATGGTATCACACCCATAAAAGAGTCTGTTACAGTTTGTTATTTCTCGTAAGTTTCTTGAACCGGACTCTGTTTCTCTTGTATTAAACCTTCTTTAAAAGTTTAAGCTAAATATTAGTTTGTATGAAGTTCATAATAATATTTTAATGGTACTATATTTCTGCTTGATACTTTTGCTTTGGTATTTCGTTAAGTACGCATAATAATTTATTTCGTATGATGCATCCAAACCCATAAGAGTTTGTTACAATTTCATACATTTGTATGTGTCTTGAACCGAACTCCTTTTGTCTTATCGAAAATCTCTTTTACAATTGTAAGATAATTATACTAACGTATGAAGGTTATAATGTACTTTTAACGGTAGTCCTTTCCTGCATAATATATTAGACTTGATATTTTGTTAATTACAATTAATAATTTATTTTGTATGATGGTATCAAACCCATAAACGAGTTTGTTACAATTTCATACATCTCGTAAGTGTCTTGAACCGAACTCTGTTTGTCTTATCGAAAAACTCTTTACAATTGTAAATTATACTAATGTATGAAGTTTATAATGTACTTTTAACGGTAGTCCTTTCCTGCATATTATATTAGACTTGATATTTCGTTAATTACGAAGAATAATTAATTTTGTATGATGGTATCACATCCATAAAAGAGTTTGTTACAATTTCTTATTTCTCGTAAGTTTCTTAAACCCAACTTTGTTTCTCTTGTGTTAAAACTTGTTTAAATCTTTAAGCTAAATATTAGTTCGTATGAAGGTCATAATAAACTTTTAATGGTACTCATTTCCTACTTGATACTTTTGTCTTGGTATTTCGTTAAGTACCAATACTAATTTATTTTGTATGATGCATCCAAACCCATAAGAGTTTGTTACAATTTCATATATCCCCGTAAGTGTCTTGAACCGAACTCCGTTTGTCTTATCGAAAAACTCTTTTACAATTGTAAGCTAATTATACTAACGTATGAAGTTTATAATGTATTTTTAACGGTAGTCCTTTCCTGCATAATATATTAGACTTGATATTTCGTTAATTACGAATAATAATTTATTTTGTATGATGGTATCACACCCATAAAAGAGTCTGTTACAGTTTGTTATTTCTCGTAAGTTTCTTGAACCGGACTCTGTTTCTCTTTTGTTAAAACTTGTTTAAAAGTTTAAGCTAAATATTAGTTCGTATGAAGTTCATAATAAACTTTTAATGGTACTATATTTCTGCTTGATACTTTTGCTTTGGTATTTCGTTAAGTACGTATAATAATTTATTTCGTATGATGCATCCAAACCCATAAGAGTTTGTTACGATTTCATATATCTAGTAAGTGTCTTGAACCTAACTCCGTTTGTCTTATCGCAAAACTCTTTTACAAATGTAAGCTAAATATACTAACGTATGAAGTTTATAATGTAATTTTAACGGTAGTCCTTTCCTGCATATTATATTAGACTTGATATTTCGTTAATTACGAATAATAATTAATTTTGTAAGATGGTATCACATCCATAAAAGAGTTTGTTACAATTTCTTATTTCTCGTAAGTTTCTTAAACCCAACTCTGTTTCTCTTGTGTTAAAACTTATTTAAATCTTTAAGCTAAATATTAGTTCGTATGAAGGTCATAATAAACTTTTAATGGTACTCATTTCCTACATGATACTTTTGCCTTGGTATTTCGTTAAGTACCAATACTAATTTATTTTGTATGATGCATCCAAACCCATAATAGTTTGTTACAATTTCATACATCCCCGTAAGTGTCTTGAACCGAACTCCGTTTGTCTTATCGAAAAACTCTTTTACAATTGTAAGCTAATTATACTAACGTATGAAGTTTATAATGTATTTTTAACGGTAGTCCTTTCCTGCATAATATATTAGACTTGATATTTCGTTAATTACGAATAATAATTTATTTTGTATGATGGTATCACACCCATAAAAGAGTCTGTTACAGTTTGTTATTTCTCGTAAGTTTCTTGAACCGGACTCTGTTTCTCTTTTGTTAAACCTTCTTTAAAAGTTTAAGCTAAATATTAGTTTGTATGAAGTTCATAATAATATTTTAATGGTACTATATTTCTGCTTGATACTTTTCCTTTGGTATTTCGTTAAGTACGCATAATAATTTATTTCGTATGATGCATCCAAACCCATAAGAGTTTGTTACGATTTCATATATCTAGTAAGTGTCTTGAACCTAACTCCGTTTGTCTTATCGCAAAACTCTTTTACAAATGTAAGCTAAATATACTAACGTATGAAGTTTATAATGTACTTTTAACGGTAGTCCTTTCCTGCATATTATATTAGACTTGATATTTCGTTAATTACGAATAATAATTAATTTTGTATGATGGTATCACATCCATAAAAGAGTTTGTTACAATTTCTTATTTCTCGTAAGTTTCTTAAACCCAACTTTGTTTCTCTTGTGTTAAAACTTGTTTAAATCTTTAAGCTAAATATTAGTTCGTATGAAGGTCATAATAAACTTTTAATGGTACTCATTTCCTACTTGATACTTTTGTCTTGGTATTTCGTTAAGTACCAATACTAATTTATTTCGTATGATGCATCCAAACCCATAAGAGTTTCTTACAATTTCATATATCCCCGTAAGTGTCTTGAACCGAACTCCGTTTGTCTTATCGAAAAACTCTTTTACAATTGTAAGCTAATTATACTAACGTATGAAGTTTATAATGTATTTTTAACGGTAGTCCTTTCCTGCATAATATATTAGACTTGATATTTCGTTAATTACGAATAATAATTTATTTTGTATGATGGTATCACACCCATAAAAGAGTCTGTTACAGTTTGTTATTTCTCGTAAGTTTCTTGAACCGGACTCTGTTTCTCTTTTGTTAAACCTTCTTTAAAAGTTTAAGCTAAATATTAGTTTGTATGAAGTTCATAATAATATTTTAATGGTACTATATTTCTGCTTGATACTTTTCCTTTGGTATTTCGTTAAGTACGCATAATAATTTATTTCGTATGATGCATCCAAACCCATAAGAGTTTGTTACGATTTCATATATCTAGTAAGTGTCTTGAACCTAACTCCGTTTGTCTTATCGCAAAACTCTTTTACAAATGTAAGCTAAATATACTAACGTATGAAGTTTATAATGTACTTTTAACGGTAGTCCTTTCCTGCATATTATATTAGACTTGATATTTCGTTAATTACGAATAATAATTAATTTTGTAAGATGGTATCACATCCATAAAAGAGTTTGTTACAATTTCTTATTTCTCGTAAGTTTCTTAAACCCAACTCTGTTTCTCTTGTGTTAAAACTTATTTAAATCTTTAAGCTAAATATTAGTTCGTATGAAGGTCATAATAAACTTTTAATGGTACTCATTTCCTACATGATACTTTTGCCTTGGTATTTCGTTAAGTACCAATACTAATTTATTTTGTATGATGCATCCAAACCCATAAGAGTTTGTTACAATTTCATACATCCCCGTAAGTGTCTTGAACCGAACTCCGTTTGTCTTATCGAAAAACTCTTTTACAATTGTAAGCTAATTATACTAACGTATGAAGTTTATAATGTATTTTTAACGGTAGTCCTTTCCTGCATAATATATTAGACTTGATATTTCGTTAATTACGAATAATAATTTATTTTGTATGATGGTATCACACCCATAAAAGAGTCTGTTACAGTTTGTTATTTCTCGTAAGTTTCTTGAACCGGACTCTGTTTCTCTTTTGTTAAAACTTGTTTAAAAGTTTAAGCTAAATATTAGTTCGTATGAAGTTCATAATAAACTTTTAATGGTATTATATTTCTACTTGATACTTTTGCTTTGGTATTTCGTTAAGTACGCAAAATAATTTATTTCGTATGATGCATCCAAACCCATAAGAGTTTGTTACGATTTCATATATCTAGTAAGTGTCTTGAACCTAACTCCGTTTGTCTTATCGCAAAACTCTTTTACAAATGTAAGCTAAATATACTAACGTATGAAGTTTATAATGTACTTTTAACGGTAGTCCTTTCCTGCATATTATATTAGACTTGATATTTCGTTAATTACGAATAATAATTAATTTTGTAAGATGGTATCACATCCATAAAAGAGTTTGTTACAATTTCTTATTTCTCGTAAGTTTCTTAAACCCAACTCTGTTTCTCTTGTGTTAAAACTTATTTAAATCTTTAAGCTAAATATTAGTTCGTATGAAGGTCATAATAAACTTTTAATGGTACTCATTTCCTACATGATACTTTTGCCTTGGTATTTCGTTAAGTACCAATACTAATTTATTTTGTATGATGCATCCAAACCCATAAGAGTTTGTTACAATTTCATACATCTCGTAAGTTTCTTGAACCGAACTTCGTTTGTCTTATCGAAAAACTCTTTTACAATTGTAAGCTAATTATACTAACGTATGAAGGTTATAATGTACTTTTAACGGTAGTCCTTTCCTGCATAATATATTAGACTTGATATTTCGTTAATTACAATTAATAATTTATTTTGTATGATGGTATCAAACCCATAAAAGAGTTTGTTACAATTTCATACATCTCGTAAGTGTCTTGAACCGAACTCCGTTTGTCTTATCGAAAAACTCTTTACAATTGTAACCTAATTATACTAATGTATGAAGTTTATAATGTACTTTTAACGGTAGTCCTTTCCTGCATATTATATTAGACTTGATATTTCGTTAATTACGAATAATAATTAATTTTGTATGATGGTATCACATCTATAAAAGAGTTTGTTACAATTTCTTATTTCTCGTAAGTTTCTTAAACCCAACTTTGTTTCTCTTGTGTTAAAACTTGTTTAAATCTTTAAGCTAAATATTAGTTCGTATGAAGGTCATAATAAACTTTTAATGGTACTCATTTCCTACTTGATACTTTTGCCTTGGTATTTCGTTAAGTACCAATACTAATTTATTTCGTATGATGCATCCAAACCCATAAGAGTTTGTTACAATTTCATACATCCCCGTAAGTGTCTTGAACCGAACTCCGTTTGTCTTATCGAAAAACTCTTTTACAATTGTAAGCTAATTATACTAACGTATGAAGTTTATAATGTACTTTTAACGGTAGTCCTTTCCTGCATAATATATTAGACTTGATATTTCTTTAATTACGAATAATAATTTATTTTGTATGATGGTATCACACCCATAAAAGAGTCTGTTACAGTTTGTTATTTCTCGTAAGTTTCTTGAACCGGACTCTGTTTGTCTTTTGTTAAAACATGTTTAAAAGTTTAAGCTTAATATTAGTTCGTTTGAAGTTCATAATAAACTTTTAATGGTACTCATTTCGTACTTGATACTTTTGCCTTGGTATTTTGTTAAGTACGTATAATAATTTATTTCGTATGATGCATCCAAACCCATAAGAGTTTGTTACAATTTCATATATCTAGTAAGTGTCTTGAACCTAACTCCGTTTGTCTTATCGTAAAACTCTTTTACAAATGTAAGCTAAATATACTAACGTATGAAGTTTATAATGTACTTTTAGCGGTAGTCCTTTCCCGCATATTATATTAGACTTGATATTTCGTTAATTACGAATAATAATTAATTTTGTATGATGGTATCACATCCATAAAAGAGTTTGTTACAATTTCTTATTTCTCGTAAGTTTCTTAAACCCAACTTTGTTTCTCTTGTGTTAAAACTTGTTTAAATCTTTAAGCTAAATATTAGTTCGTATGAAGATCGTAATAAACTTTTAATGGTACTCATTTCCTACTTGATACTTTTGCCTTGGTATTTCGTTAAGTACGAATAATAATTTATTTTGTATGATGCATCCAAACCCATAAGAGTTTGTTATAATTTCATACATCTCGTAAGTGTCTTGAACCGAACTTCGTTTGTCTTATCGAAAAACTCTTTTACAATTGTAAGCTAATTATACTAACGTATGAAGGTTATAATGTACTTTTAACGGTAGTCCTTTCCTGCATAATATATTAGACTTGATATTTCGTTAATTACAATTAATAATTTATTTTGTATGATGGTATGAAACCCATAAAAGAGTTTGTTACAATTTCATACATCTCGTAAGTGTCTTGAACCGAACTCCGTTTGTCTTATCGAAAAACTCTTTACAATTGTAACCTAATTATACTAATGTATGAAGTTTATAATGTACTTTTAACGGTAGTCCTTTCCTGCATATTATATTAGACTTGATATTTCGTTAATTACGAATAATAATTAATTTTGTATGATGGTATCACATCTATAAAAGAGTTTGTTACAATTTCTTATTTCTCGTAAGTTTCTTAAACCCAACTTTGTTTCTCTTGTGTTAAAACTTGTTTAAATCTTTAAGCTAAATATTAGTTCGTATGAAGGTCATAATAAACTTTTAATGGTACTCATTTCCTACTTGATACTTTTGCCTTGGTATTTCGTTAAGTACCAATACTAATTTATTTTGTATGATGCATCCAAACCCATAAGAGTTTGTTACAATTTCATACATCTCGTAAGTTTCTTGAACCGACATTCGTTTGTCTTATCGAAAAACTCTTTTACAATTGTAAGCTAAATATACTAACGTATGAAGTTTATAATGTACTTTTAACGGTAGTCCTTTCCTGCATAATATATTAGACTTGATATTTCGTTAATTACGAATAATAATTTATTTTGTATGATGGTATCACACCCATAAAAGAATCTGTTACAGTTTGTTATTTCTCGTAAGTTTCTTGAACCGGACTCTGTTTGTCTTTTGTTAAAACATGTTTAAAAGTTTAAGCTTAATATTAGTTCGTTTGAAGTTCATAATAAACTTTTAATGGTACTCATTTCGTACTTGATACTTTTGCCTTGGTATTTTGTTAAGTACGTATAATAATTTATTTCGTATGATGCATCCAAACCCATAAGAGTTTGTTACAATTTCATATATCTAGTAAGTGTCTTGAACCTAACTCCGTTTGTCTTATCGTAAAACTCTTTTACAAATGTAAGCTAAATATACTAACGTATGAAGTTTATAATGTACTTTTAGCGGTAGTCCTTTCCCGCATATTATATTAGACTTGATATTTCGTTAATTACGAATAATAATTAATTTTGTATGATGGTATCACATCCATAAAAGAGTTTGTTACAATTTCTTATTTCTCGTAAGTTTCTTAAACCCAACTTTGTTTCTCTTGTGTTAAAACTTGTTTAAATCTTTAAGCTAAATATTAGTTCGTATGAAGGTCATAATAAACTTTTAATGGTACTCATTTCCTACTTGATACTTTTGCCTTGGTATTTCGTTAAGTACGAATAATAATTTATTTTGTATGATGCATCCAAACCCATAAGAGTTTGTTATAATTTCATACATCTCGTAAGTGTCTTGAACCGAACTTCGTTTGTCTTATCGAAAAACTCTTTTACAATTGTAAGCTAATTATACTAACGTATGAAGGTTATAATGTACTTTTAACGGTAGTCCTTTCCTGCATAATATATTAGACTTGATATTTCGTTAATTACAATTAATAATTTATTTTGTATGATGATATGAAACCCATAAAAGAGTTTGTTACAATTTCATACATCTCGTAATTGTCTTGAACCGAACTCCATTTGTCTTATCGAAAAACTCTTTACAATTGTAACCTAATTATACTAATGTATGAAGTTTATAATGTACTTTTAACGGTAGTCCTTTCCTGCATATTATATTAGACTTGATATTTCGTTAATTACGAATAATAATTAATTTTGTATGATGGTATCACATCTATAAAAGAGTTTGTTACAATTTCTTATTTCTCGTAAGTTTCTTAAACCCAACTTTGTTTCTCTTGTGTTAAAACTTGTTTAAATCTTTAAGCTAAATATTAGTTCGTATGAAGGTCATAATAAACTTTTAATGGTACTCATTTCCTACATGATACTTTTGCCTTGGTATTTCGTTAAGTACCAATACTAATTTATTTTGTATGATGCATCCAAACCCATAAGAGTTTGTTACAATTTCATACATCTCGTAAGTTTCTTGAACCGAACTTCGTTTGTCTTATCGAAAAACTCTTTTACAATTGTAAGCTAATTATACTAACGTATGAAGGTTATAATGTACTTTTAACGGTAGTCCTTTCCTGCATAATATATTAGACTTGATATTTCGTTAATTACAATTAATAATTTATTTTGTATGATGGTATCAAACCCATAAAAGAGTTTGTTACAATTTCATACATCTCGTAAGTGTCTTGAACCGAACTCCGTTTGTCTTATCGAAAAACTCTTTACAATTGTAACCTAATTATACTAATGTATGAAGTTTATAATGTACTTTTAACGGTAGTCCTTTCCTGCATATTATATTAGACTTGATATTTCGTTAATTACGAATAATAATTAATTTTGTATGATGGTATCACATCTATAAAAGAGTTTGTTACAATTTCTTATTTCTCGTAAGTTTCTTAAACCCAACTTTGTTTCTCTTGTGTTAAAACTTGTTTAAATCTTTAAGCTAAATATTAGTTCGTATGAAGGTCATAATAAACTTTTAATGGTACTCATTTCCTACTTGATACTTTTGCCTTGGTATTTCGTTAAGTACCAATACTAATTTATTTCGTATGATGCATCCAAACCCATAAGAGTTTGTTACAATTTCATACATCCCCGTAAGTGTCTTGAACCGAACTTCGTTTGTCTTATCGAAAAACTCTTTTACAATTGTAAGCTAATTATACTAACGTATGAAGGTTATAATGTACTTTTAACGGTAGTCCTTTCCTGCATAATATATTAGACTTGATATTTCGTTAATTACAATTAATAATTTATTTTGTATGATGGTATGAAACCCATAAAAGAGTTTGTTACAATTTCATACATCTCGTAAGTGTCTTGAACCGAACTCCGTTTGTCTTATCGAAAAACTCTTTACAATTGTAACCTAATTATACTAATGTATGAAGTTTATAATGTACTTTTAACGGTAGTCCTTTCCTGCATATTATATTAGACTTGATATTTCGTTAATTACGAATAATAATTAATTTTGTATGATGGTATCACATCTATAAAAGAGTTTGTTACAATTTCTTATTTCTCGTAAGTTTCTTAAACCCAACTTTGTTTCTCTTGTGTTAAAACTTGTTTAAATCTTTAAGCTAAATATTAGTTCGTATGAAGGTCATAATAAACTTTTAATGGTACTCATTTCCTACTTGATACTTTTGCCTTGGTATTTCGTTAAGTACCAATACTAATTTATTTCGTATGATGCATCCAAACCCATAAGAGTTTGTTACAATTTCATACATCCCCGTAAGTGTCTTGAACCGAACTCCGTTTGTCTTATCGAAAAACTCTTTTACAATTGTAAGCTAATTATACTAACGTATGAAGTTTATAATGTACTTTTAACGGTAGTCCTTTCCTGCATAATATATTAGACTTGATATTTCGTTAATTACGAATAATAATTTATTTTGTATGATGGTATCACACCCATAAAAGAGTCTGTTACAGTTTGTTATTTCTCGTAAGTTTCTTGAACCGGACTCTGTTTGTCTTTTGTTAAAACTTGTTTAAAAGTTTAAGCTTAATATTAGTTCGTTTGAAGTTCATAATAAACTTTTAATGGTACTCATTTCGTACTTGATACTTTTGCCTTGGTATTTTGTTAAGTACGTATAATAATTTATTTCGTATGATGCATCCAAACCCATAAGAGTTTGTTACAATTTCATATATCTAGTAAGTGTCTTGAACCTAACTCCGTTTGTCTTATCGTAAAACTCTTTTACAAATGTAAGCTAAATATACTAACGTATGAAGTTTATAATGTACTTTTAGCGGTAGTCCTTTCCCGCATATTATATTAGACTTGATATTTCGTTAATTACGAATAATAATTAATTTTGTATGATGGTATCACATCCATAAAAGAGTTTGTTACAATTTCTTATTTCTCGTAAGTTTCTTAAACCCAACTTTGTTTCTCTTGTGTTAAAACTTGTTTAAATCTTTAAGCTAAATATTAGTTCGTATGAAGGTCATAATAAACTTTTAATGGTACTCATTTCCTACATGATACTTTTGCCTTGGTATTTCGTTAAGTACCAATACTAATTTATTTTGTATGATGCATCCAAACCCATAAGAGTTTGTTACAATTTCATACATCTCGTAAGTTTCTTGAACCGAACTTCGTTTGTCTTATCGAAAAACTCTTTTACAATTGTAAGCTAATTATACTAACGTATGAAGGTTATAATGTACTTTTAACGGTAGTCCTTTCCTGCATAATATATTAGACTTGATATTTCGTTAATTACAATTAATAATTTATTTTGTATGATGATATGAAACCCATAAAAGAGTTTGTTACAATTTCATACATCTCGTAATTGTCTTGAACCGAACTCCATTTGTCTTATCGAAAAACTCTTTACAATTGTAACCTAATTATACTAATGTATGAAGTTTATAATGTACTTTTAACGGTAGTCCTTTCCTGCATATTATATTAGACTTGATATTTCGTTAATTACGAATAATAATTAATTTTGTATGATGGTATCACATCTATAAAAGAGTTTGTTACAATTTCTTATTTCTCGTAAGTTTCTTAAACCCAACTTTGTTTCTCTTGTGTTAAAACTTGTTTAAATCTTTAAGCTAAATATTAGTTCGTATGAAGGTCATAATAAACTTTTAATGGTACTCATTTCCTACATGATACTTTTGCCTTGGTATTTCGTTAAGTACCAATACTAATTTATTTTGTATGATGCATCCAAACCCATAAGAGTTTGTTACAATTTCATACATCTCGTAAGTTTCTTGAACCGAACTTCGTTTGTCTTATCGAAAAACTCTTTTACAATTGTAAGCTAATTATACTAACGTATGAAGGTTATAATGTACTTTTAACGGTAGTCCTTTCCTGCATAATATATTAGACTTGATATTTCGTTAATTACAATTAATAATTTATTTTGTATGATGGTATCAAACCCATAAAAGAGTTTGTTACAATTTCATACATCTCGTAAGTGTCTTGAACCGAACTCCGTTTGTCTTATCGAAAAACTCTTTACAATTGTAACCTAATTATACTAATGTATGAAGTTTATAATGTACTTTTAACGGTAGTCCTTTCCTGCATATTATATTAGACTTGATATTTCGTTAATTACGAATAATAATTAATTTTGTATGATGGTATCACATCTATAAAAGAGTTTGTTACAATTTCTTATTTCTCGTAAGTTTCTTAAACCCAACTTTGTTTCTCTTGTGTTAAAACTTGTTTAAATCTTTAAGCTAAATATTAGTTCGTATGAAGGTCATAATAAACTTTTAATGGTACTCATTTCCTACTTGATACTTTTGCCTTGGTATTTCGTTAAGTACCAATACTAATTTATTTCGTATGATGCATCCAAACCCATAAGAGTTTGTTACAATTTCATACATCCCCGTAAGTGTCTTGAACCGAACTTCGTTTGTCTTATCGAAAAACTCTTTTACAATTGTAAGCTAATTATACTAACGTATGAAGGTTATAATGTACTTTTAACGGTAGTCCTTTCCTGCATAATATATTAGACTTGATATTTCGTTAATTACAATTAATAATTTATTTTGTATGATGGTATGAAACCCATAAAAGAGTTTGTTACAATTTCATACATCTCGTAAGTGTCTTGAACCGAACTCCGTTTGTCTTATCGAAAAACTCTTTACAATTGTAACCTAATTATACTAATGTATGAAGTTTATAATGTACTTTTAACGGTAGTCCTTTCCTGCATATTATATTAGACTTGATATTTCGTTAATTACGAATAATAATTAATTTTGTATGATGGTATCACATCTATAAAAGAGTTTGTTACAATTTCTTATTTCTCGTAAGTTTCTTAAACCCAACTTTGTTTCTCTTGTGTTAAAACTTGTTTAAATCTTTAAGCTAAATATTAGTTCGTATGAAGGTCATAATAAACTTTTAATGGTACTCATTTCCTACTTGATACTTTTGCCTTGGTATTTCGTTAAGTACCAATACTAATTTATTTCGTATGATGCATCCAAACCCATAAGAGTTTGTTACAATTTCATACATCCCCGTAAGTGTCTTGAACCGAACTCCGTTTGTCTTATCGAAAAACTCTTTTACAATTGTAAGCTAATTATACTAACGTATGAAGTTTATAATGTACTTTTAACGGTAGTCCTTTCCTGCATAATATATTAGACTTGATATTTCGTTAATTACGAATAATAATTTATTTTGTATGATGGTATCACACCCATAAAAGAGTCTGTTACAGTTTGTTATTTCTCGTAAGTTTCTTGAACCGGACTCTGTTTGTCTTTTGTTAAAACTTGTTTAAAAGTTTAAGCTTAATATTAGTTCGTTTGAAGTTCATAATAAACTTTTAATGGTACTCATTTCGTACTTGATACTTTTGCCTTGGTATTTTGTTAAGTACGTATAATAATTTATTTCGTATGATGCATCCAAACCCATAAGAGTTTGTTACAATTTCATATATCTAGTAAGTGTCTTGAACCTAACTCCGTTTGTCTTATCGTAAAACTCTTTTACAAATGTAAGCTAAATATACTAACGTATGAAGTTTATAATGTACTTTTAGCGGTAGTCCTTTCCCGCATATTATATTAGACTTGATATTTCGTTAATTACGAATAATAATTAATTTTGTATGATGGTATCACATCCATAAAAGAGTTTGTTACAATTTCTTATTTCTCGTAAGTTTCTTAAACCCAACTTTGTTTCTCTTGTGTTAAAACTTGTTTAAATCTTTAAGCTAAATATTAGTTCGTATGAAGGTCATAATAAACTTTTAATGGTACTCATTTCCTACATGATACTTTTGCCTTGGTATTTCGTTAAGTACCAATACTAATTTATTTTGTATGATGCATCCAAACCCATAAGAGTTTGTTACAATTTCATACATCTCGTAAGTTTCTTGAACCGAACTTCGTTTGTCTTATCGAAAAACTCTTTTACAATTGTAAGCTAATTATACTAACGTATGAAGGTTATAATGTACTTTTAACGGTAGTCCTTTCTGCATAATATATTAGACTTGATATTTCGTTAATTACAATTAATAATTTATTTTGTACGATGATATGAAACCCATAAAAGAGTTTGTTACAATTTCATACATCTCGTAATTGTCTTGAACCGAACTCCGTTTGTCTTATCGAAAAACTCTTTACAATTGTAACCTAATTATACTAATGTATGAAGTTTATAATGTACTTTTAACGGTAGTCCTTTCCTGCATATTATATTAGACTTGATATTTCGTTAATTACGAATAATAATTAATTTTGTATGATGGTATCACATCTATAAAAGAGTTTGTTACAATTTCTTATTTCTCGTAAGTTTCTTAAACCCAACTTTGTTTCTCTTGTGTTAAAACTTGTTTAAATCTTTAAGCTAAATATTAGTTCGTATGAAGGTCATAATAAACTTTTAATGGTACTCATTTCCTACATGATACTTTTGCCTTGGTATTTCGTTAAGTACCAATACTAATTTATTTTGTATGATGCATCCAAACCCATAAGAGTTTGTTACAATTTCATACATCTCGTAAGTTTCTTGAACCGAACTTCGTTTGTCTTATCGAAAAACTCTTTTACAATTGTAAGCTAATTATACTAACGTATGAAGGTTATAATGTACTTTTAACGGTAGTCCTTTCCTGCATAATATATTAGACTTGATATTTCGTTAATTACAATTAATAATTTATTTTGTATGATGATATGAAACCCATAAAAGAGTTTGTTACAATTTCATACATCTCGTAATTGTCTTGAACCGAACTCCGTTTGTCTTATCGAAAAACTCTTTTACAATTGTAAGCTAATTATACTAACGTATGAAGTTTATAATGTACTTTTAACGGTAGTCCTTTCCTGCATAATATATTAGACTTGATATTTCGTTAATTACGAATAATAATTTATTTTGTATGATGGTATCACACCCATAAAAGAGTCTGTTACAGTTTGTTATTTCTCGTAAGTTTCTTGAACCGGACTCTGTTTGTCTTTTGTTAAAACTTGTTTAAAAGTTTAAGCTTAATATTAGTTCGTTTGAAGTTCATAATAAACTTTTAATGGTACTCATTTCGTACTTGATACTTTTGCCTTGGTATTTTGTTAAGTACGTATAATAATTTATTTCGTATGATGCATCCAAACCCATAAGAGTTTGTTACAATTTCATATATCTAGTAAGTGTCTTGAACCTAACTCCGTTTGTCTTATCGTAAAACTCTTTTACAAATGTAAGCTAAATATACTAACGTATGAAGTTTATAATGTACTTTTAGCGGTAGTCCTTTCCCGCATATTATATTAGACTTGATATTTCGTTAATTACGAATAATAATTAATTTTGTATGATGGTATCACATCCATAAAAGAGTTTGTTACAATTTCTTATTTCTCGTAAGTTTCTTAAACCCAACTTTGTTTCTCTTGTGTTAAAACTTGTTTAAATCTTTAAGCTAAATATTAGTTCGTATGAAGGTCATAATAAACTTTTAATGGTACTCATTTCCTACATGATACTTTTGCCTTGGTATTTCGTTAAGTACCAATACTAATTTATTTTGTATGATGCATCCAAACCCATAAGAGTTTGTTACAATTTCATACATCTCGTAAGTTTCTTGAACCGAACTTCGTTTGTCTTATCGAAAAACTCTTTTACAATTGTAAGCTAATTATACTAACGTATGAAGGTTATAATGTACTTTTAACGGTAGTCCTTTCCTGCATAATATATTAGACTTGATATTTCGTTAATTACAATTAATAATTTATTTTGTATGATGGTATGAAACCCATAAAAGAGTTTGTTACAATTTCATACATCTCGTAAGTGTCTTGAACCGAACTCCGTTTGTCTTATCGAAAAACTCTTTACAATTGTAACCTAATTATACTAATGTATGAAGTTTATAATGTACTTTTAACGGTAGTCCTTTCCTGCATATTATATTAGACTTGATATTTCGTTAATTACGAATAATAATTAATTTTGTATGATGGTATCACATCTATAAAAGAGTTTGTTACAATTTCTTATTTCTCGTAAGTTTCTTAAACCCAACTTTGTTTCTCTTGTGTTAAAACTTGTTTAAATCTTTAAGCTAAATATTAGTTCGTATGAAGGTCATAATAAACTTTTAATGGTACTCATTTCCTACATGATACTTTTGCCTTGGTATTTCGTTAAGTACCAATACTAATTTATTTTGTATGATGCATCCAAACCCATAAGAGTTTGTTACAATTTCATACATCTCGTAAGTTTCTTGAACCGAACTTCGTTTGTCTTATCGAAAAACTCTTTTACAATTGTAAGCTAATTATACTAACGTATGAAGGTTATAATGTACTTTTAACGGTAGTCCTTTCCTGCATAATATATTAGACTTGATATTTCGTTAATTACAATTAATAATTTATTTTGTATGATGGTATGAAACCCATAAAAGAGTTTGTTACAATTTCATACATCTCGTAAGTGTCTTGAACCGAACTCCGTTTGTCTTATCGAAAAACTCTTTACAATTGTAACCTAATTATACTAATGTATGAAGTTTATAATGTACTTTTAACGGTAGTCCTTTCCTGCATATTATATTAGACTTGATATTTCGTTAATTACGAATAATAATTAATTTTGTATGATGGTATCACATCTATAAAAGAGTTTGTTACAATTTCTTATTTCTCGTAAGTTTCTTAAACCCAACTTTGTTTCTCTTGTGTTAAAACTTGTTTAAATCTTTAAGCTAAATATTAGTTCGTATGAAGGTCATAATAAACTTTTAATGGTACTCATTTCCTACTTGATACTTTTGCCTTGGTATTTCGTTAAGTACCAATACTAATTTATTTTGTATGATGCATCCAAACCCATAAGAGTTTGTTACAATTTCATACATCTCGTAAGTTTCTTGAACCGAACTTCGTTTGTCTTATCGAAAAACTCTTTTACAATTGTAAGCTAATTATACTAACGTATGAAGGTTATAATGTACTTTTAACGGTAGTCCTTTCCTGCATAATATATTAGACTTGATATTTCGTTAATTACAATTAATAATTTATTTTGTATGATGGTATGAAACCCATAAAAGAGTTTGTTACAATTTCATACATCTCGTAAGTGTCTTGAACCGAACTCCGTTTGTCTTATCGAAAAACTCTTTACAATTGTAACCTAATTATACTAATGTATGAAGTTTATAATGTACTTTTAACGGTAGTCCTTTCCTGCATATTATATTAGACTTGATATTTCGTTAATTACGAATAATAATTAATTTTGTATGATGGTATCACATCTATAAAAGAGTTTGTTACAATTTCTTATTTCTCGTAAGTTTCTTAAACCCAACTTTGTTTCTCTTGTGTTAAAACTTGTTTAAATCTTTAAGCTAAATATTAGTTCGTATGAAGGTCATAATAAACTTTTAATGGTACTCATTTCCTACTTGATACTTTTGCCTTGGTATTTCGTTAAGTACCAATACTAATTTATTTCGTATGATGCATCCAAACCCATAAGAGTTTGTTACAATTTCATACATCCCCGTAAGTGTCTTGAACCGAACTCCGTTTGTCTTATCGAAAAACTCTTTTACAATTGTAAGCTAATTATACTAACGTATGAAGTTTATAATGTACTTTTAACGGTAGTCCTTTCCTGCATAATATATTAGACTTGATATTTCGTTAATTACGAATAATAATTTATTTTGTATGATGGTATCACACCCATAAAAGAGTTTGTTACAGTTTGTTATTTCTCGTAAGTTTCTTGAACCGGACTCTGTTTGTCTTTTGTTAAAACTTGTTTAAAAGTTTAAGCTTAATATTAGTTCGTTTGAAGTTCATAATAAACTTTTAATGGTACTCATTTCGTACTTGATACTTTTGCCTTGGTATTTTGTTAAGTACGTATAATAATTTATTTCGTATGATGCATCCAAACCCATAAGAGTTTGTTACAATTTCATATATCTAGTAAGTGTCTTGAACCTAACTCCGTTTGTCTTATCGTAAAACTCTTTTACAAATGTAAGCTAAATATACTAACGTATGAAGTTTATAATGTACTTTTAGCGGTAGTCCTTTCCCGCATATTATATTAGACTTGATATTTCGTTAATTACGAATAATAATTAATTTTGTATGATGGTATCACATCCATAAAAGAGTTTGTTACAATTTCTTATTTCTCGTAAGTTTCTTAAACCCAACTTTGTTTCTCTTGTGTTAAAACTTGTTTAAATCTTTAAGCTAAATATTAGTTCGTATGAAGGTCATAATAAACTGTTAATGGTACTCATTTCCTACATGATACTTTTGCCTTGGTATTTCGTTAAGTACCAATACTAATTTATTTTGTATGATGCATCCAAACCCATAAGAGTTTGTTACAATTTCATACATCTCGTAAGTTTCTTGAACCGAACTTCGTTTGTCTTATCGAAAAACTCTTTTACAATTGTAAGCTAATTATACTAACGTATGAAGGTTATAATGTACTTTTAACGGTAGTCCTTTCCTGCATAATATATTAGACTTGATATTTCGTTAATTACAATTAATAATTTATTTTGTATGATGGTATGAAACCCATAAAAGAGTTTGTTACAATTTCATACATCTCGTAATTGTCTTGAACCGAACTCCGTTTGTCTTATCGAAAAACTCTTTACAATTGTAACCTAATTATACTAATGTATGAAGTTTATAATGTACTTTTAACGGTAGTCCTTTCCTGCATATTATATTAGACTTGATATTTCGTTAATTACGAATAATAATTAATTTTGTATGATGGTATCACATCTATAAAAGAGTTTGTTACAATTTCTTATTTCTCGTAAGTTTCTTAAACCCAACTTTGTTTCTCTTGTGTTAAAACTTGTTTAAATCTTTAAGCTAAATATTAGTTCGTATGAAGGTCATAATAAACTTTTAATGGTACTCATTTCCTACATGATACTTTTGCCTTGGTATTTCGTTAAGTACCAATACTAATTTATTTTGTATGATGCATCCAAACCCATAAGAGTTTGTTACAATTTCATACATCTCGTAAGTTTCTTGAACCGAACTTTGTTTGTCTTATCGAAAAACTCTTTTACAATTGTAAGCTAATTATACTAACGTATGAAGGTTATAATGTACTTTTAACGGTAGTCCTTTCCTGCATAATATATTAGACTTGATATTTCGTTAATTACAATTAATAATTTATTTTGTATGATGGTATGAAACCCATAAAAGAGTTTGTTACAATTTCATACATCTCGTAAGTGTCTTGAACCGAACTCCGTTTGTCTTATCGAAAAACTCTTTACAATTGTAACCTAATTATACTAATGTATGAAGTTTATAATGTACTTTTAACGGTAGTCCTTTCCTGCATATTATATTAGACTTGATATTTCGTTAATTACGAATAATAATTAATTTTGTATGATGGTATCACATCTATAAAAGAGTTTGTTACAATTTCTTATTTCTCGTAAGTTTCTTAAACCCAACTTTGTTTCTCTTGTGTTAAAACTTGTTTAAATCTTTAAGCTAAATATTAGTTCGTATGAAGGTCATAATAAACTTTTAATGGTACTCATTTCCTACTTGATACTTTTGCCTTGGTATTTCGTTAAGTACCAATACTAATTTATTTTGTATGATGCATCCAAACCCATAAGAGTTTGTTACAATTTCATACATCTCGTAAGTTTCTTGAACCGAACTTCGTTTGTCTTATCGAAAAACTCTTTTACAATTGTAAGCTAATTATACTAACGTATGAAGGTTATAATGTACTTTTAACGGTAGTCCTTTCCTGCATAATATATTAGACTTGATATTTCGTTAATTACAATTAATAATTTATTTTGTATGATGGTATGAAACCCATAAAAGAGTTTGTTACAATTTCATACATCTCGTAAGTGTCTTGAACCGAACTCCGTTTGTCTTATCGAAAAACTCTTTACAATTGTAACCTAATTATACTAATGTATGAAGTTTATAATGTACTTTTAACGGTAGTCCTTTCCTGCATATTATATTAGACTTGATATTTCGTTAATTACGAATAATAATTAATTTTGTATGATGGTATCACATCTATAAAAGAGTTTGTTACAATTTCTTATTTCTCGTAAGTTTCTTAAACCCAACTTTGTTTCTCTTGTGTTAAAACTTGTTTAAATCTTTAAGCTAAATATTAGTTTGTATGAAGGTCATAATAAACTTTTAATGGTACTCATTTCCTACTTGATACTTTTGCCTTGGTATTTCGTTAAGTACCAATACTAATTTATTTCGTATGATGCATCCAAACCCATAAGAGTTTGTTACAATTTCATACATCCCCGTAAGTGTCTTGAGCCGAACTCCGTTTGTCTTATCGAAAAACTCTTTTACAATTGTAAGCTAATTATACTAACGTATGAAGTTTATAATGTACTTTTAACGGTAGTCCTTTCCTGCATAATATATTAGACTTGATATTTCGTTAATTACGAATAATAATTTATTTTGTATGATGGTATCACACCCATAAAAGAGTCTGTTACAGTTTGTTATTTCTCGTAAGTTTCTTGAACCGGACTCTGTTTGTCTTTTGTTAAAACTTGTTTAAAAGTTTAAGCTTAATATTAGTTCGTTTGAAGTTCATAATAAACTTTTAATGGTACTCATTTCGTACTTGATACTTTTGCCTTGGTATTTTGTTAAGTACGTATAATAATTTATTTCGTATGATGCATCCAAACCCATAAGAGTTTGTTACAATTTCATATATCTAGTAAGTGTCTTGAACCTAACTCCGTTTGTCTTATCGTAAAACTCTTTTACAAATGTAAGCTAAATATACTAACGTATGAAGTTTATAATGTACTTTTAGCGGTAGTCCTTTCCCGCATATTATATTAGACTTGATATTTCGTTAATTACGAATAATAATTAATTTTGTATGATGGTATCACATCCATAAAAGAGTTTGTTACAATTTCTTATTTCTCGTAAGTTTCTTAAACCCAACTTTGTTTCTCTTGTGTTAAAACTTGTTTAAATCTTTAAGCTAAATATTAGTTCGTATGAAGGTCATAATAAACTGTTAATGGTACTCATTTCCTACATGATACTTTTGCCTTGGTATTTCGTTAAGTACCAATACTAATTTATTTTGTATGATGCATCCAAACCCATAAGAGTTTGTTACAATTTCATACATCTCGTAAGTTTCTTGAACCGAACTTCGTTTGTCTTATCGAAAAACTCTTTTACAATTGTAAGCTAATTATACTAACGTATGAAGGTTATAATGTACTTTTAACGGTAGTCCTTTCCTGCATAATATATTAGACTTGATATTTCGTTAATTACAATTAATAATTTATTTTGTATGATGGTATGAAACCCATAAAAGAGTTTGTTACAATTTCATACATCTCGTAATTGTCTTGAACCGAACTCCGTTTGTCTTATCGAAAAACTCTTTACAATTGTAACCTAATTATACTAATGTATGAAGTTTATAATGTACTTTTAACGGTAGTCCTTTCCTGCATATTATATTAGACTTGATATTTCGTTAATTACGAATAATAATTAATTTTGTATGATGGTATCACATCTATAAAAGAGTTTGTTACAATTTCTTATTTCTCGTAAGTTTCTTAAACCCAACTTTGTTTCTCTTGTGTTAAAACTTGTTTAAATCTTTAAGCTAAATATTAGTTCGTATGAAGGTCATAATAAACTTTTAATGGTACTCATTTCCTACATGATACTTTTGCCTTGGTATTTCGTTAAGTACCAATACTAATTTATTTTGTATGATGCATCCAAACCCATAAGAGTTTGTTACAATTTCATACATCTCGTAAGTTTCTTGAACCGAACTTCGTTTGTCTTATCGAAAAACTCTTTTACAATTGTAAGCTAATTATACTAACGTATGAAGGTTATAATGTACTTTTAACGGTAGTCCTTTCCTGCATAATATATTAGACTTGATATTTCGTTAATTACAATTAATAATTTATTTTGTATGATGGTATGAAACCCATAAAAGAGTTTGTTACAATTTCATACATCTCGTAAGTGTCTTGAACCGAACTCCGTTTGTCTTATCGAAAAACTCTTTACAATTGTAACCTAATTATACTAATGTATGAAGTTTATAATGTACTTTTAACGGTAGTCCTTTCCTGCATATTATATTAGACTTGATATTTCGTTAATTACGAATAATAATTAATTTTGTATGATGGTATCACATCTATAAAAGAGTTTGTTACAATTTCTTATTTCTCGTAAGTTTCTTAAACCCAACTTTGTTTCTCTTGTGTTAAAACTTGTTTAAATCTTTAAGCTAAATATTAGTTCGTATGAAGGTCATAATAAACTTTTAATGGTACTCATTTCCTACTTGATACTTTTGCCTTGGTATTTCGTTAAGTACCAATACTAATTTATTTTGTATGATGCATCCAAACCCATAAGAGTTTGTTACAATTTCATACATCTCGTAAGTTTCTTGAACCGAACTTCGTTTGTCTTATCGAAAAACTCTTTTACAATTGTAAGCTAATTATACTAACGTATGAAGGTTATAATGTACTTTTAACGGTAGTCCTTTCCTGCATAATATATTAGACTTGATATTTCGTTAATTACAATTAATAATTTATTTTGTATGATGGTATGAAACCCATAAAAGAGTTTGTTACAATTTCATACATCTCGTAAGTGTCTTGAACCGAACTCCGTTTGTCTTATCGAAAAACTCTTTACAATTGTAACCTAATTATACTAATGTATGAAGTTTATAATGTACTTTTAACGGTAGTCCTTTCCTGCATATTATATTAGACTTGATATTTCGTTAATTACGAATAATAATTAATTTTGTATGATGGTATCACATCTATAAAAGAGTTTGTTACAATTTCTTATTTCTCGTAAGTTTCTTAAACCCAACTTTGTTTCTCTTGTGTTAAAACTTGTTTAAATCTTTAAGCTAAATATTAGTTTGTATGAAGGTCATAATAAACTTTTAATGGTACTCATTTCCTACTTGATACTTTTGCCTTGGTATTTCGTTAAGTACCAATACTAATTTATTTCGTATGATGCATCCAAACCCATAAGAGTTTGTTACAATTTCATACATCCCCGTAAGTGTCTTGAACCGAACTCCGTTTGTCTTATCGAAAAACTCTTTTACAATTGTAAGCTAATTATACTAACGTATGAAGTTTATAATGTACTTTTAACGGTAGTTCTTTCCTGCATAATATATTAGACTTGATATTTCGTTAATTACGAATAATAATTTATTTTGTATGATGGTATCACACCCATAAAAGAGTCTGTTACAGTTTGTTATTTCTCGTAAGTTTCTTGAACCGGACTCTGTTTGTCTTTTGTTAAAACTTGTTTAAAAGTTTAAGCTTAATATTAGTTCGTTTGAAGTTCATAATAAACTTTTAATGGTACTCATTTCGTACTTGATACTTTTGCCTTGGTATTTTGTTAAGTACGTATAATAATTTATTTCGTATGATGCATCCAAACCCATAAGAGTTTGTTACAATTTCATACATCTCGTAAGTGTCTTGAACCGAACTCCGTTTGTCTTATCGAAAAACTCTTTACAATTGTAACCTAATTATACTAATGTATGAAGTTTATAATGTACTTTTAACGGTAGTCCTTTCCTGCATATTATATTAGACTTGATATTTCGTTAATTACGAATAATAATTAATTTTGTATGATGGTATCACATCTATAAAAGAGTTTGTTACAATTTCTTATTTCTCGTAAGTTTCTTAAACCCAACTTTGTTTCTCTTGTGTTAAAACTTGTTTAAATCTTTAAGCTAAATATTAGTTTGTATGAAGGTCATAATAAACTTTTAATGGTACTCATTTCCTACTTGATACTTTTGCCTTGGTATTTCGTTAAGTACCAATACTAATTTATTTCGTATGATGCATCCAAACCCATAAGAGTTTGTTACAATTTCATACATCCCCGTAAGTGTCTTGAACCGAACTCCGTTTGTCTTATCGAAAAACTCTTTTACAATTGTAAGCTAATTATATGAATGTATGAAGTTTATAATGTACTTTTAACGGTAGTCCTTTCCTGCATAATATATTAGACTTGATATTTCGTTAATTACGAATAATAATTTATTTTGTATGATGGTATCACACCCATAAAAGAGTCTGTTACAGTTTGTTATTTCTCGTAAGTTTCTTGAACCGGACTCTGTTTGTCTTTTGTTAAAACTTGTTTAAAAGTTTAAGCTTAATATTAGTTCGTTTGAAGTTCATAATAAACTTTTAATGGTACTCATTTCGTACTTGATACTTTTGCCTTGGTATTTTGTTAAGTACGTATAATAATTTATTTCGTATGATGCATCCAAACCCATAAGAGTTTGTTACAATTTCATATATCTAGTAAGTGTCTTGAACCTAACTCCGTTTGTCTTATCGTAAAACTCTTTTACAAATGTAAGCTAAATATACTAACGTATGAAGTTTATAATGTACTTTTAGCGGTAGTCCTTTCCCGCATATTATATTAGACTTGATATTTCGTTAATTACGAATAATAATTAATTTTGTATGATGGTATCACATCCATAAAAGAGTTTGTTACAATTTCTTATTTCTCGTAAGTTTCTTAAACCCAACTTTGTTTCTCTTGTGTTAAAACTTGTTTAAATCTTTAAGCTAAATATTAGTTCGTATGAAGGTCATAATAAACTTTTAATGGTACTCATTTCCTACTTGATACTTTTGCCTTGGTATTTCGTTAAGTACCAATACTAATTTATTTCGTATGATGCATCCAAACCCATAAGAGTTTGTTACAATTTCATACATCCCCGTAAGTGTCTTGAACCGAACTCCGTTTGTCTTATCGAAAAACTCTTTTACAATTGTAAGCTAATTATACTAACGTATGAAGTTTATAATGTACTTTTAACGGTAGTCCTTTCCTGCATAATATATTAGACTTGATATTTCGTTAATTACGAATAATAATTTATTTTGTATGATGGTATCACATCCATAAAAGAGTTTGTTACAGTTTGTTATTTCTCGTAAGTTTCTTGAACCGGACTCTGTTTGTCTTTTGTTAAAACTTGTTTAAAAGTTTAAGCTTAATATTAGTTCGTTTGAAGTTCATAATAAACTTTTAATGGTACTCATTTCGTACTTGATACTTTTGCCTTGGTATTTTGTTAAGTACGTATAATAATTTATTTCGTATGATGCATCCAAACCCATAAGAGTTTGTTACAATTTCATATATCTAGTAAGTGTCTTGAACCTAACTCCGTTTGTCTTATCGTAAAACTCTTTTACAAATGTAAGCTAAATATACTAACGTATGAAGTTTATAATGTACTTTTAGCGGTAGTCCTTTCCCGCATATTATATTAGACTTGATATTTCGTTAATTACGAATAATAATTAATTTTGTATGATGGTATCACATCCATAAAAGAGTTTGTTACAATTTCTTATTTCTCGTAAGTTTCTTAAACCCAACTTTGTTTCTCTTGTGTTAAAACTTGTTTAAATCTTTAAGCTAAATATTAGTTCGTATGAAGGTCATAATAAACTGTTAATGGTACTCATTTCCTACATGATACTTTTGCCTTGGTATTTCGTTAAGTACCAATACTAATTTATTTTGTATGATGCATCCAAACCCATAAGAGTTTGTTACAATTTCATACATCTCGTAAGTTTCTTGAACCGAACTTCGTTTGTCTTATCGAAAAACTCTTTTACAATTGTAAGCTAATTATACTAACGTATGAAGGTTATAATGTACTTTTAACGGTAGTCCTTTCCTGCATAATATATTAGACTTGATATTTCGTTAATTACAATTAATAATTTATTTTGTATGATGGTATGAAACCCATAAAAGAGTTTGTTACAATTTCATACATCTCGTAATTGTCTTGAACCGAACTCCGTTTGTTTTATCGAAAAACTCTTTACAATTGTAACCTAATTATACTAATGTATGAAGTTTATAATGTACTTTTAACGGTAGTCCTTTCCTGCATATTATATTAGACTTGATATTTCGTTAATTACGAATAATAATTAATTTTGTATGATGGTATCACATCTATAAAAGAGTTTGTTACAATTTCTTATTTCTCGTAAGTTTCTTAAACCCAACTTTGTTTCTCTTGTGTTAAAACTTGTTTAAATCTTTAAGCTAAATATTAGTTCGTATGAAGGTCATAATAAACTTTTAATGGTACTCATTTCCTACATGATACTTTTGCCTTGGTATTTCGTTAAGTACCAATACTAATTTATTTTGTATGATGCATCCAAACCCATAAGAGTTTGTTACAATTTCATACATCTCGTAAGTTTCTTGAACCGAACTTCGTTTGTCTTATCGAAAAACTCTTTTACAATTGTAAGCTAATTATACTAACGTATGAAGGTTATAATGTACTTTTAACGGTAGTCCTTTCCTGCATAATATATTAGACTTGATATTTCGTTAATTACAATTAATAATTTATTTTGTATGATGATATGAAACCCATAAAAGAGTTTGTTACAATTTCATACATCTCGTAATTGTCTTGAACCGAACTCCGTTTGTCTTATCGAAAAACTCTTTACAATTGTAACCTAATTATACTAATGTATGAAGTTTATAATGTACTTTTAACGGTAGTCCTTTCCTGCATATTATATTAGACTTGATATTTCGTTAATTACGAATAATAATTAATTTTGTATGGTGGTATCACATCTATAAAAGAGTTTGTTACAATTTCTTATTTCTCGTAAGTTTCTTAAACCCAACTTTGTTTCTCTTGTGTTAAAACTTGTTTAAATCTTTAAGCTAAATATTAGTTCGTATGAAGGTCATAATAAACTTTTAATGGTACTCATTTCCTACATGATACTTTTGCCTTGGTATTTCGTTAAGTACCAATACTAATTTATTTTGTATGATGCATCCAAACCCATAAGAGTTTGTTACAATTTCATACATCTCGTAAGTTTCTTGAACCGAACTTCGTTTGTCTTATCGAAAAACTCTTTTACAATTGTAAGCTAATTATACTAACGTATGAAGGTTATAATGTACTTTTAACGGTAGTCCTTTCCTGCATAATATATTAGACTTGATATTTCGTTAATTACAATTAATAATTTATTTTGTATGATGGTATGAAACCCATAAAAGAGTTTGTTACAATTTCATACATCTCGTAAGTGTCTTGAACCGAACTCCGTTTGTCTTATCGAAAAACTCTTTACAATTGTAACCTAATTATACTAATGTATGAAGTTTATAATGTACTTTTAACGGTAGTCCTTTCCTGCATATTATATTAGACTTGACATTTCGTTAATTACGAATAATAATTAATTTTGTATGATGGTATCACATCTATAAAAGAGTTTGTTACAATTTCTTATTTCTCGTAAGTTTCTTAAACCCAACTTTGTTTCTCTTGTGTTAAAACTTGTTTAAATCTTTAAGCTAAATATTAGTTCGTATGAAGGTCATAATAAACTTTTAATGGTACTCATTTCCTACTTGATACTTTTGCCTTGGTATTTCGTTAAGTACCAATACTAATTTATTTTGTATGATGCATCCAAACCCATAAGAGTTTGTTACAATTTCATACATCTCGTAAGTTTCTTGAACCGAACTTCGTTTGTCTTATCGAAAAACTCTTTTACAATTGTAAGCTAATTATACTAACGTATGAAGGTTATAATGTACTTTTAACGGTAGTCCTTTCCTGCATAATATATTAGACTTGATATTTCGTTAATTACAATTAATAATTTATTTTGTATGATGGTATGAAACCCATAAAAGAGTTTGTTACAATTTCATACATCTCGTAAGTGTCTTGAACCGAACTCCGTTTGTCTTATCGAAAAACTCTTTACAATTGTAACCTAATTATACTAATGTATGAAGTTTATAATGTACTTTTAACGGTAGTCCTTTCCTGCATATTATATTAGACTTGATATTTCGTTAATTACGAATAATAATTAATTTTGTATGATGGTATCACATCTATAAAAGAGTTTGTTACAATTTCTTATTTCTCGTAAGTTTCTTAAACCCAACTTTGTTTCTCTTGTGTTAAAACTTGTTTAAATCTTTAAGCTAAATATTAGTTCGTATGAAGGTCATAATAAACTTTTAATGGTACTCATTTCCTACTTGATACTTTTGCCTTGGTATTTCGTTAAGTACCAATACTAATTTATTTCGTATGATGCATCCAAACCCATAAGAGTTTGTTACAATTTCATACATCCCCGTAAGTGTCTTGAACCGAACTCCGTTTGTCTTATCGAAAAACTCTTTTACAATTGTAAGCTAATTATACTAACGTATGAAGTTTATAATGTACTTTTAACGGTAGTCCTTTCCTGCATAATATATTAGACTTGATATTTCGTTAATTACGAATAATAATTTATTTTGTATGATGGTATCACACCCATAAAAGAGTCTGTTACAGTTTGTTATTTCTCGTAAGTTTCTTGAACCGGACTCTGTTTGTCTTTTGTTAAAACTTGTTTAAAAGTTTAAGCTTAATATTAGTTCGTTTGAAGTTCATAATAAACTTTTAATGGTACTCATTTCGTACTTGATACTTTTGCCTTGGTATTTTGTTAAGTACGTATAATAATTTATTTCGTATGATGCATCCAAACCCATAAGAGTTTGTTACAATTTCATATATCTAGTAAGTGTCTTGAACCTAACTCCGTTTGTCTTATCGTAAAACTCTTTTACAAATGTAAGCTAAATATACTAACGTATGAAGTTTATAATGTACTTTTAGCGGTAGTCCTTTCCCGCATATTATATTAGACTTGATATTTCGTTAATTACGAATAATAATTAATTTTGTATGATGGTATCACATCCATAAAAGAGTTTGTTACAATTTCTTATTTCTCGTAAGTTTCTTAAACCCAACTTTGTTTCTCTTGTGTTAAAACTTGTTTAAATCCCTAAGCTAAATATTAGTTCGTATGAAGGTCATAATAAACTTTTAATGGTACTCATTTCCTACATGATACTTTTGCCTTGGTATTTCGTTAAGTACCAATACTAATTTATTTTGTATGATGCATCCAAACCCATAAGAGTTTGTTACAATTTCATACATCTCGTAAGTTTCTTGAACCGAACTTCGTTTGTCTTATCGAAAAACTCTTTTACAATTGTAAGCTAATTATACTAACGTATGAAGGTTATAATGTACTTTTAACGGTAGTCCTTTCCTGCATAATATATTAGACTTGATATTTCGTTAATTACAATTAATAATTTATTTTGTATGATGGTATGAAACCCATAAAAGAGTTTGTTACAATTTCATACATCCCCGTAAGTGTCTTGAACCGAACTCCGTTTGTCTTATCGAAAAACTCTTTTACAATTGTAAGCTAATTATACTAACGTATGAAGTTTATAATGTACTTTTAACGGTAGTCCTTTCCTGCATAATATATTAGACTTGATATTTCGTTAATTACGAATAATAATTTATTTTGTATGATGGTATCACACCCATAAAAGAGTCTGTTACAGTTTGTTATTTCTCGTAAGTTTCTTGAACCGGACTCTGTTTGTCTTTTGTTAAAACTTGTTTAAAAGTTTAAGCTTAATATTAGTTCGTTTGAAGTTCATAATAAACTTTTAATGGTACTCATTTCGTACTTGATACTTTTGCCTTGGTATTTTGTTAAGTACGTATAATAATTTATTTCGTATGATGCATCCAAACCCATAAGAGTTTGTTACAATTTCATACATCTCGTAAGTTTCTTGAACCGAACTTCGTTTGTCTTATCGAAAAACTCTTTTACAATTGTAAGCTAATTATACTAACGTATGAAGGTTATAATGTACTTTTAACGGTAGTCCTTTCCTGCATAATATATTAGACTTGATATTTCGTTAATTACAATTAATAATTTATTTTGTATGATGGTATGAAACCCATAAAAGAATTTGTTACAATTTCATACATCTCGTAATTGTCTTGAACCGAACTCCGTTTGTCTTATCGAAAAACTCTTTACAATTGTAACCTAATTATACTAATGTATGAAGTTTATAATGTACTTTTAACGGTAGTCCTTTCCTGCATATTATATTAGACTTGATATTTCGTTAATTACGAATAATAATTAATTTTGTATGATGGTATCACATCTATAAAAGAGTTTGTTACAATTTCTTATTTCTCGTAAGTTTCTTAAACCCAACTTTGTTTCTCTTGTGTTAAAACTTGTTTAAATCTTTAAGCTAAATATTAGTTCGTATGAAGGTCATAATAAACTTTTAATGGTACTCATTTCCTACATGATACTTTTGCCTTGGTATTTCGTTAAGTACCAATACTAATTTATTTTGTATGATGCATCCAAACCCATAAGAGTTTGTTACAATTTCATACATCTCGTAAGTTTCTTGAACCGAACTTCGTTTGTCTTATCGAAAAACTCTTTTACAATTGTAAGCTAATTATACTAACGTATGAAGGTTATAATGTACTTTTAACGGTAGTTCTTTCCTGCATAATATATTAGACTTGATATTTCGTTAATTACAATTAATATTTTATTTTGTATGATGGTATGAAACCCATAAAAGAGTTTGTTACAATTTCATACATCTCGTAAGTGTCTTGAACCGAACTCCGTTTGTCTTATCGAAAAACTCTTTACAATTGTAACCTAATTATACTAATGTATGAAGTTTATAATGTACTTTTAACGGTAGTCCTTTCCTGCATATTATATTAGACTTGATATTTCGTTAATTACGAATAATAATTAATTTTGTATGATGGTATCACATCTATAAAAGAGTTTGTTACAATTTCTTATTTCTCGTAAGTTTCTTAAACCCAACTTTGTTTCTCTTGTGTTAAAACTTGTTTAAATCTTTAAGCTAAATATTAGTTCGTATGAAGGTCATAATAAACTTTTAATGGTACTCATTTCCTACTTGATACTTTTGCCTTGGTATTTCGTTAAGTACCAATACTAATTTATTTTGTATGATGCATCCAAACCCATAAGAGTTTGTTACAATTTCATACATCTCGTAAGTTTCTTGAACCGAACTTCGTTTGTCTTATCGAAAAACTCTTTTACAATTGTAAGCTAATTATACTAACGTATGAAGGTTATAATGTACTTTTAACGGTAGTCCTTTCCTGCATAATATATTAGACTTGATATTTCGTTAATTACAATTAATAATTTATTTTGTATGATGGTATGAAACCCATAAAAGAGTTTGTTACAATTTCATACATCCCCGTAAGTGTCTTGAACCGAACTCCGTTTGTCTTATCGAAAAACTCTTTTACAATTGTAAGCTAATTATACTAACGTATGAAGTTTATAATGTACTTTTAACGGTAGTCCTTTCCTGCATAATATATTAGACTTGATATTTCGTTAATTACGAATAATAATTTATTTTGTATGATGGTATCACACCCATAAAAGAGTCTGTTACAGTTTGTTATTTCTCGTAAGTTTCTTGAACCGGACTCTGTTTGTCTTTTGTTAAAACTTGTTTAAAAGTTTAAGCTTAATATTAGTTCGTTTGAAGTTCATAATAAACTTTTAATGGTACTCATTTCGTACTTGATACTTTTGCCTTGGTATTTTGTTAAGTACGTATAATAATTTATTTCGTATGATGCATCCAAACCCATAAGAGTTTGTTACAATTTCATACATCTCGTAAGTTTCTTGAACCGAACTTCGTTTGTCTTATCGAAAAACTCTTTTACAATTGTAAGCTAATTATACTAACGTATGAAGGTTATAATGTACTTTTAACGGTAGTCCTTTCCTGCATAATATATTAGACTTGATATTTCGTTAATTACAATTAATAATTTATTTTGTATGATGGTATGAAACCCATAAAAGAATTTGTTACAATTTCATACATCTCGTAATTGTCTTGAACCGAACTCCGTTTGTCTTATCGAAAAACTCTTTACAATTGTAACCTAATTATACTAATGTATGAAGTTTATAATGTACTTTTAACGGTAGTCCTTTCCTGCATATTATATTAGACTTGATATTTCGTTAATTACGAATAATAATTAATTTTGTATGATGGTATCACATCTATAAAAGAGTTTGTTACAATTTCTTATTTCTCGTAAGTTTCTTAAACCCAACTTTGTTTCTCTTGTGTTAAAACTTGTTTAAATCTTTAAGCTAAATATTAGTTCGTATGAAGGTCATAATAAACTTTTAATGGTACTCATTTCCTACATGATACTTTTGCCTTGGTATTTCGTTAAGTACCAATACTAATTTATTTTGTATGATGCATCCAAACCCATAAGAGTTTGTTACAATTTCATACATCTCGTAAGTTTCTTGAACCGAACTTCGTTTGTCTTATCGAAAAACTCTTTTACAATTGTAAGCTAATTATACTAACGTATGAAGGTTATAATGTACTTTTAACGGTAGTTCTTTCCTGCATAATATATTAGACTTGATATTTCGTTAATTACAATTAATATTTTATTTTGTATGATGGTATGAAACCCATAAAAGAGTTTGTTACAATTTCATACATCTCGTAAGTGTCTTGAACCGAACTCCGTTTGTCTTATCGAAAAACTCTTTACAATTGTAACCTAATTATACTAATGTATGAAGTTTATAATGTACTTTTAACGGTAGTCCTTTCCTGCATATTATATTAGACTTGATATTTCGTTAATTACGAATAATAATTAATTTTGTATGATGGTATCACATCTATAAAAGAGTTTGTTACAATTTCTTATTTCTCGTAAGTTTCTTAAACCCAACTTTGTTTCTCTTGTGTTAAAACTTGTTTAAATCTTTAAGCTAAATATTAGTTCGTATGAAGGTCATAATAAACTTTTAATGGTACTCATTTCCTACTTGATACTTTTGCCTTGGTATTTCGTTAAGTACCAATACTAATTTATTTTGTATGATGCATCCAAACCCATAAGAGTTTGTTACAATTTCATACATCTCGTAAGTTTCTTGAACCGAACTTCGTTTGTCTTATCGAAAAACTCTTTTACAATTGTAAGCTAATTATACTAACGTATGAAGGTTATAATGTACTTTTAACGGTAGTCCTTTCCTGCATAATATATTAGACTTGATATTTCGTTAATTACAATTAATAATTTATTTTGTATGATGGTATGAAACCCATAAAAGAGTTTGTTACAATTTCATACATCTCGTCTGTGTCTTGAACCGAACTCCGTTTGTCTTATCGAAAAACTCTTTACAATTGTAACCTAATTATACTAATGTATGAAGTTTATAATGTACTTTTAACGGTAGTCCTTTCCTGCATATTATATTAGACTTGATATTTCGTTAATTACGAATAATAATTAATTTTGTATGATGGTATCACATCTATAAAAGAGTTTGTTACAATTTCTTATTTCTCGTAAGTTTCTTAAACCCAACTTTGTTTCTCTTGTGTTAAAACTTGTTTAAATCTTTAAGCTAAATATTAGTTCGTATGAAGGTCATAATAAACTTTTAATGGTACTCATTTCCTACTTGATACTTTTGCCTTGGTATTTCGTTAAGTACCAATACTAATTTATTTCGTATGATGCATCCAAACCCATAAGAGTTTGTTACAATTTCATACATCCCCGTAAGTGTCTTGAACCGAACTCCGTTTGTCTTATCGAAAAACTCTTTTACAATTGTAAGCTAATTATACTAACGTATGAAGTTTATAATGTACTGTTAACGGTAGTCCTTTCCTGCATAATATATTAGACTTGATATTTCGTTAATTACGAATAATAATTTATTTTGTATGATGGTATCACACCCATAAAAGAGTCTGTTACAGTTTGTTATTTCTCGTAAGTTTCTTGAACCGGACTCTGTTTGTCTTTTGTTAAAACTTGTTTAAAAGTTTAAGCTTAATATTAGTTCGTTTGAAGTTCATAATAAACTTTTAATGGTACTCATTTCGTACTTGATACTTTTGCCTTGGTATTTTGTTAAGTACGTATAATAATTTATTTCGTATGATGCATCCAAACCCATAAGAGTTTGTTACAATTTCATATATCTAGTAAGTGTCTTGAACCTAACTCCGTTTGTCTTATCGTAAAACTCTTTTACAAATGTAAGCTAAATATACTAACGTATGAAGTTTATAATGTACTTTTAGCGGTAGTCCTTTCCCGCATATTATATTAGACTTGATATTTCGTTAATTACGAATAATAATTAATTTTGTATGATGGTATCACATCTATAAAAGAGTTTGTTACAATTTCTTATTTCTCGTAAGTTTCTTAAACCCAACTTTGTTTCTCTTGTGTTAAAACTTGTTTAAATCTTTAAGCTAAATATTAGTTCGTATGAAGGTCATAATAAACTTTTAATGGTACTCATTTCCTACATGATACTTTTGCCTTGGTATTTCGTTAAGTACCAATACTAATTTATTTTGTATGATGCATCCAAACCCATAAGAGTTTGTTGCAATTTCATACATCTCGTAAGTTTCTTGAACCGAACTTCGTTTGTCTTATCGAAAAACTCTTTTACAATTGTAAGCTAATTATACTAACGTATGAAGGTTATAATGTACTTTTAACGGTAGTCCTTTCCTGCATAATATATTAGACTTGATATTTCGTTAATTACAATTAATAATTTATTTTGTATGATGGTATGAAACCCATAAAAGAGTTTGTTACAATTTCATACATCTCGTAATTGTCTTGAACCGAACTCCGTTTGTCTTATCGAAAAACTCTTTACAATTGTAACCTAATTATACTAATGTATGAAGTTTATAATGTACTTTTAACGGTAGTCCTTTCCTGCATATTATATTAGACTTGATATTTCGTTAATTACGAATAATAATTAATTTTGTATGATGGTATCACATCTATAAAAGAGTTTGTTACAATTTCTTATTTCTCGTAAGTTTCTTAAACCCAACTTTGTTTCTCTTGTGTTAAAACTTGTTTAAATCTTTAAGCTAAATATTAGTTCGTATGAAGGTCATAATAAACTTTTAATGGTACTCATTTCCTACATGATACTTTTGCCTTGGTATTTCGTTAAGTACCAATACTAATTTATTTTGTATGATGCATCCAAACCCATAAGAGTTTGTTACAATTTCATACATCTCGTAAGTTTCTTGAACCGAACTTCGTTTGTCTTATCGAAAAACTCTTTTACAATTGTAAGCTAATTATACTAACGTATGAAGGTTATAATGTACTTTTAACGGTAGTCCTTTCCTGCATAATATATTAGACTTGATATTTCGTTAATTACAATTAATAATTTATTTTGTATGATGGTATGAAACCCATAAAAGAGTTTGTTACAATTTCATACATCTCGTAAGTGTCTTGAACCGAACTCCGTTTGTCTTATCGAAAAACTCTTTACAATTGTAACCTAATTATACTAATGTATGAAGTTTATAATGTACTTTTAACGGTAGTCCTTTCCTGCATATTATATTAGACTTGATATTTCGTTAATTACGAATAATAATTAATTTTGTATGATGGTATCACATCTATAAAAGAGTTTGTTACAATTTCTTTTTTCTCGTAAGTTTCTTAAACCCAACTTTGTTTCTCTTGTGTTAAAACTTGTTTAAATCTTTAAGCTAAATATTAGTTCGTATGAAGGTCATAATAAACTTTTAATGGTACTCATTTCCTACTTGATACTTTTGCCTTGGTATTTCGTTAAGTACCAATACTAATTTATTTCGTATGATGCATCCAAACCCATAAGAGTTTGTTACAATTTCATACATCCCCGTAAGTGTCTTGAACCGAACTCCGTTTGTCTTATCGAAAAACTCTTTTACAATTGTAAGCTAATTATACTAACGTATGAAGTTTATAATGTACTTTTAACGGTAGTCCTTTCCTGCATAATATATTAGACTTGATATTTCGTTAATTACGAATAATAATTTATTTTGTATGATGGTATCACACCCATAAAAGAGTCTGTTACAGTTTGTTATTTCTCGTAAGTTTCTTGAACCGGACTCTGTTTGTCTTTTGTTAAAACTTGTTTAAAAGTTTAAGCTTAATATTAGTTCGTTTGAAGTTCATAATAAACTTTTAATGGTACTCATTTCGTACTTGATACTTTTGCCTTGGTATTTTGTTAAGTACGTATAATAATTTATTTCGTATGATGCATCCAAACCCATAAGAGTTTGTTACAATTTCATATATCTAGTAAGTGTCTTGAACCTAACTCCGTTTGTCTTATCGTAAAACTCTTTTACAAATGTAAGCTAAATATACTAACGTATGAAGTTTATAATGTACTTTTAGCGGTAGTCCTTTCCCGCATATTATATTAGACTTGATATTTCGTTAATTACGAATAATAATTAATTTTGTATGATGGTATCACATCCATAAAAGAGTTTGTTACAATTTCTTATTTCTCGTAAGTTTCTTAAACCCAACTTTGTTTCTCTTGTGTTAAAACTTATTTAAATCTTTAAGCTAAATATTAGTTCATATGAAGGTCATAATAAACTTTTAATGATACTCATTTCCTACTTTATACTTTTGCCTTGGTATTTCGTTAAGTACCAATACTAATTTATTTCGTATGATGCATCCAAACCCATAAGAGTTTGTTACAATTTCATACGTCTCGTAAGTTTCTTGAACCGAACTTCGTTTGTCTTATCGAAAAACTCTTTTACAATTGTAAGCTAATTATACTAACGTATGAAGGTTATAATGTACTTTTAACGGTAGTCCTTTCCTGCATAATATATTAGACTTGATATTTCGTTAATTACAATTAATAATTTATTTTGTATGATGGTATGAAACCCATAAAAGAGTTTGTTACAATTTCATACATCTCGTAAGTGTCTTGAACCGAACTCCGTTTGTCTTATCGAAAAACTCTTTACAATTGTAACCTAATTATACTAATGTATGAAGTTTATAATGTACTTTTAACGGTAGTCCTTTCCTGCATATTATATTAGACTTGATATTTCGTTAATTACGAATAATAATTAATTTTGTATGATGGTATCACATCTATAAAAGAGTTTGTTACAATTTCTTTTTTCTCGTAAGTTTCTTAAACCCAACTTTGTTTCTCTTGTGTTAAAACTTGTTTAAATCTTTAAGCTAAATATTAGTTCGTATGAAGGTCATAATAAACTTTTAATGGTACTCATTTCCTACTTGATACTTTTGCCTTGGTATTTCGTTAAGTACCAATACTAATTTATTTCGTATGATGCATCCAAACCCATAAGAGTTTGTTACAATTTCATACATCCCCGTAAGTGTCTTGAACCGAACTCCGTTTGTCTTATCGAAAAACTCTTTTACAATTGTAAGCTAATTATACTAACGTATGAAGTTTATAATGTACTTTTAACGGTAGTCCTTTCCTGCATAATATATTAGACTTGATATTTCGTTAATTACGAATAATAATTTATTTTGTATGATGGTATCACACCCATAAAAGAGTCTGTTACAGTTTGTTATTTCTCGTAAGTTTCTTGAACCGGACTCTGTTTGTCTTTTGTTAAAACTTGTTTAAAAGTTTAAGCTTAATATTAGTTCGTTTGAAGTTCATAATAAACTTTTAATGGTACTCATTTCGTACTTGATACTTTTGCCTTGGTATTTTGTTAAGTACGTATAATAATTTATTTCGTATGATGCATCCAAACCCATAAGAGTTTGTTACAATTTCATATATCTAGTAAGTGTCTTGAACCTAACTCCGTTTGTCTTATCGTAAAACTCTTTTACAAATGTAAGCTAAATATACTAACGTATGAAGTTTATAATGTACTTTTAGCGGTAGTCCTTTCCCGCATATTATATTAGACTTGATATTTCGTTAATTACGAATAATAATTAATTTTGTATGATGGTATCACATCCATAAAAGAGTTTGTTACAATTTCTTATTTCTCGTAAGTTTCTTAAACCCAACTTTGTTTCTCTTGTGTTAAAACTTATTTAAATCTTTAAGCTAAATATTAGTTCGTATGAAGGTCATAATAAACTTTTAATGGTACTCATTTCCTACTTTATACTTTTGCCTTGGTATTTCGTTAAGTACGTATAATAATTTATTTCGTATGATGCATCCAAACCCATAAGAGTTTGTTACAATTTCATATATCTAGTAAGTGTCTTGAACCTAACTCTGTTTGTCTTATCGTAAAACTCTTTTACAAATGTAAGCTAAATATACTAACGTATGAAGTTTATAATGTACTTTTAACGGTAGTCCTTTCCTGCATATTATATTAGACTTGATATTTCGTTAATTACGAATAATAATTAATTTTGTAAGATGGTATCACATCCATAAAAGAGTTTGTTACAATTTCTTATTTCTCGTAAGTTTCTTAAACCCAACTCTGTTTCTCTTGTGTTAAAACTTATTTAAATCTTTAAGCTAAATATTAGTTCGTATGAAGGTCATAATAAACTTTTAATGGTACTCATTTCCTACATGATACTTTTGCCTTGGTATTTCGTTAAGTACCAGTACTAATTTATTTTGTATGATGCATCCAAACCCATAAGAGTTTGTTACAATTTCATACATCTCGTAAGTTTCTTGAACCGAACTCCGTTTGTCTTATCGAAAAACTCTTTTACAATTGTAAGCTAATTATACTAACGTATGAAGGTTATAATGTACTTTTAACGGTAGTCCTTTCCTGCATAATATATTAGACTTGATATTTCGTTAATTACAATTAATAATTTATTTTGTATGATGGTATCAAACCCATAAAAGAGTTTGTTACAATTTCATACATCTCGTAAGTGTCTTGAACCGAACTCCGTTTGTCTTATCGAAAAACTCTTTACAATTGTAAGCTAATTATACTAATGTATGAAGTTTATAATGTACTTTTAACGGTAGTCCTTTCCTGCATATTATATTAGACTTGATATTTCGTTAATTACGAATAATAATTAATTTTGTATGATGGTATCACATCTATAAAAGAGTTTGTTACAATTTCTTATTTCTCGTAAGTTTCTTAAACCCAACTTTGTTTCTCTTGTGTTAAAACTTGTTTAAATCTTTAAGCTAAATATTAGTTCGTATGAAGGTCATAATAAACTTTTAATGGTACTCATTTCCTACTTGATACTTTTGCCTTGGTATTTCGTTAAGTACCAATACTAATTTATTTCGTATGATGCATCCAAACCCATAAGAGTTTGTTACAATTTCATACATCCCCGTAAGTGTCTTGAACCGAACTCCGTTTGTCTTATCGAAAAACTCTTTTACAATTGTAAGCTAATTATACTAACTTATGAAGTTTATAATGTACTTTTAACGGTAGTCCTTTCCTGCATAATATATTAGACTTGATATTTCGTTAATTACTAATAATAATTTATTTTGTATGATGGTATCACACCCATAAAAGAGTCTGTTACAGTTTGTTATTTCTCGTAAGTTTCTTGAACCGGACTCTGTTTCTCTTTTGTTAAAACTTGTTTAAAAGTTTAAGCTTAATATTAGTTCGTATGAAGTTCATAATAAACTTTTAATGGTACTCATTTCCTACTTGATACTTTTGCCTTGGTATTTTGTTAAGTACGTATAATAATTTATTTCGTATGATGCATCCAAACCCATAAGAGTTTGTTACAATTTCATATATCTAGTAAGTGTCTTGAACCTAACTCCGTTTGTCTTATCGTAAAACTCTTTTACAAATGTAAGCTAAATATACTAACGTATGAAGTTTATAATGTACTTTTAACGGTAGTCCTTTCCTGCATATTATATTAGACTTGATATTTCGTTAATTACGAATAATAATTAATTTTGTATGATGGTATCACATCCATAAAAGAGTTTGTTACAATTTCTTATTTCTCATAAGTTTCTTAAACCCAACTTTGTTTCTCTTGTGTTAAAACTTGTTTAAATCTTTAAGCTAAATATTAGTTCGTATGAAGGTCATAATAAACTTTTAATGGTACTCATTTCCTACTTGATACTTTTGCCTTGGTATTTCGTTAAGTACCAATACTAATTTATTTCGTATGATGCATCCAAACCCATAAGAGTTTGTTACAATTTCATACATCCCCGTAAGTGTCTTGAACCGAACTCCGTTTGTCTTATCGAAAAACTCTTTTACAATTGTAAGCTAATTATACTAACGTATGAAGTTTATAATGTACTTTTAATGGTAGTCCTTTCCTGCATAATATATTAGACTTGATATTTCGTTAATTACGAATAATAATTTATTTGTATGATGGTATCACACCCATAAAAGAGTCTGTTACAGTTTGTTATTTCTCGTAAGTTTCTTGAACCGCACTCTGTTTCTCTTTTGTTAAAACTTGTTTAAATCTTTAAGCTAAATATTAGTTCGTATGAAGGTCATAATAAACTTTTAATGGTACTCATTTCCTACTTGATACTTTTGCCTTGGTATTTCGTTAAGTACCAATACTAATTTATTTCGTATGATGCATCCAAACCCATAAGAGTTTGTTACAATTTCATACATCCCCGTAAGTGTCTTGAACCGAACTCCGTTTGTCTTATCGAAAAACTCTTTTACAATTGTAAGCTAATTATACTAACGTATGAAGTTTATAATGTACTTTTAACGGTAGTCCTTTCCTGCATAATATATTAGACTTGATATTTCGTTAATTACGAATAATAATTTATTTTGTATGATGGTATCACACCCATAAAAGAGTCTGTTACAGTTTGTTATTTCTCGTAAGTTTCTTGAACCGAACTCTGTTTCTCTTGTGTTAAAACTTGTTTAAATCTTTAAGCTAAATATTAGTTCGTATGAAGGTCATAATAAACTTTTAATGGTACTCATTTCCTACTTGATACTTTTGCCTTGGTATTTCGTTAAGTACCAATACTAATTTATTTCGTATGATGCATCCAAACCCATAAGAGTTTGTTACAATTTCATACATCCCCGTAAGTGTCTTGAACCGAACTCCGTTTGTCTTATCGAAAAACACTTTTACAATTGTAAGCTAATTATACTAACGTATGAAGTTTATAATGTACTTTTAATGGTAGTCCTTTCCTGCATAATATATTAGACTTGATATTTCGTTAATTACGAATAATAATTTATTTTGTATGATGGTATCACACCCATAAAAGAGTCTGTTACAGTTTGTTATTTCTCGTAAGTTTCTTGAACCGCACTCTGTTTCTCTTTTGTTAAAACTTGTTTAAATCTTTAAGCTAAATATTAGTTCGTATGAAGGTCATAATAAACTTTTAATGGTACTCATTTCCTACTTGATACTTTTGCCTTGGTATTTCGTTAAGTACCAATACTAATTTATTTCGTATGATGCATCCAAACCCATACGAGTTTGTTACAATTTCATACATCCCCATAAGTGTCTTGAACCGAACTCCGTTTGTCTTATTGAAAAACTCTTTTACAATTGTAAGCTAATTATACTAACGTATGAAGTTTATAATGTACTTTTAACGGTAGTCCTTTCCTGCATAATATATTAGACTTGATATTTCGTTAATTACTAATAATAATTTATTTTGTATGATGGTATCACACCCATAAAAGAGTCTGTTACAGTTTGTTATTTCTCGTAAGTTTCTTGAACCGGACTCTGTTTCTCTTTTGTTAAATTTGTTTAAAAGTTTAAGCTTAATATTAGTTCGTATGAAGTTCATAATAAACTTTTAATGGTACTCATTTCCTACTTGATACTTTTGCCTTTGTATTTTGTTAAGTACGTATAATAATTTATTTCGTATAATGCATCCAAACCCATAAGAGTTTGTTACAATTTCATATATCTAGTAAGTGTCTTGAACCTAACTCCGTTTGTCTTATCGTAAAAATCTTTTACAAATGTAAGCTAAATATACTAACGTATGAAGTTTATAATGTACTTTTAACGGTAGTCCTTTCCTGCATATTATATTAGACTTGATCTTTCGTTAATTACGAATAATAATTAATTTTGTATGATGGTATCACATCCATAAAAGAGTTTGTTACAATTTCTTATTTCTCGTAAGTTTCTTAAACCCAACTCTGTTTCTCTTGTGTTAAAACTTATTTAAATCTTTAAGCTAAATATTAGTTCGTATGAAGGTCATAATAAACTTTTAATGGTACTCATTTCCTACATGATACTTTTGCCTTGGTATTTCGTTAAGTACCAATACTAATTTATTTTGTATGATGCATCCAAACCCATAAGAGTTTGTTACAATTTCTTACATCTTTTAAGTTTCTTGAACCGAACTCCGTTTGTCTTATCGAAAAACTCTTTTACAATTGTAAGCTAATTATACTAACGTATGATGGTTATAATGTACTTTTAACGGTAGTCCTTTCCTGCATAATATATTAGACTTGATATTTCGTTAATTACAATTAATAATTTATTTTGTATGATGGTATCAAACCCATAAAAGAGTTTGTTACAATTTCATACATCTCGTAAGTGTCTTGAACCGAACTCCGTTTGTCTTATCGAAAAACTCTTTACAATTGTAACCTAATTATACTAACGTATGAAGTTTATAATGTACTTTTAACGGTAGTCCTTTCCTGCATATTATATTAGACTTGATATTTCGTTAATTACGAATAATAATTATTTTTGTAGGATGGTATCACATCCATAAAAGAGTTTGTTACAATTTCTTATTTCTCGTAAGTTTCTTAAACCCAACTTTGTTTCTCTTGTGTTAAAACTTGTTTAAATCTTTAAGCTAAATATTAGTTCGTATGAAGTTCATAATAAACTTTTAATGGTACTCATTTCCTACTTGATACTTTTGCCTTGGTATTTCGTTAAGTACCAATACTAATTTATTTCGTATGATGCATCCAAACCCATAAGAGTTTGTTACAATTTCATACATCTCGTAAGTGTCTTGAACCGAACTCCGTTTGTCTTATCGAAAAACTCTTTACAATTGTAAGCTAATTATACTAACGTATGAAGTTTATAATGTACTTTTAACGGTAGTCCTTTCCTGCATAATGTATTAGACTTGATATTTCGTTAATTACGAATAATAATTTATTTTGTACGATGGTATCAAACCCATAAAACAGTTTGTTACAATTTCTTATTTCTCGTAAGTTTCTTAAACCCAACTTTGTTTCTCTTGTGTTAAAACTTGTTTAAATCTTTAAGCTAAATATTAGTTCGTATGAAGGTCATAATAAACTTTTAATGGTACTCATTTCCTACTTGATACTTTTGCCTTGGTATTTCGTTAAGTACCAATACTAATTTATTTCGTATGATGCATCTAAACCCATAAGAGTTTGTTACAATTACATACATCTCGTAAGTGTCTTGAACCGAACTCCGTTTGTCTTATCGAAAAACTCTTTTACAATTGTAAGCTAATTATACTAACGTATGAAGTTTATAATGTACTTTTAACGGTAGTCCTTTCCTGCATAATATATTAGACTTGATACTTCGTTAATTACGAATAATAATTTATTTTGTATGATGGTATCAAACCCATAAAAGAGTTTGTTACAATTTCTTATTTCTCGTAAGTTTCTTGAACCGAACTCTGTTTCTCTTGTGTTAAAACTTGTTTAAATCTTTAAGCTAAATATTAGTTCGTATGAAGGTCATAATAAACTTTTAATGGTACTCATTTCCTACTTGATACTTTTGCCTTGGTATTTCGTTAAGTACCAATACTAATTTATTTCGTATGATGCATCTAAACCCATAAGAGTTTGTTACAATTTCATACATCCCCGTAAGTGTCTTGAACCGAACTCCGTTTGTCTTATCGAAAAACACTTTTACAATTGTAAGCTAATTATACTAACGTATGAAGTTTATAATGTACTTTTAATGGTAGTCCTTTCTTGCATAATATATTAGACTTGATATTTCGTTAATTACGAATAATAATTTATTTTGTATGATGGTATCACACCCATAAAAGAGTCTGTTACAGTTTGTTATTTCTCGTAAGTTTCTTGAACCGCACTCTGTTTCTCTTTTGTTAAAACTTGTTTAAATCTTTAAGCTAAATATTAGTTCGTATGAAGGTCATAATAAACTTTTAATGGTACTCATTTCCTACTTGATACTTTTGCCTTGGTATTTCGTTAAGTACCAATACTAATTTATTTCGTATGATGCATCCAAACCCATACGAGTTTGTTACAATTTCATACATCCCCGTAAGTGTCTTGAACCGAACTCCGTTTGTCTTATCGAAAAACTCTTTTACAATTGTAAGCTAATTATACTAACGTATGAAGTTTATAATGTACTTTTAACGGTAGTCCTTTCCTGCATAATATATTAGACTTGATATTTCGTTAATTACTAATAATAATTTATTTTGTATGATGGTATCACACCCATAAAAGAGTCTGTTACAGTTTGTTATTTCTCGTAAGTTTCTTGAACCGGACTCTGTTTCTCTTTTGTTAAAACTTGTTTAAATCTTTAAGCTAAATATTAGTTCGTATGAAGGTCATAATAAACTTTTAATGGTACTCATTTCCTACTTGATACTTTTGCCTTGGTATTTCGTTAAGTACCAATACTAATTTATTTCGTATGATGCATCCAAACCCATAAGAGTTTGTTACAATTTCATACATCCCCGTAAGTGTCTTGAACCGAACTCCGTTTGTCTTATCGAAAAACTCTTTTACAATTGTAAGCTAATTATACTAACGTATGAAGTTTATAATGTACTTTTAACGGTAGTCCTTTCCTGCATAATATATTAGACTTGATATTTCGTTAATTAGGAATAATAATTTATTTTGTATGATGGTATCACACCCATAAAAGAGTCTGTTACAGTTTGTTATTTCTCGTAAGTTTCTTGAACCGGACTCTGTTTCTCTTTTGTTAAAACTTGTTTAAAAGTTTAAGCTTAATATTAGTTCGTATGAAGTTCATAATAAACTTTTAATGGTACTCATTTCCTACTTGATACTTTTGCCTTTGTATTTTGTTAAGAACGTATAATAATTTATTTCGTATGATGCATCCAAACCCATAAGAGTTTGTTACAATTTCATATATCTAGTAAGTGTCTTGAACCTAACTCCGTTTGTCTTATCGTAAAAATCTTTTACAAATGTAAGCTAAATATACTAACGTATGAAGTTTATAATGTACTTTTAACGGTAGTCCTTTCCTGCATATTATATTAGACTTGATCTTTCGTTAATTACGAATAATAATTAATTTTGTATGATGGTATCACATCCATAAAAGAGTTTGTTACAATTTCTTATTTCTCGTAAGTTTCTTAAACCCAACTCTGTTTCTCTTGTGTTAAAACTTATTTAAATCTTTAAGCTTAATATTAGTTCGTATGAAGTTCATAATAAACTTTTAATGGTACTCATTTCCTACTTGATACTTTTGCCTTTGTATTTTGTTAAGTACGTATAATAATTTATTTCGTATGATGCATCCAAACCCATAAGAGTTTGTTACAATTTCATATATCTAGTAAGTGTCTTGAACCTAACTCCGTTTGTCTTATCGTAAAACTCTTTTACAATTGTAAGCTAATTATACTAACGTATGAAGTTTATAATGTACTTTTAACGGTAGTGCTTTCCTGCATAATATATTAGACTTGATATTTCGTTAATTACGAATAATAATTTATTTTGTATGATGGTATCACACCCATAAAAGAGTCTGTTACAGTTTGTTATTTCTCGTAAGTTTCTTGAACCGGACTCTGTTTCTCTTTTGTTAAAACTTGTTTAAAAGTTTAAGCTTAATATTAGTTCGTATGAAGTTCATAATAAACTTTTAATGGTACTCATTTCCTACTTGATACTTTTGCCTTTGTATTTTGTTAAGAACGTATAATAATTTATTTCGTATGATGCATCCAAACCCATAAGAGTTTGTTACAATTTCATATATCTAGTAAGTGTCTTGAACCTAACTCCGTTTGTCTTATCGTAAAAATCTTTTACAAATGTAAGCTAAATATACTAACGTATGAAGTTTATAATGTACTTTTAACGGTAGTCCTTTCCTGCATATTATATTAGACTTGATCTTTCGTTAATTACGAATAATAATTAATTTTGTATGATGGTATCACATCCATAAAAGAGTTTGTTACAATTTCTTATTTCTCGTAAGTTTCTTAAACCCAACTCTGTTTCTCTTGTGTTAAAACTTATTTAAATCTTTAAGCTAAATATTAGTTCGTATGAAGGTCATAATAAACTTTTAATGGTACTCATTTCCTACATGATACTTTTGCCTTGGTATTTCGTTAAGTACCAATACTAATTTATTTTGTATGATGCATCCAAACCCATAAGAGTTTGTTACAATTTCTTACATCTTTTAAGTTTCTTGAACCTAACTCCGTTTGTCTTATCGAAAAACTCTTTTACAATTGTAAGCTAATTATACTAACGTATGAAGGTTATAATGTACTTTTAACGGTAGTCCTTTCCTGCATAATATATTAGACTTGATATTTCGTTAATTACAATTAATAATTTATTTTGTATGATGGTATCAAACCCATAAAAGAGTTTGTTACAATTTCATACATCTCGTAAGTGTCTTGAACCGAACTCCGTTTGTCTTATCGAAAAACTCTTTACAATTGTAACCTAATTATACTAACGTATGAAGTTTATAATGTACTTTTAACGGTAGTCCTTTCCTGCATATTATATTAGACTTGATATTTCGTTAATTACGAATAATAATTAATTTTGTAGGATGGTATCACATCCATAAAAGAGTTTGTTACAATTTCTTATTTCTCGTAAGTTTCTTAAACCCAACTTTGTTTCTCTTGTGTTAAAACTTGTTTAAATCTTTAAGCTAAATATTAGTTCGTATGAAGTTCATAATAAACTTTTAATGGTACTCATTTCCTACTTGATAATTTTGCCTTGGTATTTCGTTAAGTACCAATACTAATTTATTTCGTATGATGCATCCAAACCCATAAGAGTTTGTTACAATTTCATACATCTCGTAAGTGTCTTGAACCGAACTCCGTTTGTCTTATCGAAAAACTCTTTACAATTGTAAGCTAATTATACTAACGTATGAAGTTTATAATGTACTTTTAACGGTAGTCCTTTCCTGCATAATGTATTAGACTTGATATTTCGTTAATTACGAATAATAATTTATTTTGTATGATGGTATCAAACCCATAAAAGAGTTTGTTACAATTTCTTATTTCTCGTAAGTTTCTTAAACCCAACTTTGTTTCTCTTGTGTTAAAACTTGTTTAAATCTTTAAGCTAAATATTAGTTCGTATGAAGGTCATAATAAACTTTTAATGGTACTCATTTCCTACTTGATACTTTTTCCTTGGTATTTCGTTAAGTACCAATACTAATTTATTTCGTATGATGCATCTAAACCCATAAGAGTTTGTTACAATTACATACATCTCGTAAGTGTCTTGAACCGAACTCCGTTTGTCTTATCGAAAAACTCTTTTACAATTGTAAGCTAATTATACTAACGTATGAAGTTTATAATGTACTTTTAACGGTAGTCCTTTCCTGCATAATATATTAGACTTGATATTTCGTTAATTACGAATAATAATTTATTTTGTATGATGGTATCAAACCCATAAAAGTGTTTGTTACAATTTCTTATTTCTCGTAAGTTTTTTGAACCGAACTCTGTTTCTCTTGTGTTAAAACTTGTTTAAAATTTTAATCTTAATATTAGTTCGTATGAAGTTCATAATAAACTTTTAATGGTACTCATTTCCTACTTGATACTTTTGCCTTGGTATTTCGTTAAGTACCAATACTAATTTATTTCGTATGATGCATCCAAACCCATAAGAGTTTGTTACAATTTCATACATCTCTTAAGTGTCTTGAACCGAACTCCGTTTGTCTTATCGAAAAACTCTTTTAGAATTGTAAGCTAATTATACTAACGTATGAAGTTTATAATGTACTTTTAACGGTAGTCCTTTCCTGCATAATGTATTACACTTGATATTTCGTTAATTACGAATAATAATTTATTTTGTATGATGGTATCAAACCCATAAAAGAGTTTGTTACAATTTTTTATTTCTCGTAAGTTTCTTAAACCCAACTTTGTTTCTCTTGTGTTAAAACTTGTTTAAATCTTTAAGCTAAATATTAGTTCGTATGAAGGTCATAATAAACTTTTAATGGTACTCATTTCCTACTTGATACTTTTGCCTTGGTATTTCGTTAAGTACCAATACTAATTTATTTCGTATGATGCATCTAAACCCATAAGAGTTTGTTACAATTTCATACATCTCGTAAGTGTCTTGAACCGAACTCCGTTTGTCTTATCGAAAAACTCTTTTACAATTGTAAGCTAATTATACTAACGTATGAAGTTTATAATGTACTTTTAACGGTAGTCCTTTCCTGCATAATATATTAGACTTGATATTTCGTTAATTACGAATAATAATTTATTTTGTATGATGGTATCAAACCCATAAAAGAGTTTGTTACAATTTCTTATTTCTCGTAAGTTTCTTGAACCGAACTCTGTTTCTCTTGTGTTAAAACTTGTTTAAATCTTTAAGCTAAATATTAGTTCGTATGAAGGTCATAATAAACTTTTAATGGTACTCATTTCCTACTTGATACTTTTGCCTTGGTATTTCGTTAAGTACCAATACTAATTTATTTCGTATGATGCATCCAAACCCATAAGAGTTTGTTACAATTTCATACATCCCCGTAAGTGTCTTGAACCGAACTCCGTTTGTCTTATCGAAAAACTCTTTTACAATTGTAAGCTAATTATACTAACGTATGAAGTTTATCATGTACTTTTAACGGTAGTCCTTTCCTGCATAATATATTAGACTTGATATTTCCTTAATTACGAATAATAATTTATTTTGTATGATGGTATCAAACCCATAAAAGAGTTTGTTACAATTTCTTATTTCTCGTAAGTTTCTTGAACCGAACTCTGTTTCTCTTGTGTTAAAACTTGTTTAAAATTTTAAGCTTAATATTAGTTCGTATGAAGTTCATAATAAACTTTTAATGGTACTCATTTCCTACTTGATACTTTTGCCTTGGTATTTCCTTAAGTACCAATACTAATTTATTTCGTATGATGCATCCAAACCCATAAGAGTTTGTTACAATTTCATACATCCCCGTAAGTGTCTTGAACCGAACTCCGTTTGTCTTATCGAAAAACTCTTTTACAATTGTAAGCTAATTATACTAACGTATGAAGTTTATAATGTACTTTTAACGGTAGTCCTTTCCTGCATAATATATTAGACTTGATATTTCGTTAATTACGAATAATAATTTATTTTGTATGATGGTATCAAACCCATAAAAGAGTTTGTTACAATTTCTTATTTCTCGTAAGTTTCTTAAACCCAACTTTGTTTCTCTTGTGTTAAAACTTGTTTAAATCTTTAAGCTAAATATTAGTTCGTATGAAGGTCATAATAAACTTTTAATGGTACTCATTTCCTACTTGATACTTTTGCCTTGGTATTTCGTTAAGTACCAATACTAATTTATTTCGTATGATGCATCTAAACCCATAAGAGTTTGTTACAATTACATACATCTCGTAAGTGTCTTGAACCGAACTCCGTTTGTCTTATCGAAAAACTCTTTTACAATTGTAAGCTAATTATACTAACGTATGAAGTTTATAATGTACTTTTAACGGTAGTCCTTTCCTGCATAATATATTAGACTTGATATTTCGTTAATTACGAATAATAATTTATTTTGTATGATGGTATCAAACCCATAAAAGAGTTTGTTACAATTTCTTATTTCTCGTAAGTTTTTTGAACCGAACTCTGTTTCTCTTGTGTTAAAACTTGTTTAAAATTTTAAGCTTAATATTAGTTCGTATGAAGTTCATAATAAACTTTTAATGGTACTCATTTCCTACTTGATACTTTTGCCTTGGTATTTCGTTAAGTACCAATACTAATTTATTTCGTATGATGCATCCAAACCCATAAGAGTTTGTTACAATTTCATACATCTCGTAAGTGTCTTGAACCGAACTCCGTTTGTCTTATCGAAAAACTCTTTTAGAATTGTAAGCTAATTATACTAACGTATGAAGTTTATAATGTACTTTTAACGGTAGTCCTTTCCTGCAAAATGTATTAGACTTGATATTTCGTTAATTACGAATAATAATTTATTTTGTATGATGGTATCAAACCCATAAAAGAGTTTGTTACAATTTTTTATTTCTCGTAAGTTTCTTAAACCCAACTTTGTTTCTCTTGTGTTAAAACTTGTTTAAATCTTTAAGCTAAATATTAGTTCGTATGAAGGTCATAATAAACTTTTAATGGTACTCATTTCCTACTTGATACTTTTGCCTTGGTATTTCGTTAAGTACCAATACTAATTTATTTCGTATGATGCATCCAAACCCATAAGAGTTTGTTACAATTTCATACATCCCCGTAAGTGTCTTGAACCGAACTCCGTTTGTCTTATCGAAAAACTCTTTTACAATTGTAAGCTAATTATACTAACGTATGAAGTTTATCATGTACTTTTAACGGTAGTCCTTTCCTGCATAATATATTAGACTTGATATTTCCTTAATTACGAATAATAATTTATTTTGTATGATGGTATCAAACCCATAAAAGAGTTTGTTACAATTTCTTATTTCTCGTAAGTTTCTTGAACCGAACTCTGTTTCTCTTGTGTTAAAACTTGTTTAAAATTTTAAGCTTAATATTAGTTCGTATGAAGTTCATAATAAACTTTTAATGGTACTCATTTCCTACTTGATACTTTTGCCTTGGTATTTCCTTAAGTACCAATACTAATTTATTTCGTATGATGCATCCAAACCCATAAGAGTTTGTTACAATTTCATACATCCCCGTAAGTGTCTTGAACCGAACTCCGTTTGTCTTATCGAAAAACTCTTTTACAATTGTAAGCTAATTATACTAACGTATGAAGTTTATAATGTACTTTTAACGGTAGTCCTTTCCTGCATAATATATTAGACTTGATATTTCGTTAATTACGAATAATAATTTATTTTGTATGATGGTATCAAACCCATAAAAGAGTTTGTTACAATTTCTTATTTCTCGTAAGTTTCTTAAACCCAACTTTGTTTCTCTTGTGTTAAAACTTGTTTAAATCTTTAAGCTAAATATTAGTTCGTATGAAGGTCATAATAAACTTTTAATGGTACTCATTTCCTACTTGATACTTTTGCCTTGGTATTTCGTTAAGTACCAATACTAATTTATTTCGTATGATGCATCTAAACCCATAAGAGTTTGTTACAATTACATACATCTCGTAAGTGTCTTGAACCGAACTCCGTTTGTCTTATCGAAAAACTCTTTTACAATTGTAAGCTAATTATACTAACGTATGAAGTTTATAATGTACTTTTAACGGTAGTCCTTTCCTGCATAATATATTAGACTTGATATTTCGTTAATTACGAATAATAATTTATTTTGTATGATGGTATCAAACCCATAAAAGAGTTTGTTACAATTTCTTATTTCTCGTAAGTTTTTTGAACCGAACTCTGTTTCTCTTGTGTTAAAACTTGTTTAAAATTTTAAGCTTAATATTAGTTCGTATGAAGTTCATAATAAACTTTTAATGGTACTCATTTCCTACTTGATACTTTTGCCTTGGTATTTCGTTAAGTACGAATAATAATTTATTTCGTATGATGCATCCAAACCCATAAGAGTTTGTTACAATTTCATACATCTCGTAAGTGTCTTGAACCGAACTCCGTTTGTCTTATCGAAAAACTCTTTTAGAATTGTAAGCTAATTATACTAACGTATGAAGTTTATAATGTACTTTTAACGGTAGTCCTTTCCTGCAAAATGTATTAGACTTGATATTTCGTTAATTACGAATAATAATTTATTTTGTATGATGGTATCAAACCCATAAAAGAGTTTGTTACAATTTTTTATTTCTCGTAAGTTTCTTAAACCCAACTTTGTTTCTCTTGTGTTAAAACTTGTTTAAATCTTTAAGCTAAATATTAGTTCGTATGAAGGTCATAATAAACTTTTAATGGTACTCATTTCCTACTTGATACTTTTGCCTTGGTATTTCGTTAAGTACCAATACTAATTTATTTCGTATGATGCATCCAAACCCATAAGAGTTTGTTACAATTTCATACATCCCCGTAAGTGTCTTGAACCGAACTCCGTTTGTCTTATCGAAAAACTCTTTTACAATTGTAAGCTAATTATACTAACGTATGAAGTTTATCATGTACTTTTAACGGTAGTCCTTTCCTGCATAATATATTAGACTTGATATTTCCTTAATTACGAATAATAATTTATTTTGTATGATGGTATCAAACCCATAAAAGAGTTTGTTACAATTTCTTATTTCTCGTAAGTTTCTTGAACCGAACTCTGTTTCTCTTGTGTTAAAACTTGTTTAAAATTTTAAGCTTAATATTAGTTCGTATGAAGTTCATAATAAACTTTTAATGGTACTCATTTCCTACTTGATACTTTTGCCTTGGTATTTCCTTAAGTACCAATACTAATTTATTTCGTATGATGCATCCAAACCCATAAGAGTTTGTTACAATTTCATACATCCCCGTAAGTGTCTTGAACCGAACTCCGTTTGTCTTATCGAAAAACTCTTTTACAATTGTAAGCTAATTATACTAACGTATGAAGTTTATAATGTACTTTTAACGGTAGTCCTTTCCTGCATAATATATTAGACTTGATATTTCGTTAATTACGAATAATAATTTATTTTGTATGATGGTATCAAACCCATAAAAGAGTTTGTTACAATTTCTTATTTCTCGTAAGTTTCTTAAACCCAACTTTGTTTCTCTTGTGTTAAAACTTGTTTAAATCTTTAAGCTAAATATTAGTTCGTATGAAGGTCATAATAAACTTTTAATGGTACTCATTTCCTACTTGATACTTTTGCCTTGGTATTTCGTTAAGTACCAATACTAATTTATTTCGTATGATGCATCTAAACCCATAAGAGTTTGTTACAATTACATACATCTCGTAAGTGTCTTGAACCGAACTCCGTTTGTCTTATCGAAAAACTCTTTTACAATTGTAAGCTAATTATACTAACGTATGAAGTTTATAATGTACTTTTAACGGTAGTCCTTTCCTGCATAATATATTAGACTTGATATTTCGTTAATTACGAATAATAATTTATTTTGTATGATGGTATCAAACCCATAAAAGAGTTTGTTACAATTTCTTATTTCTCGTAAGTTTTTTAAACCGAACTCTGTTTCTCTTGTGTTAAAACTTGTTTAAAATTTTAAGCTTAATATTAGTTCGTATGAAGTTCATAATAAACTTTTAATGGTACTCATTTCCTACTTGATACTTTTGCCTTGGTATTTCGTTAAGTACCAATACTAATTTATTTCGTATGATGCATCCAAACCCATAAGAGTTTGTTACAATTTCATACATCTCGTAAGTGTCTTGAACCGAACTCCGTTTGTCTTATCGAAAAACTCTTTTAGAATTGTAAGCTAATTATACTAACGTATGAAGTTTATAATGTACTTTTAACGGTAGTCCTTTCCTGCAAAATGTATTAGACTTGATATTTCGTTAATTACGAATAATAATTTATTTTGTATGATGGTATCAAACCCATAAAAGAGTTTGTTACAATTTTTTATTTCTCGTAAGTTTCTTAAACCCAACTTTGTTTCTCTTGTGTTAAAACTTGTTTAAATCTTTAAGCTAAATATTAGTTCGTATGAAGGTCATAATAAACTTTTAATGGTACTCATTTCCTACTTGATACTTTTGCCTTGGTATTTCGTTAAGTACCAATACTAATTTATTTCGTATGATGCATCTAAACCCATAAGAGTTTGTTACAATTTCATACATCTCGTAAGTGTCTTGAACCGAACTCCGTTTGTCTTATCGAAAAACTCTTTTACAATTGTAAGCTAATTATACTAACGTATGAAGGTTATAATGTACTTTTAACGGTAGTCCTTTCCTGCATAATATATTAGACTTGATATTTCGTTAATTACAATTAATAATTTATTTTGTATGATGGTATCAAACCCATAAAAGAGTTTGTTACAATTTCATACATCTCGTAAGTGTCTTGAACCGAACTCCGTTTGTCTTATCGAAAAACTCTTTACAATTGTAACCTAATTATACTAACGTATGAAGTTTATAATGTACTTTTAACGGTAGTCCTTTCCTGCATATTATATTAGACTTGATATTTCGTTAATTACGAATAATAATTAATTTTGTAGGATGGTATCACATCCATAAAAGAGTTTGTTACAATTTCTTATTTCTCGTAAGTTTCTTAAACCCAACTTTGTTTCTCTTGTGTTAAAACTTGTTTAAATCTTTAAGCTAAATATTAGTTCGTATGAAGTTCATAATAAACTTTTAATGGTACTCATTTCCTACTTGATAATTTTGCCTTGGTATTTCGTTAAGTACCAATACTAATTTATTTCGTATGATGCATCCAAACCCATAAGAGTTTGTTACAATTTCATACATCTCGTAAGTGTCTTGAACCGAACTCCGTTTGTCTTATCGAAAAACTCTTTACAATTGTAAGCTAATTATACTAACGTATGAAGTTTATAATGTACTTTTAACGGTAGTCCTTTCCTGCATAATGTATTAGACTTGATATTTCGTTAATTACGAATAATAATTTATTTTGTATGATGGTATCAAACCCATAAAAGAGTTTGTTACAATTTCTTATTTCTCGTAAGTTTCTTAAACCCAACTTTGTTTTTCTTGTGTTAAAACTTGTTTAAATCTTTAAGCTAAATATTAGTTCGTATGAAGGTCATAATAAACTTTTAATGGTACTCATTTCCTACTTGATACTTTTTCCTTGGTATTTCGTTAAGTACCAATACTAATTTATTTCGTATGATGCATCTAAACCCATAAGAGTTTGTTACAATTACATACATCTCGTAAGTGTCTTGAACCGAACTCCGTTTGTCTTATCGAAAAACTCTTTTACAATTGTAAGCTAATTATACTAACGTATGAAGTTTATAATGTACTTTTAACGGTAGTCCTTTCCTGCATAATATATTAGACTTGATATTTCGTTAATTACGAATAATAATTTATTTTGTATGATGGTATCAAACCCATAAAAGTGTTTGTTACAATTTCTTATTTCTCGTAAGTTTTTTGAACCGAACTCTGTTTCTCTTGTGTTAAAACTTGTTTAAAATTTTAAGCTTAATATTAGTTCGTATGAAGTTCATAATAAACTTTTAATGGTACTCATTTCCTACTTGATACTTTTGCCTTGGTATTTCGTTAAGTACCAATACTAATTTATTTCGTATGATGCATCCAAACCCATAAGAGTTTGTTACAATTTCATACATCTCGTAAGTGTCTTGAACCGAACTCCGTTTGTCTTATCGAAAAACTCTTTTAGAATTGTAAGCTAATTATACTAACGTATGAAGTTTATAATGTACTTTTAACGGTAGTCCTTTCCTGCATAATGTATTAGACTTGATATTTCGTTAATTACGAATAATAATTTATTTTGTATGATGGTATCAAACCCATAAAAGAGTTTGTTACAATTTTTTATTTCTCGTAAGTTTCTTAAACCCAACTTTGTTTCTCTTGTGTTAAAACTTGTTTAAATCTTTAAGCTAAATATTAGTTCGTATGAAGGTCATAATAAACTTTTAATGGTACTCATTTCCTACTTGATACTTTTGCCTTGGTATTTCGTTAAGTACCAATACTAATTTATTTCGTATGATGCATCTAAACCCATAAGAGTTTGTTACAATTTCATACATCTCGTAAGTGTCTTGAACCGAACTCCGTTTGTCTTATCGAAAAACTCTTTTACAATTGTAAGCTAATTATACTAACGTATGAAGTTAATAATGTACTTTTAACGGTAGTCCTTTCCTGCATAATATATTAGACTTGATATTTCGTTAATTACGAATAATAATTTATTTTGTATGATGGTATCAAACCCATAAAAGAGTTTGTTACAATTTCTTATTTCTCGTAAGTTTCTTGAACCGAACTCTGTTTCTCTTGTGTTAAAACTTGTTTAAATCTTTAAGCTAAATATTAGTTCGTATGAAGGTCATAATAAACTTTTAATGGTACTCATTTCCTACTTGATACTTTTGCCTTGGTATTTCGTTAAGTACCAATACTAATTTATTTCGTATGATGCATCCAAACCCATAAGAGTTTGTTACAATTTCATACATCCCCGTAAGTGTCTTGAACCGAACTCCGTTTGTCTTATCGAAAAACTCTTTTACAATTGTAAGCTAATTATACTAACGTATGAAGTTTATCATGTACTTTTAACGGTAGTCCTTTCCTGCATAATATATTAGACTTGATATTTCCTTAATTACGAATAATAATTTATTTTGTATGATGGTATCAAACCCATAAAAGAGTTTGTTACAATTTCTTATTTCTCGTAAGTTTCTTGAACCGAACTCTGTTTCTCTTGTGTTAAAACTTGTTTAAAATTTTAAGCTTAATATTAGTTCGTATGTAGTTCATAATAAAGTTTTAATGGTACTCATTTCCTACTTGATACTTTTGCCTTGGTATTTCCTTAAGTACCAATACTAATTTATTTCGTATGATGCATCCAAACCCATAAGAGTTTGTTACAATTTCATACATCCCCGTAAGTGTCTTGAACCGAACTCCGTTTGTCTTATCGAAAAACTCTTTTACAATTGTAAGCTAATTATACTAACGTATGAAGTTTATAATGTACTTTTAACGGTAGTCCTTTCCTGCATAATATATTAGACTTGATATTTCGTTAATTACGAATAATAATTTATTTTGTATGATGGTATCAAACCCATAAAAGAGTTTGTTACAATTTCTTATTTCTCGTAAGTTTCTTAAACCCAACTTTGTTTCTCTTGTGTTAAAACTTGTTTAAATCTTTAAGCTAAATATTAGTTCGTATGAAGGTCATAATAAACTTTTAATGGTACTCATTTCCTACTTGATACTTTTGCCTTGGTATTTCGTTAAGTACCAATACTAATTTATTTCGTATGATGCATCTAAACCCATAAGAGTTTGTTACAATTACATACATCTCGTAAGTGTCTTGAACCGAACTCCGTTTGTCTTATCGAAAAACTCTTTTACAATTGTAAGCTAATTATACTAACGTATGAAGTTTATAATGTACTTTTAACGGTAGTCCTTTCCTGCATAATATATTAGACTTGATATTTCGTTAATTACGAATAATAATTTATTTTGTATGATGGTATCAAACCCATAAAAGAGTTTGTTACAATTTCTTATTTCTCGTAAGTTTTTTGAACCGAACTCTGTTTCTCTTGTGTTAAAACTTGTTTAAAATTTTAAGCTTAATATTAGTTCGTATGGAGTTCATAATAAACTTTTAATGGTACTCATTTCCTACTTGATACTTTTGCCTTGGTATTTCGTTAAGTACCAATACTAATTTATTTCGTATGATGCATCCAAACCCATAAGAGTTTGTTACAATTTCATACATCTCGTAAGTGTCTTGAACCGAACTCCGTTTGTCTTATCGAAAAACTCTTTTAGAATTGTAAGCTAATTATACTAACGTATGAAGTTTATAATGTACTTTTAACGGTAGTCCTTTCCTGCAAAATGTATTAGACTTGATATTTCGTTAATTACGAATAATAATTTATTTTGTATGATGGTATCAAACCCATAAAAGAGTTTGTTACAATTTTTTATTTCTCGTAAGTTTCTTAAACCCAACTTTGTTTCTCTTGTGTTAAAACTTGTTTAAATCTTTAAGCTAAATATTAGTTCGTATGAAGGTCATAATAAACTTTTAATGGTACTCATTTCCTACTTGATACTTTTGCCTTGGTATTTCGTTAAGTACCAATACTAATTTATTTCGTATGATGCATCTAAACCCATAAGAGTTTGTTACAATTTCATACATCTCGTAAGTGTCTTGAACCGAACTCCGTTTATCTTATCGAAAAACTCTTTTACAATTGTAATCTAATTATACTAACGTATGAAGTTTATAATGTACTTTTAACGGTAGTCCTTTCCTGCATGATATATTAGACTTGATATTTCGTTAATTACGAATAATAATTTATTTTGTATGATGGTATCAAACCCATAAAAGAGTTTGTTACAATTTCTTATTTCTCGTAAGTTTCTTGAACCGAACTCTGTTTCTCTTGTGTTAAAACTTGTTTAAATCTTTAAGCTAAATATTAGTTCGTATGAAGGTCATAATAAACTTTTAATGGTACTCATTTCCTACTTGATACTTTTGCCTTGGTATTTCGTTAAGTACCAATACTAATTTATTTCGTATGATGCATCCAAACCCATAAGAGTTTGTTACAATTTCATACATCCCCGTAAGTGTCTTGAACCGAACTCCGTTTGTCTTATCGAAAAACTCTTTTACAATTGTAAGCTAATTATACTAACGTATGAAGTTTATCATGTACTTTTAACGGTAGTCCTTTCCTGCATAATATATTAGACTTGATATTTCCTTAATTACGAATAATAATTTATTTTGTATGATGGTATTAAACCCATAAAAGAGTTTGTTACAATTTCTTATTTCTCGTAAGTTTCTTGAACCGAACTCTGTTTCTCTTGTGTTAAAACTTGTTTAAAATTTTAAGCTTAATATTAGTTCGTATGAAGTTCATAATAAACTTTTAATGGTACTCATTTCCTACTTGATACTTTTGCCTTGGTATTTCGTTAAGTACCAATACTAATTTATTTCGTATGATGCATCCAAACCCATAAGAGTTTGTTACAATTTCATACATCCCCGTAAGTGTCTTGAACCGAACTCCGTTTGTCTTATCGAAAAACTCTTTTACAATTGTAAGCTAATTATACTAACGTATGAAGTTTATAATGTACTTTTAACGGTAGTCCTTTCCTGCATAATATATTAGACTTGATATTTCGTTAATTACGAATAATAATTTATTTTGTATGATGGTATCACACCCATAAAAGAGTCTGTTACAGTTTGTTATTTCTCGTAAGTTTCTTGAACCGGACTCTGTTTCTCTTTTGTTAAAACTTGTTTAAAAGTTTAAACTTAATATTAGTTCGTATGAAGTTCATAATAAACTTTTAATGGTACTCATTTCCTACTTGATACTTTTGCCTTGGTATTTCGTTATGTACGTATAATAATTTATTTCGTATGATGCATCCAAACCCATAAGAGTTTGTTACAATTTCATACATCCCGTAAGTGTGTTGAACCGAACTCCATTTGTCTTATCGAAAAACTCTTTTACAATTGTAAGCTAATTATACTAACGTATGAAGTTTATAATGTACTTTTAATGGTAGTCCTTTCCTTGCATAATGTATTAGACTTGATATTTCGTTAATTACGAATAATAATTTATTTTGTATGATGGTATCAAACCCATAAAAGAGTTTGTTACAATTTCTTATTTCTCGTAAGTTTCTTGAACCGAACTCTGTTTCTCTTGTGTTAAAACTTGTTTAAAATTTTAAGCTTAATATTAGTTCGTATTAAGTTCATAATAAACTTTTAATGGTACTCATTTCCTACTTGATACTTTTGCCTTGGTATTTTGTTAAGTACGTATAATAATTTATTTCGAATGATGCATCCAAACCCATAAGAGATTGTTACAATTTCATATATCTAGTAAGTGTCTTGAACCTAACTCCGTTTGTCTTATCGTAAAACTCTTTTACAATTGTAAGCTAATTATACTAACGTATGAAATTTATAATGTACTTTTAACGGTAGTCCTTTCCTGCATAATATATTAGACTTGATATTTCGTTAATTACGAATAATAATTTATTTTGTATGATGGTATCACACCCATAAAAGAGTCTGTTACAGTTTGTTATTTCTCGTAAGTTTCTTGAACCGGACTCTGTTTCTCTTTTGTTAAAACTTGTCTAAAATTTTAAGCTTAATATTAGTTCGTATGAAGTTAATAATAAACTTTTAATGGTACTCATTTCCTACTTGATACTTTTGCCTTGGTATTTTGTTAAGTACGTATAATAATTTATTTCGTATGATGCATCCAAACCCATAAGATATTGTTACAATTGCATATATCTAGTAAGTGTCTTGAACCTAAATCCGTTTGTCTTATCGTAAAACTCTTTTACAATTGTAAGCTAATTATACTTACGTATGAAGTTTATAATGTACTTTTAACGGTAGTCCTTTCTTGCATACTATATTAGACTTGATATTTCGTTAATTACGAATAATAATTAATTTTGTATGATGGTATCACATCCATAAAAGAGTCTGTTACAGTTTGTTATTTCTCGTAAGTTTCTTGAACCGGACTCTGTTTCTCTTTTGTTAAAACTTGTTTAAAAGTTTAAACTTAATATTAGTTCGTATGAAGGTCATAATAAACTTTTAATGGTACTCATTTCCTACTTGATACTTTTGCCTTGGTATTTCGTTAAGTACCAATACTAATTTATTTCGTATGATGCATCCAAACCCATAAGAGTTTGTTACAATTTCATACATCCCCGTAAGTGTCTTGAACCGAACTCCGTTTGTCTTATCGAAAAACTCTTTTACAATTGTAAGCTAATTATACTAACGTATGAAGTTTATCATGTACTTTTAACGGTAGTCCTTTCCTGCATAATATATTAGACTTGATATTTCCTTAATAACGAATAATAATTTATTTTGTATGATGGTATTAAACCCATAAAAGAGTTTGTTACAATTTCTTATTTCTCGTAAGTTTCTTGAACCGAACTCTGTTTCTCTTGTGTTAAAACTTGTTTAAAATTTTAAGCTTAATATTAGTTCGTATGAAGTTCATAATAAACTTTTAATGGTACTCATTTCCTACTTGATACTTTTGCCTTGGTATTTCGTTAAGTACCAATACTAATTTATTTCGTATGATGCATCCAAACCCATAAGAGTTTGTTACAATTTCATACATCCCCGTAAGTGTCTTGAACCGAACTCCGTTTGTCTTATCGAAAAACTCTTTTACAATTGTAAGCTAATTATACTAACGTATGAAGTTTATAATGTACTTTTAACGGTAGTCCTTTCCTGCATAATATATTAGACTTGATATTTCGTTAATTACGAATAATAATTTATTTTGTATGATGGTATCACACCCATAAAAGAGTCTGTTACAGTTTGTTATTTCTCGTAAGTTTCTTGAACCGGACTCTGTTTCTCTTTTGTTAAAACTTGTTTAAATCTTTAAGCTAAATATTAGTTCGTATGAAGGTCATAATAAACTTTTAATGGTACTCATTTCCTACTTGATACTTTTGCCTTGGTATTTCGTTAAGTACCAATACTAATTTATTTCGTATGATGCATCCAAACCCATAAGAGTTTGTTACAATTTCATACATCCCCGTAAGTGTCTTGAACCGAACTCCGTTTGTCTTATCGAAAAACTCTTTTACAATTGTAAGCTAATTATACTAACGTATGAAGTTTATAATGTACTTTTAACGGTAGTCCTTTCCTGCATAATATATTAGACTTGATATTTCGTTAATTACGAATAATAATTTATTTTGTATGATGGTATCACACCCATAAAAGAGTCTGTTACAGTTTGTTATTTCTCGTAAGTTTCTTGAACCGGACTCTGTTTCTCTTTTGTTAAAACTTGTTTAAAAGTTTAAACTTAATATTAGTTCGTATGAAGTTCATAATAAACTTTTAATGGTACTCATTTCCTACTTGATACTTTTGCCTTGGTATTTCGTTATGTACGTATAATAATTTATTTCGTATGATGCATCCAAACCCATAAGAGTTTGTTACAATTTCATACATCCCGTAAGTGTGTTGAACCGAACTCCATTTGTCTTATCGAAAAACTCTTTTACAATTGTAAGCTAATTATACTAACGTATGAAGTTTATAATGTACTTTTAATGGTAGTCCTTTCCTTGCATAATGTATTAGACTTGATATTTCGTTAATTACGAATAATAATTTATTTTGTATGATGGTATCAAACCCATAAAAGAGTTTGTTACAATTTCTTATTTCTCGTAAGTTTCTTGAACCGAACTCTGTTTCTCTTGTGTTAAAACTTGTTTAAAATTTTAAGCTTAATATTAGTTCGTATGAAGTTCATAATAAACTTTTAATGGTACTCATTTCCTACTTGATACTTTTGCCTTGGTATTTTGTTAAGTACGTATAATAATTTATTTCGTATGATGCATCCAAACCCATAAGAGATTGTTACAATTTCATATATCTAGTAAGTGTCTTGAACCTAACTCCGTTTGTCTTATCGTAAAACTCTTTTACAATTGTAAGCTAATTATACTAACGTATGAAATTTATAATGTACTTTTAACGGTAGTCCTTTCCTGCATAATATATTAGACTTGATATTTCGTTAATTACGAATAATAATTTATTTTGTATGATGGTATCACACCCATAAAAGAGTCTGTTACAGTTTGTTATTTCTCGTAAGTTTCTTGAACCGGACTCTGTTTCTCTTTTGTTAAAACTTGTCTAAAATTTTAAGCTTAATATTAGTTCGTATGAAGTTAATAATAAACTTTTAATGGTACTCATTTCCTACTTGATACTTTTGCCTTGGTATTTTGTTAAGTACGTATAATAATTTATTTCGTATGATGCATCCAAACCCATAAGATATTGTTACAATTGCATATATCTAGTAAGTGTCTTGAACCTAAATCCGTTTGTCTTATCGTAAAACTCTTTTACAATTGTAAGCTAATTATACTTACGTATGAAGTTTATAATGTACTTTTAACGGTAGTCCTTTCTTGCATACTATATTAGACTTGATATTTCGTTAATTACGAATAATAATTAATTTTGTATGATGGTATCACATCCATAAAAGAGTCTGTTACAGTTTGTTATTTCTCGTAAGTTTCTTGAACCGGACTCTGTTTCTCTTTTGTTAAAACTTGTTTAAAAGTTTAAACTTAATATTAGTTCGTATGAAGTTCATAATAAACTTTTAATGGTACTCATTTCCTACTTGATACTTTTGCCTTGGTATTTCGTTAAGTACCAATACTAATTTATTTCGTATGATGCATCCAAACCCATAAGAGTTTGTTACAATTTCATACATCCCCGTAAGTGTCTTGAACCGAACTCCGTTTGTCTTATCGAAAAACTCTTTTACAATTGTAAGCTAATTATACTAACGTATGAAGTTTATCATGTACTTTTAACGGTAGTCCTTTCCTGCATAATATATTAGACTTGATATTTCCTTAATTACGAATAATAATTTATTTTGTATGATGGTATTAAACCCATAAAAGAGTTTGTTACAATTTCTTATTTCTCGTAAGTTTCTTGAACCGAACTCTGTTTCTCTTGTGTTAAAACTTGTTTAAAATTTTAAGCTTAATATTAGTTCGTATGAAGTTCATAATAAACTTTTAATGGTACTCATTTCCTACTTGATACTTTTGCCTTGGTATTTCGTTAAGTACCAATACTAATTTATTTCGTATGATGCATCCAAACCCATAAGAGTTTGTTACAATTTCATACATCCCCGTAAGTGTCTTGAACCGAACTCCGTTTGTCTTATCGAAAAACTCTTTTACAATTGTAAGCTAATTATACTAACGTATGAAGTTTATCATGTACTTTTAACGGTAGTCCTTTCCTGCATAATATATTAGACTTGATATTTCGTTAATTACGAATAATAATTTATTTTGTATGATGGTATCACACCCATAAAAGAGTCTGTTACAGTTTGTTATTTCTCGTAAGTTTCTTGAACCGGACTCTGTTTCTCTTTTGTTAAAACTTGTTTAAATCTTTAAGCTAAATATTAGTTCGTATGAAGGTCATAATAAACTTTTAATGGTACTCATTTCCTACTTGATACTTTTGCCTTGGTATTTCGTTAAGTACCAATACTAATTTATTTCGTATGATGCATCTAAACCCATAAGAGTTTGTTACAATTTCATACATCTCGTAAGTGTCTTGAACCGAACTCCGTTTGTCTTATCGAAAAACTCTTTTACAATTGTAAGCTAATTATACTAACGTATGAAGTTTATAATGTACTTTTAACGGTAGTCCTTTCCTGCATAATATATTAGACTTGATATTTCGTTAATTACGAATAATAATTTATTTTGTATGATGGTATCAAACCCATAAAAGAGTTTGTTACAATTTCTTATTTCTCGTAAGTTTCTTGAACCGAACTCTGTTTCTCTTGTGTTAAAACTTGTTTAAATCTTTAAGCTAAATATTAGGTCGTATGAAGGTCATAATAAACTTTTAATGGTACTCATTTCCTACTTGATACTTTTGCCTTGGTATTTCGTTAAGTACCAATACTAATTTATTTCGTATGATGCATCCAAACCCATAAGAGTTTGTTACAATTTCATACATCCCCGTAAGTGTCTTGAACCGAACTCCGTTTGTCTTATCGAAAAACTCTTTTACAATTGTAAGCTAATTATACTAACGTATGAAGTTTATCATGTACTTTTAACGGTAGTCCTTTCCTGCATAATATATTAGACTTGATATTTCCTTAATTACGAATAATAATTTATTTTGTATGATGGTATTTTAAACCCATAAAAGAGTTTGTTACAATTTCTTATTTCTCGTAAGTTTCTTGAACCGAACTCTGTTTCTCTTGTGTTAAAACTTGTTTAAAATTTTAAGCTTAATATTAGTTCGTATGAAGTTCATAATAAACTTTTAATGGTACTCATTTCCTACTTGATACTTTTGCCTTGGTATTTCGTTAAGTACCAATACTAATTTATTTCGTATGATGCATCCAAACCCATAAGAGTTTGTTACAATTTCATACATCCCCGTAAGTGTCTTGAACCGAACTCCGTTTGTCTTATCGAAAAACTCTTTTACAATTGTAAGCTAATTATACTAACGTATGAAGTTTATAATGTACTTTTAACGGTAGTCCTTTCCTGCATAATATATTAGACTTGATATTTCGTTAATTACGAATAATAATTTATTTTGTATGATGGTATCACACCCATAAAAGAGTCTGTTACAGTTTGTTATTTCTCGTAAGTTTCTTGAACCGGACTCTGTTTCTCTTTTGTTAAAACTTGTTTAAAAGTTTAAACTTAATATTAGTTCGTATGAAGTTCATAATAAACTTTTAATGGTACTCATTTCCTACTTGATACTTTTGCCTTGGTATTTTGTTATGTACGTATAATAATTTATTTCGTATGATGCATCCAAACCCATAAGAGTTTGTTACAATTTCATACATCCCGTAAGTGTGTTGAACCGAACTCCATTTGTCTTATCGAAAAACTCTTTTACAATTGTAAGCTAATTATACTAACGTATGAAGTTTATAATGTACTTTTAATGGTAGTCCTTTCCTTGCATAATGTATTAGACTTGATATTTCGTTAATTACGAATAATAATTTATTTTGTATGATGGTATCAAACCCATAAAAGAGTTTGTTACAATTTCTTATTTCTCGTAAGTTTCTTGAACCGAACTCTGTTTCTCTTGTGTTAAAACTTGTTTAAAATTTTAAGCTTAATATTAGTTCGTATGAAGTTCATAATAAACTTTTAATGGTACTCATTTCCTACTTGATACTTTTGCCTTGGTATTTTGTTAAGTACGTATAATAATTTATTTCGTATGATGCATCCAAACCCATAAGAGATTGTTACAATTTCATATATCTAGTAAGTGTCTTGAACCTAACTCCGTTTGTCTTATCGTAAAACTCTTTTACAATTGTAAGCTAATTATACTAACGTATGAAATTTATAATGTACTTTTAACGGTAGTCCTTTCCTGCATAATATATTAGACTTGATATTTCGTTAATTACGAATAATAATTTATTTTGTATGGTGGTATCACACCCATAAAAGAGTTTGTTACAGTTTCTTATTTCTCGTAAGTTTCTTGAACCGGACTCTGTTTCTCTTTTGTTAAAACTTGTTTAAAAGTTTAAACTTAATATTAGTTCGTATGAAGTTCATAATAAACTTTTAATGGTACTCATTTCCTACTTGATACTTTTGCCTTGGTATTTCGTTAAGTACCAATACTAATTTATTTCGTATGATGCATCCAAACCCATAAGAGTTTGTTACAATTTCATACATCCCCGTAAGTGTCTTGAACCGAACTCCGTTTGTCTTATCGAAAAACTCTTTTACAATTGTAAGCTAATTATACTAACGTATGAAGTTTATCATGTACTTTTAACGGTAGTCCTTTCCTGCATAATATATTAGACTTGATATTTCCTTAATTACGAATAATAATTTATTTTGTATGATGGTATTAAACCCATAAAAGAGTTTGTTACAATTTCTTATTTCTCGTAAGTTTCTTGAACCGAACTCTGTTTCTCTTGTGTTAAAACTTGTTTAAAATTTTAAGCTTAATATTAGTTCGTATGAAGTTCATAATAAACTTTTAATGGTACTCATTTCCTACTTGATACTTTTGCCTTGGTATTTCGTTAAGTACCAATACTAATTTATTTCGTATGATGCATCCAAACCCATAAGAGTTTGTTACAATTTCATACATCCCCGTAAGTGTCTTGAACCGAACTCCGTTTGTCTTATCGAAAAACTCTTTTACAATTGTAAGCTAATTATACTAACGTATGAAGTTTATAATGTACTTTTAACGGTAGTCCTTTCCTGCATAATATATTAGACTTGATATTTCGTTAATTACGAATAATAATTTATTTTGTATGATGGTATCACACCCATAAAAGAGTCTGTTACAGTTTGTTATTTCTCGTAAGTTTCTTGAACCGGACTCTGTTTCTCTTTTGTTAAAACTTGTTTAAAAGTTTAAACTTAATATTAGTTCGTATGAAGTTCATAATAAACTTTTAATGGTACTCATTTCCTACTTGATACTTTTGCCTTGGTATTTCGTTATGTACGTATAATAATTTATTTCGTATGATGCATCCAAACCCATAAGAGTTTGTTACAATTTCATACATCCCGTAAGTGTGTTGAACCGAACTCCATTTGTCTTATCGAAAAACTCTTTTACAATTGTAAGCTAATTATACTAACGTATGAAGTTTATAATGTACTTTTAATGGTAGTCCTTTCCTTGCATAATGTATTAGACTTGATATTTCGTTAATTACGAATAATAATTTATTTTGTATGATGGTATCAAACCCATAAAAGAGTTTGTTACAATTTCTTATTTCTCGTAAGTTTCTTGAACCGAACTCTGTTTCTCTTGTGTTAAAACTTGTTTAAAATTTTAAGCTTAATATTAGTTCGTATGAAGTTCATAATAAACTTTTAATGGTACTCATTTCCTACTTGATACTTTTGCCTTGGTATTTTGTTAAGTACGTATAATAATTTATTTCGTATGATGCATCCAAACCCATAAGAGATTGTTACAATTTCATATATCTAGTAAGTGTCTTGAACCTAACTCCGTTTGTCTTATCGTAAAACTCTTTTACAATTGTAAGCTAATTATACTAACGTATGAAATTTATAATGTACTTTTAACGGTAGTCCTTTCCTGCATAATATATTAGACTTGATATTTCGTTAATTACGAATAATAATTTATTTTGTATGATGGTATCACACCCATAAAAGAGTCTGTTACAGTTTGTTATTTCTCGTAAGTTTCTTGAACCGGACTCTGTTTCTCTTTTGTTAAAACTTGTCTAAAATTTTAAGCTTAATATTAGTTCGTATGAAGTTAATAATAAACTTTTAATGGTACTCATTTCCTACTTGATACTTTTGCCTTGGTATTTTGTTAAGTACGTATAATAATTTATTTCGTATGATGCATCCAAACCCATAAGATATTGTTACAATTGCATATATCTAGTAAGTGTCTTGAACCTAAATCCGTTTGTCTTATCGTAAAACTCTTTTACAATTGTAAGCTAATTATACTTACGTATGAAGTTTATAATGTACTTTTAACGGTAGTCCTTTCTTGCATACTATATTAGACTTGATATTTCGTTAATTACGAATAATAATTAATTTTGTATGATGGTATCACATCCATAAAAGAGTTTGTTACAATTTATTATTTCTCGTAAGTTTCTTAAACCCAACTCTGTTTCTCTTGTGTTAAAACTTATTTAAATCTTTAAGCTAAATATTAGTTCGTATGAAGGTCATAATAAACTTTTAATGGTACTCATTTCCTACATGATACTTTTGCCTTGGTATTTCGTTAAGTACCAATACTAATTTATTCTGTATGATGCATCCAAACCCATAAGAGTTTGTTGCAATTTCATACATCTCGTAAGTGTCTTGAACCGAACTCCGTTTGTCTTATCGAAAAACTCTTTTACAATTGTAAGCTAATTATACTAACGTATGAAGGTTATAATATACTTTTAACGGTAGTCCTTTCCTGCATAATATATTAGACTTGATATTTCGTTAATTACAATTAATAATTTATTTTGTATGATGGTATCAAACCCATAAAAGAGTTTGTTACAATTTCATACATCTCGTAAGTGTCTTGAACCGAACTCCGTTTGTCTTATCGAAAAACTCTTTACAATTGTAAGCTAATTATACTAACGTATGAAGTTTATAATGTACTTTTAACGGTAGTCCTTTCCTGCATATTATATTAGACTTGATATTTCTTTAATTACGAATAATAATTAATTTTGTAGGATGGTATCACATCCATAAAAGAGTTTGTTACAATTTCTTATTTCTCGTAAGTTTCTTAAACCCAACTCTGTTTCTCTTGTGTTAAAACTTGTTTAAATCTTTAAGATAAATGTTAGTTCGTATGAAGGTCATAATAAAATTTTAATGGTACTAATTTCCTACATGATACTTTTGCCTTGGTATTTCGTTAAGTACCAATACTAATTTATTTTGTATGATGCATCCAAACCCATAAGAGTTTGTTGCAATTTCATACATCTCGTAACTTTCTTGAACCGAACTCCGTTTGTCTTATCGAAAAACTCTTTTACAATTGTAAGCTAATTATACTAACGTATGAAGGTTATAATATACTTTTAACGGTAGTCCTTTCCTGCATAATATATTAGACTTGATATTTCGTTAATTACAATTAATAATTTATTTTGTATGATGGTATCAAACCCATAAAAGAGTTGGTTACAATTTCATACATCTCGTAAGTGTCTTGAACCGAACTCCGTTTGTCTTATCGAAAAACTCTTTACAATTGTAAGCTAATTATACTAACGTATGAAGTTTATAATGTACTTTTAACGGTAGTCCTTTCCTGCATATTATATTAGACTTGATATTTCGTTAATTACGAATAATAATTAATTTTGTAGGATGGTATCACATCCATAAAAGAGTTTGTTACAATTTCTTATTTCTCGTAAGTTTCTTAAACCCAACTCTGTTTCTCTTGTGTTAAAACTTGTTTAAATCTTTAAGCTAAATGTTAGTTCGTATGAAGGTCATAATAAACTTTTAATGGTACTCATTTCCTACTTGATACTTTTGCCTTGGTATTTCGTTAAGTACCAATACTAATTTATTTCGTATGATGCATCCAAACCCATAAGAGTTTGTTACAATTTCATACATCTCGTAAGTGTCTTGAACCGAACTCCTTTTGTCTTATCGAAAATCTCTTTTACAATTGTAAGCTAATTATACTAACGTATGAAGGTTATAATGTACTTTTAACGGTAGTCCTTTCCTGCACAATATATTAGACTTGATATTTCGTTAATTACAATTAATAATTTATTTTGTATGATGGTATCAAACCCATAAAAGAGTTTGTTACAATTTCATACATCTCGTAAGTGTCTTGAACCGAACTCCGTTTGTCTTATCGAAAAACTCTTTACAATTGTAAGCTAATTATACTAACGTATGAAGTTTATAATGTACTTTTAACGGTAGTCTTTTCCTGCATATTATATTATACTTTATATTTCGTTAATTACGAATAATAATTAATTTTGTATGATGGTATCACATCCATAAAAGAGTTTGTTACAATTTCTTATTTCTCTTAAGTTTCTTAAACCCAACTTTGTTTCTCTTGTGTTAAAACTTGTTTAAATCTTTAAGCTAAATGTTAGTTCGTATGAAGGTCATAATAAACTTTTAATGGTACTCATTTTCTACTTGATACTTTTGCCTTGGTATTTCGTTAAGTACCAATACTAATTTATTTCGTATGATGCATCCAAACCCATAAGAGTTTGTTACAATTTCATACATCTCGTAAGTGTCTTGAACCGAACTCCTTTTGTCTTATCGAAAATCTCTTTTACAATTGTAAGATAATTATACTAACGTATGAAGGTTATAATATACTTTTAACGGTAGTCCTTTCCTGCATAATATATTAGACTTGATATTTCGTTAATTACAATTAATAATTTATTTTGTATGATGGTATCAAACCCATAAAAGAGTTTGTTACAATTTCATACATCTCGTAAGTGTCTTGAACCGAACTCCGTTTGTCTTATCGAAAAACTCTTTACAATTGTAAGCTAATTATACTAACGTATGAAGTTTATAATGTACTTTTAACGGTAGTCCTTTCCTGCATATTATATTAGACTTGATATTTCGTTAATTACGAATAATAATTAATTTTGTAGGATGGTATCACATCCATAAAAGAGTTTGTTACAATTTCTTATTTCTCGTAAGTTTCTTAAACCCAACTCTGTTTCTCTTGTGTTAAAACTTGTTTAAATCTTTAAGATAAATGTTAGTTCGTATGAAGGTCATAATAAACTTTTAATGGTACTCATTTCCTACTTGATACTTTTGCCTTGGTATTTCGTTAAGTACCAATACTAATTTATTTCGTATGATGCATCCAAACCCATAAGAGTTTGTTACAATTTCATACATCTCGTAAGTGTCTTGAACCGAACTCCTTTTGTCTTATCGAAAATCTCTTTTACAATTGTAAGCTAATTATACTAACGTATGAAGGTTATAATGTACTTTTAACGGTAGTCCTTTCCTGCACAATATATTAGACTTGATATTTCGTTAATTACAATTAATAATTTATTTTGTATGATGGTATCAAACCCATAAAAGAGTTTGTTACAATTTCATACATCTCGTAAGTGTCTTGAACCGAACTCCGTTTGTCTTATCGAAAAACTCTTTACAATTGTAAGCTAATTATACTAACGTATGAAGTTTATAATGTACTTTTAACGGTAGTCTTTTCCTGCATATTATATTATACTTTATATTTCGTTAATTACGAATAATAATTAATTTTGTATGATGGTATCACATCCATAAAAGAGTTTGTTACAATTTCTTATTTCTCTTAAGTTTCTTAAACCCAACTTTGTTTCTCTTGTGTTAAAACTTGTTTAAATCTTTAAGATAAATGTTAGTTCGTATGAAGGTCATAATAAACTTTTAATGGTACTCATTTCCTACTTGATACTTTTGCCTTGGTATTTCGTTAAGTACCAATACTAATTTATTTCGTATGATGCATCCAAACCCATAAGAGTTTGTTACAATTTCATACATCTCGTAAGTGTCTTGAACCGAACTCCTTTTGTCTTATCGAAAATCTCTTTTACAATTGTAAGCTAATTATACTAACGTATGAAGGTTATAATGTACTTTTAACGGTAGTCCTTTCCTGCACAATATATTAGACTTGATATTTCGTTAATTACAATTAATAATTTATTTTGTATGATGGTATCAAACCCATAAAAGAGTTGGTTACAATTTCATACATCTCGTAAGTGTCTTGAACCGAACTCCGTTTGTCTTATCGAAAAACTCTTTACAATTGTAAGCTAATTATACTAACGTATGAAGTTTATAATGTACTTTTAACGGTAGTCCTTTCCTGCATATTATATTAGACTTGATATTTCGTTAATTACGAATAATAATTAATTTTGTAGGATGGTATCACATCCATAAAAGAGTTTGTTACAATTTCTTATTTCTCGTAAGTTTCTTAAACCCAACTCTGTTTCTCTTGTGTTAAAACTTGTTTAAATCTTTAAGCTAAATGTTAGTTCGTATGAAGGTCATAATAAACTTTTAATGGTACTCATTTCCTACTTGATACTTTTGCCTTGGTATTTCGTTAAGTACCAATACTAATTTATTTCGTATGATGCATCCAAACCCATAAGAGTTTGTTACAATTTCATACATCTCGTAAGTGTCTTGAACCGAACTCCTTTTGTCTTATCGAAAATCTCTTTTACAATTGTAAGCTAATTATACTAACGTATGAAGGTTATAATGTACTTTTAACGGTAGTCCTTTCCTGCACAATATATTAGACTTGATATTTCGTTAATTACAATTAATAATTTATTTTGTATGATGGTATCAAACCCATAAAAGAGTTTGTTACAATTTCATACATCTCGTAAGTGTCTTGAACCGAACTCCGTTTGTCTTATCGAAAAACTCTTTACAATTGTAAGCTAATTATACTAACGTATGAAGTTTATAATGTACTTTTAACGGTAGTCTTTTCCTGCATATTATATTATACTTTATATTTCGTTAATTACGAATAATAATTAATTTTGTATGATGGTATCACATCCATAAAAGAGTTTGTTACAATTTCTTATTTCTCTTAAGTTTCTTAAACCCAACTTTGTTTCTCTTGTGTTAAAACTTGTTTAAATCTTTAAGCTAAATGTTAGTTCGTATGAAGGTCATAATAAACTTTTAATGGTACTCATTTCCTACTTGATACTTTTGCCTTGGTATTTCGTTAAGTACCAATACTAATTTATTTCGTATGATGCATCCAAACCCATAAGAGTTTGTTACAATTTCATACATCTCGTAAGTGTCTTGAACCGAACTCCTTTTGTCTTATCGAAAATCTCTTTTACAATTGTAAGATAATTATACTAACGTATGAAGGTTATAATATACTTTTAACGGTAGTCCTTTCCTGCATAATATATTAGACTTGATATTTCGTTAATTACAATTAATAATTTATTTTGTATGATGGTATCAAACCCATAAAAGAGTTTGTTACAATTTCATACATCTCGTAAGTGTCTTGAACCGAACTCCGTTTGTCTTATCGAAAAACTCTTTACAATTGTAAGCTAATTATACTAACGTATGAAGTTTATAATGTACTTTTAACGGTAGTCCTTTCCTGCATATTATATTAGACTTGATATTTCGTTAATTACGAATAATAATTAATTTTGTAGGATGGTATCACATCCATAAAAGAGTTTGTTACAATTTCTTATTTCTCGTAAGTTTCTTAAACCCAACTCTGTTTCTCTTGTGTTAAAACTTGTTTAAATCTTTAAGATAAATGTTAGTTCGTATGAAGGTCATAATAAAATTTTAATGGTACTAATTTCCTACATGATACTTTTGCCTTGGTATTTCGTTAAGTACCAATACTAATTTATTTTGTATGATGCATCCAAACCCATAAGAGTTTGTTGCAATTTCATACATCTCGTAACTTTCTTGAACCGAACTCCGTTTGTCTTATCGAAAAACTCTTTTACAATTGTAAGCTAATTATACTAACGTATGAAGGTTATAATATACTTTTAACGGTAGTCCTTTCCTGCATAATATATTAGACTTGATATTTCGTTAATTACAATTAATAATTTATTTTATATGATGGTATCAAACCCATAAAAGAGTTGGTTACAATTTCATACATCTCGTAAGTGTCTTGAACCGAACTCCGTTTGTCTTATCGAAAAACTCTTTACAATTGTAAGCTAATTATACTAACGTATGAAGTTTATAATGTACTTTTAACGGTAGTCCTTTCCTGCATATTATATTAGACTTGATATTTCGTTAATTACGAATAATAATTAATTTTGTAGGATGGTATCACATCCATAAAAGAGTTTGTTACAATTTCTTATTTCTCGTAAGTTTCTTAAACCCAACTCTGTTTCTCTTGTGTTAAAACTTGTTTAAATCTTTAAGCTAAATGTTAGTTCGTATGAAGGTCATAATAAACTTTTAATGGTACTCATTTCCTACTTGATACTTTTGCCTTGGTATTTCGTTAAGTACCAATACTAATTTATTTCGTATGATGCATCCAAACCCATAAGAGTTTGTTACAATTTCATACATCTCGTAAGTGTCTTGAACCGAACTCCTTTTGTCTTATCGAAAATCTCTTTTACAATTGTAAGCTAATTATACTAACGTATGAAGGTTATAATGTACTTTTAACGGTAGTCCTTTCCTGCACAATATATTAGACTTGATATTTCGTTAATTACAATTAATAATTTATTTTGTATGATGGTATCAAACCCATAAAAGAGTTTGTTACAATTTCATACATCTCGTAAGTGTCTTGAACCGAACTCCGTTTGTCTTATCGAAAAACTCTTTACAATTGTAAGCTAATTATACTAACGTATGAAGTTTATAATGTACTTTTAACGGTAGTCTTTTCCTGCATATTATATTATACTTTATATTTCGTTAATTACGAATAATAATTAATTTTGTATGATGGTATCACATCCATAAAAGAGTTTGTTACAATTTCTTATTTCTCTTAAGTTTCTTAAACCCAACTTTGTTTCTCTTGTGTTAAAACTTGTTTAAATCTTTAAGCTAAATGTTAGTTCGTATGAAGGTCATAATAAACTTTTAATGGTACTCATTTTCTACTTGATACTTTTGCCTTGGTATTTCGTTAAGTACCAATACTAATTTATTTCGTATGATGCATCCAAACCCATAAGAGTTTGTTACAATTTCATACATCTCGTAAGTGTCTTGAACCGAACTCCTTTTGTCTTATCGAAAATCTCTTTTACAATTGTAAGATAATTATACTAACGTATGAAGGTTATAATATACTTTTAACGGTAGTCCTTTCCTGCATAATATATTAGACTTGATATTTCGTTAATTACAATTAATAATTTATTTTGTATGATGGTATCAAACCCATAAAAGAGTTTGTTACAATTTCATACATCTCGTAAGTGTCTTGAACCGAACTCCGTTTGTCTTATCGAAAAACTCTTTACAATTGTAAGCTAATTATACTAACGTATGAAGTTTATAATGTACTTTTAACGGTAGTCCTTTCCTGCATATTATATTAGACTTGATATTTCGTTAATTACGAATAATAATTAATTTTGTAGGATGGTATCACATCCATAAAAGAGTTTGTTACAATTTCTTATTTCTCGTAAGTTTCTTAAACCCAACTCTGTTTGTCTTGTGTTAAAACTTGTTTAAATCTTTAAGATAAATGTTAGTTCGTATGAAGGTCATAATAAACTTTTAATGGTACTCATTTCCTACTTGATACTTTTGCCTTGGTATTTCGTTAAGTACCAATACTAATTTATTTCGTATGATGCATCCAAACCCATAAGAGTTTGTTACAATTTCATACATCTCGTAAGTGTCTTGAACCGAACTCCTTTTGTCTTATCGAAAATCTCTTTTACAATTGTAAGCTAATTATACTAACGTATGAAGGTTATAATGTACTTTTAACGGTAGTCCTTTCCTGCACAATATATTAAACTTGATATTTCGTTAATTACAATTAATAATTTATTTTGTATGATGGTATCAAACCCATAAAAGAGTTTGTTACAATTTCATACATCTCGTAAGTGTCTTGAACCGAACTCCGTTTGTCTTATCGAAAAACTCTTTTACAATTGTAAGCTAATTATACTAACGTATGAAGTTTATAATATACTTTTAACGGTAGTCCTTTCCTGCATAATGTATTAGACTTGATATTTCGTTAATTACGAATAATAATTTATTTTGTATGATGGTATCAAACCCATAAAAGAGTTTGTTACAATTTCTTATTTCTCGTAAGTTTCTTGAACCGAACTCTGTTTCTCTTGTGTTAAAACTTATTTAAAATTTTAAGCTTAATATTAGTTCGTATGAAGTTTATAATAAACTTTTAATGGTACTCATTTCCTACTTGATACTTTTGCCTTGGTTTTTTGTTAACTACGTATAATAATTTATTTCGTATGATGCATCCATACCCATAAGAGTTTGTTAGAATTTCATACATCTCGTAAGTGACTTGAACCGAACTCCGTTTGTCTTATCGAAAATCTCTTTTACAATTGTAAGCTAATTATACTAACGTATGAAGGTTATAATGTACTTTTAACGGTAGTCCTTTCCTGCATAATATATTAGACTTGATATTTCGTTAATTACAATTAATAATTTATTTTGTATGATGGTATCAAACCCATAAAAGAGTTTGTTACAATTTCATACATCTCGTAAGTGTCTTGAACCGAACTCCGTTTGTCTTATCGAAAAACTCTTTACAATTGTAAGCTAATTATACTAACGTATGAAGTTTATAATGTACTTTTAACGGTAGTCCTTTCCTGCATAATGTATTAGACTTGATATTTCGTTAATTACGAATAATAATTAATTTTTTATGATGGTATCACATCCATAAAAGATTTTGTTACAATTTCTTATTTCTCGTAAGTTTCTTAAACCCAACTTTGTTTCTCTTGTGTTAAAACTTGTTTAAATCTTTAAGCTAAATATTAGTTCGTATGAAGGTCATAATAAACTTTTAATGGTACTCATTTCCTACTTGATACTTTTGCCTTGGTATTTCGTTAAGTACCAATACTAATTTATTTCGTATGATGCATCCATACCCATAAGAGTTTGTTAGAATTTCATACATCTCGTAAGTGCCTTGAACCGTACTCCGTTTGTCTTATCGAAAAACTCTTTACAATTGTAAGCTAATTATACTAACGTATGAAGTTTATAATGTACTTTTAACGGTAGTCCTTTCCTGCATAATGTATTAGACTTGATATTTCGTTAATTACGAATAATAATTTATTTTGTATGATGGTATCAAACCCATAAAAGAGTTTGTTACAATTTCTTATTTCTCGTAAGTTTCTTGAACCGAACTCTGTTTCTCTTGTGTTAAAACTTGTTTAAAATTTTAAGCTTAATATTAGTTCGTATGAAGTTCATAATAAACTTTTAATGGTACTCATTTCCTACTTGATACTTTTGCCTTGGTATTTTGTTAAGTACGTATAATAATTTATTTCGTATGATGCATCCAAACCCATAAGAGTTTGTTACAATTTCATACATCTCGTAAATGTCTTGAACCGAACTCCGTTTGTCTTATCGAAAAACTCTTTACAATTGTAAGCTAATTATACTAACGTATGAAGTTTATAATGTACTTTTATAGGTAGTCCTTTCCTGCATAATGTATTAGACTTGATATTTCGTTAATTACAATTAATAATTTATTTTGTATGATGGTATCAAACCCATAAAAGTGTTTGTTACAATTTCATACATCTCGTAAGTGTCTTGAACCGAACTCCGTTTGTCTTATCGAAAAACTCTTTACAATTGTAAGCTAATTATACTAACGTATGAAGTTTATAATGTACTTTTAACGGTAGTCTTTTCCTGCATATTATATTATACTTTATATTTCGTTAATTACGAATAATAATTAATTTTGTATGATGGTATCACATCCATAAAAGAGTTTGTTACAATTTCTTATTTCTCTTAAGTTTCTTAAACCCAACTTTGTTTCTCTTGTGTTAAAACTTGTTTAAATCTTTAAGCTAAATATTAGTTCGTATGAAGGTCATAATAAACTTTTAATGGTACTCATTTCTACTTGATACTTTTGCCTTGGTATTTCGTTAAGTACCAATACTAATTTATTTCGTATGATGCATCCAAACCCATAAGAGTTTGTTACAATTTCATACATCTCGTAAGTGTCGTGAACCGAATTCCATTGTCTTGTCGTAAAACTCTTTTACAATTGTAATCTAATTATACGAACGTATGAAGGTTATAATGTACTTTTAACGGTAGTCCTTTCCTGCACAATATATTAGACTTGATATTTCGTTAATTACAATTAATAATTTATTTTGTATGATGGTATCAAACCCATAAAAGAGTTTGTTACAATTTCATACATCTCGTAAGTGTTTTGAACCGAACTCCGTTTGTCTTATCGAAAAACTCTTTACAATTGTAAGCTAATTATACTAACGTATGAAGTTTATAATGTACTTTTAACGGTAGTCTTTTCCTGCATATTATATTAGACTTTATATTTCGTTAATTACGAATAATAATTAATTTTGTATGATGGTATCAAATCCATAAAAGAGTTTGTTACAATTTCTTATTTCTCTTAAGTTTCTTAAACCCAACTTTGTTTCTCTTGTGTTAAAACTTGTTTAAATCTTTAAGCTAAATATTAGTTCGTATGAAGGTCATAATAAACTTTTAATGGTACTCATTTCCTACTTGATACTTTTGCCTTGGTATTTCGTTAAGTACCAATACTAATTTATTTCGTATGATGCATCCAAACCCATAAGAGTTTGTTACAATTTCATACATCTCGTAAATGTCTTGAACCGAACTCCGTTTGTCTTATCGAAAAACTCTTTACAATTGTAAGCTAATTATACTAACGTATGAAGGTTATAATGTACTTTGAACGGTAGTCCTTTCCTGCACAATATATTAGACTTGATATTTCGTTAATTACAATTAATAATTTATTTTGGATGATGGTATCAAACCCATAAAAGAGTTTGTTACAATTTCATACATCTCGTAAGTGTCTTGAACCGAACTCCGTTTGTCTTATCGAAAAACTCTTTACAATTGTAAGCTAATTATACTAACGTATGAAGTTTATAATGTACTTTTAACGGTAGTCTTTTCCTGCATGTTATATTAGACTTTATATTTCGTTAATTACGAATAATAATTAATTTTGTATGATGGTATCACATCCATAAAAGAGTTTGTTACAATTTCTTATTTCTCTTAAGTTTCTTAAACCCAACTTTGTTTCTCTTGTGTTAAAACTTGTCTAAATCTTTAAGCTAAATGTTAGTTCGTATGAAGGTCATAATAAACTTTTAATGGTACTCATTTTCTACTTGATACTTTTGCCTTGGTATTTCGTTAAGTACCAATACTAATTTATTTCGTATGATGCATCCAAACCCATAAGAGTTTGTTACAATTTCATACATCTCGTAAGTGTCTTGAACCGAACTCCGTTTGTCTTATCGAAAAACTCTTTACAATTGTAAGCTAATTATACTAACGTATGAAGTTTATAATGTACTTTTAACGGTAGTCCTTTCCTGCATAATGTATTAGACTTGATATTTCGTTAATTACAATTAATAATTTATTTTGTATGATGGTATCAAACCCATAAAAGAGTTTGTTACAATTTCATACATCTCGTAAGTGTCTTGAACCGAACTCCGTTTGTCTTATCGAAAAACTCTTTTACAATTGTAAGCTAATTATACTAACGTATGAAGTTTATAATGTACTTTTAACGGTAGTCTTTTCCTGCATGTTATATTAGACTTTATATTTCGTTAATTACGAATAATAATTAATTTTGTATGATGGTATCATATCCATAAAAGAGTTTGTTACAATTTCTTATTTCTCTTAAGTTTCTTAAACCCAACTTTGTTTCTCTTGTGTTAAAACTTGTCTAAATCTTTAAGCTAAATGTTAGTTCGTATGAAGGTCATAATAAACTTTTAATGGTACTCATTTTCTACTTGATACTTTTGCCTTGGTATTTCGTTAAGTACCAATACTAATTTATTTCGTATGATGCATCCAAACCCATAAGAGTTTGTTACAATTTCATACATCTCGTAAGTGTCTTGAACCGAACTCCGTTTGTCTTATCGAAAAACTCTTTACAATTGTAAGCTAATTATACTAACGTATGAAGTTTATAATGTACTTTTAACGGTAGTCCTTTCCTGCATAATGTATTAGACTTGATATTTCGTTAATTACAATTAATAATTTATTTTGTATGATGGTATCAAACCCATAAAAGAGTTTGTTACAATTTCATACATCTCGTAAGTGTCTTGAACCGGACTCCGTTTGTCTTATCGAAAAACTCTTTACAATTGTAAGCTAATTATACTAACGTATGAAGTTTATAATGTACTTTTAACGGTAGTCTTTTCCTGCATATTATATTATACTTTATATTTCGTTAATTACGAATAATAATTAATTTTGTATGATGGTATCACATCCATAAAAGAGTTTGTTACAATTTCTTATTTCTCTTAAGTTTCTTAAACCCAACTTTGTTTCTCTTGTGTTAAAACTTGTTTAAATCTTTAAGCTAAATATTAGTTCGTATGAAGGTCATAATAAACTTTTAATGGTACTCATTTCCTACTTGATACTTTTGCCTTGGTATTTCGTTAAGTACCAATACTAATTTATTTCGTATGATGCATCCAAACCCATAAGAGTTTGTTACAATTTCATACATCTCGTAAGTGTCTTTAACCGAACTCCGTTTGTCTTATCGAAAAACTCTTTTACAATTGTAAGCTAATTATACTAACGTATGAAGGTTATAATGTACTTTTAACGGTAGTCCTTTCCTGCACAATATATTAGACTTGATATTTCGTTAATTACAATTAATAATTTATTTTGTATGATGGTATCAAACCCATAAAAGAGTTTGTTACAATTTCATACATCTCGTAAGTGTCTTGAACCGAACTCCGTTTGTCTTATCGAAAAACTCTTTACAATTGTAAGCTAATTATACTAACGTATGAAGTTTATAATGTACTTTTAACGGTAGTCTTTTCCTGCATATTATATTAGACTTTATATTTCGTTAATTACGAATAATAATTAATTTTGTATGATGGTATCACATCCATAAAAGAGTTTGTTACAATTTCTTATTTCTCTTAAGTTTCTTAAACCCAACTTTGTTTCTCTTGTGTTAAAACTTGTTTAAATCTTTAAGCTAAATATTAGTTCGTATGAAGGTCATAATAAACTTTTAATGGTACTCATTTCCTACTTGATACTTTTGCCTTGGTATTTCGTTAAGTACCAATACTAATTTATTTCGTATGATGCATCCAAACCCATAAGAGTTTGTTACAATTTCATACATCTCGTAAATGTCTTGAACCGAACTCCGTTTGTCTTATCGAAAAACTCTTTACAATTGTAAGCTAATTATACTAACGTATGAAGGTTATAATGTACTTTGAACGGTAGTCCTTTCCTGCACAATATATTAGACTTGATATTTCGTTAATTACAATTAATAATTTATTTTGTATGATGGTATCAAACCCATAAAAGAGTTTGTTACAATTTCATACATCTCGTAAGTGTCTTGAACCGAACTCCGTTTGTCTTATCGAAAAACTCTTTACAATTGTAAGCTAATTATACTAACGTATGAAGTTTATAATGTACTTTTAACGGTAGTCTTTTCCTGCATGTTATATTAGACTTTATATTTCGTTAATTACGAATAATAATTAATTTTGTATGATGGTATCACATCCATAAAAGAGTTTGTTACAATTTCTTATTTCTCTTAAGTTTCTTAAACCCAACTTTGTTTCTCTTGTGTTAAAACTTGTTTAAATCTTTAAGCTAAATGTTAGTTCGTATGAAGGTCATAATAAACTTTTAATGGTACTCATTTTCTACTTGATACTTTTGCCTTGGTATTTCGTTAAGTACCAATACTAATTTATTTCGTATGATGCATCCAAACCCATAAGAGTTTGTTACAATTTCATACATCTCGTAAGTGTCTTGAACCGAACTCCGTTTGTCTTATCGAAAAACTCTTTACAATTGTAAGCTAATTATACTAACGTATGAAGTTTATAATGTACTTTTAACGGTAGTCCTTTCCTGCATAATGTATTAGACTTGATATTTCGTTAATTACAATTAATAATTTATTTTGTATGATGGTATCAAACCCATAAAAGAGTTTGTTACAATTTCATACATCTCGTAAGTGTCTTGAACCGAACTCCGTTTGTCTTATCGAAAAACTCTTTACAATTGTAACCTAATTATACTAACGTATGAAGTTTATAATGTACTTTTAACGGTAGTCTTTTCCTGCATATTATATTATACTTTATATTTCGTTAATTACGAATAATAATTAATTTTGTATGATGGTATCACATCCATAAAAGAGTTTGTTACAATTTCTTATTTCTCTTAAGTTTCTTAAACCCAACTTTGTTTCTCTTGTGTTAAAACTTGTTTAAATCTTTAAGCTAAATATTAGTTCGTATGAAGGTCATAATAAACTTTTAATGGTACTCATTTCCTACTTGATACTTTTGCCTTGGTATTTCGTTAAGTACCAATACTAATTTATTTCGTATGATGCATCCAAACCCATAAGAGTTTGTTACAATTTCATACATCTCGTAAGTGTCTTTAACCGAACTCCGTTTGTCTTATCGAAAAACTCTTTTACAATTGTAAGCTAATTATACTAACGTATGAAGGTTATAATGTACTTTTAACGGTAGTCCTTTCCTGCACAATATATTAGACTTGATATTTCGTTAATTACAATTAATAATTTATTTTGTATGATGGTATCAAACCCATAAAAGAGTTTGTTACAATTTCATACATCTCGTAAGTGTCTTGAACCGAACTCCGTTTGTCTTATCGAAAAACTCTTTACAATTGTAAGCTAATTATACTAACGTATGAAGTTTATAATGTACTTTTAACGGTAGTCTTTTCCTGCATATTATATTATACTTTATATTTCGTTAATTACGAATAATAATTAATTTTGTATGATGGTATCACATCCATAAAAGAGTTTGTTACAATTTCTTATTTCTCTTAAGTTTCTTAAACCCAACTTTGTTTCTCTTGTGTTAAAACTTGTTTAAATCTTTAAGCTAAATATTAGTTCGTATGAAGGTCATAATAAACTTTTAATGGTACTCATTTCCTACTTGATACTTTTGCCTTGGTATTTCGTTAAGTACCAATACTAATTTATTTCGTATGATGCATCCAAACCCATAAGAGTTTGTTACAATTTCATACATCTCGTAAGTGTCTTGAACCGAACTCCGTTTGTCTTATCGAAAAACTCTTTTACAATTGTAAGCTAATTATACTAACGTATGAAGGTTATAATGTACTTTTAACGGTAGTCCTTTCCTGCACAATATATTAGACTTGATATTTCGTTAATTACAATTAATAATTTATTTTGTATGATGGTATCAAACCCATAAAAGAGTTTGTTACAATTTCATACATCTCGTAAGTGTCTTGAACCGAACTCCGTTTGTCTTATCGAAAAACTCTTTACAATTGTAAGCTAATTATACTAACGTATGAAGTTTATAATGTAATTTTAACGGTAGTCTTTTCCTGCATATTATATTAGACTTTATATTTCGTTAATTACGAATAATAATTAATTTTGTATGATGGTATCACATCCATAAAAGAGTTTGTTACAATTTCTTATTTCTCTTAAGTTTCTTAAACCCAACTTTGTTTCTCTTGTGTTAAAACTTGTTTAAATCTTTAAGCTAAATATTAGTTCGTATGAAGGTCATAATAAACTTTTAATGGTACTCATTTCCTACTTGATACTTTTGCCTTGGTATTTCGTTAACTACCAATACTAATTTATTTCGTATGATGCATCCAAACCCATAAGAGTTTGTTACAATTTCATACATCTCGTAAGTGTCTTGAACCGAACTCCGTTTGTCTTATCGAAAAACTCTTTACAATTGTAAGCTAATTATACTAACGTATGAAGTTTATAATGTACTTTTAACGGTAGTCCTTTCCTGCATAATGTATTAGACTTGATATTTCGTTAATTACAATTAATAATTTATTTTGTATGATGGTATCAAACCCATAAAAGAGTTTGTTACAATTTCATACATCTCGTAAGTGTCTTGAACCGAACTCCGTTTGTCTTATCGAAAAACTCTTTACAATTGTAACCTAATTATACTAACGTATGAAGTTTATAATGTACTTTTAACGGTAGTCTTTTCCTGCATATTATATTATACTTTATATTTCGTTAATTACGAATAATAATTAATTTTGTATGATGGTATCACATCCATAAAAGAGTTTGTTACAATTTCTTATTTCTCTTAAGTTTCTTAAACCAAACTTTGTTTCTCTTGTGTTAAAACTTGTTTAAATCTTTAAGATAAATATTAGTTCGTATGAAGGTCATAATAAACTTTTAATGGTACTCATTTCCTACTTGATACTTTTGCCTTGGTATTTCGTTAAGTACCAATACTAATTTATTTCGTATGATGCATCCAAACCCATAAGAGTTTGTTACAATTTCATACATCTCGTAAGTGTCTTTAACCGAACTCCGTTTGTCTTATCGAAAAACTCTTTTACAATTGTAAGCTAATTATACTAACGTATGAAGGTTATAATGTACTTTTAACGGTAGTCCTTTCCTGCACAATATATTAGACTTGATATTTCGTTAATTACAATTAATAATTTATTTTGTATGATGGTATCAAACCCATAAAAGAGTTTGTTACAATTTCATACATCTCGTAAGTGTCTTGAACCGAACTCCGTTTGTCTTATCGAAAAACTCTTTACAATTGTAAGCTAATTATACTAACGTATGAAGTTTATAATGTACTTTTAACGGTAGTCTTTTCCTGCATATTATATTATACTTTATATTTCGTTAATTACGAATAATAATTAATTTTGTATGATGGTATCACATCCATAAAAGAGTTTGTTACAATTTCTTATTTCTCTTAAGTTTCTTAAACCCAACTTTGTTTCTCTTGTGTTAAAACTTGTTTAAATCTTTAAGCTAAATATTAGTTCGTATGAAGGTCATAATAAACTTTTAATGGTACTCATTTCCTACTTGATACTTTTGCCTTGGTATTTCGTTAACTACCAATACTAATTTATTTCGTATGATGCATCCAAACCCATAAGAGTTTGTTACAATTTCATACATCTCGTAAGTGTCTTGAACCGAACTCCGTTTGTCTTATCGAAAAACTCTTTACAATTGTAAGCTAATTATACTAACGTATGAAGTTTATAATGTACTTTTAACGGTAGTCCTTTCCTGCATAATGTATTAGACTTGATATTTCGTTAATTACAATTAATAATTTATTTTGTATGATGGTATCAAACCCATAAAAGAGTTTGTTACAATTTCATACATCTCGTAAGTGTCTTGAACCGAACTCCGTTTGTCTTATCGAAAAACTCTTTACAATTGTAACCTAATTATACTAACGTATGAAGTTTATAATGTACTTTTAACGGTAGTCTTTTCCTGCATATTATATTATACTTTATATTTCGTTAATTACGAATAATAATTAATTTTGTATGATGGTATCACATCCATAAAAGAGTTTGTTACAATTTCTTATTTCTCTTAAGTTTCTTAAACCAAACTTTGTTTCTCTTGTGTTAAAACTTGTTTAAATCTTTAAGATAAATATTAGTTCGTATGAAGGTCATAATAAACTTTTAATGGTACTCATTTCCTACTTGATACTTTTGCCTTGGTATTTCGTTAAGTACCAATACTAATTTATTTCGTATGATGCATCCAAACCCATAAGAGTTTGTTACAATTTCATACATCTCGTAAGTGTCTTTAACCGAACTCCGTTTGTCTTATCGAAAAACTCTTTTACAATTGTAAGCTAATTATACTAACGTATGAAGGTTATAATGTACTTTTAACGGTAGTCCTTTCCTGCACAATATATTAGACTTGATATTTCGTTAATTACAATTAATAATTTATTTTGTATGATGGTATCAAACCCATAAAAGAGTTTGTTACAATTTCATACATCTCGTAAGTGTCTTGAACCGAACTCCGTTTGTCTTATCGAAAAACTCTTTACAATTGTAAGCTAATTATACTAACGTATGAAGTTTATAATGTACTTTTAACGGTAGTCTTTTCCTGCATATTATATTATACTTTATATTTCGTTAATTACGAATAATAATTAATTTTGTATGATGGTATCACATCCATAAAAGAGTTTGTTACAATTTCTTATTTCTCTTAAGTTTCTTAAACCCAACTTTGTTTCTCTTGTGTTAAAACTTGTTTAAATCTTTAAGCTAAATATTAGTTCGTATGAAGGTCATAATAAACTTTTAATGGTACTCATTTCCTACTTGATACTTTTGCCTTGGTATTTCGTTAAGTACCAATACTAATTTATTTCGTATGATGCATCCAAACCCATAAGAGTTTGTTACAATTTCATACATCTCGTAAGTGTCGTGAACCGAATTCCATTGTCTTGTCGTAAAACTCTTTTACAATTGTAATCTAATTATACGAACGTATGAGGTTTACAATGTACTTTTAACGGTAGTCCTTTCCTGCACAATATATTAGACTTGATATTTCGTTAATTACAATTAATAATTTATTTTGTATGATGGTATCAAACCCATAAAAGAGTTTGTTACAATTTCATACATCTCGTAAGTGTCTTGAACAGAACTCCGTTTGTCTTATCGAAAAACTCTTTACAATTGTAAGCTAATTATACTAACGTATGAAGTTTATAATGTAATTTTAACGGTAGTCTTTTCCTGCATATTATATTAGACTTTATATTTCGTTAATTACGAATAATAATTAATTTTGTATGATGGTATCACATCCATAAAAGAGTTTGTTACAATTTCTTATTTCTCTTAAGTTTCTTAAACCCAACTTTGTTTCTCTTGTGTTAAAACTTGTTTAAATCTTTAAGCTAAATATTAGTTCGTATGAAGGTCATAATAAACTTTTAATGGTACTCATTTCCTACTTGATACTTTTGCCTTGGTATTTCGTTAACTACCAATACTAATTTATTTCGTATGATGCATCCAAACCCATAAGAGTTTGTTACAATTTCATACATCTCGTAAGTGTCTTGAACCGAACTCCGTTTGTCTTATCGAAAAACTCTTTACAATTGTAAGCTAATTATACTAACGTATGAAGTTTATAATGTACTTTTAACGGTAGTCCTTTCCTGCATAATGTATTAGACTTGATATTTCGTTAATTACAATTAATAATTTATTTTGTATGATGGTATCAAACCCATAAAAGAGTTTGTTACAATTTCATACATCTCGTAAGTGTCTTGAACCGAACTCCGTTTGTCTTATCGAAAAACTCTTTACAATTGTAACCTAATTATACTAACGTATGAAGTTTATAATGTACTTTTAACGGTAGTCTTTTCCTGCATATTATATTATACTTTATATTTCGTTAATTACGAATAATAATTAATTTTGTATGATGGTATCACATCCATAAAAGAGTTTGTTACAATTTCTTATTTCTCTTAAGTTTCTTAAACCAAACTTTGTTTCTCTTGTGTTAAAACTTGTTTAAATCTTTAAGATAAATATTAGTTCGTATGAAGTTCATAATAAACTTTTAATGGTACTCATTTCTACTTGATACTTTTGCCTTGGTATTTCGTTAAGTACGAATAATAATTTATATCGTATGATGCATCCAAACCCATAAGAGTTTGTTACAATTTCATACATCTCGTAAGTGTCTTTAACCGAACTCCGTTTGTCTTATCGAAAAACTCTTTTACAATTGTAAGCTAATTATACTAACGTATGAAGGTTATAATGTACTTTTAACGGTAGTCCTTTCCTGCACAATATATTAGACTTGATATTTCGTTAATTACAATTAATAATTTATTTTGTATGATGGTATCAAACCCATAAAAGAGTTTGTTACAATTTCATACATCTCGTAAGTGTCTTGAACCGAACTCCGTTTGTCTTATCGAAAAACTCTTTACAATTGTAAGCTAATTATACTAACGTATGAAGTTTATAATGTACTTTTAACGGTAGTCTTTTCCTGCATATTATATTAGACTTTATATTTCGTTAATTACGAATAATAATTAATCTTGTATGATGGTATCACATCCATAAAAGAGTTTGTTACAATTTCTTATTTCTCTTAAGTTTCTTAAACCCAACTTTGTTTCTCTTGTGTTAAAACTTGTTTAAATCTTTAAGCTAAATATTAGTTCGTATGAAGGTCATAATAAACTTTTAATGGTACTCATTTCCTACTTGATACTTTTGCCTTGGTATTTCGTTAAGTACCAATACTAATTTATTTCGTATGATGCATACAAACCCATAAGAGTTTGTTACAATTTCATACATCTCGTAAGTGTCTTGAACCGAACTCCGTTTGTCTTATCGAAAAACTCTTTTACAATTGTAAGCTAATTATACTAACGTATGAAGTTTATAATGTACTTTTAACGGTAGTCCTTTCCTGCATAATGTATTAGACTTGATATTTCGTTAATTACGAATAATAATTTATTTTGTATGATGGTATCAAACCCATAAAAGAGTTTGTTACAATTTCTTATTTCTCGTAAGTTTCTTGAACCGAACTCTGTTTCTCTTGTGTTAAAACTTATTTAAAATTTTAAGCTTAATATTAGTTCGTATGAAGTTCATAATAAACTTTTAATGGTACTCATTTCCTACTTGATACTTTTGCCTTGGTTTTTTGTTAACTACGTATAATAATTTATTTCGTATGATGCATCCATACCCATAAGAGTTTGTTAGAATTTCATACATCTCGTAAGTGACTTGAACCGAACTCCGTTTGTCTTATCGAAAATCTCTTTTACAATTGTAAGCTAATTATACTAACGTATGAAGGTTATAATGTACTTTTAACGGTAGTCCTTTCCTGCATAATATATTAGACTTGATATTTCGTTAATTACAATTAATAATTTATTTTGTATGATGGTATCAAACCCATAAAAGAGTTTGTTACAATTTCATACATCTCGTAAGTGTCTTGAACCGAACTCCGTTTGTCTTATCGAAAAACTCTTTACAATTGTAAGCTAATTATACTAACGTATGAAGTTTATAATGTACTTTTAACGGTAGTCCTTTCCTGCATAATGTATTAGACTTTATATTTCGTTAATTACGAATAATAATTAATTTTTTATGATGGTATCACATCCATAAAAGATTTTGTTACAATTTCTTATTTCTCGTAAGTTTCTTAAACCCAACTTTGTTTCTCCTGTGTTAAAACTTGTTTAAATCTTTAAGCTAAATATTAGTTCGTATGAAGGTCATAATAAACTTTTAATGGTACTCATTTCCTACTTGATACTTTTGCCTTGGTATTTTGTTAAGTACGTATAATAATTTATTTCGTATGATGCATCCAAACCCATAAGAGTTTGTTACAATTTCATACATCTCGTAAATGTCTTGAACCGAACTCCGTTTGTCTTATCGAAAAACTCTTTACAATTGTAAGCTAATTATACTAACGTATGAAGTTTATAATGTACTTTTAACGGTAGTCCTTTTCTGCATAATGTATTAGACTTGATATTTCGTTAATTACGAATAATAATTCATTTTTTATGATGGTATCACATCCATAAAAGATTTTGTTACAATTTCTTATTTCTCGTAAGTTTCTTAAACCCAACTTTGTTTCTCTTGTGTTAAAACTTGTTTAAATCTTTAAGCTAAATATTAGTTTGTATGAAGGTCATAATAAACTTTTAATGGTACTCATTTCCTACTTGATACTTTTGCCTTGGTATTTCGTTAAGTACCAATACTAATTTATTTCGTATGATGCATCCATACCCATAAGAGTTTGTTAGAATTTCATACATCTCGTAAGTGCCTTGAACCGAACTCCGTTTGTCTTATCGAAAAACTCTTTACAATTGTAAGCTAATTATACTAATGTATGAAGTTTATAATGTACTTTTAACGGTAGTCCTTTCCTGCATAATGTATTAGACTTGATATTTCGTTAATTACGAATAATAATTTATTTTGTATGATGGCATCAAACCCATAAAAGAGTTTGTTACAATTTCATACATCAACTTCTTTTTTAATTTTATATTTCTCCGTTTGTCTTATCGAAAAACTCTTTACAATTGTAAGCTAATTATACTAACGTATGAAGTTTATAATGTACTTTTAACGGTAGTCCTTTCCTGCATAATGTATTAGACTTGATATTTCGTTAATTACGAATAATAATTAATTTTTTATGATGGTATCACATCCATAAAAGATTTTGTTACAATTTCTTATTTCTCGTAAGTTTCTTAAACCCAACTTTGTTTCTCCTGTGTTAAAACTTGTTTAAATCTTTAAGCTAAATATTAGTTCGTATGAAGGTCATAATAAACTTTTAATGGTACTCATTTCCTACTTGATACTTTTGCCTTGGTATTTTGTTAAGTACGTATAATAATTTATTTCGTATGATGCATCCAAACCCATAAGAGTTTGTTACAATTTCATACATCTCGTAAATGTCTTGAACCGAACTCCGTTTGTCTTATCGAAAAACTCTTTACAATTGTAAGCTAATTATACTAACGTATGAAGTTTATAATGTACTTTTAACGGTAGTCCTTTTCTGCATAATGTATTAGACTTGATATTTCGTTAATTACGAATAATAATTCATTTTTTATGATGGTATCACATCCATAAAAGATTTTGTTACAATTTCTTATTTCTCGTAAGTTTCTTAAACCCAACTTTGTTTCTCTTGTGTTAAAACTTATTTAAAATTTTAAGCTTAATATTAGTTCGTATGAAGGTCATAATAAACTTTTAATGGTACTCATTTCCTACTTGATACTTTTGCCTTGGTATTTCGTTAAGTACCAATACTAATTTATTTCGTATGATGCATCCATACCCATAAGAGTTTGTTAGAATTTCATACATCTCGTAAGTGCCTTGAACCGAACTCCGTTTGTCTTATCGAAAAACTCTTTACAATTGTAAGCTAATTATACTAACGTATGAAGTTTATAATGTACTTTTAACGGTAGTCCTTTCCTGCATAATGTATTAGACTTGATATTTCGTTAATTACGAATAATAATTTATTTTGTATGATGGTATCAAACCCATAAAAGAGTTTGTTACAATTTCTTATTTCTCGTAAGTTTCTTGAACCGAACTCTGTTTCTCTTGTGTTAAAACTTATTTAAAATTTTAAGCTTAATATTAGTTCGTATGAAGTTCATAATAAACTTTTAATGGTACTCATTTCCTACTTGATACTTTTGCCTTGGTTTTTTGTTAACTACGTATAATAATTTATTTCGTATGATGCATCCATACCCATAAGAGTTTGTTAGAATTTCATACATCTCGTAAGTGACTTGAACCGAACTCCGTTTGTCTTATCGAAAATCTCTTTTACAATTGTAAGCTAATTATACTAACGTATGAAGGTTATAATGTACTTTTAACGGTAGTCCTTTCCTGCATAATATATTAGACTTGATATTTCGTTAATTACAATTAATAATTTATTTTGTATGATGGTATCAAACCCATAAAAGAGTTTGTTACAATTTCATACATCTCGTAAGTGTCTTGAACCGAACTCCGTTTGTCTTATCGAAAAACTCTTTACAATTGTAAGCTAATTATACTAACGTATGAAGTTTATAATGTACTTTTAACGGTAGTCCTTTCCTGCATAATGTATTAGACTTTATATTTCGTTAATTACGAATAATAATTAATTTTTTATGATGGTATCACATCCATAAAAGATTTTGTTACAATTTCTTATTTCTCGTAAGTTTCTTAAACCCAACTTTGTTTCTCCTGTGTTAAAACTTGTTTAAATCTTTAAGCTAAATATTAGTTCGTATGAAGGTCATAATAAACTTTTAATGGTACTCATTTCCTACTTGATACTTTTGCCTTGGTATTTTGTTAAGTACGTATAATAATTTATTTCGTATGATGCATCCAAACCCATAAGAGTTTGTTACAATTTCATACATCTCGTAAATGTCTTGAACCGAACTCCGTTTGTCTTATCGAAAAACTCTTTACAATTGTAAGCTAATTATACTAACGTATGAAGTTTATAATGTACTTTTAACGGTAGTCCTTTTCTGCATAATGTATTAGACTTGATATTTCGTTAATTACGAATAATAATTCATTTTTTATGATGGTATCACATCCATAAAAGATTTTGTTACAATTTCTTATTTCTCGTAAGTTTCTTAAACCCAACTTTGTTTCTCTTGTGTTAAAACTTGTTTAAATCTTTAAGCTAAATATTAGTTTGTATGAAGGTCATAATAAACTTTTAATGGTACTCATTTCCTACTTGATACTTTTGCCTTGGTATTTCGTTAAGTACCAATACTAATTTATTTCGTATGATGCATCCATACCCATAAGAGTTTGTTAGAATTTCATACATCTCGTAAGTGCCTTGAACCGAACTCCGTTTGTCTTATCGAAAAACTCTTTACAATTGTAAGCTAATTATACTAATGTATGAAGTTTATAATGTACTTTTAACGGTAGTCCTTTCCTGCATAATGTATTAGACTTGATATTTCGTTAATTACGAATAATAATTTATTTTGTATGATGGCATCAAACCCATAAAAGAGTTTGTTACAATTTCATACATCAACTTCTTTTTTAATTTTATATTTCTCCGTTTGTCTTATCGAAAAACTCTTTACAATTGTAAGCTAATTATACTAACGTATGAAGTTTATAATGTACTTTTAACGGTAGTCCTTTCTTGCATAATGTATTAGACTTGATATTTCGTTAATTACGAATAATAATTAATTTTTTATGATGGTATCACATCCATAAAAGATTTTGTTACAATTTCTTATTTCTCGTAAGTTTCTTAAACCCAACTTTGTTTCTCCTGTGTTAAAACTTGTTTAAATCTTTAAGCTAAATATTAGTTCGTATGAAGGTCATAATAAACTTTTAATGGTACTCATTTCCTACTTGATACTTTTGCCTTGGTATTTTGTTAAGTACGTATAATAATTTATTTCGTATGATGCATCCAAACCCATAAGAGTTTGTTACAATTTCATACATCTCGTAAATGTCTTGAACCGAACTCCGTTTGTCTTATCGAAAAACTCTTTACAATTGTAAGCTAATTATACTAACGTATGAAGTTTATAATGTACTTTTAACGGTAGTCCTTTTCTGCATAATGTATTAGACTTGATATTTCGTTAATTACGAATAATAATTAATTTTTTATGATGGTATCACATCCATAAAAGATTTTGTTACAATTTCTTATTTCTCGTAAGTTTCTTAAACCCAACTTTGTTTCTCTTGTGTTAAAACTTATTTAAAATTTTAAGCTTAATATTAGTTCGTATGAAGGTCATAATAAACTTTTAATGGTACTCATTTCCTACTTGATACTTTTGCCTTGGTATTTCGTTAAGTACCAATACTAATTTATTTCGTATGATGCATCCATACCCATAAGAGTTTGTTAGAATTTCATACATCTCGTAAGTGCCTTGAACCGAACTCCGTTTGTCTTATCGAAAAACTCTTTACAATTGTAAGCTAATTATACTAACGTATGAAGTTTATAATGTACTTTTAACGGTAGTCCTTTCCTGCATAATGTATTAGACTTGATATTTCGTTAATTACGAATAATAATTTATTTTGTATGATGGTATCAAACCCATAAAAGAGTTTGTTACAATTTCTTATTTCTCGTAAGTTTCTTGAACCGAACTCTGTTTCTCTTGTGTTAAAACTTATTTAAAATTTTAAGCTTAATATTAGTTCGTATGAAGTTCATAATAAACTTTTAATGGTACTCATTTCCTACTTGATACTTTTGCCTTGGTTTTTTGTTAACTACGTATAATAATTTATTTCGTATGATGCATCCATACCCATAAGAGTTTGTTAGAATTTCATACATCTCGTAAGTGACTTGAACCGAACTCCGTTTGTCTTATCGAAAATCTCTTTTACAATTGTAAGCTAATTATACTAACGTATGAAGGTTATAATGTACTTTTAACGGTAGTCCTTTCCTGCATAATATATTAGACTTGATATTTCGTTAATTACAATTAATAATTTATTTTGTATGATGGTATCAAACCCATAAAAGAGTTTGTTACAATTTCATACATCTCGTAAGTGTCTTGAACCGAACTCCGTTTGTCTTATCGAAAAACTCTTTACAATTGTAAGCTAATTATACTAACGTATGAAGTTTATAATGTACTTTTAACGGTAGTCCTTTCCTGCATAATGTATTAGACTTGATATTTCGTTAATTACGAATAATAATTAATTTTTTATGATGGTATCACATCCATAAAAGATTTTGTTACAATTTCTTATTTCTCGTAAGTTTCTTAAACCCAACTTTGTTTCTCCTGTGTTAAAACTTGTTTAAATCTTTAAGCTAAATATTAGTTCGTATGAAGGTCATAATAAACTTTTAATGGTACTCATTTCCTACTTGATACTTTTGCCTTGGTAATTCGTTGAGTACGAATAATAATTTATTTTGTATGATGCATCCAAACCCATAAGAGTTTGTTACAATTTCATACATCTCGTAAATGTCTTGAACCGAACTCCGTTTGTCTTATCGAAAAACTCTTTACAATTGTAAGCTAATTATACTAACGTATGAAGTTTATAATGTACTTTTAACGGTAGTCCTTTTCTGCATAATGTATTAGACTTGATATTTCGTTAATTACGAATAATAATTCATTTTTTATGATGGTATCACATCCATAAAAGATTTTGTTACAATTTCTTATTTCTCGTAAGTTTCTTAAACCCAACTTTGTTTCTCTTGTGTTAAAACTTGTTTAAATCTTTAAGCTAAATATTAGTTCGTATGAAGGTCATAATAAACTTTTAATGGTACTCATTTCCTACTTGATACTTTTGCCTTGGTATTTCGTTAAGTACCAATACTAATTTATTTCGTATGATGCATCCGTACCCATAAGAGTTTGTTAGAATTTCATACATCTCGTAAGTGCCTTGAACCGAACTCCGTTTGTCTTATCGAAAAACTCTTTACAATTGTAAGCTAATTATACTAATGTATGAAGTTTATAATGTACTTTTAACGGTAGTCCTTTTCTGCATAATGTATTAGACTTGATATTTCGTTAATTACGAATAATAATTCATTTTTTATGATGGTATCACATCCATAAAAGATTTTGTTACAATTTCTTATTTCTCGTAAGTTTCTTAAACCCAACTTTGTTTCTCTTGTGTTAAAACTTGTTTAAATCTTTAAGCTAAATATTAGTTTGTATGAAGGTCATAATAAACTTTTAATGGTACTCATTTCCTACTTGATACTTTTGCCTTGGTATTTCGTTAAGTACCAATACTAATTTATTTCGTATGATGCATCCATACCCATAAGAGTTTGTTAGAATTTCATACATCTCGTAAGTGCCTTGAACCGAACTCCGTTTGTCTTATCGAAAAACTCTTTACAATTGTAAGCTAATTATACTAATGTATGAAGTTTATAATGTACTTTTAACGGTAGTCCTTTCCTGCATAATGTATTAGACTTGATATTTCGTTAATTACGAATAATAATTTATTTTGTATGATGGCATCAAACCCATAAAAGAGTTTGTTACAATTTCATACATCAACTTCTTTTTTAATTTTATATTTCTCCGTTTGTCTTATCGAAAAACTCTTTACAATTGTAAGCTAATTATACTAACGTATGAAGTTTATAATGTACTTTTAACGGTAGTCCTTTCCTGCATAATGTATTAGACTTGATATTTCGTTAATTACGAATAATAATTAATTTTTTATGATGGTATCACATCCATAAAAGATTTTGTTACAATTTCTTATTTCTCGTAAGTTTCTTAAACCCAACTTTGTTTCTCCTGTGTTAAAACTTGTTTAAATCTTTAAGCTAAATATTAGTTCGTATGAAGGTCATAATAAACTTTTAATGGTACTCATTTCCTACTTGATACTTTTGCCTTGGTATTTTGTTAAGTACGTATAATAATTTATTTCGTATGATGCATCCAAACCCATAAGAGTTTGTTACAATTTCATACATCTCGTAAATGTCTTGAACCGAACTCCGTTTGTCTTATCGAAAAACTCTTTACAATTGTAAGCTAATTATACTAACGTATGAAGTTTATAATGTACTTTTAACGGTAGTCCTTTTCTGCATAATGTATTAGACTTGATATTTCGTTAATTACGAATAATAATTCATTTTTTATGATGGTATCACATCCATAAAAGATTTTGTTACAATTTCTTATTTCTCGTCAGTTTCTTAAACCCAACTTTGTTTCTCTTGTGTTAAAACTTATTTAAAATTTTAAGCTTAATATTAGTTCGTATGAAGGTCATAATAAACTTTTAATGGTACTCATTTCCTACTTGATACTTTTGCCTTGGTATTTCGTTAAGTACCAATACTAATTTATTTCGTATGATGCATCCATACCCATAAGAGTTTGTTAGAATTTCATACATCTCGTAAGTGCCTTGAACCGAACTCCGTTTGTCTTATCGAAAAACTCTTTACAATTGTAAGCTAATTATACTAACGTATGAAGTTTATAATGTACTTTTAACGGTAGTCCTTTCCTGCATAATGTATTAGACTTGATATTTCGTTAATTACGAATAATAATTTATTTTGTATGATGGTATCAAACCCATAAAAGAGTTTGTTACAATTTCTTATTTCTCGTAAGTTTCTTGAACCGAACTCTGTTTCTCTTGTGTTAAAACTTATTTAAAATTTTAAGCTTAATATTAGTTCGTATGAAGTTCATAATAAACTTTTAATGGTACTCATTTCCTACTTGATACTTTTGCCTTGGTTTTTTGTTAACTACGTATAATAATTTATTTCGTATGATGCATCCATACCCATAAGAGTTTGTTAGAATTTCATACATCTCGTAAGTGACTTGAACCGAACTCCGTTTGTCTTATCGAAAATCTCTTTTACAATTGTAAGCTAATTATACTAACGTATGAAGGTTATAATGTACTTTTAACGGTAGTCCTTTCCTGCATAATATATTAGACTTGATATTTCGTTAATTACAATTAATAATTTATTTTGTATGATGGTATCAAACCCATAAAAGAGTTTGTTACAATTTCATACATCTCGTAAGTGTCTTGAACCGAACTCCGTTTGTCTTATCGAAAAACTCTTTACAATTGTAAGCTAATTATACTAACGTATGAAGTTTATAATGTACTTTTAACGGTAGTCCTTTCCTGCATAATGTATTAGACTTTATATTTCGTTAATTACGAATAATAATTAATTTTTTATGATGGTATCACATCCATAAAAGATTTTGTTACAATTTCTTATTTCTCGTAAGTTTCTTAAACCCAACTTTGTTTCTCCTGTGTTAAAACTTGTTTAAATCTTTAAGCTAAATATTAGTTCGTATGAAGGTCATAATAAACTTTTAATGGTACTCATTTCCTACTTGATACTTTTGCCTTGGTATTTTGTTAAGTACGTATAATAATTTATTTCGTATGATGCATCCAAACCCATAAGAGTTTGTTACAATTTCATACATCTCGTAAATGTCTTGAACCGAACTCCGTTTGTCTTATCGAAAAACTCTTTACAATTGTAAGCTAATTATACTAACGTATGAAGTTTATAATGTACTTTTAACGGTAGTCCTTTTCTGCATAATGTATTAGACTTGATATTTCGTTAATTACGAATAATAATTCATTTTTTATGATGGTATCACATCCATAAAAGATTTTGTTACAATTTCTTATTTCTCGTAAGTTTCTTAAACCCAACTTTGTTTCTCTTGTGTTAAAACTTGTTTAAATCTTTAAGCTAAATATTAGTTTGTATGAAGGTCATAATAAACTTTTAATGGTACTCATTTCCTACTTGATACTTTTGCCTTGGTATTTCGTTAAGTACCAATACTAATTTATTTCGTATGATGCATCCATACCCATAAGAGTTTGTTAGAATTTCATACATCTCGTAAGTGCCTTGAACCGAACTCCGTTTGTCTTATCGAAAAACTCTTTACAATTGTAAGCTAATTATACTAATGTATGAAGTTTATAATGTACTTTTAACGGTAGTCCTTTCCTGCATAATGTATTAGACTTGATATTTCGTTAATTACGAATAATAATTTATTTTGTATGATGGCATCAAACCCATAAAAGAGTTTGTTACAATTTCATACATCAACTTCTTTTTTAATTTTATATTTCTCCGTTTGTCTTATCGAAAAACTCTTTACAATTGTAAGCTAATTATACTAACGTATGAAGTTTATAATGTACTTTTAACGGTAGTCCTTTCCTGCATAATGTATTAGACTTGATATTTCGTTAATTACGAATAATAATTAATTTTTTATGATGGTATCACATCCATAAAAGATTTTGTTACAATTTCTTATTTCTCGTAAGTTTCTTAAACCCAACTTTGTTTCTCCTGTGTTAAAACTTGTTTAAATCTTTAAGCTAAATATTAGTTCGTATGAAGGTCATAATAAACTTTTAATGGTACTCATTTCCTACTTGATACTTTTGCCTTGGTATTTTGTTAAGTACGTATAATAATTTATTTCGTATGATGCATCCAAACCCATAAGAGTTTGTTACAATTTCATACATCTCGTAAATGTCTTGAACCGAACTCCGTTTGTCTTATCGAAAAACTCTTTACAATTGTAAGCTAATTATACTAACGTATGAAGTTTATAATGTACTTTTAACGGTAGTCCTTTTCTGCATAATGTATTAGACTTGATATTTCGTTAATTACGAATAATAATTCATTTTTTATGATGGTATCACATCCATAAAAGATTTTGTTACAATTTCTTATTTCTCGTAAGTTTCTTAAACCCAACTTTGTTTCTCTTGTGTTAAAACTTGTTTAAATCTTTAAGCTAAATATTAGTTCGTATGAAGGTCATAATAAACTTTTAATGGTACTCATTTCCTACTTGATACTTTTGCCTTGGTATTTCGTTAAGTACCAATACTAATTTATTTCGTATGATGCATCCATACCCATAAGAGTTTGTTAGAATTTCATACATCTCATAAGTGCCTTGAACCGAACTCCGTTTGTCTTATCGAAAAACTCTTTACAATTGTAAGCTAATTATACTAATGTATGAAGTTTATAATGTACTTTTAACGGTAGTCCTTTCCTGCATAATGTATTAGACTTGATATTTCGTTAATTACGAATAATAATTTATTTTGTATGATGGCATCAAACCCATAAAAGAGTTTGTTACAATTTCATACATCAACTTCTTTTTTAATTTTATATTTCTCCGTTTGTCTTATCGAAAAACTCTTTACAATTGTAAGCTAATTATACTAACGTATGAAGTTTATAATGTACTTTTAACGGTAGTCCTTTCCTGCATAATGTATTAGACTTGATATTTCGTTAATTACGAATAATAATTAATTTTTTATGATGGTATCACATCCATAAAAGATTTTGTTACAATTTCTTATTTCTCGTAAGTTTCTTAAACCCAACTTTGTTTCTCTTGTGTTAAAACTTGTTTAAATCTTTAAGCTAAATATTAGTTCGTATGAAGGTCATAATAAACTTTTAATGGTACTCATTTCCTACTTGATACTTTTGCCTTGGTATTTCGTTAAGTACCAATACTAATTTATTTCGTATGATGCATCCATACCCATAAGAGTTTGTTAGAATTTCATACATCTCGTAAGTGCCTTGAACCGAACTCCGTTTGTCTTATCGAAAAACTCTTTACAATTGTAAGCTAATTATACTAACGTATGAAGTTTATAATGTACTTTTAACGGTAGTCCTTTCCTGCATAATGTATTAGACTTGATATTTCGTTAATTACGAATAATAATTTATTTTGTATGATGGTATCAAACCCATAAAAGAGTTTGTTACAATTTCTTATTTCTCGTAAGTTTCTTGAACCGAACTCTGTTTCTCTTGTGTTAAAACTTATTTAAAATTTTAAGCTTAATATTAGTTCGTATGAAGTTCATAATAAACTTTTAATGGTACTCATTTCCTACTTGATACTTTTGCCTTGGTTTTTTGTTAACTACGTATAATAATTTATTTCGTATGATGCATCCATACCCATAAGAGTTTGTTAGAATTTCATACATCTCGTAAGTGACTTGAACCGAACTCCGTTTGTCTTATCGAAAATCTCTTTTACAATTGTAAGCTAATTATACTAACGTATGAAGGTTATAATGTACTTTTAACGGTAGTCCTTTCCTGCATAATATATTAGACTTGATATTTCGTTAATTACAATTAATAATTTATTTTGTATGATGGTATCAAACCCATAAAAGAGTTTGTTACAATTTCATACATCTCGTAAGTGTCTTGAACCGAACTCCGTTTGTCTTATCGAAAAACTCTTTACAATTGTAAGCTAATTATACTAACGTATGAAGTTTATAATGTACTTTTAACGGTAGTCCTTTCCTGCATAATGTATTAGACTTTATATTTCGTTAATTACGAATAATAATTAATTTTTTATGATGGTATCACATCCATAAAAGATTTTGTTACAATTTCTTATTTCTCGTAAGTTTCTTAAACCCAACTTTGTTTCTCCTGTGTTAAAACTTGTTTAAATCTTTAAGCTAAATATTAGTTCGTATGAAGGTCATAATAAACTTTTAATGGTACTCATTTCCTACTTGATACTTTTGCCTTGGTATTTTGTTAAGTACGTATAATAATTTATTTCGTATGATGCATCCAAACCCATAAGAGTTTGTTAAAATTTCATACATCTCGTAAATGTCTTGAACCGAACTCCGTTTGTCTTATCGAAAAACTCTTTACAATTGTAAGCTAATTATACTAACGTATGAAGTTTATAATGTACTTTTAACGGTAGTCCTTTCCTGCATAATGTATTAGACTTGATATTTCGTTAATTACGAATAATAATTCATTTTTTATGATGGTATCACATCCATAAAAGATTTTGTTACAATTTCTTATTTCTCGTAAGTTTCTTAAACCCAACTTTGTTTCTCTTGTGTTAAAACTTGTTTAAATCTTTAAGCTAAATATTAGTTCGTATGAAGGTCATAATAAACTTTTAATGGTACTCATTTCCTACTTGATACTTTTGCCTTGGTATTTCGTTAAGTACCAATACTAATTTATTTCGTATGATGCATCCATACCCATAAGAGTTTGTTAGAATTTCATACATCTCGTAAGTGCCTTGAACCGAACTCCGTTTGTCTTATCGAAAAACTCTTTACAATTGTAAGCTAATTATACTAACGTATGAAGTTTATAATGTACTTTTAACGGTAGTCCTTTCCTGCATAATGTATTAGACTTGATATTTCGTTAATTACGAATAATAATTTATTTTGTATGATGGTATCAAACCCATAAAAGAGTTTGTTACAATTTCTTATTTCTCGTAAGTTTCTTGAACCGAACTCTGTTTCTCTTGTGTTAAAACTTATTTAAAATTTTAAGCTTAATATTAGTTCGTATGAAGTTCATAATAAACTTTTAATGGTACTCATTTCCTACTTGATACTTTTGCCTTGGTTTTTTGTTAACTACGTATAATAATTTATTTCGTATGATGCATCCATACCCATAAGAGTTTGTTAGAATTTCATACATCTCGTAAGTGACTTGAACCGAACTCCGTTTGTCTTATCGAAAATCTCTTTTACAATTGTAAGCTAATTATACTAACGTATGAAGGTTATAATGTACTTTTAACGGTAGTCCTTTCCTGCATAATATATTAGACTTGATATTTCGTTAATTACAATTAATAATTTATTTTGTATGATGGTATCAAACCCATAAAAGAGTTTGTTACAATTTCATACATCTCGTAAGTGTCTTGAACCGAACTCCGTTTGTCTTATCGAAAAACTCTTTACAATTGTAAGCTAATTATACTAACGTATGAAGTTTATAATGTACTTTTAACGGTAGTCCTTTCCTGCATAATGTATTAGACTTTATATTTCGTTAATTACGAATAATAATTAATTTTTTATGATGGTATCACATCCATAAAAGATTTTGTTACAATTTCTTATTTCTCGTAAGTTTCTTAAACCCAACTTTGTTTCTCCTGTGTTAAAACTTGTTTAAATCTTTAAGCTAAATATTAGTTCGTATGAAGGTCATAATAAACTTTTAATGGTACTCATTTCCTACTTGATACTTTTGCCTTGGTATTTTGTTAAGTACGTATAATAATTTATTTCGTATGATGCATCCAAACCCATAAGAGTTTGTTACAATTTCATACATCTCGTAAATGTCTTGAACCGAACTCCGTTTGTCTTATCGAAAAACTCTTTACAATTGTAAGCTAATTATACTAACGTATGAAGTTTATAATGTACTTTTAACGGTAGTCCTTTTCTGCATAATGTATTAGACTTGATATTTCGTTAATTACGAATAATAATTCATTTTTTATGATGGTATCACATCCATAAAAGATTTTGTTACAATTTCTTATTTCTCGTAAGTTTCTTAAACCCAACTTTGTTTCTCTTGTGTTAAAACTTGTTTAAATCTTTAAGCTAAATATTAGTTTGTATGAAGGTCATAATAAACTTTTAATGGTACTCATTTCCTACTTGATACTTTTGCCTTGGTATTTCGTTAAGTACCAATACTAATTTATTTCGTATGATGCATCCATACCCATAAGAGTTTGTTAGAATTTCATACATCTCGTAAGTGCCTTGAACCGAACTCCGTTTGTCTTATCGAAAAACTCTTTACAATTGTAAGCTAATTATACTAATGTATGAAGTTTATAATGTACTTTTAACGGTAGTCCTTTCCTGCATAATGTATTAGACTTGATATTTCGTTAATTACGAATAATAATTTATTTTGTATGATGGCATCAAACCCATAAAAGAGTTTGTTACAATTTCATACATCAACTTCTTTTTTAATTTTATATTTCTCCGTTTGTCTTATCGAAAAACTCTTTACAATTGTAAGCTAATTATACTAACGTATGAAGTTTAAAATGTACTTTTAACGGTAGTCCTTTCCTGCATAATGTATTAGACTTGATATTTCGTTAATTACGAATAATAATTAATTTTTTATGATGGTATCACATCCATAAAAGATTTTGTTACAATTTCTTATTTCTCGTAAGTTTCTTAAACCCAACTTTGTTTCTCCTGTGTTAAAACTTGTTTAAATCTTTAAGCTAAATATTAGTTCGTATGAAGGTCATAATAAACTTTTAATGGTACTCATTTCCTACTTGATACTTTTGCCTTGGTATTTTGTTAAGTACGTATAATAATTTATTTCGTATGATGCATCCAAACCCATAAGAGTTTGTTACAATTTCATACATCTCGTAAATGTCTTGAACCGAACTCCGTTTGTCTTATCGAAAAACTCTTTACAATTGTAAGCTAATTATACTAACGTATGAAGTTTATAATGTACTTTTAACGGTAGTCCTTTTCTGCATAATGTATTAGACTTGATATTTCGTTAATTACGAATAATAATTCATTTTTTATGATGGTATCACATCCATAAAAGATTTTGTTACAATTTCTTATTTCTCGTAAGTTTCTTAAACCCAACTTTGTTTCTCTTGTGTTAAAACTTGTTTAAATCTTTAAGCTAAATATTAGTTTGTATGAAGGTCATAATAAACTTTTAATGGTACTCATTTCCTACTTGATACTTTTGCCTTGGTATTTCGTTAAGTACCAATACTAATTTATTTCGTATGATGCATCCATACCCATAAGAGTTTGTTAGAATTTCATACATCTCGTAAGTGCCTTGAACCGAACTCCGTTTGTCTTATCGAAAAACTCTTTACAATTGTAAGCTAATTATACTAATGTATGAAGTTTATAATGTACTTTTAACGGTAGTCCTTTCCTGCATAATGTATTAGACTTGATATTTCGTTAATTACGAATAATAATTTATTTTGTATGATGGCATCAAACCCATAAAAGAGTTTGTTACAATTTCATACATCAACTTCTTTTTTAATTTTATATTTCTCCGTTTGTCTTATCGAAAAACTCTTTACAATTGTAAGCTAATTATACTAACGTATGAAGTTTAAAATGTACTTTTAACGGTAGTCCTTTCCTGCATAATGTATTAGACTTGATATTTCGTTAATTACGAATAATAATTAATTTTTTATGATGGTATCACATCCATAAAAGATTTTGTTACAATTTCTTATTTCTCGTAAGTTTCTTAAACCCAACTTTGTTTCTCCTGTGTTAAAACTTGTTTAAATCTTTAAGCTAAATATTAGTTCGTATGAAGGTCATAATAAACTTTTAATGGTACTCATTTCCTACTTGATACTTTTGCCTTGGTATTTTGTTAAGTACGTATAATAATTTATTTCGTATGATGCATCCAAACCCATAAGAGTTTGTTACAATTTCATACATCTCGTAAATGTCTTGAACCGAACTCCGTTTGTCTTATCGAAAAACTCTTTACAATTGTAAGCTAATTATACTAACGTATGAAGTTTATAATGTACTTTTAACGGTAGTCCTTTTCTGCATAATGTATTAGACTTGATATTTCGTTAATTACGAATAATAATTCATTTTTTATGATGGTATCACATCCATAAAAGATTTTGTTACAATTTCTTATTTCTCGTAAGTTTCTTAAACCCAACTTTGTTTCTCTTGTGTTAAAACTTGTTTAAATCTTTAAGCTAAATATTAGTTCGTATGAAGGTCATAATAAACTTTTAATGGTACTCATTTCCTACTTGATACTTTTGCCTTGGTATTTCGTTAAGTACCAATACTAATTTATTTCGTATGATGCATCCATACCCATAAGAGTTTGTTAGAATTTCATACATCTCATAAGTGCCTTGAACCGAACTCCGTTTGTCTTATCGAAAAACTCTTTACAATTGTAAGCTAATTATACTAATGTATGAAGTTTATAATGTACTTTTAACGGTAGTCCTTTCCTGCATAATGTATTAGACTTGATATTTCGTTAATTACGAATAATAATTTATTTTGTATGATGGCATCAAACCCATAAAAGAGTTTGTTACAATTTCATACATCAACTTCTTTTTTAATTTTATATTTCTCCGTTTGTCTTATCGAAAAACTCTTTACAATTGTAAGCTAATTATACTAACGTATGAAGTTTATAATGTACTTTTAACGGTAGTCCTTTCCTGCATAATGTATTAGACTTGATATTTCGTTAATTACGAATAATAATTAATTTTTTATGATGGTATCACATCCATAAAAGATTTTGTTACAATTTCTTATTTCTCGTAAGTTTCTTAAACCCAACTTTGTTTCTCTTGTGTTAAAACTTGTTTAAATCTTTAAGCTAAATATTAGTTCGTATGAAGGTCATAATAAACTTTTAATGGTACTCATTTCCTACTTGATACTTTTGCCTTGGTATTTCGTTAAGTACCAATACTAATTTATTTCGTATGATGCATCCATACCCATAAGAGTTTGTTAGAATTTCATACATCTCGTAAGTGCCTTGAACCGAACTCCGTTTGTCTTATCGAAAAACTCTTTACAATTGTAAGCTAATTATACTAACGTATGAAGTTTATAATGTACTTTTAACGGTAGTCCTTTCCTGCATAATGTATTAGACTTGATATTTCGTTAATTACGAATAATAATTTATTTTGTATGATGGTATCAAACCCATAAAAGAGTTTGTTACAATTTCTTATTTCTCGTAAGTTTCTTGAACCGAACTCTGTTTCTCTTGTGTTAAAACTTATTTAAAATTTTAAGCTTAATATTAGTTCGTATGAAGTTCATAATAAACTTTTAATGGTACTCATTTCCTACTTGATACTTTTGCCTTGGTTTTTTGTTAACTACGTATAATAATTTATTTCGTATGATGCATCCATACCCATAAGAGTTTGTTAGAATTTCATACATCTCGTAAGTGACTTGAACCGAACTCCGTTTGTCTTATCGAAAATCTCTTTTACAATTGTAAGCTAATTATACTAACGTATGAAGGTTATAATGTACTTTTAACGGTAGTCCTTTCCTGCATAATATATTAGACTTGATATTTCGTTAATTACAATTAATAATTTATTTTGTATGATGGTATCAAACCCATAAAAGAGTTTGTTACAATTTCATACATCTCGTAAGTGTCTTGAACCGAACTCCGTTTGTCTTATCGAAAAACTCTTTACAATTGTAAGCTAATTATACTAACGTATGAAGTTTATAATGTACTTTTAACGGTAGTCCTTTCCTGCATAATGTATTAGACTTTATATTTCGTTAATTACGAATAATAATTAATTTTTTATGATGGTATCACATCCATAAAAGATTTTGTTACAATTTCTTATTTCTCGTAAGTTTCTTAAACCCAACTTTGTTTCTCCTGTGTTAAAACTTGTTTAAATCTTTAAGCTAAATATTAGTTCGTATGAAGGTCATAATAAACTTTTAATGGTACTCATTTCCTACTTGATACTTTTGCCTTGGTATTTTGTTAAGTACGTATAATAATTTATTTCGTATGATGCATCCAAACCCATAAGAGTTTGTTAAAATTTCATACATCTCGTAAATGTCTTGAACCGAACTCCGTTTGTCTTATCGAAAAACTCTTTACAATTGTAAGCTAATTATACTAACGTATGAAGTTTATAATGTACTTTTAACGGTAGTCCTTTCCTGCATAATGTATTAGACTTGATATTTCGTTAATTACGAATAATAATTCATTTTTTATGATGGTATCACATCCATAAAAGATTTTGTTACAATTTCTTATTTCTCGTAAGTTTCTTAAACCCAACTTTGTTTCTCTTGTGTTAAAACTTGTTTAAATCTTTAAGCTAAATATTAGTTCGTATGAAGGTCATAATAAACTTTTAATGGTACTCATTTCCTACTTGATACTTTTGCCTTGGTATTTCGTTAAGTACCAATACTAATTTATTTCGTATGATGCATCCATACCCATAAGAGTTTGTTAGAATTTCATACATCTCGTAAGTGCCTTGAACCGAACTCCGTTTGTCTTATCGAAAAACTCTTTACAATTGTAAGCTAATTATACTAATGTATGAAGTTTATAATGTACTTTTAACGGTAGTCCTTTCCTGCATAATGTATTAGACTTGATATTTCGTTAATTACGAATAATAATTTATTTTGTATGATGGCATCAAACCCATAAAAGAGTTTGTTACAATTTCATACATCAACTTCTTTTTTAATTTTATATTTCTCCGTTTGTCTTATCGAAAAACTCTTTACAATTGTAAGCTAATTATACTAACGTATGAAGTTTATAATGTACTTTTAACGGTAGTCCTTTCCTGCATAATGTATTAGACTTGATATTTCGTTAATTACGAATAATAATTAATTTTTTATGATGGTATCACATCCATAAAAGATTTTGTTACAATTTCTTATTTCTCGTAAGTTTCTTAAACCCAACTTTGTTTCTCTTGTGTTAAAACTTGTTTAAATCTTTAAGCTAAATATTAGTTCGTATGAAGGTCATAATAAACTTTTAATGGTACTCATTTCCTACTTGATACTTTTGCCTTGGTATTTCGTTAAGTACCAATACTAATTTATTTCGTATGATGCATCCATACCCATAAGAGTTTGTTAGAATTTCATACATCTCGTAAGTGCCTTGAACCGAACTCCGTTTGTCTTATCGAAAAACTCTTTACAATTGTAAGCTAATTATACTAACGTATGAAGTTTATAATGTACTTTTAACGGTAGTCCTTTCCTGCACGATATGTTTGACTTGATATTTCGTTAATTACGAATAATAATTTATTTTGTATGATGATATCAAACCCATAAAAGAGTTTGTTACAATTTCTTATTTCTCGTAAGTTTCTTGAACCGAACTCTGTTTCTCTTGTGTTAAAACTTATTTAAAATTTTAAGCTTAATATTAGTTCGTATGAAGTTCATAATAAACTTTTAATGGTACTCATTTCCTACTTGATACTTTTGCCTTGGTTTTTTGTTAACTACGTATAATAATTTATTTCGTATGATGCATCCATACCCATAAGAGTTTGTTAGAATTTCATACATCTCGTAAGTGACTTGAACCGAACTCCGTTTGTCTTATCGAAAATCTCTTTTACAATTGTAAGCTAATTATACTAACGTATGAAGGTTATAATGTACTTTTAACGGTAGTCCTTTCCTGCATAATATATTAGACTTGATATTTCGTTAATTACAATTAATAATTTATTTTGTATGATGGTATCAAACCCATAAAAGAGTTTGTTACAATTTCATACATCTCGTAAGTGTCTTGAACCGAACTCCGTTTGTCTTATCGAAAAACTCTTTACAATTGTAAGCTAATTATACTAACGTATGAAGTTTATAATGTACTTTTAACGGTAGTCCTTTCCTGCATAATGTATTAGACTTTATATTTCGTTAATTACGAATAATAATTAATTTTTTATGATGGTATCACATCCATAAAAGATTTTGTTACAATTTCTTATTTCTCGTAAGTTTCTTAAACCCAACTTTGTTTCTCCTGTGTTAAAACTTGTTTAAATCTTTAAGCTAAATATTAGTTCGTATGAAGGTCATAATAAACTTTTAATGGTACTCATTTCCTACTTGATACTTTTGCCTTGGTATTTTGTTAAGTACGTATAATAATTTATTTCGTATGATGCATCCAAACCCATAAGAGTTTGTTAAAATTTCATACATCTCGTAAATGTCTTGAACCGAACTCCGTTTGTCTTATCGAAAAACTCTTTACAATTGTAAGCTAATTATACTAACGTATGAAGTTTATAATGTACTTTTAACGGTAGTCCTTTCCTGCATAATGTATTAGACTTGATATTTCGTTAATTACGAATAATAATTCATTTTTTATGATGGTATCACATCCATAAAAGATTTTGTTACAATTTCTTATTTCTCGTAAGTTTCTTAAACCCAACTTTGTTTCTCTTGTGTTAAAACTTGTTTAAATCTTTAAGCTAAATATTAGTTCGTATGAAGGTCATAATAAACTTTTAATGGTACTCATTTCCTACTTGATACTTTTGCCTTGGTATTTCGTTAAGTACCAATACTAATTTATTTCGTATGATGCATCCATACCCATAAGAGTTTGTTAGAATTTCATACATCTCGTAAGTGCCTTGAACCGAACTCCGTTTGTCTTATCGAAAAACTCTTTACAATTGTAAGCTAATTATACTAATGTATGAAGTTTATAATGTACTTTTAACGGTAGTCCTTTCCTGCATAATGTATTAGACTTGATATTTCGTTAATTACGAATAATAATTTATTTTGTATGATGGCATCAAACCCATAAAAGAGTTTGTTACAATTTCATACATCAACTTCTTTTTTAATTTTATATTTCTCCGTTTGTCTTATCGAAAAACTCTTTACAATTGTAAGCTAATTATACTAACGTATGAAGTTTATAATGTACTTTTAACGGTAGTCCTTTCCTGCATAATGTATTAGACTTGATATTTCGTTAATTACGAATAATAATTAATTTTTTATGATGGTATCACATCCATAAAAGATTTTGTTACAATTTCTTATTTCTCGTAAGTTTCTTAAACCCAACTTTGTTTCTCTTGTGTTAAAACTTGTTTAAATCTTTAAGCTAAATATTAGTTCGTATGAAGGTCATAATAAACTTTTAATGGTACTCATTTCCTACTTGATACTTTTGCCTTGGTATTTCGTTAAGTACCAATACTAATTTATTTCGTATGATGCATCCATACCCATAAGAGTTTGTTAGAATTTCATACATCTCGTAAGTGCCTTGAACCGAACTCCGTTTGTCTTATCGAAAAACTCTTTACAATTGTAAGCTAATTATACTAACGTATGAAGTTTATAATGTACTTTTAACGGTAGTCCTTTCCTGCACAATGTATTAGACTTGATATTTCGTTAATTACGAATAATAATTTATTTTGTATGATGGTATCAAACCCATAAAAGAGTTTGTTACAATTTCTTATTTCTCGTAAGTTTCTTGAACCGAACTCTGTTTCTCTTGTGTTAAAACTTATTTAAAATTTTAAGCTTAATATTAGTTCGTATGAAGTTCATAATAAACTTTTAATGGTACTCATTTCCTACTTGATACTTTTGCCTTGGTTTTTTGTTAACTACGTATAATAATTTATTTCGTATGATGCATCCATACCCATAAGAGTTTGTTAGAATTTCATACATCTCGTAAGTGACTTGAACCGAACTCCGTTTGTCTTATCGAAAATCTCTTTTACAATTGTAAGCTAATTATACTAACGTATGAAGGTTATAATGTACTTTTAACGGTAGTCCTTTCCTGCATAATATATTAGACTTGATATTTCGTTAATTACAATTAATAATTTATTTTGTATGATGGTATCAAACCCATAAAAGAGTTTGTTACAATTTCATACATCTCGTAAGTGTCTTGAACCGAACTCCGTTTGTCTTATCGAAAAACTCTTTACAATTGTAAGCTAATTATACTAACGTATGAAGTTTATAATGTACTTTTAACGGTAGTCCTTTCCTGCATAATGTATTAGACTTTATATTTCGTTAATTACGAATAATAATTAATTTTTTATGATGGTATCACATCCATAAAAGATTTTGTTACAATTTCTTATTTCTCGTAAGTTTCTTAAACCCAACTTTGTTTCTCCTGTGTTAAAACTTGTTTAAATCTTTAAGCTAAATATTAGTTCGTATGAAGGTCATAATAAACTTTTAATGGTACTCATTTCCTACTTGATACTTTTGCCTTGGTATTTTGTTAAGTACGTATAATAATTTATTTCGTATGATGCATCCAAACCCATAAGAGTTTGTTAAAATTTCATACATCTCGTAAATGTCTTGAACCGAACTCCGTTTGTCTTATCGAAAAACTCTTTACAATTGTAAGCTAATTATACTAACGTATGAAGTTTATAATGTACTTTTAACGGTAGTCCTTTCCTGCATAATGTATTAGACTTGATATTTCGTTAATTACGAATAATAATTCATTTTTTATGATGGTATCACATCCATAAAAGATTTTGTTACAATTTCTTATTTCTCGTAAGTTTCTTAAACCCAACTTTGTTTCTCTTGTGTTAAAACTTGTTTAAATCTTTAAGCTAAATATTAGTTCGTATGAAGGTCATAATAAACTTTTAATGGTACTCATTTCCTACTTGATACTTTTGCCTTGGTATTTCGTTAAGTACCAATACTAATTTATTTCGTATGATGCATCCATACCCATAAGAGTTTGTTAGAATTTCATACATCTCGTAAGTGCCTTGAACCGAACTCCGTTTGTCTTATCGAAAAACTCTTTACAATTGTAAGCTAATTATACTAATGTATGAAGTTTATAATGTACTTTTAACGGTAGTCCTTTCCTGCATAATGTATTAGACTTGATATTTCGTTAATTACGAATAATAATTTATTTTGTATGATGGCATCAAACCCATAAAAGAGTTTGTTACAATTTCATACATCAACTTCTTTTTTAATTTTATATTTCTCCGTTTGTCTTATCGAAAAACTCTTTACAATTGTAAGCTAATTATACTAACGTATGAAGTTTATAATGTACTTTTAACGGTAGTCCTTTCCTGCATAATGTATTAGACTTGATATTTCGTTAATTACGAATAATAATTAATTTTTTATGATGGTATCACATCCATAAAAGATTTTGTTACAATTTCTTATTTCTCGTAAGTTTCTTAAACCCAACTTTGTTTCTCTTGTGTTAAAACTTGTTTAAATCTTTAAGCTAAATATTAGTTCGTATGAAGGTCATAATAAACTTTTAATGGTACTCATTTCCTACTTGATACTTTTGCCTTGGTATTTCGTTAAGTACCAATACTAATTTATTTCGTATGATGCATCCATACCCATAAGAGTTTGTTAGAATTTCATACATCTCGTAAGTGCCTTGAACCGAACTCCGTTTGTCTTATCGAAAAACTCTTTACAATTGTAAGCTAATTATACTAACGTATGAAGTTTATAATGTACTTTTAACGGTAGTCCTTTCCTGCATAATGTATTAGACTTGATATTTCGTTAATTACGAATAATAATTTATTTTGTATGATGGTATCAAACCCATAAAAGAGTTTGTTACAATTTCTTATTTCTCGTAAGTTTCTTGAACCGAACTCTGTTTCTCTTGTGTTAAAACTTATTTAAAATTTTAAGCTTAATATTAGTTCGTATGAAGTTCATAATAAACTTTTAATGGTACTCATTTCCTACTTGATACTTTTGCCTTGGTTTTTTGTTAACTACGTATAATAATTTATTTCGTATGATGCATCCATACCCATAAGAGTTTGTTAGAATTTCATACATCTCGTAAGTGACTTGAACCGAACTCCGTTTGTCTTATCGAAAATCTCTTTTACAATTGTAAGCTAATTATACTAACGTATGAAGGTTATAATGTACTTTTAACGGTAGTCCTTTCCTGCATAATATATTAGACTTGATATTTCGTTAATTACAATTAATAATTTATTTTGTATGATGGTATCAAACCCATAAAAGAGTTTGTTACAATTTCATACATCTCGTAAGTGTCTTGAACCGAACTCCGTTTGTCTTATCGAAAAACTCTTTACAATTGTAAGCTAATTATACTAACGTATGAAGTTTATAATGTACTTTTAACGGTAGTCCTTTCCTGCATAATGTATTAGACTTTATATTTCGTTAATTACGAATAATAATTAATTTTTTATGATGGTATCACATCCATAAAAGATTTTGTTACAATTTCTTATTTCTCGTAAGTTTCTTAAACCCAACTTTGTTTCTCCTGTGTTAAAACTTGTTTAAATCTTTAAGCTAAATATTAGTTCGTATGAAGGTCATAATAAACTTTTAATGGTACTCATTTCCTACTTGATACTTTTGCCTTGGTATTTTGTTAAGTACGTATAATAATTTATTTCGTATGATGCATCCAAACCCATAAGAGTTTGTTACAATTTCATACATCTCGTAAATGTCTTGAACCGAACTCCGTTTGTCTTATCGAAAAACTCTTTACAATTGTAAGCTAATTATACTAACGTATGAAGTTTATAATGTACTTTTAACGGTAGTCCTTTCCTGCATAATGTATTAGACTTGATATTTCGTTAATTACGAATAATAATTCATTTTTTATGATGGTATCACATCCATAAAAGATTTTGTTACAATTTCTTATTTCTCGTAAGTTTCTTAAACCCAACTTTGTTTCTCTTGTGTTAAAACTTGTTTAAATCTTTAAGCTAAATATTAGTTCGTATGAAGGTCATAATAAACTTTTAATGGTACTCATTTCCTACTTGATACTTTTGCCTTGGTATTTCGTTAAGTACCAATACTAATTTATTTCGTATGATGCATCCATACCCATAAGAGTTTGTTAGAATTTCATACATCTCGTAAGTGCCTTGAACCGAACTCCGTTTGTCTTATCCAAAAACTCTTTATAATTGTAAGCTAATTATACTAATGTATGAAATTTATAATGTACTTTTAACGGTAGTCCTTTCCTGCATAATGTATTAGACTTGATATTTCGTTAATTACGAATAATAATTTATTTTGTATGATGGCATCAAACCCATAAAAGAGTTTGTTACAATTTCATACATCAACTTCTTTTTTAATTTTATATTTCTCCGTTTGTCTTATCGAAAAACTCTTTACAATTGTAAGCTAATTATACTAACGTATGAAGTTTATAATGTACTTTTAACGGTAGTCCTTTCCTGCATAATGTATTAGACTTGATATTTCGTTAATTACGAATAATAATTAATTTTTTATGATGGTATCACATCCATAAAAGATTTTGTTACAATTTCTTATTTCTCGTAAGTTTCTTAAACCCAACTTTGTTTCTCTTGTGTTAAAACTTGTTTAAATCTTTAAGCTAAATATTAGTTCGTATGAAGGTCATAATAAACTTTTAATGGTACTCATTTCCTACTTGATACTTTTGCCTTGGTATTTCGTTAAGTACCAATACTAATTTATTTCGTATGATGCATCCATACCCATAAGAGTTTGTTAGAATTTCATACATCTCGTAAGTGCCTTGAACCGAACTCCGTTTGTCTTATCGAAAAACTATTTACAATTGTAAGCTAATTATACTAACGTATGAAGTTTATAATGTACTTTTAACGGTAGTCCTTTCCTGCATAATGTATTAGACTTGATATTTCGTTAATTACGAATAATAATTTATTTTGTATGATGGTATCAAACCCATAAAAGAGTTTGTTACAATTTCTTATTTCTCGTAAGTTTCTTGAACCGAACTCTGTTTCTCTTGTGTTAAAACTTGTTTAAAATTTTAAGATTAATATTAGTTCGTATGAAGTTCATAATAAACTTTTAATGGTACTCATTTCCTACTTGATACTTTTGCCTTGGTATTTTGTTAAGTACGTATAATAATTTATTTCGTATGATGCATCCAAACCCATAAGAGTTTGTTACAATTTCATACATCTCGTAAATGTCTTGAACCGAACTCCGTTTGTCTTATCGAAAAACTCTTTACAATTGTAAGCTAATTATACTAACGTATGAAGTTTATAATGTACTTTTAACGGTAGTCCTTTCCTGCATAATGTATTAGACTTGATATTTCGTTAATTACGAATAATAATTCATTTTTTATGATGGTATCACATCCATAAAAGATTTTGTTACAATTTCTTATTTCTCGTAAGTTTCCTAAACCCAACTTTGTTTCTCTTGTGTTAAAACTTGTTTAAATCTTTAAGCTAAATATTAGTTCGTATGAAGGTCATAATAAACTTTTAATGGTACTCATTTCCTACTTGATACTTTTGCCTTGGTATTTCGTTAAGTACCAATACTAATTTATTTTGTATTATGCATCCATACCCATAAGAGTTTGTTAGAATTTCATACATCTCGTAAGTGCCTTGAACCGAACTCCGTTTGTCTTATCGAAAAACTCTTTACAATTGTAAGCTAATTATACTAACGTATGAAGTTTATAATGTACTTTTAACGGTAGTCCTTTCCTGCATAATGTATTAGACTTGATATTTCGTTAATTACGAATAATAATTTATTTTGTATGATGGTATCAAACCCATAAAAGAGTTTGTTACAATTTCTTATTTCTCGTAAGTTTCTTGAACCGAACTCTGTTTCTCTTGTGTTAAAACTTATTTAAAATTTTAAGCTTAATATTAGTTCGTATGAAGTTCATAATAAACTTTTAATGGTACTCATTTCCTACTTGATACTTTTGCCTTGGTTTTTTGTTAACTACGTATAATAATTTATTTCGTATGATGCATCCATACCCATAAGAGTTTGTTAGAATTTCATACATCTCGTAAGTGACTTGAACCGAACTCCGTTTGTCTTATCGAAAATCTCTTTTACAATTGTAAGCTAATTATACTAACGTATGAAGGTTATAATGTACTTTTAACGGTAGTCCTTTCCTGCATAATATATTAGACTTGATATTTCGTTAATTACAATTAATAATTTATTTTGTATGATGGTATCAAACCCATAAAAGAGTTTGTTACAATTTCATACATCTCGTAAGTGTCTTGAACCGAACTCCGTTTGTCTTATCGAAAAACTCTTTACAATTGTAAGCTAATTATACTAACGTATGAAGTTTATAATGTACTTTTAACGGTAGTCCTTTCCTGCATAATGTATTAGACTTTATATTTCGTTAATTACGAATAATAATTAATTTTTTATGATGGTATCACATCCATAAAAGATTTTGTTACAATTTCTTATTTCTCGTAAGTTTCTTAAACCCAACTTTGTTTCTCCTGTGTTAAAACTTGTTTAAATCTTTAAGCTAAATATTAGTTCGTATGAAGGTCATAATAAACTTTTAATGGTACTCATTTCCTACTTGATACTTTTGCCTTGGTATTTTGTTAAGTACGTATAATAATTTATTTCGTATGATGCATCCAAACCCATAAGAGTTTGTTACAATTTCATACATCTCGTAAATGTCTTGAACCGAACTCCGTTTGTCTTATCGAAAAACTCTTTACAATTGTAAGCTAATTATACTAACGTATGAAGTTTATAATGTACTTTTAACGGTAGTCCTTTCCTGCATAATGTATTAGACTTGATATTTCGTTAATTACGAATAATAATTCATTTTTTATGATGGTATCACATCCATAAAAGATTTTGTTACAATTTCTTATTTCTCGTAAGTTTCTTAAACCCAACTTTGTTTCTCTTGTGTTAAAACTTGTTTAAATCTTTAAGCTAAATATTAGTTCGTATGAAGGTCATAATAAACTTTTAATGGTACTCATTTCCTACTTGATACTTTTGCCTTGGTATTTCGTTAAGTACCAATACTAATTTATTTCGTATGATGCATCCATACCCATAAGAGTTTGTTAGAATTTCATACATCTCGTAAGTGCCTTGAACCGAACTCCGTTTGTCTTATCGAAAAACTCTTTACAATTGTAAGCTAATTATACTAATGTATGAAATTTATAATGTACTTTTAACGGTAGTCCTTTCCTGCATAATGTATTAGACTTGATATTTCGTTAATTACGAATAATAATTTATTTTGTATGATGGCATCAAACCCATAAAAGAGTTTGTTACAATTTCATACATCAACTTCTTTTTTAATTTTATATTTCTCCGTTTGTCTTATCGAAAAACTCTTTACAATTGTAAGCTAATTATACTAACGTATGAAGTTTATAATGTACTTTTAACGGTAGTCCTTTCCTGCATAATGTATTAGACTTGATATTTCGTTAATTACGAATAATAATTAATTTTTTATGATGGTATCACATCCATAAAAGATTTTGTTACAATTTCTTATTTCTCGTAAGTTTCTTAAACCCAACTTTGTTTCTCTTGTGTTAAAACTTGTTTAAATCTTTAAGCTAAATATTAGTTCGTATGAAGGTCATAATAAACTTTTAATGGTACTCATTTCCTACTTGATACTTTTGCCTTGGTATTTCGTTAAGTACCAATACTAATTTATTTCGTATGATGCATCCATACCCATAAGAGTTTGTTAGAATTTCATACATCTCGTAAGTGCCTTGAACCGAACTCCGTTTGTCTTATCGAAAAACTATTTACAATTGTAAGCTAATTATACTAACGTATGAAGTTTATAATGTACTTTTAACGGTAGTCCTTTCCTGCATAATGTATTAGACTTGATATTTCGTTAATTACGAATAATAATTTATTTTGTATGATGGTATCAAACCCATAAAAGAGTTTGTTACAATTTCTTATTTCTCGTAAGTTTCTTGAACCGAACTCTGTTTCTCTTGTGTTAAAACTTGTTTAAAATTTTAAGCTTAATATTAGTTCGTATGAAGTTCATAATAAACTTTTAATGGTACTCATTTCCTACTTGATAATTTTGCCTTGGTATTTTGTTAGGTACGTATAATAATTTATTTCGTATGATGCATCCAAACCCATAAGAGTTTGTTACAATTTCATACATCTCGTAAGTGTCTTGAACCGAAGTCCGTTTGTCTTATCGTAAAACTCTTTTACACTTGTAAGCTAATTATACTAACGTATGAAGTTTATAATGTACTTTTAACGGTAGTCCTTTCCTGCATATTATATTAGACTTGATATTTCGTTAATTACGAATAATAATTAATTTTGTGTGATGGTATCACATCCATAAAAGAGTTTGTTACAATTTCTTATTTCTCGTAAGTTTCTTAAACCCAACTCTGTTTCTCTTGTGTTAAAACTTATTTAAATCTTTAATCTAAATATTAGTTCCTATGAAGGTCATAATAAACTTTTATTGGTACTCATTTCCTACATGATACTTTTGCCTTGGTATTTCGTTAAGTACCAATACTAATTTATTTCGTATGATGCATCCATACCCATAAGAGTTTGTTAGAATTTCATACATCTCGTAAGTGCCTCGAACCGAACTCCGTTTGTCTTATCGAAAAACTCTTTACAATTGTAAACTAATTATACTAACGTATGAAGTTTATAATGTACTTTTAACGGTAGTCCTTTCCTGCATAATGTATTAGACTTGATATTTCGTTAATTACGAATAATAATTTATTTTGTATGATGGTATCAAACCCATAAAAGAGTTTGTTACAATTTCTTATTTCTCGTAAGTTTCTTGAACCGAACTCTGTTTCTCTTGTGTTAAAACTTGTTTAAAATTTTAAGCTTAATATTAGTTCGTATGAAGTTCATAATGAACTTTTAATGGTACTCATTTCCTACTTGATACTTTTGCCTTGGTATTTTGTTAGGTACGTATAATAATTTATTCCGTATGATGCATCCAAACCCATAAGAGTTTGTTACAATTTCATACATCTCGTAAGTGTCTTGAACCGAAGTCCGTTTGTCTTATCGTAAAACTCTTTTACACTTGTAAGCTAATTATACTAACGTATGAAGTTTATAATGTACTTTTAACGGTAGTCCTTTCCTGCATATTATATTAGACTTGATATTTCGTTAATTACGAATAATAATTAATTTTGTGTGATGGTATCACATCCATAAAAGAGTTTGTTACAATTTCTTATTTCTCGTAAGTTTCTTAAACCCAACTCTGTTTCTCTTGTGTTAAAACTTATTTAAATCTTTAATCTAAATATTAGTTCGTATGAAGGTCATAATAAACTTTTAATGGTACTCATTTCCTACATGATACTTTTGCCTTAGTATTTCGTTAAGTACCAATACTAATTTATTTTGTATGATGCATCCAAACCCATAAGAGTTTGTTACAATTTCATACATCTCGTAAGTTTCTTGAACCGAACTCCGTTTGTCTTATCGAAAAACTATTTTACAATTGTAAGCTAATTATACTAACGTATGAAGGTTATAATGTACTTTTAACGGTAGTCCTTTCCTGCATAATATATTAGACTTGAAATTTCGTTAATTACAATTAATAATTTATTTTGTATGATGGTATCAAACTCATAAAAGAGTTTGTTACAATTTCATACATCTCGTAAGTGTCTTGAACCGAACTCCTTTTGTCTTATCGAAAATCTCTTTTACAATTGTAAGCTAATTATACTAACGTATGAAGGTTATAATGTACTTTTAACGGTAGTCCTTTCCTGCATAATATAATAGACTTGATATTTCGTTAATTACGAATAATAATTTATTTTGTATGATGGTATCAAACCCATAAAAGAGTTTGTTACAATTTCTTATTTCTCGTAAGTTTCTTAAACCCAACTCTGTTTCTCTTGTGTTAAAACTTATTTAAATCTTTAAGCTAAATATTAGTTCGTATGAAGGTCATAATAAACTTTTAATGGTACTCATTTCCTACATGATACTTTTGCCTTGGTATTTCGTTAAGTACCAATACTAAATTATTTTGTATGATGCATCCAAACCCATAAGAGTTTGTTACAATTTCATACATCTCGTAAGTTTCTTGAACCGAACTACGTTTGTCTTATCGAAAAACTCTTTTACAATTGTAAGCTAATTATACTAACGTATGAAGGTTATAATGTACTTTTAACGGTAGTCCTTTCCTGCATAATATATTAGACTTGATATTTCGTTAATTACAATTAATAATTTATTTTGTATGATGGTATCAAAACCATAAAAGAGTTTGTTACAGTTTCATACATCTCGTAAGTGTCTTGAACCGAACTCCGTTTGTCTTATCGAAAAACTCTTTACAATTGCAAGCTAATTATACTAACGTATGAAGTTTATAATGTACTTTTAACGGTAGTCCTTTCCTGCATATTATATTAGACTTGATATTTCGTTAATTACGAATAATAATTAATTTTGTAGGATGGTATCACATCCATAAAAGAGTTTGTTACAATTTCTTATTTCTCGTAAGTTTCTTAAACCCAACTCTGTTTCTCTTGTGTTAAAACTTGTTTAAATCTTTAAGCTAAATGTTAGTTCGTACGAAGGTCATAATAAACTTTTAATGGTACTCATTTCCTACTTGATACTTTTGCCTTGGTATTTCGTTAAGTACCAATACTAATTTATTTCGTATGATGCATCCAAACCCGTAAGAGTTTGTTACAATTTCATACATCTCGTAAGTTTCTTGAACCGAACTCCGTTTGTCTTATCGAAAAACTATTTTACAATTGTAAGCTAATTATACTAACGTATGAAGGTTATAATGTACTTTTAACGGTAGTCCTTTCCTGCATAATATATTAGACTTGAAATTTCGTTAATTACAATTAATAATTTATTTTGTATGATGGTATCAAACCCATAAAAGAGTTTGTTACAATTTCATACATCTCGTAAGTGTCTTGAACCGAACTCCTTTTGTCTTATCGAAAATCTCTTTTACAATTGTAAGCTAATTATACTAACGTATGAAGGTTATAATGTACTTTTAACGGTAGTCCTTTGCTGCATAATATATTAGACTTGATATTTCGTTAATTACAATTAATAATTTATTTTGTATGATGGTATCAAACCCATAAAAGAGTTTGTTACAATTTCATACATCTCGTAAATGTCTTGAACCGAACTCCGTTTGTCTTATCGAAAAACTCTTTACAATTGTAAGCTAATTATACTAACGTATGAAGTTTATAATGTACTTTTAACGGTAGTCCTTTCCTGCATATTATATTAGACTTGATATTTCGTTAATTACAAATAATAATTAATTTTTTATGATGGTATCACATCCATTAAAGAGTTTGTTACAATTTCTTATTTCTCGTAAGTTTCTTAAACCCAACTTTGTTTCTCTTGTGTTAAAACTTGTTTAAATCTTTAAGCTAAATATTAGTTCGTATGAAGGTCATAATAAACTTTTAATGGTACTCATTTCCTACTTGATACTTTTGCCTTGGTATTTCGTTAAGTACCAATACTAATTCATTTCATATGATGCATCCATACCCATAAGAGTTTGTTAGAATTTCATACATCTCGTAAGTGTCTTGAACCGAACTCCGTTTGTCTTATCGAAAAACTCTTTTACAATTGTAAGCTAATTATACTAACGTATGAAGTTTATAATGTACTTTTAACGGTAGTCCTTTCCTGCATAATGTATTAGACTTGATATTTCGTTAATTACGAATAATAATTTATTTTGTATGATGGTATCAAACCCATAAAAGAGTTTGTTACAATTTCTTATTTCTCGTAAGTTTCTTGAACCGAACTCTGTTTCTCTTGTGTTAAAACTTGTTTAAAATTTTAAGCTTAATATTAGTTCGTATGAAGTTCATAATAAACTTTTAATTGTACTCATTTCCTACTTGATACTTTTGCCTTGGTATTTTGTTAGGTACGTATAATAATTTATTTCGTATGATGCATCCAAACCCATAAGAGTTTGTTACAATTTTATATATCTAGTAAGTGTCTTGAACCTAACTCCGTTTGTCTTATCGTAAAACTCTTTTACAATTGTAAACTAATTATACTAACGTATGAAGTTTATAATGTACTTTTAACGGTAGTCCTGTCCTGCATATTATATTAGACTTGATATTTCGTTAATTACGAATAATAATTAATTTTGTATGATGGTATCACATCCATAAAAGAGTTTGTTACAATTTCTTATTTCTCGTAAGTTTCTTAAACCCAACTCTGTTTCTCTTGTGTTAAAACTTATTTAAATCTTTAAGCTAAATATTAGTTCGTATGAAGGTCATAATAAACTTTTAATGGTACTCATTTCCTACATGATACTTTTGCCTTGGTATTTCGTTAAGTACCAATACTAATTTATTTTGTATGATGCATCCAAACCCATAAGAGTTTGTTACAATTTCATACATCTCGTAAGTTTCTTGAACCGAACTCCGTTTGTCTTATCGAAAAACTCTTTTACAATTGTAAGCTAATTATACTAACGTATGAAGGTTATAATGTACTTTTAACGGTAGTCCTTTCCTGCATAATATATTAGACTTGATATTTCGTTAATTACAATTAATAATTTATTTTGTATGATGGTATCAAACCCATAAAAGAGTTTGTTACAATTTCATACATCTCGTAAGTGTCTTGAACCGAACTCCGTTTGTCTTATCGAAAAACTCTTTACAATTGTAAGCTAATTATACTAACGTATGAAGTTTATAATGTACTTTTAACGGTAGTCCTTTCCTGCATATTATATTAGACTTGATATTTCGTTAATTACGAATAATAATTATTTTTTTATGATGGTATCACATCCATAAAAGAGTTTGTTACAATTTCTTATTTCTCGTAAGTTTCTTAAACCCAACTCTGTTTCTCTTGTGTTAAAACTTGTTTAAATCTTTAAGCTAAATGTTAGTTCGTATGAAGGTCATAATAAACTTTTAATGGTACTCATTTCCTACTTGATACTTTTGCCTTGGTATTTCGTTAAGTACCAATACTAATTTATTTCGTATGATGCATCCAAACCCATAAGAGTTTGTTAGAATTTCATACATCTCTTAAGTGTCTTGAACCGAACTCCGTTTGTCTTATCGAAAAACTCTTTTACAATTGTTAGCTAATTATACTAACGTATGAAGTTTATAATGTACTTTTAACGGTAGTCCTTTCCTGCATAATGTATTAGACTTGATATTTCGTTAATTACAAATAATAATTTATTTTGTATGATGGTATCAAACCCATAAAAGAGTTTGTTAAAATTTCTTATTTCTCGTAAGTTTCTTGAACGGAACTCTGTTTCTCTTGTGTTAAAACTTGTTTAAAATTTTAAGCTTAATATTAGTTCTTATGAAGTTCATAATAAACTTTTAATCGTACTCATTTCCTACTTGATACTTTTGCCTTGGTATTTTGTTAGGTACGTATAATAATTTATTTCGTATGATGCATCCAAACCCATAAGAGTTTGTTACAATTTCATATATCTAGTAAGTGTCTTGAACCTAACTCCGTTTGTCTTATCGTAAAACTCTTTTACAATTGTAAGCTAATTATACTAACGTTTGAAGGTTATAATGTACTTTTAACGGTAGTCCTTTCCTGCATAATATATTAGACTTGATATTTCGTTAATTACAATTAATAATTTATTTTGTATGATGGTATCAAACCCATAAAAGAGTTTGTTACAATTTCATACATCTCGTAACTGTCTTGAACCGAACTCCGTTTGTCTTATCGAAAAACTCTTTACAATTGTAACCTAATTATACTAACGTATGAAGTTTATAATGTACTTTTAACGGTAGTCCTTTCCTGCATATTATATTAGACTTGATATTTCGTTAATTACGAATAATAATTAATTTTTTATGATGGTATCACATCCATAAAAGAGTTTGTTACAATTTCTTATTTCTCGTAAGTTTCTTAAACCCAACTTTGTTTCTCTTGTGTTAAAACTTGTTTAAATCTTTAAGCTAAATATTAGGTCGTATGAAGGTCATAATAAACTTTTAATGTTACTCATTTCCTACTTGATACTTTTGCCTTGGTATTTCGTTAAGTACCAATACTAATTTATTTCGTATGATGCATCCAAACCCATAAGGGTTTGTTAGAATTTCATACATCTCGTAAGTGTCTTGAACCGAACTCCGTTTGTCTTATCGAAAAACTCTTTTACAATTGTTAACTAATTATACTAACGTATAAAGTTTATAATGTACTTTTAACGGTAGTCCTTTCCTGCATAATTTATTAGACTTGATATTTCGTTAATTACAAATAATAATTTATTTTGTATGATGGTATCAACTCCATAAAAGAGTTTGTTAAAATTTCTTATTTCTCGTAAGTTTCTTAAACCCAACTTTGTTTCTCTTGTGTTAAAACTTGTTTAAATCTTTAAGCTAAATATTAGGTCGTATGAAGGTCATAATAAACTTTTAATGGTACTCATTTCCTACTTGATACTTTTGCCTTGGTATTTCGTTAAGTACCAATACTAATTTATTTCGTATGATGCATCCAAACCCATAAGAGTTTGTTAGAATTTCATACATCTCGTAAGTGTCTTGAACCGAACTCCGTTTGTCTTATCGAAAAACTCTTTTACAATTGTTAGCTAATTATACTGACGTATGAAGGTTATAATGTACTTTTAACGGTAGTCCTTTCCTGCATAATATATTAGACTTGATATTTCGTTAATTACAATTAATAATTTATTTTGTATGATGGTATCAAACCCATAAAAGAGTTTGTTACAATTTCATACATCTCAAATGTCTTGAACCGAACTCCGTTTGTCTTATCGAAAAACTCTTTATAATTGTAAGCTAATTATACTAACGTATGAAGTTTATAATGTACTTTTAACGGTAGTCCTTTCCTGCATATTATATTAGACTTGATATTTCGTTAATTACGAATAATAATTAATTTTTTATGATGGTATCACATCCATAAAAGAGTTTGTTACAATTTCTTATTTCTCGTAAGTTTCTTAAACCCAACTTTGTTTCTCTTGTGTTAAAACTTGTTTAAATCTTTAAGCTAAATATTAGGTCGTATGAAGGTCATAATAAACTTTTAATGGTACTCATTTCCTACTTGATACTTTTGCCTTGGTATTTCGTTAAGTACCAATACTAATTTATTTCGTATGATGCATCCAAACCCATAAGAGTTTGTTAGAATTTCATACATCTCTTAAGTGTCTTGAACCGAACTCCGTTTGTCTTATCGAAAAACTCTTTTACAATTGTTAGCTAATTATACTAACGTATGAAGTTTATAATGTACTTTTAACGGTAGTACTTTCCTGCATAATGTATTAGACTTGATATTTCGTTAATTACAAATAATAATTTATTTTGTATGATGGTATCAAACCCATAAAAGAGTTTGTTAAAATTTCTTATTTCTCGTAAGTTTCTTGAACGGAACTCTGTTTCTCTTGTGTTAAAACTTGTTTAAAATTTTAAGCTTAATATTAGTTCGTATGAAGTTCATAATAAACTTTTAATCGTACTCATTTCCTACTTGATACTTTTGCCTTGGTATTTTGTTAGGTACGTATAATAATTTATTTCGTATGATGCATCCAAACCCATAAGAGTTTGTTACAATTTCATATATCTAGTAAGTGTCTTGAACCTAACTCCGTTTGTCTTATCGTAAAACTCTTTTACAATTGTAAGCTAATTATACTAACGTATGAAGTTTATAATGTACTTTTAACGGTAGTCCTTTCCTGCATATTATATTAGACTTGATATTTCGTTAATTACGAATAATAATTAATTTTGTATGATGGTATCACATCCATAATAGAGTTTGTTACAATTTCTTATTTCTCGTAAGTTTCTTAAACCCAACTTTGTTTCTCTTGTGTTAAAACTTGTTTAAATCTTTAAGCTAAATATTAGGTCGTATGAAGGTCATAATAAACTTTTAATGTTACTCATTTCCTACTTGATACTTTTGCCTTGGTATTTCGTTAAGTACCAATACTAATTTATTTCGTATGATGCATCCAAACCCATAAGGGTTTGTTAGAATTTCATACATCTCGTAAGTGTCTTGAACCGAACTCCGTTTGTCTTATCGAAAAACTCTTTTACAATTGTTAACTAATTATACTAACGTATAAAGTTTATAATGTACTTTTAACGGTAGTCCTTTCCTGCATAATTTATTAGACTTGATATTTCGTTAATTACAAATAATAATTTATTTTGTATGATGGTATCAAATCCATAAAAGAGTTTGTCAAAATTTCTTATTTCTCGTAAGTTTCTTAAACCCAACTTTGTTTCTCTTGTGTTAAAACTTGTTTAAATCTTTAAGCTAAATATTAGGTCGTATGAAGGTCATAATAAACTTTTAATGGTACTCATTTCCTACTTGATACTTTTGCCTTGGTATTTCGTTAAGTACCAATACTAATTTATTTCGTATGATGCATCCAAACCCATAAGAGTTTGTTAGAATTTCATACATCTCGTAAGTGTCTTGAACCGAACTCCGTTTGTCTTATCGAAAAACTCTTTTACAATTGTTAGCTAATTATACTGACGTATGAAGGTTATAATGTACTTTTAACGGTAGTCCTTTCCTGCATAATATATTAGACTTGATATTTCGTTAATTACAATTAATAATTTATTTTGTATGATGGTATCAAACCCATAAAAGAGTTTGTTACAATTTCATACATCTCAAATGTCTTGAACCGAACTCCGTTTGTCTTATCGAAAAACTCTTTATAATTGTAAGCTAATTATACTAACGTATGAAGTTTATAATGTACTTTTAACGGTAGTCCTTTCCTGCATATTATATTAGACTTGATATTTCGTTAATTACGAATAATAATTAATTTTTTATGATGGTATCACATCCATAAAAGAGTTTGTTACAATTTCTTATTTCTCGTAAGTTTATTAAACCCAACTTTGTTTCTCTTGTGTTAAAACTTGTTTAAATCTTTAAGCTAAATATTAGGTCGTATGAAGGTCATAATAAACTTTTAATGGTACTCATTTCCTACTTGATACTTTTGCCTTGGTATTTCGTTAAGTACCAATACTAATTTATTTCGTATGATGCATCCAAACCCATAAGAGTTTGTTAGAATTTCATACATCTCTTAAGTGTCTTGAACCGAACTCCGTTTGTCTTATCGAAAAACTCTTTTACAATTGTTAGCTAATTATACTAACGTATGAAGTTTATAATGTACTTTTAACGGTAGTACTTTCCTGCATAATGTATTAGACTTGATATTTCGTTAATTACAAATAATAATTTATTTTGTATGATGGTATCAAACCCATAAAAGAGTTTGTTAAAATTTCTTATTTCTCGTAAGTTTCTTGAACGGAACTCTGTTTCTCTTGTGTTAAAACTTGTTTAAAATTTTAAGCTTAATATTAGTTCGTATGAAGTTCATAATAAACTTTTAATCGTACTCATTTCCTACTTGATACTTTTGCCTTGGTATTTTGTTAGGTACGTATAATAATTTATTTCGTATGATGCATCCAAACCCATAAGAGTTTGTTACAATTTCATATATCTAGTAAGTGTCTTGAACCTAACTCCGTTTGTCTTATCGTAAAACTCTTTTACAATTGTAAGCTAATTATACTAACGTATGAAGTTTATAATGTACTTTTAACGGTAGTCCTTTCCTGCATATTATATTAGACTTGATATTTCGTTAATTACGAATAATAATTAATTTTGTATGATGGTATCACATCCATAATAGAGTTTGTTACAATTTCTTATTTCTCGTAAGTTTCTTAAACCCAACTTTGTTTCTCTTGTGTTAAAACTTGTTTAAATCTTTAAGCTAAATATTAGGTCGTATGAAGGTCATAATAAACTTTTAATGGTACTCATTTCCTACTTGATACTTTTGCATTGGTATTTCGTTAAGTACCAATACTAATTTATTTCGTATGATGCATCCAAACCCATAAGAGTTTGTTAGAATTTCATACATCTCTTAAGTGTCTTGAACCGAACTCCGTTTGTCTTATCGAAAAACTCTTTTACAATTGTTAGCTAATTATACTAACGTATGAAGTTTATAATGTACTTTTAACGGTAGTCCTTTCCTGCATAATGTATTAGACTTGATATTTCGTTAATTACAAATAATAATTTATTTTGTATGATGGTATCAAACCCATAAAAGAGTTTGTTAAAATTTCTTATTTCTCGTAAGTTTCTTGAACGGAACTCTGTTTCTCTTGTGTTAAAACTTGTTTAAAATTTTAAGCTTAATATTAGTTCGTATGAAGTTCATAATAAACTTTTAATCGTACTCATTTCCTACTTGATACTTTTGCCTTGGTATTTTGTTAGGTACGTATAATAATTTATTTCGTATGATGCATCCAAACCCATAAGAGTTTGTTACAATTTCATATATCTAGTAAGTGTCTTGAACCTAACTCCGTTTGTCTTATCGTAAAACTCTTTTACAATTGTAAGCTAATTATACTAACGTATGAAGTTTATAATGTACTTTTAACGGTAGTCCTTTCCTGCATATTATATTAGACTTGATATTTCGTTAATTACGAATAATAATTAATTTTGTATGATGGTATCACATCCATAATAGAGTTTGTTACAATTTCTTATTTCTCGTAAGTTTCTTAAACCCAACTTTGTTTCTCTTGTGTTAAAACTTGTTTAAATCTTTAAGCTAAATATTAGGTCGTATGAAGGTCATAATAAACTTTTAATGGTACTCATTTCCTACTTGATACTTTTGCCTTGGTATTTCGTTAAGTACCAATACTAATTTATTTCGTATGATGCATCCAAACCCATAAGAGTTTGTTAGAATTTCATACATCTCGTAAGTGTCTTGAACCGAAATCCGTTTGTCTTATCGAAAAACTCTTTTACAATTGTTAGCTAATTATACTGACGTATGAAGGTTATAATGTACTTTTAACGGTAGTCCTTTCCTGCATAATATATTAGACTTGATATTTCGTTAATTACAATTAATAATTTATTTTGTATGATGGTATCAAACCCATAAAAGAGTTTGTTACAATTTCATACATCTCGTAACTGTCTTGAACCGAACTCCGTTTGTCTTATCGAAAAACTCTTTACAATTGTAAGCTAATTATACTAACGTATGAAGTTTATAATGTACTTTTAACGGTAGTCCTTTCCTGCATATTATATTAGACTTGATATTTCGTTAATTACAATTAATAATTTATTTTGTATGATGGTATCAAACCCATAAAAGAGTTTGTTACAATTTCATACATCTCAAATGTCTTGAACCGAACTCCGTTTGTCTTATCGAAAAACTCTTTACAATTGTAAGCTAATTATACTAACGTATGAGGTTTATAATGTACTTTTAACGGTAGTCCTTTCCTGCATATTATATTAGACTTGATATTTCGTTAATTACGAATAATAATTAATTTTTTATGATGGTATCACATCCATAAAAGAGTTTGTTACAATTTCTTATTTCTCGTAAGTTTCTTAAACCCAACTTTGTTTCTCTTGTGTTAAAACTTGTTTAAATCTTTAAGCTAAATATTAGGTCGTATGAAGGTCATAATAAACTTTTAATGGTACTCATTTCCTACTTGATACTTTTGCCTTGGTATTTCGTTAAGTACCAATACTAATTTATTTCGTATGATGCATCCAAACCCATAAGAGTTTGTTAGAATTTCATACATCTCTTAAGTGTCTTGAACCGAACTCCGTTTGTCTTATCGAAAAACTCTTTTACAATTGTTAGCTAATTATACTAACGTATGAAGTTTATAATGTACTTTTAACGGTAGTCCTTTCCTGCATAATGTATTAGACTTGATATTTCGTTAATTACAAATAATAATTTATTTTGTATGATGGTATCAAACCCATAAAAGAGTTTGTTAAAATTTCTTATTTCTCGTAAGTTTCTTGAACGGAACTCTGTTTCTCTTGTGTTAAAACTTGTTTAAAATTTTAAGCTTAATATTAGTTCGTATGAAGTTCATAATAAACTTTTAATCGTACTCATTTCCTACTTGATACTTTTGCCTTGGTATTTTGTTAGGTACGTATAATAATTTATTTCGTATGATGCATCCAAACCCATAAGAGTTTGTTACAATTTCATATATCTAGTAAGTGTCTTGAACCTAACTCCGTTTGTCTTATCGTAAAACTCTTTTACAATTGTAAGCTAATTATACTAACGTATGAAGTTTATAATGTACTTTTAACGGTAGTCCTTTCCTGCATATTATATTAGACTTGATATTTCGTTAATTACGAATAATAATTAATTTTGTATGATGGTATCACATCCATAATAGAGTTTGTTACAATTTCTTATTTCTCGTAAGTTTCTTAAACCCAACTTTGTTTCTCTTGTGTTAAAACTTGTTTAAATCTTTAAGCTAAATATTAGGTCGTATGAAGGTCATAATAAACTTTTAATGGTAGTCATTTCCTACTTGATACTTTTGCCTTGGTATTTCGTTAAGTACCAATACTAATTTATTTCGTATGATGCATCCAAACCCATAAGAGTTTGTTAGAATTTCATACATCTCGTAAGTGTCTTGAACCGAAATCCGTTTGTCTTATCGAAAAACTCTTTTACAATTGTTAGCTAATTATACTGACGTATGAAGGTTATAATGTACTTTTAACGGTAGTCCTTTCCTGCATAATATATTAGACTTGATATTTCGTTAATTACAATTAATAATTTATTTTGTATGATGGTATCAAACCCATAAAAGAGTTTGTTACAATTTCATACATCTCGTAACTGTCTTGAACCGAACTCCGTTTGTCTTATCGAAAAACTCTTTACAATTGTAAGCTAATTATACTAACGTATGAAGTTTATAATGTACTTTTAACGGTAGTCCTTTCCTGCATATTATATTAGACTTGATATTTCGTTAATTACAATTAATAATTTATTTTGTATGATGGTATCAAACCCATAAAAGAGTTTGTTACAATTTCATACATCTCAAATGTCTTGAACCGAACTCCGTTTGTCTTATCGAAAAACTCTTTACAATTGTAAGCTAATTATACTAACGTATGAGGTTTATAATGTACTTTTAACGGTAGTCCTTTCCTGCATATTATATTAGACTTGATATTTCGTTAATTACGAATAATAATTAATTTTTTATGATGGTATCACATCCATAAAAGAGTTTGTTACAATTTCTTATTTCTCGTAAGTTTCTTAAACCCAACTTTGTTTCTCTTGTGTTAAAACTTGTTTAAATCTTTAAGCTAAATATTAGGTCGTATGAAGGTCATAATAAACTTTTAATGGTACTCATTTCCTACTTGATACTTTTGCCTTGGTATTTCGTTAAGTACCAATACTAATTTATTTCGTATGATGCATCCAAACCCATAAGAGTTTGTTAGAATTTCATACATCTCTTAAGTGTCTTGAACCGAACTCCGTTTGTCTTATCGAAAAACTCTTTTACAATTGTTAGCTAATTATACTAACGTATGAAGTTTATAATGTACTTTTAACGGTAGTCCTTTCCTGCATAATGTATTAGACTTGATATTTCGTTAATTACAAATAATAATTTATTTTGTATGATGGTATCAAACCCATAAAAGAGTTTGTTAAAATTTCTTATTTCTCGTAAGTTTCTTGAACGGAACTCTGTTTCTCTTGTGTTAAAACTTGTTTAAAATTTTAAGCTTAATATTAGTTCGTATGAAGTTCATAATAAACTTTTAATCGTACTCATTTCCTACTTGATACTTTTGCCTTGGTATTTTGTTAGGTACGTATAATAATTTATTTCGTATGATGCATCCAAACCCATAAGAGTTTGTTACAATTTCATATATCTAGTAAGTGTCTTGAACCTAACTCCGTTTGTCTTATCGTAAAACTCTTTTACAATTGTAAGCTAATTATACTAACGTATGAAGTTTATAATGTACTTTTAACGGTAGTCCTTTCCTGCATATTATATTAGACTTGATATTTCGTTAATTACGAATAATAATTAATTTTGTATGATGGTATCACATCCATAATAGAGTTTGTTACAATTTCTTATTTCTCGTAAGTTTCTTAAACCCAACTTTGTTTCTCTTGTGTTAAAACTTGTTTAAATCTTTAAGCTAAATATTAGGTCGTATGAAGGTCATAATAAACTTTTAATGGTACTCATTTCCTACTTGATACTTTTGCCTTGGTATTTCGTTAAGTACCAATACTAATTTATTTCGTATGATGCATCCAAACCCATAAGAGTTTGTTAGAATTTCATACATCTCGTAAGTGTCTTGAACCGAACTCCGTTTGTCTTATCGAAAAACTCTTTTACAATTGTTAGCTAATTATACTATAGTATAAAGTTTATAATGTACTTTTAACGGTAGTCCTTTCCTGCATAATTTATTAGACTTGATATTTCGTTAATTACAAATAATAATTTATTTTGTATGATGGTATCAAACCCATAAAAGAGTTTGTTACAATTTCATACATCTCAAATGTCTTGAACCGAACTCCGTTTGTCTTATCGAAAAACTCTTTACAATTGTAAGCTAATTATACTAACGTATGAAGTTTATAATGTACTTTTAACGGTAGTCCTTTCCTGCATATTATATTAGACTTGATATTTCGTTAATTACGAATAATAATTAATTTTTTATGATGGTATCACATCCATAAAAGAGTTTGTTACAATTTCTTATTTCTCGTAAGTTTCTTAAACCCAACTTTGTTTCTCTTGTGTTAAAACTTGTTTAAATCTTTAAGCTAAATATTAGGTCGTATGAAGGTCATAATAAACTTTTAATGGTACTCATTTCCTACTTGATACTTTTGCCTTGGTATTTCGTTAAGTACCAATACTAATTTATTTCGTATGATGCATCCAAACCCATAAGAGTTTGTTAGAATTTCATACATCTCTTAAGTGTCTTGAACCGAACTCCGTTTGTCTTATCGAAAAACTCTTTTACAATTGTTAGCTAATTATACTAACGTATGAAGTTTATAATGTACGTTTAACGGTAGTCCTTTCCTGCATAATGTATTAGACTTGATATTTCGTTAATTACAAATAATAATTTATTTTGTATGATGGTATCAAACCCATAAAAGAGTTTGTTAAAATTTCTTATTTCTCGTAAGTTTCTTGAACGGAACTCTGTTTCTCTTGTGTTAAAACTTGTTTAAAATTTTAAGCTTAATATTAGTTCGTATGAAGTTCATAATAAACTTTTAATCGTACTCATTTCCTACTTGATACTTTTGCCTTGGTATTTTGTTAGGTACGTATAATAATTTATTTCGTATGATGCATCCAAACCCATAAGAGTTTGTTACAATTTCATATATCTAGTAAGTGTCTTGAACCTAACTCCGTTTGTCTTATCGTAAAACTCTTTTACAATTGTAAGCTAATTATACTAACGTATGAAGTTTATAATGTACTTTTAACGGTAGTCCTTTCCTGCATATTATATTAGACTTGATATTTCGTTAATTACGAATAATAATTAATTTTGTATGATGGTATCAAACCCATAAAAGAGTTTGTTAAAATTTCTTATTTCTCGTAAGTTTCTTGAACGGAACTCTGTTTCTCTTGTGTTAAAACTTGTTTAAAATTTTAAGCTTAATATTAGTTCGTATGAAGTTCATAATAAACTTTTAATCGTACTCATTTCCTACTTGATACTTTTGCCTTGGTATTTTGTTAGGTACGTATAATAATTTATTTCGTATGATGCATCCAAACCCATAAGAGTTTGTTACAATTTCATATATCTAGTAAGTGTCTTGAACCTAACTCCGTTTGTCTTATCGAAAAACTCTTTTACAATTGTAAGCTAATTATACTAACGTATGAAGTTTATAATGTACTTTTAACGGTAGTCCTTTCCTGCATATTATATTAGACTTGATATTTCGTTAATTACGAATAATAATTAATTTTGTATGATGGTATCACATCCATAATAGAGTTTGTTACAATTTCTTATTTCTCGTAAGTTTCTTAAACCCAACTTTGTTTCTCTTGTGTTAAAACTTGTTTAAATCTTTAAGCTAAATATTAGGTCGTATGAAGGTCATAATAAACTTTTAATGGTACTCATTTCCTACTTGATACTTTTGCCTTGGTATTTCGTTAAGTACCAATACTAATTTATTTCCTATGATGCATCCAAACCCATAAGAGTTTGTTAGAATTTCATACATCTCGTAAGTGTCTTGAACCGAACTCCGTTTGTCTTATCGAAAAACTCTTTTACAATTGTTAGCTAATTATACTAACGTATGAAGTTTATAATGTACTTTTAACGGTAGTCCTTTCCTGCATAATTTATTAGACTTGATATTTCGTTAATTACAAATAATAATTTATTTTGTATGATGGTATCAAACCCATAAAAGAGTTTGTTACAATTTCATACATCTCAAATGTCTTGAACCGAACTCCGTTTGTCTTATCGAAAAACTCTTTACAATTGTAAGCTAATTATACTAACGTATGAAGTTTATAATGTACTTTTAACGGTAGTCCTTTCCTGCATATTATATTAGACTTGATATTTCGTTAATTACGAATAATAATTAATTTTTTATGATGGTATCACATCCATAAAAGAGTTTGTTACAATTTCTTATTTCTCGTAAGTTTCTTAAACCCAACTTTGTTTCTCTTGTGTTAAAACTTGTTTAAATCTTTAAGCTAAATATTAGGTCGTATGAAGGTCATAATAAACTTTTAATGGTACTCATTTCCTACTTGATACTTTTGCCTTGGTATTTCGTTAAGTACCAATACTAATTTATTTCGTATGATGCATCCAAACCCATAAGAGTTTGTTAGAATTTCATACATCTCTTAAGTGTCTTGAACCGAACTCCGTTTGTCTTATCGAAAAACTCTTTTACAATTGTTAGCTAATTATACTAACGTATGAAGTTTATAATGTACTTTTAACGGTAGTCCTTTCCTGCATAATGTATTAGACTTGATATTTCGTTAATTACAAATAATAATTTATTTTGTATGATGGTATCAAACCCATAAAAGAGTTTGTTAAAATTTCTTATTTCTCGTAAGTTTCTTGAACGGAACTCTGTTTCTCTTGTGTTAAAACTTGTTTAAAATTTTAAGCTTAATATTAGTTCGTATGAAGTTCATAATAAACTTTTAATCGTACTCATTTCCTACTTGATACTTTTGCCTTGGTATTTTGTTAGGTACGTATAATAATTTATTTCGTATGATGCATCCAAACCCATAAGAGTTTGTTACAATTTCATATATCTAGTAAGTGTCTTGAACCTAACTCCGTTTGTCTTATCGTAAAACTCTTTTACAATTGTAAGCTAATTATACTAACGTATGAAGTTTATAATGTACTTTTAACGGTAGTCCTTTCCTGCATATTATATTAGACTTGATATTTCGTTAATTACGAATAATAATTAATTTTGTATGATGGTATCACATCCATAATAGAGTTTGTTACAATTTCTTATTTCTCGTAAGTTTCTTAAACCCAACTTTGTTTCTCTTGTGTTAAAACTTGTTTAAATCTTTAAGCTAAATATTAGGTCGTATGAAGGTCATAATAAACTTTTAATGGTACTCATTTCCTACTTGATACTTTTGCCTTGGTATTTCGTTAAGTACCAATACTAATTTATTTCGTATGATGCATCTAAACCCATAAGAGTTTGTTAGAATTTCATACATCTCGTAAGTGTCTTGAACCGAACTCCGTTTGTCTTATCGAAAAACTCTTTTACAATTGTTAGCTAATTATACTGACGTATGAAGGTTATAATGTACTTTTAACGGTAGTCCTTTCCTGCATAATATATTTGACTTGATATTTCGTTAATTACAATTAATAATTTATTTTGTATGATGGTATCAAACCCATAAAAGAGTTTGTTACAATTTCATACATCTCAAATGTCTTGAACCGAACTCCGTTTGTCTTATCGAAAAACTCTTTACAATTGTAAGCTAATTATACTAACGTATGAAGTTTATAATGTACTTTTAACGGTAGTCCTTTCCTGCATATTATATTAGACTTGATATTTCGTTAATTACGAATAATAATTAATTTTTTATGATGGTATCACATCCATAAAAGAGTTTGTTACAATTTCTTATTTCTCGTAAGTTTCTTAAACCCAACTTTGTTTCTCTTGTGTTAAAACTTGTTTAAATCTTTAAGCTAAATATTAGGTCGTATGAAGGTCATAATAAACTTTTAATGGTACTCATTTCCTACTTTATACTTTTGCCTTGGTATTTCGTTAAGTACCAATACTAATTTATTTCGTATGATGCATCCAAACCCATAAGAGTTTGTTAGAATTTCATACATCTCGTAAGTTTCTTGAACCGAACTCCGTTTGTCTTATCGAAAAACTCTTTTACAATTGTAAGCTAATTATACTAACGTTTGAAGGTTATAATGTACTTTTAACGGTAGTCCTTTCCTGCATAATATATTAGACTTGATATTTCGTTAATTACAATTAATAATTTATTTTGTATGATGGTATCAAACCCATAAAAGAGTTTGTTGCAATTTCATACATCTCGTAACTGTCTTGAACCGAACTCCGTTTGTCTTATCGAAAAACTCTTTACAATTGTAAGCTAATTATACTAACGTATGAAGTTTATAATGTACTTTTAACGGTAGTCCTTTCCTGCATATTATATTAGACTTGATATTTCGTTAATTACGAATAATAATTAATTTTGTAGGATGGTATCACATCCATAAAAGAGTTTGTTACAATTTCTTATTTCTCGTAAGTTTCTTAAACCCAACTCTGTTTCTCTTGTGTTAAAACTTGTTTAAATCTTTAAGCTAAATGTTAGTTCGTATGAAGGTCATAATAAACTTTTAATGGTACTCATTTCCTACTTGATACTTTTGCCTTGGTATTTCGTTAAGTACCAATACTAATTTATTTCGTATGATGCATCCAAACCCATAAGAGTTTGTTACAATTTCATATATCTAGTAAGTGTCTTGAACCTAACTCCGTTTGTCTTATCGAAAAACTCTTTTACAATTGTAAGCTAATTATACTAACGTATGAAGTTTATAATGTACTTTTAACGGTAGTCCTTTCCTGCATATTATATTAGACTTGATATTTCGTTAATTACGAATAATAATTAATTTTGTATGATGGTATCACATCCATAATAGAGTTTGTTACAATTTCTTATTTCTCGTAAGTTTCTTAAACCCAACTTTGTTTCTCTTGTGTTAAAACTTGTTTAAATCTTTAAGCTAAATATTAGGTCGTATGAAGGTCATAATAAACTTTTAATGGTACTCATTTCCTACTTGATACTTTTGCCTTGGTATTTCGTTAAGTACCAATACTAATTTATTTCCTATGATGCATCCAAACCCATAAGAGTTTGTTAGAATTTCATACATCTCGTAAGTGTCTTGAACCGAACTCCGTTTGTCTTATCGAAAAACTCTTTTACAATTGTTAGCTAATTATACTAACGTATGAAGTTTATAATGTACTTTTAACGGTAGTCCTTTCCTGCATAATTTATTAGACTTGATATTTCGTTAATTACAAATAATAATTTATTTTGTATGATGGTATCAAACCCATAAAAGAGTTTGTTACAATTTCATACATCTCAAATGTCTTGAACCGAACTCCGTTTGTCTTATCGAAAAACTCTTTACAATTGTAAGCTAATTATACTAACGTATGAAGTTTATAATGTACTTTTAACGGTAGTCCTTTCCTGCATATTATATTAGACTTGATATTTCGTTAATTACGAATAATAATTAATTTTTTATGATGGTATCACATCCATAAAAGAGTTTGTTACAATTTCTTATTTCTCGTAAGTTTCTTAAACCCAACTTTGTTTCTCTTGTGTTAAAACTTGTTTAAATCTTTAAGCTAAATATTAGGTCGTATGAAGGTCATAATAAACTTTTAATGGTACTCATTTCCTACTTGATACTTTTGCCTTGGTATTTCGTTAAGTACCAATACTAATTTATTTCGTATGATGCATCCAAACCCATAAGAGTTTGTTAGAATTTCATACATCTCTTAAGTGTCTTGAACCGAACTCCGTTTGTCTTATCGAAAAACTCTTTTACAATTGTTAGCTAATTATACTAACGTATGAAGTTTATAATGTACTTTTAACGGTAGTCCTTTCCTGCATAATGTATTAGACTTGATATTTCGTTAATTACAAATAATAATTTATTTTGTATGATGGTATCAAACCCATAAAAGAGTTTGTTAAAATTTCTTATTTCTCGTAAGTTTCTTGAACGGAACTCTGTTTCTCTTGTGTTAAAACTTGTTTAAAATTTTAAGCTTAATATTAGTTCGTATGAAGTTCATAATAAACTTTTAATCGTACTCATTTCCTACTTGATACTTTTGCCTTGGTATTTTGTTAGGTACGTATAATAATTTATTTCGTATGATGCATCCAAACCCATAAGAGTTTGTTACAATTTCATATATCTAGTAAGTGTCTTGAACCTAACTCCGTTTGTCTTATCGTAAAACTCTTTTACAATTGTAAGCTAATTATACTAACGTATGAAGTTTATAATGTACTTTTAACGGTAGTCCTTTCCTGCATATTATATTAGACTTGATATTTCGTTAATTACGAATAATAATTAATTTTGTATGATGGTATCACATCCATAATAGAGTTTGTTACAATTTCTTATTTCTCGTAAGTTTCTTAAACCCAACTTTGTTTCTCTTGTGTTAAAACTTGTTTAAATCTTTAAGCTAAATATTAGGTCGTATGAAGGTCATAATAAACTTTTAATGGTACTCATTTCCTACTTGATACTTTTGCCTTGGTATTTCGTTAAGTACCAATACTAATTTATTTCGTATGATGCATCTAAACCCATAAGAGTTTGTTAGAATTTCATACATCTCGTAAGTGTCTTGAACCGAACTCCGTTTGTCTTATCGAAAAACTCTTTTACAATTGTTAGCTAATTATACTGACGTATGAAGGTTATAATGTACTTTTAACGGTAGTCCTTTCCTGCATAATATATTTGACTTGATATTTCGTTAATTACAATTAATAATTTATTTTGTATGATGGTATCAAACCCATAAAAGAGTTTGTTACAATTTCATACATCTCAAATGTCTTGAACCGAACTCCGTTTGTCTTATCGAAAAACTCTTTACAATTGTAAGCTAATTATACTAACGTATGAAGTTTATAATGTACTTTTAACGGTAGTCCTTTCCTGCATATTATATTAGACTTGATATTTCGTTAATTACGAATAATAATTAATTTTTTATGATGGTATCACATCCATAAAAGAGTTTGTTACAATTTCTTATTTCTCGTAAGTTTCTTAAACCCAACTTTGTTTCTCTTGTGTTAAAACTTGTTTAAATCTTTAAGCTAAATATTAGGTCGTATGAAGGTCATAATAAACTTTTAATGGTACTCATTTCCTACTTTATACTTTTGCCTTGGTATTTCGTTAAGTACCAATACTAATTTATTTCGTATGATGCATCCAAACCCATAAGAGTTTGTTAGAATTTCATACATCTCGTAAGTTTCTTGAACCGAACTCCGTTTGTCTTATCGAAAAACTCTTTTACAATTGTAAGCTAATTATACTAACGTTTGAAGGTTATAATGTACTTTTAACGGTAGTCCTTTCCTGCATAATATATTAGACTTGATATTTCGTTAATTACAATTAATAATTTATTTTGTATGATGGTATCAAACCCATAAAAGAGTTTGTTGCAATTTCATACATCTCGTAACTGTCTTGAACCGAACTCCGTTTGTCTTATCGAAAAACTCTTTACAATTGTAAGCTAATTATACTAACGTATGAAGTTTATAATGTACTTTTAACGGTAGTCCTTTCCTGCATATTATATTAGACTTGATATTTCGTTAATTACGAATAATAATTAATTTTGTAGGATGGTATCACATCCATAAAAGAGTTTGTTACAATTTCTTATTTCTCGTAAGTTTCTTAAACCCAACTCTGTTTCTCTTGTGTTAAAACTTGTTTAAATCTTTAAGCTAAATGTTAGTTCGTATGAAGGTCATAATAAACTTTTAATGGTACTCATTTCCTACTTGATACTTTTGCCTTGGTATTTCGTTAAGTACCAATACTAATTTATTTCGTATGATGCATCCAAACCCATAAGAGATTGTTACAATTTCATACATCTCGTAAGTGTCTTGAACCGAACTCCTTTTGTCTTATCGAAAATCTCTTTTACAATTGTAAGCTAATTATACTAACGTATGAAGGTTATAATGTACTTTTAACGGTAGTCCTTTCCTGCATAATATATTAGACTTGATATTTCGTTAATTACAATTAATAATTTATTTTGTATGATGGCATCAAACCCATAAAAGAGTTTGTTACAATTTCATACATCTCAAATGTCTTGAACCGAACTCCGTTTGTCTTATCGAAAAACTCTTTACAATTGTAAGCTAATTATACTAACGTATGAAGTTTATAATGTACTTTTAACGGTAGTCCTTTCCTGCATATTATATTAGACTTGATATTTCGTTAATTACGAATAATAATTAATTTTTTATGATGGTATCACATCCATAAAAGAGTTTGTTACAATTTCTTATTTCTCGTAAGTTTGTTAAACCCAACTTTGTTTCTCTTGTGTTAAAACTTCTTTAAATCTTTAAGCTAAATATTAGGTCGTATGAAGGTCATAATAAACTTTTAATGGTACTCATTTCCTACTTGATACTTTTGCCTTAGTATTTCGTTAAGTACCAATACTAATTTATTTTGTATGATGCATCCAAACCCATAAGAGTTTGTTAGAATTTCATACATCTCGTAAGTGTCTTGAACCGAACTCCGTTTGTCTTATCGAAAAACTCTTTTACAATTGTTAGCTAATTATACTAACGTATGAAGGTTATAATGTACTTTTAACGGTAGTCCTTTCCTGCATAATATATTAGACTTGATATTTCGTTAATTACAATTAATAATTTATTTTGTATGATGGTATCAAACCCATAAAAGAGTTTGTTACAACTTCATACATCTCAAATGTCTTGAACCGAACTCCTTTTGTCTTATCGAAAAACTCTTTACAATTGTAAGCTAATTATACTAACGTATGAAGTTTATAATGTACTTTTAACGGTAGTCCTTTCCTGCATATTATATTAGACTTGATATTTCGTTAATTACGAATAATAATTAATTTTTTATGATGGTATCACATCCATAAAAGAGTTTGTTACAATTTCTTATTTCTCGTAAGTTTCTTAAACCCAACTTTGTTTCTCTTGTGTTAAAACTTGTTTAAATCTTTAAGCTAAATATTAGGTCGTATGAAGGTCATAATAAACTTTTAATGGTACTCATTTCCTACTTGATACTTTTGCCTTGGTATTTCGTTAAGTACCAATACTAATTTATTTCGTATGATGCATCCAAACCCATAAGAGTTTGTTAGAATTTCATACATCTCTTAAGTGTCTTGAACCGAACTCCGTTTGTCTTATCGAAAAACTCTTTTACAATTGTTAGCTAATTATACTAACGTATGAAGTTTATAATGTACTTTTAACGGTAGTCCTTTCCTGCATAATGTATTAGACTTGATATTTCGTTAATTACAAATAATAATTTATTTTGTATGATGGTATCAAACCCATAAAAGAGTTTGTTAAAATTTCTTATTTCTCGTAAGTTTCTTGAACGGAACTCTGTTTCTCTTGTGTTAAAACTTGTTTAAAATTTTAAGCTTAATATTAGTTCGTATGAAGTTCATAATAAACTTTTAATCGTACTCATTTCCTACTTGATACTTTTGCCTTGGTATTTTGTTAGGTACGTATAATAATTTATTTCGTATGATGCATCCAAACCCATAAGAGTTTGTTACAATTTCATATATCTAGTAAGTGTCTTGAACCTAACTCCGTTTGTCTTATCGTAAAACTCTTTTACAATTGTAAGCTAATTATACTAACGTATGAAGTTTATAATGTACTTTTAACGGTAGTCCTTTCCTGCATATTATATTAGACTTGATATTTCGTTAATTACGAATAATAATTAATTTTGTATGATGGTATCACATCCATAATAGAGTTTGTTACAATTTCTTATTTCTCGTAAGTTTCTTAAACCCAACTTTGTTTCTCTTGTGTTAAAACTTGTTTAAATCTTTAAGCTAAATATTAGGTCGTATGAAGGTCATAATAAACTTTTAATGGTACTCATTTCCTACTTGATACTTTTGCCTTGGTATTTCGTTAAGTACCAATACTAATTTATTTCGTATGATGCATCCAAACCCATAAGAGTTTGTTAGAATTTCATACATCTCGTAAGTGTCTTGAACCGAACTCCGTTTGTCTTATCGAAAAACTCTTTTACAATTGTTAGCTAATTATACTGACGTATGAAGGTTATAATGTACTTTTAACGGTACTCCTTTCCTGCATAATATATTAGACTTGATATTTCGTTAATTACAATTAATAATTTATTTTGTATGATGGTATCAAACCCATAAAAGAGTTTGTTACAATTTCATACATCTCAAATGTCTTGAACCGAACTCCGTTTGTCTTATCGAAAAACTCTTTACAATTGTAAGCTAATTATACTAACGTATGAAGTTTATAATGTACTTTTAACGGTAGTCCTTTCCTGCATATTATATTAGACTTGATATTTCGTTAATTACGAATAATAATTAATTTTTTATGATGGTATCACATCCATAAAAGAGTTTGTTACAATTTCTTATTTCTCGTAAGTTTCTTAAACCCAACTTTGTTTCTCTTGTGTTAAAACTTGTTTAAATCTTTAAGCTAAATATTAGGTCGTATGAAGGTCATAATAAACTTTTAATGGTACTCATTTCCTACTTGATACTTTTGCCTTGGTATTTCGTTAAGTACCAATACTAATTTATTTCGTATGATGCATCCAAACCCATAAGAGTTTGTTAGAATTTCATACATCTCTTAAGTGTCTTGAACCTAACTCCGTTTGTCTTATCGTAAAACTCTTTTACAATTGTAAGCTAATTATACTAACGTATGAAGTTTATAATGTACTTTTAACGGTAGTCCTTTCCTGCATATTATATTAGACTTGATATTTCGTTAATTACGAATAATAATTAATTTTGTATGATGGTATCACATCCATAATAGAGTTTGTTACAATTTCTTATTTCTCGTAAGTTTCTTAAACCCAACTCTGTTTCTCTTGTGTTAAAACTTGTTTAAATCTTTAAGCTAAATGTTAGTTCGTATGAAGGTCATAATAAACTTTTAATGGTACTCATTTCCTACTTGATACTTTTGCCTTGGTATTTCGTTAAGTACCAATACTAATTTATTTCGTATGATGCATCCAAACCCATAAGAGTTTGTTACAATTTCATACATCTCGTAAGTGTCTTGAACCGAACTCCTTTTGTCTTATCGAAAATCTCTTTTACAATTGTAAGCTAATTATACTAACGTATGAAGGTTATAATGTACTTTTAACGGTAGTCCTTTCCTGCATAATATATTAGACTTGATATTTCGTTAATTACAATTAATAATTTATTTTGTATGATGGCATCAAACCCATAAAAGAGTTTGTTACAATTTCATACATCTCAAATGTCTTGAACCGAACTCCGTTTGTCTTATCGAAAAACTCTTTACAATTGTAAGCTAATTATACTAACGTATGAAGTTTATAATGTACTTTTAACGGTAGTCCTTTCCTGCATATTATATTAGACTTGATATTTCGTTAATTACGAATAATAATTAATTTTTTATGATGGTATCACATCCATAAAAGAGTTTGTTACAATTTCTTATTTCTCGTAAGTTTGTTAAACCCAACTTTGTTTCTCTTGTGTTAAAACTTGTTTAAATCTTTAAGCTAAATATTAGGTCGTATGAAGGTCATAATAAACTTTTAATGGTACTCATTTCCTACTTGATACTTTTGCCTTAGTATTTCGTTAAGTACCAATACTAATTTATTTCGTATGATGCATCCAAACCCATAAGAGTTTGTTAGAATTTCATACATCTCGTAAGTGTCTTGAACCGAACTCCGTTTGTCTTATCGAAAAACTCTTTTACAATTGTTAGCTAATTATACTAACGTATGAAGGTTATAATGTACTTTTAACGGTAGTCCTTTCCTGCATAATATATTAGACTTGATATTTCGTTAATTACAATTAATAATTTATTTTGTATGATGTATCAAACCCATAAAAGAGTTTGTTACAATTTCATACATCTCGTAACTGTCTTGAACCAAACTCCGTTTGTCTTATCGAAAAACTCTTTACAATTGTAAGCTAATTATACTAACGTATGAAGTTTATAATGTACTTTTAACGGTAGTCCTTTCCTGCATATTATATTAGACTTGATATTTCGTTAATTACGAATAATAATTAATTTTGTAGGATGGTATCACATCCATAAAAGAGTTTGTTACAATTTCTTATTTCTCGTAAGTTTCTTAAACCCTACTCTGTTTTTCTTGTGTTAAAACTTGTTTAAATCTTTAAGCTAAATGTTAGTTCGTATGAAGGTCATAATAAACTTTTAATGGTACTCATTTCCTACTTGATACTTTTGCCTTGGTATTTCGTTAAGTACCAATACTAATTTATTTCGTATGATGCATCCAAACCCATAAGAGTTTGTTACAATTTCATACATCTCGTAAGTGTCTTCAACCGAACTCCTTTTGTCTTATCGAAAATCTCTTTTACAATTGTAAGCTAATTATACTAACGTATGAAGGTTATAATGTACTTTTAACGGTAGTCCTTTCCTGCATAATATATTAGACTTGATATTTCGTTAATTACAATTAATAATTTATTTTGTATGATGGCATCAAACCCATAAAAGAGTTTGTTACAATTTCATACATCTCGTAACTGTCTTGAACCGAACTCCGTTTGTCTTATCGAAAAACTCTTTACAATTGTAAGCTAATTATACTAACGTATGAAGTTTATAATGTACTTTTAACGGTAGTCCTTTCCTGCATATTATATTAGACTTGATATTTCGTTAATTACGAATAATAATTAATTTTGTAGGATGGTATCACATCCATAAAAGAGTTTGTTACAATTTCTTATTTCTCGTAAGTTTCTTAAACCCAACTCTGTTTCTCTTGTGTTAAAACTTGTTTAAATCTTTAAGCTAAATGTTAGTTCGTATGAAGGTCATAATAAACTTTTAATGGTACTCATTTCCTACTTGATACTTTTGCCTTGGTATTTCGTTAAGTACCAATACTAATTTATTTCGTATGATGCATCCAAACCCATAAGAGTTTGTTACAATTTCATACATCTCGTAAGTGTCTTGAACCGAACTCCTTTTGTCTTATCGAAAATCTCTTTTACAATTGTAAGCTAATTATACTAACGTATGAAGGTTATAATGTACTTTTAACGGTAGTCCTTTCCTGCATAATATATTAGACTTGATATTTCGTTAATTACAATTAATAATTTATTTTGTATGATGGCATCAAACCCATAAAAGAGTTTGTTACAATTTCATACATCTCAAATGTCTTGAACCGAACTCCGTTTGTCTTATCGAAAAACTCTTTACAATTGTAAGCTAATTATACTAACGTATGAAGTTTATAATGTACTTTTAACGGTAGTCCTTTCCTGCATATTATATTAGACTTGATATTTCGTTAATTACGAATAATAATTAATTTTTTATGATGGTATCACATCCATAAAAGAGTTTGTTACAATTTCTTATTTCTCGTAAGTTTCTTAAACCCAACTTTGTTTCTCTTGTGTTAAAACTTGTTTAAATCTTTAAGCTAAATATTAGGTCGTATGAAGGTCATAATAAACTTTTAATGGTACTCATTTCCTACTTGATACTTTTGCCTTACTATTTCGTTAAGTACCAATACTAATTTATTTCGTATGATGCATCCAAACCCATAAGAGTTTGTTAGAATTTCATACATCTCGTAAGTGTCTTGAACCGAACTCCGTTTGTCTTATCGAAAAACTCTTTTACAATTGTTAGCTAATTATAGTAACGTATAAAGTTTATAATGTACTTTTAACGGTAGTCCTTTCCTGCATAATTTATTAGACTTGATATTTCGTTAATTACAAATAATAATTTATTTTGTATGATGGTATCAAACCCATAAAAGAGTTTGTTAAAATTTCTTATTTCTCGTAAGTTTCTTGAACGGAACTCTGTTTCTCTTGTGTTAAAACTTGTTTAAAATTTTAAGCTTAATATTAGTTCGTATGAAGTTCATAATAAACTTTTAATCGTACTCATTTCCTACTTGATACTTTTGCCTTGGTATTTTGTTAGGTACGTATAATAATTTATTTCGTATGATGCATCCAAACCCATAAGAGTTTGTTACAATTTCATATATCTAGTAAGTGTCTTGAACATAACTCCGTTTGTCTTATCGTAAAACTCTTTTACAATTGTAAGCTAATTATACTAACGTATGAAGTTTATAATGTACTTTTAACGGTAGTCCTTTCCTGCATATTATATTAGACTTGATATTTCGTTAATTACGAATAATAATTAATTTTGTATGATGGTATCACATCCATAAAAGAGTTTGTTACAATTTCTTATTTCTCGTAAGTTTCTTAAACCCAACTCTATTTCTCTTGTGTTAAAACTTATTTAAATCTTTAAGCTAAATATTAGTTCGTATGAAGGTCATAATAAACTTTTAATGGTACTCATTTCCTACATGATACTTTTGCCTTGGTATTTCGTTAAGTACCAATACTAATTTATTTTGTATGATGCATCCAAACCCATAAGAGTTTGTTACAATTTCATACATCTCGTAAGTTTCTTGAACCGAACTCCGTTTGTCTTATCGAAAAACTCTTTTACAATTGTAAGCTAATTATACTAACGTATGAAGGTTATAATGTACTTTTAACGGTAGTCCTTTCCTGCATAATATATTAGACTTGATATTTCGTTAATTACAATTAATAATTTATTTTGTATGATGTATCAAACCCATAAAAGAGTTTGTTACAATTTCATACATCTCGTAACTGTCTTGAACCGAACTCCGTTTGTCTTATCGAAAAACTCTTTACAATTGTAAGCTAATTATACTAACGTATGAAGTTTATAATGTACTTTTAACGGTAGTCCTTTCCTGCATATTATATTAGACTTGATATTTCGTTAATTACGAATAATAATTAATTTTTTATGATGGTATCACATCCATAAAAGAGTTTGTTACAATTTCTTATTTCTCGTAAGTTTCTTAAACCCAACTCTGTTTCTCTTGTGTTAAAACTTGTTTAAATCTTTAAGCTAAATGTTAGTTCGTATGAAGGTCATAATAAACTTTTAATGGTACTCATTTCCTACTTGATACTTTTGCCTTGGTATTTCGTTAAGTACCAATACTAATTTATTTCGTATGATGCATCCAAACCCATAAGAGTTTGTTACAATTTCATACATCTCGTAAGTGTCTTGAACCGAACTCCTTTTGTCTTATCGAAAATCTCTTTTACAATTGTAAGCTAATTATACTAACGTATGAAGGTTATAATGTACTTTTAACGGTAGTCCTTTCCTGCATAATATATTAGACTTGATATTTCGTTAATTACAATTAATAATTTATTTTGTATGATGGCATCAAACCCATAAAAGAGTTTGTTACAATTTCATACATCTCAAATGTCTTGAACCGAACTCCGTTTGTCTTATCGAAAAACTCTTTACAATTGTAAGCTAATTATACTAACGTATGAAGTTTATAATGTACTTTTAACGGTAGTCCTTTCCTGCATATTATATTAGACTTGATATTTCGTTAATTACGAATAATAATTAATTTTTATGATGGTATCACATCCATAAAAGAGTTTGTTACAATTTCTTATTTCTCGTAAGTTTCTTAAACCCAACTTTGTTTCTCTTGTGTTAAAACTTGTTTAAATCTTTAAGCTAAATATTAGGTCGTATGAAGGTCATAATAAACTTTTAATGGTACTCATTTCCTACTTGATACTTTTGCCTTAGTATTTCGTTAAGTACCAATACTAATTTATTTCGTATGATGCATCCAAACCCATAAGAGTTTGTTAGAATTTCATACATCTCGTAAGTGTCTTGAACCGAACTCCGTTTGTCTTATCGAAAAACTCTTTTACAATTGTTAGCTAATTATACTAACGTATAAAGTTTATAATGTACTTTTAACGGTAGTCCTTTCCTGCATAATTTATTAGACTTGATATTTCGTTAATTACAAATAATAATTTATTTTGTATGATGGTATCAAACCCATAAAAGAGTTTGTTAAAATTTCTTATTTCTCGTAAGTTTCTTGAACGGAACTCTGTTTCTCTTGTGTTAAAACTTGTTTAAAATTTTAAGCTTAATATTAGTTCGTATGAAGTTCATAATAAACTTTTAATCGTACTCATTTCCTACTTGATACTTTTGCCTTGGTATTTTGTTAGGTACGTATAATAATTTATTTCGTATGATGCATCCAAACCCATAAGAGTTTGTTACAATTTCATATATCTAGTAAGTGTCTTGAACATAACTCCGTTTGTCTTATCGTAAAACTCTTTTACAATTGTAAGCTAATTATACTAACGTATGAAGTTTATAATGTACTTTTAACGGTAGTCCTTTCCTGCATATTATATTAGACTTGATATTTCGTTAATTACGAATAATAATTAATTTTGTATGATGGTATCACATCCATAAAAGAGTTTGTTACAATTTCTTATTTCTCGTAAGTTTCTTAAACCCAACTCTGTTTCTCTTGTGTTAAAACTTATTTAAATCTTTAAGCTAAATATTAGTTCGTATGAAGGTCATAATAAACTTTTAATGGTACTCATTTCCTACATGATAATTTTGCCTTGGTATTTCGTTAAGTACCAATACTAATTTATTTTGTATGATGCATCCAAACCCATAAGAGTTTGTTACAATTTCATACATCTCGTAAGTTTCTTGAACCGAACTCCGTTTGTCTTATCGAAAAACTCTTTTACAATTGTAAGCTAATTAAACTAACGTATGAAGGTTATAATGTACTTTTAACGGTAGTCCTTTCCTGCATAATATATTAGACTTGATATTTCGTTAATTACAATTAATAATTTATTTTGTATGATGTATCAAACCCATAAAAGAGTTTGTTACAATTTCATACATCTCGTAACTGTCTTGAACCGAACTCCGTTTGTCTTATCGAAAAACTCTTTACAATTGTAAGCTAATTATACTAACGTATGAAGTTTATAATGTACTTTTAACGGTAGTCCTTTCCTGCATATTATATTAGACTTGATATTTCGTTAATTACGAATAATAATTAATTTTGTAGGATGGTATCACATCCATAAAAGAGTTTGTTACAATTTCTTATTTCTCGTAAGTTTCTTAAACCCAACTCTGTTTCTCTTGTGTTAAAACTTGTTTAATTCTTTAAGCTAAATGTTAGTTCGTATGAAGGTCATAATAAACTTTTAATGGTACTCATTTCCTACTTGATACTTTTGCCTTGGTATTTCGTTAAGTACCAATACTAATTTATTTCGTATGATGCATCCAAACCCATAAGAGTTTGTTACAATTTCATACATCTCGTAAGTGTCTTGAACCGAACTCCTTTTGTCTTATCGAAAATCTCTTTTACAATTGTAAGCTAATTATACTAACGTATGAAGGTTATAATGTACTTTTAACGGTAGTCCTTTCCTGCATAATATATTAGACTTGATATTTCGTTAATTACAATTAATAATTTATTTTGTATGATGGCATCAAACCCATAAAAGAGTTTGTTACAATTTCATACATCTCAAATGTCTTGAACCTAACTCCGTTTGTCTTATCGTAAAACTCTTTTACAATTGTAAGCTAATTATACTAATGTATGAAGTTTATAATGTACTTTTAACGGTAGTCCTTTCCTGCATATTATATTAGACTTGATATTTCGTTAATTACGAATAATAATTAATTTTGTATGATGGTATCACATCCATAAAAGAGTTTGTTACAATTTCTTATTTCTCGTAAGTTTCTTAAACCCAACTCTGTTTCTCTTTTGTTAAAACTTATTTAAATCTTTAAGCTAAATATTAGTTCGTATGAAGGTCATAATAAACTTTTAATGGTACTCATTTCCTACATGATACTTTTGCCTTGGTATTTCGTTAAGTACCAATACTAATTTATTTTGTATGATTCATCCAAACCCATAAGAGTTTGTTACAATTTCATACATCTCGTAAGTTTCTTGAACCGAACTCCGTTTGTCTTATCGAAAAACTCTTTTACAATTGTAAGCAAATTATACTAACGTATGAAGGTTATAATGTACTTTTAACGGTAGTCCTTTCCTGCATAATATATTAGACTTGATATTTCGTTAATTACAATTAATAATTTATTTTGTATGATGGTATCAAACCCATAAAAGAGTTTGTTACAATTTCATACATCTCGTAACTGTCTTGAACCGAACTCCGTTTGTCTTATCGAAAAACTCTTTACAATTGTAAGCTAATTATACTAACGTATGAAGTTTATAATGTACTTTTAACGGTAGTCCTTTCCTGCATATTATATTAGACTTGATATTTCGTTAATTACGAATAATAATTAATTTTGTATGATGGTATCACATCCATAAAAGAGTTTGTTACAATTTCTTATTTCTCGTAAGTTTCTTAAACCCAACTCTGTTTCTCTTGTGTTAAAACTTATTTAAATCTTTAAGCTAAATATTAGTTCGTATGAAGGTCATAATAAACTTTTAATGGTACTCATTTCCTACATGATACTTTTGCCTTGGTATTTCGTTAAGTACCAATACTAATTTATTTTGTATGATGCATCCAAACCCATAAGAGTTTGTTACAATTTCATACATCTCGTAAGTTTCTTGAACCGAACTCCGTTTGTCTTATCGAAAAACTCTTTTACAATTGTAAGCTAATTATACTAACGTATGAAGTTTATAATGTACTTTTAACGGTAGTCCTTTCCTGCATATTATATTAGACTTGATATTTCGTTAATTACGAATAATAATTAATTTTGTATGATGGTATCACATCCATAAAAGAGTTTGTTACAATTTCTTATTTCTCGTAAGTTTCTTAAACCCAACTCTATTTCTCTTGTGTTAAAACTTATTTAAATCTTTAAGCTAAATATTAGTTCGTATGAAGGTCATAATAAACTTTTAATGGTACTCATTTCCTACATGATACTTTTGCCTTGGTATTTCGTTAAGTACCAATACTAATTTATTTTGTATGATGCATCCAAACCCATAAGAGTTTGTTACAATTTCATACATCTCGTAAGTTTCTTGAACCGAACTCCGTTTGTCTTATCGAAAAACTCTTTTACAATTGTAAGCTAATTATACTAACGTATGAAGGTTATAATGTACTTTTAACGGTAGTCCTTTCCTGCATAATATATTAGACTTGATATTTCGTTAATTACAATTAATAATTTATTTTGTATGATGTATCAAACCCATAAAAGAGTTTGTTACAATTTCATACATCTCGTAACTGTCTTGAACCGAACTCCGTTTGTCTTATCGAAAAACTCTTTACAATTGTAAGCTAATTATACTAACGTATGAAGTTTATAATGTACTTTTAACGGTAGTCCTTTCCTGCATATTATATTAGACTTGATATTTCGTTAATTACGAATAATAATTAATTTTGTAGGATGGTATCACATCCATAAAAGAGTTTGTTACAATTTCTTATTTCTCATAAGTTTCATAAACCCAACTCTGTTTCTCTTGTGTTAAAACTTGTTTAAATCTTTAAGCTAAATGTTAGTTCGTATGAAGGTCATAATAAACTTTTAATGGTACTCATTTCCTACTTGATACTTTTGCCTTGGTATTTCGTTAAGTACCAATACTAATTTATTTCGTATGATGCATCCAAACCCATAAGAGTTTGTTACAATTTCATACATCTCGTAAGTGTCTTGAACCGAACTCCTTTTGTCTTATCGAAAATCTCTTTTACAATTGTAAGCTAATTATACTAACGTATGAAGGTTATAATGTACTTTTAACGGTAGTCCTTTCCTGCATAATATATTAGACTTGATATTTCGTTAATTACAATTAATAATTTATTTTGTATGATGGTATCAAACCCATAAAAGAGTTTGTTACAATTTCATACATCTCAAATGTCTTGAACCGAACTCCGTTTGTCTTATCGAAAAACTCTTTACAATTGTAAGCTAATTATACTAACGTATGAAGTTTATAATGTACTTTTAACGGTAGTCCTTTCCTGCATATTATATTAGACTTGATATTTCGTTAATTACGAATAATAATTAATTTTTATGATGGTATCACATCCATAAAAGAGTTTGTTACAATTTCTTATTTCTCGTAAGTTTCTTAAACCCAACTTTGTTTCTCTTGTGTTAAAACTTGTTTAAATCTTTAAGCTAAATATTAGGTCGTATGAAGGTCATAATAAACTTTTAATGGTACTCATTTCCTACTTGATACTTTTGCCTTAGTATTTCGTTAAGTACCAATACTAATTTATTTCGTATGATGCATCCAAACCCATAAGAGTTTGTTAGAATTTCATACATCTCGTAAGTGTCTTGAACCGAACTCCGTTTGTCTTATCGAAAAACTCTTTACAATTGTAAGCTAATTATACTAACGTATGAAGTTTATAATGTACTTTTAACGGTAGTCCTTTCCTGCATATTATATTAGACTTGATATTTCGTTAATTACGAATAATAATTAATTTTGTAGGATGGTATCACATCCATAAAAGAGTTTGTTACAATTTCTTATTTCTCGTAAGTTTCTTAAACCCAACTCTGTTTCTCTTGTGTTAAAACTTGTTTAAATCTTTAAGCTAAATGTTAGTTCGTATGAAGGTCATAATAAACTTTTAATGGTACTCATTTCCTACTTGATACTTTTGCCTTGGTATTTCGTTAAGTACCAATACTAATTTATTTCGTATGATGCATCCAAACCCATAAGAGTTTGTTACAATTTCATACATCTCGTAAGTGTCTTGAACCGAACTCCTTTTGTCTTATCCAAAATCTCTTTTACAATTGTAAGCTAATTATACTAACGTATGAAGGTTATAATGTACTTTTAACGGTAGTCCTTTCCTGCATAATATATTAGACTTGATATTTCGTTAATTACAATTAATAATTTATTTTGTATGATGGCATCAAACCCATAAAAGAGTTTGTTACAATTTCATACATCTCAAATGTCTTGAAGTAAGTTTCTTGAACGGAACTCTGTTTCTCTTGTGTTAAACTTGTTTAAAATTTTAAGCTTAATATTAGTTCGTATGAAGTTCATAATAAACTTTTAATCGTACTCATTTCCTACTTGATACTTTTGCCTTGGTATTTTGTTAGGTACGTATAATAATTTATTTCGTATGATGTATCCAAACCCATAAGAGTTTGTTACAATTTCATATATCTAGTAAGTGTCTTGAACCTAACTCCGTTTGTCTTATAGTAAAACTCTTTTACAATTGTAAGCTAATTATACTAACGTATGAAGTTTATAATGTACTTTTAACGGTAGTCCTTTCCTGCATATTATATTAGACTTGATATCTCGTTAATTACAATTAATAATTTATTTTGTATGATGGTATCAAACCCATAAAAGAGTTTGTTACAATTTCATACATCTCAAATGTCTTGAACCGAACTCCGTTTGTCTTATCGAAAAACTCTTTACAATTGTAAGCTAATTATACTAACGTATGAAGTTTATAATGTACTTTTAACGGTAGTCCTTTCCTGCATATTATATTAGACTTGATATTTCGTTAATTACGAATAATAATTAATTTTTTATGATGGTATCACATCTATAAAAGAGTTTGTTACAATTTCTTATTTCTCGTAATTTTCTTAAACCCAACTTTGTTTCTCTTGTGTTAAAACTTGTTTAAATCTTTAAGCTAAATATTAGGTCGTATGAAGGTCATAATAAACTTTTAATGGTACTCATTTCCTACATGATACTTTTGCCTTGGTATTTCGTTAAGTACCAATACTAATTTATTTTGTATGATGCATCCAAACCCATAAGAGTTTGTTACAATTTCATACATCTCGTAAGTTTCTTGAACCGAACTCCGTTTGTCTTATCGAAAAACTCTTTTACAATTGTAAGCTAATTATACTAACGTATGAAGGTTATAATGTACTTTTAACGGTAGTCCTTTCCTGCATAATGTATTAGACTTGATATTTCGTTAATTACAAATAATAATTTATATTGTATGATGGTATCAAACCCATAAAAGAGTTTGTTAAAATTTCTTATTTCTCGTAAGTTTCTTGAACCGAACTCTGTTTCTCTTGTGTTAAAACTTGTTTAAAATTTTAAGCTTAATATTAGTTCGTATGAAGTTCATAATAAAGTTTTAATGGTACTCATTTCCTACTTGATACTTTTGCCTTGGTATTTCGTTAAGTACCAATACTAATTTATTTCGTATGATGCATCCAAACCCATAAGAGTTTGTTACAATTTCATACATCTCGTAAGTGTCTTGAACCGAACTCCGTTTGTCTTATCGAAAAACTCTTTACAATTGTAAGCTAATTATACTAACGTATGAAGTTTATAATGTACTTTTAACGGTAGTCCTTTCCTGTATATTATATTAGACTTGATATTTCGTTAATTACGAATAATAATTAATTTTGTATGATGGTATCACATCCATAAAAGAGTTTGTTACAATTTCTTATTTCTCGTAAGTTTCTTGAACGGAACTCTGTTTCTCTTGTGTTAAAACTTGTTTAAAATTTTAAGCTTTATATTAGTTCGTATGAAGTTCATAATAAACTTTTAATCGTACTCATTTCCTACTTGATAATTTTGCCTTGGTATTTTGTTAGGTACGTATAATAATTTATTTCGTATGATGCATCCAAACCCATAAGAGTTTGTTACAATTTCATCTATCTAGTAAGTGTCTTGAACCTAACTCCGTTTGTCTTATCGTAAAACTCTTTTACAATTGTAAGCTAATTATACTAACGTATGAAGTTTATAATGTACTTTTAACGGTAGTCCTTTCCTGCATATTATATTAGACTTGATATTTCGTTAATTACGAATAATAATTAATTTTGTATGATGGTATCACATCCATAAAAGAGTTTGTTACAATTTCTTATTTCTCGTAAGTTTCTTAAACCCAACTCTGTTTCTCTTGTGTTAAAACTTATTTAAATCTTTAAGCTAAATATTAGTTCGTATGAAGGTCATAATAAACTTTTAATGGTACTCATTTCCTACATGATACTTTTGCCTTGGTATTTCGTTAAGTACCAATACTAATTTATTTTGTATGATGCATCCAAACCCATAAGAGTTTGTTACAATTTCATACATCTCGTAAGTTTCTTGAACCGAACTCCGTTTGTCTTATCGAAAAACTCTTTTACAATTGTAAGCTAATTATACTAACGTATGAAGGTTATAATGTACTTTTAACGGTAGTCCTTTCCTGCATAATATATTAGACTTGATATTTCGTTAATTACAATTAATAATTTATTTTGTATGATGGTATCAAACCCATAAAAGAGTTTGTTACAATTTCATACATCTCGTAACTGTCTTGAACCGAACTCCGTTTGTCTTATCGAAAAACTCTTTACAATTGTAAGCTAATTATACTAACGTATGAAGTTTATAATGTACTTTTAACGGTAGTCATTTCCTGCATATTATATTAGACTTGATATTTCGTTAATTACGAATAATAATTAATTTTGTAGGATGGTATCACATCCATAAAAGAGTTTGTTACAATTTCTTATTTCTCGTAAGTTTCTTAAACCCAACTCTGTTTCTCTTGTGTTAAAACTTGTTTAAATCTTTAAGCTAAATGTTAGTTCGTATGAAGGTCATAATAAACTTTTAATGGTACTCATTTCCTACTTGATACTTTTGCCTTGGTATTTCGTTAAGTACCAATACTAATTTATTTCGTATGATGCATCCAAACCCATAAGAGTTTGTTACAATTTCATACATCTCGTAAGTGTCTTGAACCGAACTCCTTTTGTCTTATCGAAAATCTCTTTTACAATTGTAAGCTAATTATACTAACGTATGAAGGTTATAATGTACTTTTAACGGTAGTCCTTTCCTGCATAATATATTAGACTTGATATTTCGTTAATTACAATGAATAATTTATTTTGTATGATGGTATCAAACCCATAAAAGGGTTTGTTACAATTTCATACATCTCGTAAGTGTCTTGAACCGAACTCCGTTTGTCTTATCGAAAAACTCTTTACAATTGTAAGCTAATTATACTAGCGTATGACGTTTATAATGTACTTTTAACGGTAGTCCTTTCCTGTATATTATATTAGACTTGATATTTCGTTAATTACGAATAATAATAAATTTTGTATGATGGTATCACATCCATAAAAGAGTTTGTTACAATTTCTTATTTCTCGTAAGTTTCTTGAACGGAACTCTGTTTCTCTTGTGTTAAAACTTGTTTAAAATTTTAAGCTTAATATTAGTTCGTATGAAGTTCATAATAAACTTTTAATCGTACTCATTTCCTACTTGATAATTTTGCCTTGGTATTTTGTTAGGTACGTATAATAATTTATTTCGTATGATGCATCCAAACCCATAAGAGTTTGTTACAATTTCATATATCTAGTAAGTGTCTTGAACCTAACTCCGTTTATCTTATCGTAAAACTCTTTTACAATTGTAAGCTAATTATACTAACGTATGAAGTTTATAATGTACTTTTAACGGTAGTCCTTTCCTGCATATTATATTAGACTTGATATTTCGTTAATTACGAATAATAATTAATTTTGTATGATGGTATCACATCCATAAAAGAGTTTGTTACAATTTCTTATTTCTCGTAAGTTTCTTAAACCCAACTATGTTTCTCTTGTGTTAAAACTTATTTAAATCTTTAAGCTAAATATTAGTTCGTATGAAGGTCATAATAAACTTTTAATGGTACTCATTTCCTACATGATACTTTTGCCTTGGTATTTCGTTAAGTACCAATACTAATTTATTTTGTATGATGCATCCAAACCCATAAGAGTTTGTTACAATTTCATACATCTCGTAAGTTTCTTGAACCGAACTCCGTTTGTCTTATCGAAAAACTCTTTTACAATTGTAAGCTAATTATACTAACGTATGAAGGTTATAATGTACTTTTAACGGTAGTCCTTTCCTGCATAATATATTAGACTTGATATTTCGTTAATTACAATTAATAATTTATTTTGTATGATGGTATCAAACCCATAAAAGAGTTTGTTACAATTTCATACATCTCGTAACTGTCTTGAACCGAACTCCGTTTGTCTTATCGAAAAACTCTTTACAATTGTAAGCTAATTATACTAACGTATGAAGTTTATAATGTACTTTTAACGGTAGTCATTTCCTGCATATTATATTAGACTTGATATTTCGTTAATTACGAATAATAATTAATTTTGTAGGATGGTATCACATCCATAAAAGAGTTTGTTACAATTTCTTATTTCTCGTAAGTTTCTTAAACCCAACTCTGTTTCTCTTGTGTTAAAACTTGTTTAAATCTTTAAGCTAAATGTTAGTTCGTATGAAGGTCATAATAAACTTTTAATGGTACTCATTTCCTACTTGATACTTTTGCCTTGGTATTTCGTTAAGTACCAATACTAATTTATTTCGTATGATGCATCCAAACCCATAAGAGTTTGTTACAATTTCATACATCTCGTAAGTGTCTTGAACCGAACTCCTTTTGTCTTATCGAAAATCTCTTTTACAATTGTAAGATAATTATACTAACGTATGAAGGTTATAATGTACTTTTAACGGTAGTCCTTTCCTGCATAATATATTAGACTTGATATTTCGTTAATTACAATGAATAATTTATTTTGTATGATGGTATCAAACCCATAAAAGGGTTTGTTACAATTTCATACATCTCGTAAGTGTCTTGAACCGAACTCCGTTTGTCTTATCGAAAAACTCTTTACAATTGTAAGCTAATTATACTAGCGTATGAAGTTTATAATGTACTTTTAACGGTAGTCCTTTCCTGTATATTATATTAGACTTGATATTTCGTTAATTACGAATAATAATTAATTTTGTATGATGGTATCACATCCATAAAAGAGTTTGTTACAATTTCTTATTTCTCGTAAGTTTCTTGAACGGAACTCTGTTTCTCTTGTGTTAAAACTTGTTTAAAATTTTAAGCTTAATATTAGTTCGTATGAAGTTCATAATAAACTTTTAATCGTACTCATTTCCTACTTGATAATTTTGCCTTGGTATTTTGTTAGGTACGTATAATAATTTATTTCGTATGATGCATCCAAACCCATAAGAGTTTGTTACAATTTCATATATCTAGTAAGTGTCTTGAACCTAACTCCGTTTGTCTTATCGTAAAACTCTTTTACAATTGTAAGCTAATTATACTAACGTATGAAGTTTATAATGTACTTTTAACGGTAGTCCTTTCCTGCATATTATATTAGACTTGATATTTCGTTAATTACGAATAATAATTAATTTTGTATGATGGTATCACATCCATAAAAGAGTTTGTTACAATTTCTTATTTCTCGTAAGTTTCTTAAACCCAACTCTGTTTCTCTTGTGTTAAAACTTATTTAAATCTTTAAGCTAAATATTAGTTCGTATGAAGGTCATAATAAACTTTTAATGGTACTCATTTCCTACATGATACTTTTGCCTTGGTATTTCGTTAAGTACCAATACTAATTTATTTTGTATGATGCATCCAAACCCATAAGAGTTTGTTACAATTTCATACATCTCGTAAGTTTCTTGAACCGAACTCCGTTTGTCTTATCGAAAAACTCTTTTACAATTGTAAGCTAATTATACTAACGTATGAAGGTTATAATGTACTTTTAACGGTAGTCCTTTCCTGCATAATATATTAGACTTGATATTTCGTTAATTACAATTAATAATTTATTTTGTATGATGGTATCAAACCCATAAAAGAGTTTGTTACAATTTCATACATCTCGTAACTGTCTTGAACCGAACTCCGTTTGTCTTATCGAAAAACTCTTTACAATTGTAAGCTAATTATACTAACGTATGAAGTTTATAATGTACTTTTAACGGTAGTCATTTCCTGCATATTATATTAGACTTGATATTTCGTTAATTACGAATAATAATTAATTTTGTAGGATGGTATCACATCCATAAAAGAGTTTGTTACAATTTCTTATTTATCGTAAGTTTCTTAAACCCAACTCTGTTTCTCTTGTGTTAAAACTTGTTTAAATCTTTAAGCTAAATGTTAGTTCGTATGAAGGTCATAATAAACTTTTAATGGTACTCATTTCCTACTTGATACTTTTGCCTTGGTATTTCGTTAAGTACCAATACTAATTTATTTCGTATGATGCATCCAAACCCATAAGAGTTTGTTACAATTTCATACATCTCGTAAGTGTCTTGAACCGAACTCCTTTTGTCTTATCGAAAATCTCTTTTACAATTGTAAGATAATTATACTAACGTATGAAGGTTATAATGTACTTTTAACGGTAGTCCTTTCCTGCATAATATATTAGACTTGATATTTCGTTAATTACAATTAATAATTTATTTTGTATGATGGTATCAAACCCATTAAAGGGTTTGTTACAATTTCATACATCTCGTAAGTGTCTTGAACCGAACTCCGTTTGTCTTATCGAAAAACTCTTTACAATTGTAAGCTAATTATACTAGCGTATGAAGTTTATAATGTACTTTTAACGGTAGTCCTTTCCTGTATATTATATTAGACTTGATATTTCGTTAATTACGAATAATAATTAATTTTGTATGATGGTATCACATCCATAAAAGAGTTTGTTACAATTTCTTATTTCTCGTAAGTTTCTTGAACGGAACTCTGTTTCTCTTGTGTTAAAACTTGTTTAAAATTTTAAGCTTAATATTAGTTCGTATGAAGTTCATAATAAACTTTTAATCGTACTCATTTCCTACTTGATAATTTTGCCTTGGTATTTTGTTAGGTACGTATAATAATTTATTTCGTATGATGCATCCAAACCCATAAGAGTTTGTTACAATTTCATATATCTAGTAACTGTCTTGAACCTAACTCCGTTTGTCTTATCGTAAAACTCTTTTACAATTGTAAGCTAATTATACTAACGTATGAAGTTTATAATGTACTTTTAACGGTAGTCCTTTCCTGCATATTATATTAGACTTGATATTTCGTTAATTACGAATAATAATTAATTTTGTATGATGGTATCACATCCATAAAAGAGTTTGTTACAATTTCATACATCCCCGTAAGTGTCTTGAACCGAACTCCGTTTGTCTTATCGAAAAACTCTTTACAATTGTAAGCTAATTATACTAACGTATGAAGGTTATAATGTACTTTTAACGGTAGTCCTTTCCTGCATAATATATTAGACTTGATATTTCGTTAATTACAATTAATAATTTATTTTGTATGATGGTATCAAACCCATAAAAGAGTTTGTTACAATTTCATACATCTCGTAACTGTCTTGAACCGAACTCCGTTTGTCTTATCGAAAAACTCTTTACAATTGTAAGCTAATTATACTAACGTATGAAGTTTATAATGTACTTTTAACGGTAGTCCTTTCCTGCATATTATATTAGACTTGATACTTCGTTAATTACGAATAATAATTAATTTTGTAGGATGGTATCACATCCATAAAAGAGTTTGTTACAATTTCTTATTTCTCGTAAGTTTCTTAAACCCAACTCTGTTTCTCTTGTGTTAAAACTTGTTTAAATCTTTAAGCTAAATGTTAGTTCGTATGAAGGTCATAATAAACTTTTAATGGTACTCATTTCCTACTTGATACTTTTGCCTTGGTATTTCGTTAAGTACCAATACTAATTTATTTCGTATGATGCATCCAAACCCATAAGATTTTGTTACAATTTCATACATCTCGTAAGTGTCTTGAACCGAACTCCTTTTGTCTTATCGAAAATCTCTTTTACAATTGTAAGATAATTATACTAACGTATGAAGGTTATAATGTACTTTTAACAGTAGTCCTTTCCTGCATAATATATTAGACTTGATATTTCGTTAATTACAATTAATAATTTATTTTGTATGATGGTATCAAACCCATAAAAGAGTTTGTTACAATTTCATACATCTCAAATGTCTTGAACCGAACTCCGTTTGTCTTATCGAAAAACTCTTTACAATTGTAAGCTAATTATACTAACGTATGAAGTTTATAATGTACTTTTAACGGTAGTCCTTTCCTGCATATTATATTAGACTTGATATTTCGTTAATTACGAATAATAATTAATTTTGTAGGATGGTATCACATCCATAAAAGAGTTTGTTACAATTTCTTATTTCTCGTAAGTTTCTTAAACCCAACTCTGTTTCTCTTGTGTTAAAACTTGTTTAAATCTTTAAGCTAAATGTTAGTTCGTATGAAGGTCATAATAAACTTTTAATGGTACTCATTTCCTACTTGATACTTTTGCCTTTTATTTCGTTAAGTACCAATACTAATTTATTTCGTATGATGCATCCAAACCCATAAGAGTTTGTTACAATTTCATACATCTCGTAAGTGTCTTGAACCGAACTCCTTTTGTCTTATCGAAAATCTCTTTTACAATTGTAAGATAATTATACTAACGTATGAAGGTTATAATGTACTTTTAACGGTAGTCCTTTCCTGCATAATATATTAGACTTGATATTTCGTTAATTACAATTAATAATTTATTTTGTATGATGGTATCAAACCCATAAAAGAGTTTGTTACAATTTCATACATCTCAAATGTCTTGAACCGAACTCCGTTTGTCTTATCGAAAAACTCTTTACAATTGTAAGCTAATTATACTAACGTATGAAGTTTATAATGTACTTTTAACGGTAGTCCTTTCCTGCATATTATATTAGACTTGATATTTCGTTAATTACGAATAATAATTAATTTTGTAGGATGGTATCACATCCATAAAAGAGTTTGTTACAATTTCTTATTTCTCGTAAGTTTCTTAAACCCAACTCTGTTTCTCTTGTGTTAAAACTTGTTTAAATCTTTAAGCTAAATATTAGGTCGTATGAAGGTCATAATAAACTTTTAATGGTATTCATTTCCTACATGATACTTTTGCCTTGGTATTTCGTTAAGTACCAATACTAATTTATTTTGTATGATGCATCCAAACCCATAAGAGTTTGTTACAATTTCATACATCTCGTAAATTTCTTGAACCGAACTCCGTTTGTCTTATCGAAAAACTCTTTTACAATTGTAAGCTAATTATACTAACGTATGAAGTTTATAATGTACTTTTAACGGTAGTCCTTTCCTGCATATTATATTAGACTTGATATTTCGTTAATTACGAATAATAATTAATTTTGTAGGATGGTATCACATCCATAAAAGAGTTTGTTACAATTTCTTATTTCTCGTAAGTTTCTTAAACCCAACTTTGTTTCTCTTGTGTTAAAACTTGTTTAAATCTTTAAGCTAAATATTAGGTCGTATGAAGGTCATAATAAACTTTTAATGGTACTCATTTCCTACATGATACTTTTGCCTTGGTATTTCGTTAAGTACCAATACTAATTTATTTTGTATGATGCATCCAAACCCATAAGAGTTTGTTACAATTTCATACATCTCGTAAGTTTCTTGAACCGAACTCCGTTTGTCTTATCGAAAAACTCTTTTACAATTGTAAGCTAATTATACTAACGTATGAAGGTTATAATGTACTTTTAACGGTAGTCCTTTCCTGCATAATGTATTAGACTTGATATTTCGTTAATTACAAATAATAATTTATTTTGTATGATGGTATCAAACCCATAAAAGAGTTTGTTAAAATTTCTTATTTCTCGTAAGTTTCTTGAACCGAACTCTGTTTGTCTTATCGAAAAACTCTTTTACAATTGTAAGCTAATTATACTAACGTATGAAGTTTATAATGTACTTTTAACGGTAGTCCTTTCCTGCATATTATATTAGACTTGATATTTCGTTAATTACGAATAATAATTAATTTTGTATGATGGTATCACATCCATAAAAGAGTTTGTTACAATTTCTTATTTCTCGTAAGTTTCTTAAACCCAACTTTGTTTCTCTTGTGTTAAAACTTGTTTAAATCTTTAAGCTAAATATTAGTTCGTATGAAGGTCATAATAAACTTTTAATGGTACTCATTTCCTACTTGATACTTTTGCCTTGGTATTTCGTTAAGTACCAATACTAATTTATTTCGTATGATGCATCCAAACCCATAAGAGTTTGTTACAATTTCATACATCTCGTAAGTGTCTTGAACCGAACTCCTTTTGTCTTATCGAAAATCTCTTTTACAATTGTAAGATAATTATACTAACGTATGAAGGTTATAATGTACTTTTAACAGTAGTCATTTCCTGCATAATATATTAGACTTGATATTTCGTTAATTACAATTAATAATTTAGTTTGTATGATGGTATCAAACCCATAAAAGAGTTTGTTACAATTTCATACATCTCAAATGTCTTGAACCGAACTCCGTTTGTCTTATCGAAAAACTCTTTACAATTGTAAGCTAATTATACTAACGTATGAAGTTTATAATGTACTTTTAGCGGTAGTCCTTTCCTGCATATTATATTAGACTTGATATTTCGTTAATTACGAATAATAATTAATTTTGTAGGATGGTATCACATCCATAAAAGAGTTTGTTACAATTTCTTATTTCTCGTAAGTTTCTTAAACCCAACTCTGTTTCTCTTGTGCTAAAACTTGTTTAAATCTTTAAGCTAAATGTTAGTTCGTATGAAGGTCATAATAAACTTTTAATGGTACTCATTTCCTACTTGATACTTTTGCCTTTTATTTCGTTAAGTACCAATACTAATTTATTTCGTATGATGCATCCAAACCCATAAGAGTTTGTTACAATTTCATACATCTCGTAAGTGTCTTGAACCGAACTCCTTTTGTCTTATCGAAAATCTCTTTTACAATTGTAAGATAATTATACTAACGTATGAAGGTTATAATGTACTTTTAACGGTAGTCCTTTCCTGCATAATATATTAGACTTGATATTTCGTTAATTACAATTAATAATTTATTTTGTATGATGGTATCAAACCCATAAAAGAGTTTGTTACAATTTCATACATCTCAAATGTCTTGAACCGAACTCCGTTTGTCTTATCGAAAAACTCTTTACAATTGTAAGCTAATTATACTAACGTATGAAGTTTATAATGTACTTTTAACGGTAGTCCTTTCCTGCATATTATATTAGACTTGATATTTCGTTAATTACGAATAATAATTAATTTTGTAGGATGGTATCACATCCATAAAAGAGTTTGTTACAATTTCTTATTTCTCGTAAGTTTCTTAAACCCAACTCTGTTTCTCTTGTGTTAAAACTTGTTTAAATCTTTAAGCTAAATATTAGGTCGTATGAAGGTCATAATAAACTTTTAATGGTATTCATTTCCTACATGATACTTTTGCCTTGGTATTTCGTTAAGTACCAATACTAATTTATTTTGTATGATGCATCCAAACCCATAAGAGTTTGTTACAATTTCATACATCTCGTAAATTTCTTGAACCGAACTCCGTTTGTCTTATCGAAAAACTCTTTTACAATTGTAAGCTAATTATACTAACGTATGAAGTTTATAATGTACTTTTAACGGTAGTCCTTTCCTGCATATTATATTAGACTTGATATTTCGTTAATTACGAATAATAATTAATTTTGTAGGATGGTATCACATCCATAAAAGAGTTTGTTACAATTTCTTATTTCTCGTAAGTTTCTTAAACCCAACTTTGTTTCTCTTGTGTTAAAACTTGTTTAAATCTTTAAGATAAATATTAGGTCGTATGAAGGTCATAATAAACTTTTAATGGTACTCATTTCCTACATGATACTTTTGCCTTGGTATTTCGTTAAGTACCAATACTAATTTATTTTGTATGATGCATCCAAACCCATAAGAGTTTGTTACAATTTCATACATCTCGTAAGTTTCTTGAACCGAACTCCGTTTGTCTTATCGAAAAACTCTTTTACAATTGTAAGTTAATTATACTAACGTATGAAGGTTATAATGTACTTTTAACGGTAGTCCTTTCCTGCATAATGTATTAGACTTGATATTTCGTTAATTACAAATAATAATTTATTTTGTATGATGGTATCAAACCCATAAAAGAGTTTGTTAAAATTTCTTATTTCTCGTAAGTTTCTTGAACCGAACTCTGTTTGTCTTATCGAAAAACTCTTTACAATTGTAAGCTAATTATACTAACGTATGAAGTTTATAATGTACTTTTAACGGTAGTCCTTTCCTGCATATTATATTAGACTTGATATTTCGTTAATTACGAATAATAATTAATTTTGTATGATGGTATCACATCCATAAAAGAGTTTGTTACAATTTCTTATTTCTCGTAAGTTTCTTAAACCCAACTTTGTTTCTCTTGTGTTAAAACTTGTTTAAATCTTTAAGCTAAATATTAGTTCGTATGAAGGTCATAATAAACTTTTAATGGTACTCATTTCCTACTTGATACTTTTGCCTTGGTATTTCGTTAAGTACCAATACTAATTTATTTCGTATGATGCATCCAAACCCATAAGAGTTTGTTACAATTTCATACATCTCGTAAGTGTCTTGAACCGAACTCCGTTTTTCTTATCGAAAAACTCTTTTACAATTGTAAGCTAATTATACTAACGTATGAAGTTTATAATGTACTTTTAACGGTAGTCCTTTCCTGCATAATGTATTAGACTTGATATTTCCTTAATTACGAATAATAATTTATTTTGTATGATGGTATCAAACCCATAAAAGAGTTTGTTAAAATTTCTTATTTCTCGTAAGTTTCTTGAACGGAACTCTGTTTCTCTTGTGTTAAACTTGTTTAAAATTTTAAGCTTAATATTAGTTCGTATGAAGTTCATAATAAACTTTTAATCGTACTCATTTCCTACTTGATACTTTTGCCTTGGTATTTTGTTAGGTACGTATAATAATTTATTTCGTATGATGCATCCAAACCCATAAGAGTTTGTTACAATTTCATATATCTAGTAAGTGTCTTGAACCTAACTCCGTTTGTCTTATCGTAAAACTCTTTTACAATTGTAAGCTAATTATACTAACGTATGAAGTTTATAATGTACTTTTAACGGTAGTCCTTTCCTGCATATTATATTAGACTTGATATTTCGTTAATTACGAATAATAATTAATTTTGTATGATGGTATCACATCCATAAAAGAGTTTGTTACAATTTCTTATTTCTCGTAAGTTTCTTAAACCCAACTCTGTTTCTCTTGTGTTAAAACTTATTTAAATCTTTAAGCTAAATATTAGTTCGTATGAAGGTCATAATAAACTTTTAATGGTACTCATTTCGTACATGATACTTTTGCCTTGGTATTTCGTTAAGTACCAATACTAATTTATTTTGTATGATGCATCCAAACCCATAAGAGTTTGTTACAATTTCATACATCTCGTAAGTTTCTTGAACCGAACTCCGTTTGTCTTATCGAAAAACTCTTTTACAATTGTAAGCTAATTATACTAACGTATGAAGGTTATAATGTACTTTTAACGGTAGTCCTTTCCTGCATAATATATTAGACTTGATATTTCGTTAATTACAATTAATAATTTATTTTGTATGATGGTATCAAACCCATAAAAGAGTTTGTTACAATTTCATACATCTCGTAACTGTCTTGAACCGAACTCCGTTTGTCTTATCGAAAAACTCTTTACAATTGTAAGCTAATTATACTAACGTATGAAGTTTATAATGTACTTTTAACGGTAGTCCTTTCCTGCATATTATATTAGACTTGATATTTCGTTAATTACGAATAATAATTAATTTTGTAGGATGGTATCACATCCATAAAAGAGTTTGTTACAATTTCTTATTTCTCGTAAGTTTCTTAAACCCAACTCTGTTTCTCTTGTGTTAAAACTTGTGTAAATCTTTAAGCTAAATGTTAGTTCGTATGAAGGTCATAATAAACTTTTAATGGTACTCATTTCCTACTTGATACTTTTGCCTTGGTATTTCGTTAAGTACCAATACTAATTTATTTCGTATGATGCATCCAAACCCATAAGAGTTTGTTACAATTTCATACATCTCGTAAGTGTCTTGAACCGAGCTCCTTTTGTCTTATCGAAAATCTCTTTTACAATTGTAAGCTAATTATACTAACGTATGAAGGTTATAATGTACTTTTAACGGTAGTCCTTTCCTGCATAATATATTAGACTTGATATTTCGTTAATTACAATTAATAATTTATTTTGTATGATGGTATCAAACCCATAAAAGAGTTTGTTACAATTTCATACATCTCAAATGTCTTGAACCGAACTCCGTTTGTCTTATCGAAAAACTCTTTACAATTGTAAGCTAATTATACTAACATATGAAGTTTATAATGTACTTTTAACGGTAGTCCTTTCCTGCATATTATATTAGACTTGATATTTCGTTAATTACGAATAATAATTAATTTTGTAGGATGGTATCACATCCATAAAAGAGTTTGTTACAATTTCTTATTTCTCGTAAGTTTCTTAAACCCAACTTTGTTTCTCTTATGTTAAAACTTGTTTAAATCTTTAAGCTAAATATTAGGTCGTATGAAGGTCATAATAAACTTTTAATGGTACTCATTTCCTACATGATACTTTTGCCTTGGTATTTCGTTAAGTACCAATACTAATTTATTTTGTATGATGCATCCAAACTCATAAGAGTTTGTTACAATTTCATACATCTCGTAAGTTTCTTGAACCGAACTCCGTTTGTCTTATCGAAAAACTCTTTTACAATTGTAAGCTAATTATACTAACGTATGAAGGTTATAATGTAGTCCTTTCCTGCATAATGTATTAGACTTGATATTTCGTTAATTACAAATAATAATTTATTTTGTATGATGGTATCAAACCCATAAAAGAGTTTGTTAAAATATCTTATTTCTCGTAAGTTTCTTGAACCGAACTCTGTTTCTCTTGTGTTAAAACTTGTTTAAAATTTTAAGCTTAATATTAGTTCGTATGAAGTTCATAATAAAGTTTTAATGGTACTCATTTCCTACTTGATACTTTTGCCTTGGTATTTCGTTAAGTACCAATACTAATTTATTTCGTATGATGCATCCAAACCCATAAGAGTTTGTTACAATTTCATACATCTCGTAAGTGTCTTGAACCGAACTCCGTTTGTTTTATCGAAAAACTCTTTTACAATTGTAAGATAATTATACTAACGTATGAAGGTTATAATGTACTTTTAACGGTAGTCCTTTCCTGCATAATATATTAGACTTGATATTTCGTTAATTACAATTAATAATTTATTTTGTATGATGGTATCAAACCCATAAAAGAGTTTGTTACAATTTCATACATCTCAAATGTCTTGAACCGAACTCCGTTTGTCTTATCGAAAAACTCTTTACAATTGTAAGCTAATTATACTAACGTATGAAGTTTGTAATGTACTTTTAACGGTAGTCCTTTCCTGCATATTATATTAGACTTGATATTTCGTTAATTACGAATAATAATTAATTTTGTAGGATGGTATCACATCCATAAAAGAGTTTGTTACAATTTCTTATTTCTCGTAAGTTTCTTAAACCCAACTTTGTTTCTCTTATGTTAAAACTTGTTTAAATCTTTAAGCTAAATATTAGGTCGTATGAAGGTCATAATAAACTTTTAATGGTACTCATTTCCTACATGATACTTTTGCCTTGGTATTTCGTTAAGTACCAATACTAATTTATTTTGTATGATGCATCCAAACCCATAAGAGTTTGTTACAATTTCATACATCTCGTAAGTTTCTTGAACCGAACTCCGTTTGTCTTATCGAAAAACTCTTTTACAATTGTAAGCTAATTATACTAACGTATGAAGGTTATAATGTAGTCCTTTCCTGCATAATGTATTAGACTTGATATTTCGTTAATTACAAATAATAATTTATTTTGTATGATGGTATCAAACCCATAAAAGAGTTTGTTAAAATTTCTTATTTCTCGTAAGTTTCTTGAACCGAACTCTGTTTCTCTTGTGTTAAAACTTGTTTAAAATTTTAAGCTTAATATTAGTTCGTATGAAGTTCATAATAAAGTTTTAATGGTACTCATTTCCTACTTGATACTTTTTCCTTGGTATTTCGTTAAGTACCAATACTAATTTATTTCGTATGATGCATCCAAACCCATAAGAGTTTGTTACAATTTCATACATCTCGTAAGTGTCTTGAACCGAACTCCGTTTGTCTTATCGAAAAACTCTTTTACAATTGTAAGCTAATTATACTAACGTATGAAGGTTATAATGTACTTTTAACGATAGTCCTTTCCTGCATAATGTATTAGACTTGATATTTCGTTAATTACAAATAATAATTTATTTTGTATGATGGTATCAAACCCATAAAAGAGTTTGTTAAAATTTCTTATTTCTCGTAAGTTTCTTGAACCGAACTCTGTTTGTCTTATCGAAAAACTCTTTACAATTGTAAGCTAATTATACTAACGTATGAAGTTTATAATGTACTTTTAACGGTAGTCCTTTCCTGCATATTATATTAGACTTGATATTTCGTTAATTACGAATAATAATTAATTTTGTATGATGGTATCACATCCATAAAAGAGTTTGTTACAATTTCTTATTTCTCGTAAGTTTCTTAAACCCAACTTTGTTTCTCTTGTGTTAAAACTTGTTTAAATCTTTAAGCTAAATATTAGTTCGTATGAAGGTCATAATAAACTTTTAATGGTACTCATTTCCTACTTGATACTTTTGCCTTGGTATTTCGTTAAGTACCAATACTAATTTATTTCGTATGATGCATCCAAACCCATAAGAGTTTGTTACAATTTCATACATCTCGTAAGTGTCTTGAACCGAACTCCGTTTTTCTTATCGAAAAACTCTTTTACAATTGTAAGCTAATTATACTAACGTATGAAGTTTATAATGTACTTTTAACGGTAGTCCTTTCCTGCATAATGTATTAGACTTGATATTTCCTTAATTACGAATAATAATTTATTTTGTATGATGGTATCAAACCCATAAAAGAGTTTGTTAAAATTTCTTATTTCTCGTAAGTTTCTTGAACGGAACTCTGTTTCTCTTGTCTTAAACTTGTTTAAAATTTTAAGCTTAATATTAGTTCGTATGAAGTTCATAATAAACTTTTAATCGTACTCATTTCCTACTTGATACTTTTGCCTTGGTATTTTGTTAGGTACGTATAATAATTTATTTCGTATGATGCATCCAAACCCATAAGAGTTTGTTACAATTTCATATATCTAGTAAGTGTCTTGAACCTAACTCCGTTTGTCTTATCGTAAAACTCTTTTACAATTGTAAGCTAATTATACTAACGTATGAAGTTTATAATGTACTTTTAACGGTAGTCCTTTCCTGCATATTATATTAGACTTGATATTTCGTTAATTACGAATAATAATTAATTTTGTATGATGGTATCACATCCATAAATGAGTTTGTTACAATTTCTTATTTCTCGTAAGTTTCTTAAACCCAACTCTGTTTCTCTTGTGTTAAAACTTATTTAAATCTTTAAGCTAAATATTAGTTCGTATGAAGGTCATAATAAACTTTTAATGGTACTCATTTCCTACATGATACTTTTGCCTTGGTATTTCGTTAAGTACCAATACTAATTTATTTTGTATGATGCATCCAAACCCATAAGAGTTTGTTACAATTTCATACATCTCGTAAGTTTCTTGAACCGAACTCCGTTTGTCTTATCGAAAAACTCTTTTACAATTGTAAGCTAATTATACTAACGTATGAAGGTTATAATGTACTTTTAACGGTAGTCCTTTCCTGCATAATATATTAGACTTGATATTTAGTTAATTACGAATAATAATTAATTTTGTATGATGGTATCAAACCCATAAGAGTTTGTTACAATTTCATACATCTCGTAAGTGTCTTGAACCGAACTCCGTTTGTCTTATCGAAAAACTCTTTTACAATTGTAAGATAATTATACTAACGTATGAAGGTTATAATGTACTTTTAACGGTAGTCCTTTCCTGCATAATATATTAGACTTGATATTTCGTTAATTACAATTAATAATTTATTTTGTATGATGGTATCAAACCCATAAAAGAGTTTGTTACAATTTCATACATCTCAAATGTCTTGAACCGAACTCCGTTTGTCTTATCGAAAAACTCTTTACAATTGTAAGCTAATTATACTAACGTATGAAGTTTGTAATGTACTTTTAACGGTAGTCCTTTCCTGCATATTATATTAGACTTGATATTTCGTTAATTACGAATAATAATTAATTTTGTAGGATGGTATCACATCCATAAAAGAGTTTGTTACAATTTCTTATTTCTCGTAAGTTTCTTAAACCCAACTTTGTTTCTCTTATGTTAAAACTTGTTTAAATCTTTAAGCTAAATATTAGGTCGTATGAAGGTCATAATATACTTTTAATGGTACTCATTTCCTACATGATACTTTTGCCTTGGTATTTCGTTAAGTACCAATACTAATTTATTTTGTATGATGCATCCAAACCCATAAGAGTTTGTTACAATTTCATACATCTCGTAAGTTTCTTGAACCGAACTCCGTTTGTCTTATCGAAAAACTCTTTTACAATTGTAAGCTAATTATACTAACGTATGAAGGTTATAATGTAGTCCTTTCCTGCATAATGTATTAGACTTGATATTTCGTTAATTACAAATAATAATTTATTTTGTATGATGGTATCAAACCCATAAAAGAGTTTGTTAAAATTTATTATTTCTCGTAAGTTTCTTGAACCGAACTCTGTTTCTCTTGTGTTAAAACTTGTTTAAAATTTTAAGCTTAATATTAGTTCGTATGAAGTTCATAATAAAGTTTTAATGGTACTCATTTCCTACTTGATACTTTTGCCTTGGTATTTCGTTAAGTACCAATACTAATTTATTTCGTATGATGCATCCAAACCCATAAGAGTTTGTTACAATTTCATACATCTCGTAAGTGTCTTGAACCGAACTCCGTTTGTCTTATCGAAAAACTCTTTTACAATTGTAAGCTAATTATACTAACGTATGAAGGTTATAATGTACTTTTAACGGTAGTCCTTTCCTGCATAATGTATTAGACTTGATATTTCCTTAATTACGAATAATAATTTATTTTGTATGATGGTATCAAACCCATAAAAGAGTTTGTTAAAATTTCTTATTTCTCGTAAGTTTCTTGAACGGAACTCTGTTTCTCTTGTGTTAAACTTGTTTAAAATTTTAAGCTTAATATTAGTTCGTATGAAGTTCATAATAAACTTTTAATCGTACTCATTTCCTACTTGATACTTTTGCCTTGGTATTTTGTTAGGTACGTATAATAATTTATTTCGTATGATGCATCCAAACCCATAAGAGTTTGTTACAATTTCATATATCTAGTAAGTGTCTTGAACCTAACTCCGTTTGTCTTATCGTAAAACTCTTTTACAATTGTAAGCTAATTATACTAACGTATGAAGTTTATAATGTACTTTTAACGGTAGTCCTTTCCTGCATATTATATTAGACTTGATATTTCGTTAATTACGAATAATAATTAATTTTGTATGATGGTATCACATCCATAAAAGAGTTTGTTACAATTTCTTATTTCTCGTAAGTTTCTTAAACCCAACTCTGTTTCTCTTGTGTTAAAACTTATTTAAATCTTTAAGCTAAATATTAGTTCGTATGAAGGTCATAATAAACTTTTAATGGTACTCATTTCCTACATGATACTTTTGCCTTGGTATTTCGTTAAGTACCAATACTAATTTATTTTGTATGATGCATCCAAACCCATAAGAGTTTGTTACAATTTCATACATCTCGTAAGTTTCTTGAACCGAACTCCGTTTGTCTTATCGAAAAACTCTTTTACAATTGTAAGCTAATTATACTAACGTATGAAGGTTATAATGTACTTTTAACGGTAGTCCTTTCCTGCATAATATATTAGACTTGATATTTCGTTAATTACAATTAATAATTTATTTTGTATGATGGTATCAAACCCATAAAAGAGTTTGTTACAATTTCATACATCTCGTAACTGTCTTGAACCGAACTCCGTTTGTCTTATCGAAAAACTCTTTACAATTGTAAGCTAATTATACTAACGTATGAAGTTTATAATGTACTTTTAACGGTAGTCCTTTCCTGCATATTATATTAGACTTGATATTTCGTTAATTACGAATAATAATTAATTTTGTAGGATGGTATCACATCCATAAAAGAGTTTGTTACAATTTCTTATTTCTCGTAAGTTTCTTAAACCCAACTCTGTTTCTCTTGTGTTAAAACTTGTTTAAATCTTTAAGCTAAATGTTAGTTCGTATGAAGGTCATAATAAACTTTTAATGGTACTCATTTCCTACTTGATACTTTTGCCTTGGTATTTCGTTAAGTACCAATACTAATTTATTTCGTATGATGCATCCAAACCCATAAGAGTTTGTTACAATTTCATACATCTCGTAAGTGTCTTGAACCGAGCTCCTTTTGTCTTATCGAAAATCTCTTTTACAATTGTAAGATAATTATACTAACGTATGAAGGTTATAATGTACTTTTAACGGTAGTCCTTTCCTGCATAATATATTAGACTTGATATTTCGTTAATTACAATTAATAATTTATTTTGTATGATGGTATCAAACCCATAAAAGAGTTTGTTACAATTTCATACATCTCAAATGTCTTGAACCGAACTCCGTTTGTCTTATCGAAAAACTCTTTACAATTGTAAGCTAATTATACTAACGTATGAAGTTTATAATGTACTTTTAACGGTAGTCCTTTCCTGCATATTATATTAGACTTGATATTTCGTTAATTACGAATAATAATTAATTTTGTAGGATGGTATCACATCCATAAAAGAGTTTGTTACAATTTCTTATTTCTCGTAAGTTTCTTAAACCCAACTTTGTTTCTCTTATGTTAAAAACTTGTTTAAATCTTTAAGTTAAATATTAGGTCGTATGAAGGTCATAATAAACTTTTAATTGTACTCATTTCCTACATGATACTTTTGCCTTGGTATTTCGTTAAGTACCAATACTAATTTATTTTGTATGATGCATCCAAACCCATAAGAGTTTGTTACAATTTCATACATCTCGTAAGTTTCTTGAACCGAACTCCGTTTGTCTTATCGAAAAACTCTTTTACAATTGTAAGCTAATTATACTAACGTATGAAGGTTATAATGTAGTCCTTTCCTGCATAATGTATTAGACTTGATATTTCGTTAATTACAAATAATAATTTATTTTGTATGATGGTATCAAACCCATAAAAGAGTTTGTTAAAATTTCTTATTTCTCGTAAGTTTCTTGAACCGAACTCTGTTTCTCTTGTGTTAAAACTTGTTTAAAATTTTAAGCTTAATATTAGTTCGTATGAAGTTCATAATAAAGTTTTAATGGTACTCATTTCCTACTTGATACTTTTGCCTTGGTATTTCGTTAAGTACCAATACTAATTTATTTCGTATGATGCATCCAAACCCATAAGAGTTTGTTACAATTTCATACATCTCGTAAGTGTCTTGAACCGAACTCCGTTTGTCTTATCGAAAAACTCTTTACAATTGTAAGCTAATTATACTAACGTATGAAGTTTATAATGTACTTTTAACGGTAGTCCTTTCCTGTATATTATATTAGACTTGATATTTCGTTAATTACGAATAATAATTAATTTTGTATGATGGTATCACATCCATAAAAGAGTTTGTTACAATTTCTTATTTCTCGTAAGTTTCTTGAACGGAACTCTGTTTCTCTTGTGTTAAAACTTGTTTAAAATTTTAAGCTTAATATTAGTTCGTATGAAGTTCATAATAAACTTTTAATCGTACTCATTACCTACTTGATAATTTTGCCTTGGTATTTTGTTAGGTACGTATAATAATTTATTTCGTATGATGCATCCAAACCCATAAGAGTTTGTTACAATTTCATATATCTAGTAAGTGTCTTGAACCTAACTCCGTTTGTCTTATCGTAAAACTCTTTTACAATTGTAAGCTAATTATACTAACGTATGAAGTTTATAATGTACTTTTAACGGTAGTCCTTTCCTGCATATTATATTAGACTTGATATTTCGTTAATTACGAATAATAATTAATTTTGTATGATGGTATCACATCCATAAATGAGTTTGTTACAATTTCTTATTTCTCGTAAGTTTCTTAAACCCAACTCTGTTTCTCTTGTGTTAAAACTTATTTAAATCTTTAAGCTAAATATTAGTTCGTATGAAGGTCATAATAAACTTTTAATGGTACTCATTTCCTACATGATACTTTTGCCTTGGTATTTCGTTAAGTACCAATACTAATTTATTTCGTATGATGCATCCAAACCCATAAGAGTTTGTTACAATTTCATACATCTCGTAAGTTTCTTGAACCGAACTCCGTTTGTCTTATCGAAAAACTCTTTTACAATTGTAAGCTAATTATACTAACGTATGAAGGTTATAATGTACTTTTAACGGTAGTCCTTTCCTGCATAATATATTAGACTTGATATTTAGTTAATTACAATTAATAATTTATTTTGTATGATGGTATCAAACCCATAAGAGTTTGTTACAATTTCATACATCTCGTAAGTGTCTTGAACCGAACTCCGTTTGTCTTATCGAAAAACTCTTTTACAATTGTAAGATAATTATACTAACGTATGAAGGTTATAATGTACTTTTAACGGTAGTCCTTTCCTGCATAATATATTAGACTTGATATTTCGTTAATTACAATTAATAATTTATTTTGTATGATGGTATCAAACCCATAAAAGAGTTTGTTACAATTTCATACATCTCAAATGTCTTGAACCGAACTCCGTTTGTCTTATCGAAAAACTCTTTACAATTGTAAGCTAATTATACTAACGTATGAAGTTTGTAATGTACTTTTAACGGTAGTCCTTTCCTGCATATTATATTAGACTTGATATTTCGTTAATTACGAATAATAATTAATTTTGTAGGATGGTATCACATCCATAAAAGAGTTTGTTACAATTTCTTATTTCTCGTAAGTTTCTTAAACCCAACTTTGTTTCTCTTATGTTAAAACTTGTTTAAATCTTTAAGCTAAATATTAGGTCGTATGAAGGTCATAATATACTTTTAATGGTACTCATTTCCTACATGATACTTTTGCCTTGGTATTTCGTTAAGTACCAATACTAATTTATTTTGTATGATGCATCCAAACCCATAAGAGTTTGTTACAATTTCATACATCTCGTAAGTTTCTTGAACCGAACTCCGTTTGTCTTATCGAAAAACTCTTTTACAATTGTAAGCTAATTATACTAACGTATGAAGGTTATAATGTAGTCCTTTCCTGCATAATGTATTAGACTTGATATTTCGTTAATTACAAATAATAATTTATTTTGTATGATGGTATCAAACCCATAAAAGAGTTTGTTAAAATTTATTATTTCTCGTAAGTTTCTTGAACCGAACTCTGTTTCTCTTGTGTTAAAACTTGTTTAAAATTTTAAGCTTAATATTAGTTCGTATGAAGTTCATAATAAAGTTTTAATGGTACTCATTTCCTACTTGATACTTTTGCCTTGGTATTTCGTTAAGTACCAATACTAATTTATTTCGTATGATGCATCCAAACCCATAAGAGTTTGTTACAATTTCATACATCTCGTAAGTGTCTTGAACCGAACTCCGTTTGTCTTATCGAAAAACTCTTTTACAATTGTAAGCTAATTATACTAACGTATGAAGGTTATAATGTACTTTTAACGGTAGTCCTTTCCTGCATAATGTATTAGACTTGATATTTCCTTAATTACGAATAATAATTTATTTTGTATGATGGTATCAAACCCATAAAAGAGTTTGTTAAAATTTCTTATTTCTCGTAAGTTTCTTGAACGGAACTCTGTTTCTCTTGTGTTAAACTTGTTTAAAATTTTAAGCTTAATATTAGTTCGTATGAAGTTCATAATAAACTTTTAATCGTACTCATTTCCTACTTGATACTTTTGCCTTGGTATTTTGTTAGGTACGTATAATAATTTATTTCGTATGATGCATCCAAACCCATAAGAGTTTGTTACAATTTCATATATCTAGTAAGTGTCTTGAACCTAACTCCGTTTGTCTTATCGTAAAACTCTTTTACAATTGTAAGCTAATTATACTAACGTATGAAGTTTATAATGTACTTTTAACGGTAGTCCTTTCCTGCATATTATATTAGACTTGATATTTCGTTAATTACGAATAATAATTAATTTTGTATGATGGTATCACATCCATAAAAGAGTTTGTTACAATTTCTTATTTCTCGTAAGTTTCTTAAACCCAACTCTGTTTCTCTTGTGTTAAAACTTATTTAAATCTTTAAGCTAAATATTAGTTCGTATGAAGGTCATAATAAACTTTTAATGGTACTCATTTCCTACATGATACTTTTGCCTTGGTATTTCGTTAAGTACCAATACTAATTTATTTTGTATGATGCATCCAAACCCATAAGAGTTTGTTACAATTTCATACATCTCGTAAGTTTCTTGAACCGAACTCCGTTTGTCTTATCGAAAAACTCTTTTACAATTGTAAGCTAATTATACTAACGTATGAAGGTTATAATGTACTTTTAACGGTAGTCCTTTCCTGCATAATATATTAGACTTGATATTTCGTTAATTACAATTAATAATTTATTTTGTATGATGGTATCAAACCCATAAAAGAGTTTGTTACAATTTCATACATCTCGTAACTGTCTTGAACCGAACTCCGTTTGTCTTATCGAAAAACTCTTTACAATTGTAAGCTAATTATACTAACGTATGAAGTTTATAATGTACTTTTAACGGTAGTCCTTTCCTGCATATTATATTAGACTTGATATTTCGTTAATTACGAATAATAATTAATTTTGTAGGATGGTATCACATCCATAAAAGAGTTTGTTACAATTTCTTATTTCTCGTAAGTTTCTTAAACCCAACTCTGTTTCTCTTGTGTTAAAACTTGTTTAAATCTTTAAGCTAAATGTTAGTTCGTATGAAGGTCATAATAAACTTTTAATGGTACTCATTTCCTACTTGATACTTTTGCCTTGGTATTTCGTTAAGTACCAATACTAATTTATTTCGTATGATGCATCCAAACCCATAAGAGTTTGTTACAATTTCATACATCTCGTAAGTGTCTTGAACCGAGCTCCTTTTGTCTTATCGAAAATCTCTTTTACAATTGTAAGATAATTATACTAACGTATGAAGGTTATAATGTACTTTTAACGGTAGTCCTTTCCTGCATAATATATTAGACTTGATATTTCGTTAATTACAATTAATAATTTATTTTGTATGATGGTATCAAACCCATAAAAGAGTTTGTTACAATTTCATACATCTCAAATGTCTTGAACCGAACTCCGTTTGTCTTATCGAAAAACTCTTTACAATTGTAAGCTAATTATACTAACGTATGAAGTTTATAATGTACTTTTAACGGTAGTCCTTTCCTGCATATTATATTAGACTTGATATTTCGTTAATTACGAATAATAATTAATTTTGTAGGATGGTATCACATCCATAAAAGAGTTTGTTACAATTTCTTATTTCTCGTAAGTTTCTTAAACCCAACTTTGTTTCTCTTATGTTAAAAACTTGTTTAAATCTTTAAGTTAAATATTAGGTCGTATGAAGGTCATAATAAACTTTTAATTGTACTCATTTCCTACATGATACTTTTGCCTTGGTATTTCGTTAAGTACCAATACTAATTTATTTTGTATGATGCATCCAAACCCATAAGAGTTTGTTACAATTTCATACATCTCGTAAGTTTCTTGAACCGAACTCCGTTTGTCTTATCGAAAAACTCTTTTACAATTGTAAGCTAATTATACTAACGTATGAAGGTTATAATGTAGTCCTTTCCTGCATAATGTATTAGACTTGATATTTCGTTAATTACAAATAATAATTTATTTTGTATGATGGTATCAAACCCATAAAAGAGTTTGTTAAAATTTCTTATTTCTCGTAAGTTTCTTGAATCGAACTCTGTTTCTCTTGTGTTAAAACTTGTTTAAAATTTTAAGCTTAATATTAGTTCGTATGAAGTTCATAATAAAGTTTTAATGGTACTCATTTCCTACTTGATACTTTTGCCTTGGTATTTCGTTAAGTACCAATACTAATTTATTTCGTATGATGCATCCAAACCCATAAGAGTTTGTTACAATTTCATACATCTCGTAAGTGTCTTGAACCGAACTCCGTTTGTCTTATCGAAAAACTCTTTACAATTGTAAGCTAATTATACTAACGTATGAAGTTTATAATGTACTTTTAACGGTAGTCCTTTCCTGTATATTATATTAGACTTGATATTTCGTTAATTACGAATAATAATTAATTTTGTATGATGGTATCACATCCATAAAAGAGTTTGTTACAATTTCTTATTTCTCGTAAGTTTCTTGAACGGAACTCTGTTTCTCTTGTGTTAAAACTTGTTTAAAATTTTAAGCTTAATATTAGTTCGTATGAAGTTCATAATAAACTTTTAATCGTACTCATTACCTACTTGATAATTTTGCCTTGGTATTTTGTTAGGTACGTATAATAATTTATTTCGTATGATGCATCCAAACCCATAAGAGTTTGTTACAATTTCATATATCTAGTAAGTGTCTTGAACCTAACTCCGTTTGTCTTATCGTAAAACTCTTTTACAATTGTAAGCTAATTATACTAACGTATGAAGTTTATAATGTACTTTTAACGGTAGTCCTTTCCTGCATATTATATTAGACTTGATATTTCGTTAATTACGAATAATAATTAATTTTGTATGATGGTATCACATCCATAAAAGAGTTTGTTACAATTTCTTATTTCTCGTAAGTTTCTTAAACCCAACTCTGTTTCTCTTGTGTTAAAACTTATTTAAATCTTTAAGCTAAATATTAGTTCGTATGAAGGTCATAATAAACTTTTAATGGTACTCATTTCCTACATGATACTTTTGCCTTGGTATTTCGTTAAGTACCAATACTAATTTATTTTGTATGATGCATCCAAACCCATAAGAGTTTGTTACAATTTCATACATCTCGTAAGTTTCTTGAACCGAACTCCGTTTGTCTTATCGAAAAACTCTTTTACAATTGTAAGATAATTATACTAACGTATGAAGGTTATAATGTACTTTTAACGGTAGTCCTTTCCTGCATAATATATTAGACTTGATATTTCGTTAATTACAATTAATAATTTATTTTGTATGATGGTATCAAACCCATAAAAGAGTTTGTTACAATTTCATACATCTCGTAACTGTCTTGAACCGAACTCCGTTTGTCTTATCGAAAAACTCTTTACAATTGTAAGCTAATTATACTAACGTATGAAGTTTATAATGTACTTTTAACGGTAGTCCTTTCCTGCATATTATATTAGACTTGATATTTCGTTAATTACGAATAATAATTAATTTTGTAGGATGGTATCACATCCATAAAAGAGTTTGTTACAATTTCTTATTTTTCGTAAGTTTCTTAAACCCAATTTTGTTTCTCTTGTGTTAAAACTTGTTTAAATCTTTAAGCTAAATATTAGGTCGTATGAAGGTCATAATAAACTTTTAATGGTACTCATTTCCTACATGATACTTTTGCCTTGGTATTTCGTTAAGTACCAATACTAATTTATTTTGTATGATGCATCCAAACCCATAAGAGTTTGTTACAATTTCATACATCTCGTAAGTTTCTTGAACCGAACTCCGTTTGTCTTATCGAAAAACTCTTTTACAATTGTAAGCTAATTATACTAACGTATGAAGGTTATAATGTAGTCCTTTCCTGCATAATGTATTAGACTTGATATTTCGTTAATTACAATTAATAATTTATTTTGTATGATGGTATCAAACCCATAAAAGAGTTTGTTAAAATTTCTTATTTCTCGTAAGTTTCTTGAACCGAACTCTGTTTCTCTTGTGTTAAAACTTGTTTAAAATTTTAAGCTTAATATTAGTTCGTATGAAGTTCATAATAAAGTTTTAATGGTACTCATTTCCTACTTGATACTTTTGCCTTGGTATTTCGTTAAGTACCAATACTAATTTATTTCGTATGATGCATCCAAACCCATAAGAGTTTGTTACAATTTCATACATCTCGTAAGTGTCTTGAACCGAACTCCGTTTGTCTTATCGAAAAACTCTTTACAATTGTAAGCTAATTATACTAACGTATGAAGTTTATAATGTACTTTTAACGGTAGTCCTTTCCTGTATATTATATTAGACTTGATATTTCGTTAATTACGAATAATAATTAATTTTGTATGATGGTATCACATCCATAAAAGAGTTTGTTACAATTTCTTATTTCTCGTAAGTTTCTTGAACGGAACTCTGTTTCTCTTGTGTTAAAACTTGTTTAAAATTTTAAGCTTAATATTAGTTCGTATGAAGTTCATAATAAACTTTTAATCGTACTCATTTCCTACTTGATAATTTTGCCTTGGTATTTTGTTAGGTACGTATAATAATTTATTTCGTATGATGCATCCAAACCCATAAGAGTTTGTTACAATTTCATATATCTAGTAAGTGTCTTGAACCTAACTCCGTTTGTCTTATCGTAAAACTCTTTTACAATTGTAAGCTAATTATACTAACGTATGAAGTTTATAATGTACTTTTAACGGTAGTCCTTTCCTGCATATTATATTAGACTTGATATTTCGTTAATTACGAATAATAATTAATTTTGTATGATGGTATCACATCCATAAAAGAGTTTGTTACAATTTCTTATTTCTCGTAAGTTTCTTAAACCCAACTCTGTTTCTCTTGTGTTAAAACTTATTTAAATCTTTCAGCTAAATATTAGTTCGTATGAAGGTCATAATAAACTTTTAATGGTACTCATTTCCTACATGATACTTTTGCCTTGGTATTTCGTTAAGTACCAATACTAATTTATTTTGTATGATGCATCCAAACCCATAAGAGTTTGTTACAATTTCATACATCTCGTAAGTTTCTTGAACCGAACTCCGTTTGTCTTATCGAAAAACTCTTTTACAATTGTAAGCTAATTATACTAACGTATGAAGGTTATAATGTACTTTTAACGGTAGTCCTTTCCTGCATAATATATTAGACTTGATATTTCGTTAATTACAATTAATAATTTATTTTGTATGATGGTATCAAACCCATAAAAGAGTTTGTTACAATTTCATACATCTCGTAACTGTCTTGAACCGAACTCCGTTTGTCTTATCGAAAAACTCTTTACAATTGTAAGCTAATTATACTAACGTATGAAGTTTATAATGTACTTTTAACGGTAGTCCTTTCCTGCATATTATATTAGACTTGATATTTCGTTAATTACGAATAATAATTAATTTTGTAGGATGGTATCACATCCATAAAAGAGTTTGTTACAATTTCTTATTTCTCGTAAATTTCTTAAACCCAACTCTGTTTCTCTTGTGTTAAAACTTGTTTAAATCTTTAAGCTAAATGTTAGTTCGTATGAAGGTCATAATAAACTTTTAATGGTATTCATTTCCTACTTGATACTTTTGCCTTGGTATTTCGTTAAGTACCAATACTAATTTATTTCGTATGATGCATCCAAACCCATAAGAGTTTGTTACAATTTCATACATCTCGTAAGTGTCTTGAACCGAGCTCCTTTTGTCTTATCGAAAATCTCTTTTACAATTGTAAGATAATTATACTAACGTATGAAGGTTATAATGTACTTTTAACGGTAGTCCTTTCCTGCATAATATATTAGACTTGATATTTCGTTAATTACAATTAATAATTTATTTTGTATGATGGTATCAAACCCATAAAAGAGTTTGTTACAATTTCATACATCTCAAATGTCTTGAACCGAACTCCGTTTGTCTTATCGAAAAACTCTTTACAATTGTAAGCTAATTATACTAACGTATGAAGTTTATAATGTACTTTTAACGGTAGTCCTTTCCTGCATATTATATTAGACTTGATATTTCGTTAATTACGAATAATAATTAATTTTGTAGGATGGTATCACATCCATAAAAGAGTTTGTTACAATTTCTTATTTCTCGTAAGTTTCTTAAACCCAACTTTGTTTCTCTTGTGTTAAAACTTGTTTAAATCTTTAAGCTAAATATTAGGTCGTATGAAGGTCATAATAAACTTTTAATGGTACTCATTTCCTACATGATACTTTTGCCTTGGTATTTCGTTAAGTACCAATACTAATTTATTTTGTATGATGCATCCAAACCCATAAGAGTTTGTTACAATTTCATACATCTCGTAAGTTTCTTGAACCGAACTCCGTTTGTCTTATCGAAAAACTCTTTTACAATTGTAAGCTAATTATACTAACGTATGAAGGTTATAATGTAGTCCTTTCCTGCATAATGTATTAGACTTGATATTTCGTTAATTACAAATAATAATTTATTTTGTATGATGGTATCAAACCCATAAAAGAGTTTGTTAAAATTTCTTATTTCTCGTAAGTTTCTTAAACCGAACTCTGTTTCTCTTGTGTTAAAACTTGTTTAAAATTTTAAGCTTAATATTAGTTCGTATGAAGTTCATAATAAAGTTTTAATGGTACTCATTTCCTACTTGATACTTTTGTCTTGGTATTTCGTTAAGTACCAATACTAATTTATTTCGTATGATGCATCCAAACCCATAAGAGTTTGTTACAATTTCATACATCTCGTAAGTGTCTTGAACCGAGCTCCTTTTGTCTTATCGAAAATCTCTTTTACAATTGTAAGATAATTATACTAACGTATGAAGGTTATAATGTACTTTTAACGGTAGTCCTTTCCTGCATAATATATTAGACTTGATATTTCGTTAATTACAATTAATAATTTATTTTGTATGATGGTATCAAACCCATAAAAGAGTTTGTTACAATTTCATACATCTCAAATGTCTTGAACCGAACTCCGTTTGTCTTATCGAAAAACTCTTTACAATTGTAAGCTAATTATACTAACGTATGAAGTTTATAATGTACTTTTAACGGTAGTCCTTTCCTGCATATTATATTAGACTTGATATTTCGTTAATTACGAATAATAATTAATTTTGTAGGATGGTATCACATCCATAAAAGAGTTTGTTACAATTTCTTATTTCTCGTAAGTTTCTTAAACCCAACTTTGTTTCTCTTGTGTTAAAACTTGTTTAAATCTTTAAGCTAAATATTAGGTCGTATGAAGGTCATAATAAACTTTTAATGGTACTCATTTCCTACATGATACTTTTGCCTTGGTATTTCGTTAAGTACCAATACTAATTTATTTTGTATGATGCATCCAAACCCATAAGAGTTTGTTACAATTTCATACATCTCGTAAGTTTCTTGAACCGAACTCCGTTTGTCTTATCGAAAAACTCTTTTACAATTGTAAGCTAATTATACTAACGTATGAAGGTTATAATGTAGTCCTTTCCTGCATAATGTATTAGACTTGATATTTCGTTAATTACAAATAATTATTTATTTTGTATGATGGTATCAAACCCATAAAAGAGTTTGTTAAAATTTCTTATTTCTCGTAAGTTTCTTAAACCGAACTCTGTTTCTCTTGTGTTAAAACTTGTTTAAAATTTTAAGCTTAATATTAGTTCGTATGAAGTTCATAATAAAGTTTTAATGGTACTCATTTCCTACTTGATACTTTTGTCTTGGTATTTCGTTAAGTACCAATACTAATTTATTTCGTATGATGCATCCAAACCCATAAGAGTTTGTTACAATTTCATACATCTCGTAAGTGTCTTGAACCGAACTCCGTTTGTCTTATCGAAAAACTCTTTACAATTGTAAGCTAATTATACTAACGTATGAAGTTTATAATGTACTTTTAACGGTAGTCCTTTCCTGTATATTATATTAGACTTGATATTTCGTTAATTACGAATAATAATTAATTTTGTATGATGGTATCACATCCATAAAAGAGTTTGTTACAATTTCTTATTTCTCGTAAGTTTCTTGAACGGAACTCTGTTTCTCTTGTGTTAAAACTTGTTTAAAATTTTAAGCTTAATATTAGTTCGTATGAAGTTCATAATAAACTTTTAATCGTACTCATTTCCTACTTTATAATTTTGCCTTGGTATTTTGTTAGGTACGTATAATAATTTATTTCGTATGATGCATCCAAACCCATAAGAGTTTGTTACAATTTCATATATCTAGTAAGTGTCTTGAACCTAACTCTGTTTGTCTTATCGTAAAACTCTTTTACAATTGTAAGCTAATTATACTAACGTATGAAGTTTATAATGTACTTTTAACGGTAGTCCTTTCCTGCATATTATATTAGACTTGATATTTCGTTAATTACGAATAATAATTAATTTTGTATGATGGTATCACATCCATAAAAGAGTTTGTTACAATTTCTTATTTCTCGTAAGTTTCTTAAACCCAACTCTGTTTCTCTTGTGTTAAAACTTATTTAAATCTTTAAGCTAAATATTAGTTCGTATGAAGGTCATAATAAACTTTTAATGGTACTCATTTCCTACATGATACTTTTGCCTTGGTATTTCGTTAAGTACCAATACTAATTTATTTTGTATGATGCATCCAAACCCATAAGAGTTTGTTACAATTTCATACATCTCGTAAATTTTTTGAACCGAACTCCGTTTGTCTTATCGAAAAACTCTTTTACAATTGTAAGCTAATTATACTAACGTATGAAGGTTATAATGTACTTTTAACGGTAGTCCTTTCCTGCATAATATATTAGACTTGATATTTCGTTAATTACAATTAATAATTTATTTTGTATGATGGTATCAAACCCATAAAAGAGTTTATTACAATTTCATATATCTCGTAACTGTCTTGAACCGAACTCCGTTTGTCTTATCGAAAAACTCTTTACAATTGTAAGCTAATTATACTAACGTATGAAGTTTATAATGTACTTTTAACGGTAGTCCTTTCCTGCATATTATATTAGACTTGATATTTCGTTAATTACGAATAATAATTAATTTTGTAGGATGGTATCACATCCATAAAAGAGTTTGTTACAATTTCTTATTTCTCGTAAGTTTCTTAAACCCAACTTTGTTTCTCTTGTGTTAAAACTTGTTTAAATCTTTAAGCTAAATATTAGGTCGTATGAAGGTCATAATAAACTTTTAATGGTACTCATTTCCTACATGATACTTTTGCCTTGGTATTTCGTTAAGTACCAATACTAATTTATTTTGTATGATGCATCCAAACCCATAAGAGTTTGTTACAATTTCATACATCTCGTAAGTTTCTTGAACCGAACTCCGTTTGTCTTATCGAAAAACTCTTTTACAATTGTAAGCTAATTATACTAACGTATGAAGGTTATAATGTAGTCCTTTCCTGCATAATGTATTAGACTTGATATTTCGTTAATTACAATTAATAATTTATTTTGTATGATGGTATCAAACCCATAAAAGAGTTTGTTAAAATTTCTTATTTCTCGTAAGTTTCTTGAACCGAACTCTGTTTCTCTTGTGTTAAAACTTGTTTAAAATTTTAAGCTTAATATTAGTTCGTATGAAGTTCATAATAAAGTTTTAATGGTACTCATTTCCTACTTGATACTTTTGCCTTGGTATTTCGTTAAGTACCAATACTAATTTATTTCGTATGATGCATCCAAACCCATAAGAGTTTGTTACAATTTCATACATCTCGTAAGTGTCTTGAACCGAACTCCGTTTGTCTTATCGAAAAACTCTTTACAATTGTAAGCTAATTATACTAACGTATGAAGTTTATAATGTACTTTTAACGGTAGTCCTTTCCTGTATATTATATTAGACTTGATATTTCGTTAATTACGAATAATAATTAATTTTGTATGATGGTATCACATCCATAAAAGAGTTTGTTACAATTTCTTATTTCTCGTAAGTTTCTTGAACGGAACTCTGTTTCTCTTGTGTTAAAACTTGTTTAAAATTTTAAGCTTAATATTAGTTCGTATGAAGTTCATAATAAACTTTTAATCGTACTCATTTCCTACTTTATAATTTTGCCTTGGTATTTTGTTAGGTACGTATAATAATTTATTTCGTATGATGCATCCAAACCCATAAGAGTTTGTTACAATTTCATATATCTAGTAAGTGTCTTGAACCTAACTCTGTTTGTCTTATCGTAAAACTCTTTTACAATTGTAAGCTAATTATACTAACGTATGAAGTTTATAATGTACTTTTAACGGTAGTCCTTTCCTGCATATTATATTAGACTTGATATTTCGTTAATTACGAATAATAATTAATTTTGTATGATGGTATCACATCCATAAAAGAGTTTGTTACAATTTCTTATTTCTCGTAAGTTTCTTAAACCCAACTCTGTTTCTCTTGTGTTAAAACTTATTTAAATCTTTAAGCTAAATATTAGTTCGTATGAAGGTCATAATAAACTTTTAATGGTACTCATTTCCTACATGATACTTTTGCCTTGGTATTTCGTTAAGTACCAATACTAATTTATTTTGTATGATGCATCCAAACCCATAAGAGTTTGTTACAATTTCATACATCTCGTAAATTTTTTGAACCGAACTCCGTTTGTCTTATCGAAAAACTCTTTTACAATTGTAAGCTAATTATACTAACGTATGAAGGTTATAATGTACTTTTAACGGTAGTCCTTTCCTGCATAATATATTAGACTTGATATTTCGTTAATTACAATTAATAATTTATTTTGTATGATGGTATCAAACCCATAAAAGAGTTTATTACAATTTCATATATCTCGTAACTGTCTTGAACCGAACTCCGTTTGTCTTATCGAAAAACTCTTTACAATTGTAAGCTAATTATACTAACGTATGAAGTTTATAATGTACTTTTAACGGTAGTCCTTTCCTGCATATTATATTAGACTTGATATTTCGTTAATTACGAATAATAATTAATTTTGTAGGATGGTATCACATCCATAAAAGAGTTTGTTACAATTTCTTATTTCTCGTAAGTTTCTTAAACCCAACTTTGTTTCTCTTGTGTTAAAACTTGTTTAAATCTTTAAGCTAAATATTAGGTCGTATGAAGGTCATAATAAACTTTTAATGGTACTCATTTCCTACATGATACTTTTGCCTTGGTATTTCGTTAAGTACCAATACTAATTTATTTTGTATGATGCATCCAAACCCATAAGAGTTTGTTACAATTTCATACATCTCGTAAGTTTCTTGAACCGAACTCCGTTTGTCTTATCGAAAAACTCTTTTACAATTGTAAGCTAATTATACTAACGTATGAAGGTTATAATGTAGTCCTTTCCTGCATAATGTATTAGACTTGATATTTCGTTAATTACAATTAATAATTTATTTTGTATGATGGTATCAAACCCATAAAAGAGTTTGTTAAAATTTCTTATTTCTCGTAAGTTTCTTGAACCGAACTCTGTTTCTCTTGTGTTAAAACTTGTTTAAAATTTTAAGCTTAATATTAGTTCGTATGAAGTTCATAATAAAGTTTTAATGGTACTCATTTCCTACTTGATACTTTTGCCTTGGTATTTCGTTAAGTACCAATACTAATTTATTTCGTATGATGCATCCAAACCCATAAGAGTTTGTTACAATTTCATACATCTCGTAAGTGTCTTGAACCGAACTCCGTTTGTCTTATCGAAAAACTCTTTACAATTGTAAGCTAATTATACTAACGTATGAAGTTTATAATGTACTTTTAACGGTAGTCCTTTCCTGTATATTATATTAGACTTGATATTTCGTTAATTACGAATAATAATTAATTTTGTATGATGGTATCACATCCATAAAAGAGTTTGTTACAATTTCTTATTTCTCGTAAGTTTCTTGAACGGAACTCTGTTTCTCTTGTGTTAAAACTTGTTTAAAATTTTAAGCTTAATATTAGTTCGTATGAAGTTCATAATAAACTTTTAATCGTACTCATTTCCTACTTGATAATTTTGCCTTGGTATTTTGTTAGGTACGTATAATAATTTATTTCGTATGATGCATCCAAACCCATAACAGTTTGTTACAATTTCATATATCTAGTAAGTGTCTTGAACCTAACTCCGTTTGTCTTATCGTAAAACTCTTTTACAATTGTAAGCTAATTATACTAACGTATGAAGTTTATAATGTACTTTTAACGGTAGTCCTTTCCTGCATATTATATTAGACTTGATATTTCGTTAATTACGAATAATAATTAATTTTGTATGATGGTATCACATCCATAAAAGAGTTTGTTACAATTTCTTATTTCTCGTAAGTTTCTTAAACCCAACTCTGTTTCTCTTGTGTTAAAACTTATTTAAATCTTTAAGCTAAATATTAGTTCGTATGAAGGTCATAATAAACTTTTAATGGTACTCATTTCCTACATGATACTTTTGCCTTGGTATTTCGTTAAGTACCAATACTAATTTATTTTGTATGATGCATCCAAACCCATAAGAGTTTGTTACAATTTCATACATCTCGTAAGTTTCTTGAACCGAACTCCGTTTGTCTTATCGAAAAACTCTTTTACAATTGTAAGCTAATTATACTAACGTATGAAGGTTATAATGTACTTTTAACGGTAGTCCTTTCCTGCATAATATATTAGACTTGATATTTCGTTAATTACAATTAATAATTTATTTTGTATGATGGTATCAAACCCATAAAAGAGTTTGTTACAATTTCATACATCTCGTAACTGTCTTGAACCGAACTCCGTTTGTCTTATCGAAAAACTCTTTACAATTGTAAGCTAATTATACTAACGTATGAAGTTTATAATGTACTTTTAACGGTAGTCCTTTCCTGCATATTATATTAGACTTGATATTTCGTTAATTACGAATAATAATTAATTTTGTAGGATGGTATCACATCCATAAAAGAGTTTGTTACAATTTCTTATTTCTCGTAAGTTTCTTAAACCCAACTCTGTTTCTCTTGTGTTAACACTTGTTTAAATCTTTAAGCTAAATGTTAGTTCGTATGAAGGTCATAATAAACTTTTAATGGTACTCATTTCCTACTTGATACTTTTGCCTTGGTATTTCGTTAAGTACCAATACTAATTTATTTCGTATGATGCATCCAAACCCATAAGAGTTTGTTACAATTTCATACATCTCGTAAGTGTCTTGAACCGAGCTCCTTTTGTCTTATCGAAAATCTCTTTTACAATTGTAAGATAATTATACTAACGTATGAAGGTTATAATGTACTTTTAACGGTAGTCCTTTCCTGCATAATATATTAGACTTGATATTTCGTTAATTACAATTAATAATTTATTTTGTATGATGGTATCAAACCCATAAAAGAGTTTGTTACAATTTCATACATCTCAAATGTCTTGAACCGAACTCCGTTTGTCTTATCGAAAAACTCTTTACAATTGTAAGCTAATTATACTAACGTATGAAGTTTATAATGTACTTTTAACGGTAGTCCTTTCCTGCATATTATATTAGACTTGATATTTCGTTAATTACGAATAATAATTAATTTTGTAGGATGGTATCACATCCATAAAAGAGTTTGTTACAATTTCTTATTTCTCGTAAGTTTCTTAAACCCAACTTTGTTTCTCTTGTGTTAAAACTTGTTTAAATCTTTAAGCTAAATATTAGGTCGTATGAAGGTCATAATAAACTTTTAATGGTACTCATTTCCTACATGATACTTTTGCCTTGGTATTTCGTTAAGTACCAATACTAATTTATTTTGTATGATGCATCCAAACCCATAAGAGTTTGTTACAATTTCATACATCTCGTAAGTTTCTTGAACCGAACTCCGTTTGTCTTATCGAAAAACTCTTTTACAATTGTAAGCTAATTATACTAACGTATGAAGGTTATAATGTAGTCCTTTCCTGCATAATGTATTAGACTTGATATTTCGTTAATTACAAATAATAATTTATTTTGTATGATGGTATCAAACCCATAAAAGAGTTTGTTAAAATTTCTTATTTCTCGTAAGTTTCTTGAACCGAACTCTGTTTCTCTTGTGTTAAAACTTGTTTAAAATTTTAAGCTTAATATTAGTTCGTATGAAGTTCATAATAAAGTTTTAATGGTACTCATTTCCTACTTGATACTTTTGTCTTGGTATTTCGTTAAGTACCAATACTAATTTATTTCGTATGATGCATCCAAACCCATAAGAGTTTGTTACAATTTCATACATCTCGTAAGTGTCTTGAACCGAACTCCGTTTGTCTTATCGAAAAACTCTTTACAATTGTAAGCTAATTATACTAACGTATGAAGTTTATAATGTACTTTTAACGGTAGTCCTTTCCTGTATATTATATTAGACTTGATATTTCGTTAATTACGAATAATAATTAATTTTGTATGATGGTATCACATCCATAAAAGAGTTTGTTACAATTTCTTATTTCTCGTAAGTTTCTTGAACGGAACTCTGTTTCTCTTGTGTTAAAACTTGTTTAAAATTTTAAGCTTAATATTAGTTCGTATGAAGTTCATAATAAACTTTTAATCGTACTCATTTCCTACTTGATAATTTTGCCTTGGTATTTTGTTAGGTACGTATAATAATTTATTTCGTATGATGCATCCAAACCCATAAGAGTTTGTTACAATTTCATATATCTAGTAAGTGTCTTGAACCTAACTCCGTTTGTCTTATCGTAAAACTCTTTTACAATTGTAAGCTAATTATACTAACGTATGAAGTTTATAATGTACTTTTAACGGTAGTCCTTTCCTGCATATTATATTAGACTTGATATTTCGTTAATTACGAATAATAATTAATTTTGTATGATGGTATCACATCCATAAAAGAGTTTGTTACAATTTCTTATTTCTCGTAAGTTTCTTAAACCCAACTCTGTTTCTCTTGTGTTAAAACTTATTTAAATCTTTAAGCTAAATATTAGTTCGTATGAAGGTCATAATAAACTTTTAATGGTACTCATTTCCTACATGATACTTTTGCCTTGGTATTTCGTTAAGTACCAATACTAATTTATTTTGTATGATGCATCCAAACCCATAAGAGTTTGTTACAATTTCATACATCTCATAAATTTCTTGAACCGAACTCCGTTTGTCTTATCGAAAAACTCTTTTACAATTGTAAGCTAATTATACTAACGTATGAAGGTTATAATGTACTTTTAACGGTAGTCCTTTCCTGCATAATATATTAGACTTGATATTTCGTTAATTACAATTAATAATTTATTTTGTATGATGGTATCAAACCCATAAAAGAGTTTATTACAATTTCATACATCTCGTAACTGTCTTGAACCGAACTCCGTTTGTCTTATCGAAAAACTCTTTACAATTGTAAGCTAATTATACTAACGTATGAAGTTTATAATGTACTTTTAACGGTAGTCCTTTCCTGCATATTATATTAGACTTGATATTTCGTTAATTACGAATAATAATTAATTTTGTAGGATGGTATCACATCCATAAAAGAGTTTGTTACAATTTCTTATTTCTCGTAAGTTTCTTAAACCCAACTTTGTTTCTCTTGTGTTAAAACTTGTTTAAATCTTTAAGCTAAATATTAGGTCGTATGAAGGTCATAATAAACTTTTAATGGTACTCATTTCCTACATGATACTTTTGCCTTGGTATTTCGTTAAGTACCAATACTAATTTATTTTGTATGATGCATCCAAACCCATAAGAGTTTGTTACAATTTCATACATCTCGTAAGTTTCTTGAACCGAACTCCGTTTGTCTTATCGAAAAACTCTTTTACAATTGTAAGCTAATTATACTAACGTATGAAGGTTATAATGTAGTCCTTTCCTGCATAATGTATTAGACTTGATATTTCGTTAATTACAATTAATAATTTATTTTGTATGATGGTATCAAACCCATAAAAGAGTTTGTTAAAATTTCTTATTTCTCGTAAGTTTCTTGAACCGAACTCTGTTTCTCTTGTGTTAAAACTTGTTTAAAATTTTAAGCTTAATATTAGTTCGTATGAAGTTCATAATAAAGTTTTAATGGTACTCATTTCCTACTTGATACTTTTGCCTTGGTATTTCGTTAAGTACCAATACTAATTTATTTCGTATGATGCATCCAAACCCATAAGAGTTTGTTACAATTTCATACATCTCGTAAGTGTCTTGAACCGAACTCCGTTTGTCTTATCGAAAAACTCTTTACAATTGTAAGCTAATTATACTAACGTATGAAGTTTATAATGTACTTTTAACGGTAGTCCTTTCCTGTATATTATATTAGACTTGATATTTCGTTAATTACGAATAATAATTAATTTTGTATGATGGTATCACATCCATAAAAGAGTTTGTTACAATTTCTTATTTCTCGTAAGTTTCTTGAACGGAACTCTGTTTCTCTTGTGTTAAAACTTGTTTAAAATTTTAAGCTTAATATTAGTTCGTATGAAGTTCATAATAAACTTTTAATCGTACTCATTTCCTACTTGATAATTTTGCCTTGGTATTTTGTTAGGTACGTATAATAATTTATTTCGTATGATGCATCCAAACCCATAACAGTTTGTTACAATTTCATATATCTAGTAAGTGTCTTGAACCTAACTCCGTTTGTCTTATCGTAAAACTCTTTTACAATTGTAAGCTAATTATACTAACGTATGAAGTTTATAATGTACTTTTAACGGTAGTCCTTTCCTGCATATTATATTAGACTTGATATTTCGTTAATTACGAATAATAATTAATTTTGTATGATGGTATCACATCCATAAAAGAGTTTGTTACAATTTCTTATTTCTCGTAAGTTTCTTAAACCCAACTCTGTTTCTCTTGTGTTAAAACTTATTTAAATCTTTAAGCTAAATATTAGTTCGTATGAAGGTCATAATAAACTTTTAATGGTACTCATTTCCTACATGATACTTTTGCCTTGGTATTTCGTTAAGTACCAATACTAATTTATTTTGTATGATGCATCCAAACCCATAAGAGTTTGTTACAATTTCATACATCTCGTAAGTTTCTTGAACCGAACTCCGTTTGTCTTATCGAAAAACTCTTTTACAATTGTAAGCTAATTATACTAACGTATGAAGGTTATAATGTACTTTTAACGGTAGTCCTTTCCTGCATAATATATTAGACTTGATATTTCGTTAATTACAATTAATAATTTATTTTGTATGATGGTATCAAACCCATAAAAGAGTTTGTTACAATTTCATACATCTCGTAACTGTCTTGAACCGAACTCCGTTTGTCTTATCGAAAAACTCTTTACAATTGTAAGCTAATTATACTAACGTATGAAGTTTATAATGTACTTTTAACGGTAGTCCTTTCCTGCATATTATATTAGACTTGATATTTCGTTAATTACGAATAATAATTAATTTTGTAGGATGGTATCACATCCATAAAAGAGTTTGTTACAATTTCTTATTTCTCGTAAGTTTCTTAAACCCAACTCTGTTTCTCTTGTGTTAACACTTGTTTAAATCTTTAAGCTAAATGTTAGTTCGTATGAAGGTCATAATAAACTTTTAATGGTACTCATTTCCTACTTGATACTTTTGCCTTGGTATTTCGTTAAGTACCAATACTAATTTATTTCGTATGATGCATCCAAACCCATAAGAGTTTGTTACAATTTCATACATCTCGTAAGTGTCTTGAACCGAGCTCCTTTTGTCTTATCGAAAATCTCTTTTACAATTGTAAGATAATTATACTAACGTATGAAGGTTATAATGTACTTTTAACGGTAGTCCTTTCCTGCATAATATATTAGACTTGATATTTCGTTAATTACAATTAATAATTTATTTTGTATGATGGTATCAAACCCATAAAAGAGTTTGTTACAATTTCATACATCTCAAATGTCTTGAACCGAACTCCGTTTGTCTTATCGAAAAACTCTTTACAATTGTAAGCTAATTATACTAACGTATGAAGTTTATAATGTACTTTTAACGGTAGTCCTTTCCTGCATATTATATTAGACTTGATATTTCGTTAATTACGAATAATAATTAATTTTGTAGGATGGTATCACATCCATAAAAGAGTTTGTTACAATTTCTTATTTCTCGTAAGTTTCTTAAACCCAACTTTGTTTCTCTTGTGTTAAAACTTGTTTAAATCTTTAAGCTAAATATTAGGTCGTATGAAGGTCATAATAAACTTTTAATGGTACTCATTTCCTACATGATACTTTTGCCTTGGTATTTCGTTAAGTACCAATACTAATTTATTTTGTATGATGCATCCAAACCCATAAGAGTTTGTTACAATTTCATACATCTCGTAAGTTTCTTGAACCGAACTCCGTTTGTCTTATCGAAAAACTCTTTTACAATTGTAAGCTAATTATACTAACGTATGAAGGTTATAATGTAGTCCTTTCCTGCATAATGTATTAGACTTGATATTTCGTTAATTACAAATAATAATTTATTTTGTATGATGGTATCAAACCCATAAAAGAGTTTGTTAAAATTTCTTATTTCTCGTAAGTTTCTTGAACCGAACTCTGTTTCTCTTGTGTTAAAACTTGTTTAAAATTTTAAGCTTAATATTAGTTCGTATGAAGTTCATAATAAAGTTTTAATGGTACTCATTTCCTACTTGATACTTTTGTCTTGGTATTTCGTTAAGTACCAATACTAATTTATTTCGTATGATGCATCCAAACCCATAAGAGTTTGTTACAATTTCATACATCTCGTAAGTGTCTTGAACCGAACTCCGTTTGTCTTATCGAAAAACTCTTTACAATTGTAAGCTAATTATACTAACGTATGAAGTTTATAATGTACTTTTAACGGTAGTCCTTTCCTGTATATTATATTAGACTTGATATTTCGTTAATTACGAATAATAATTAATTTTGTATGATGGTATCACATCCATAAAAGAGTTTGTTACAATTTCTTATTTCTCGTAAGTTTCTTGAACGGAACTCTGTTTCTCTTGTGTTAAAACTTGTTTAAAATTTTAAGCTTAATATTAGTTCGTATGAAGTTCATAATAAACTTTTAATCGTACTCATTTCCTACTTGATAATTTTGCCTTGGTATTTTGTTAGGTACGTATAATAATTTATTTCGTATGATGCATCCAAACCCATAAGAGTTTGTTACAATTTCATATATCTAGTAAGTGTCTTGAACCTAACTCCGTTTGTCTTATCGTAAAACTCTTTTACAATTGTAAGCTAATTATACTAACGTATGAAGTTTATAATGTACTTTTAACGGTAGTCCTTTCCTGCATATTATATTAGACTTGATATTTCGTTAATTACGAATAATAATTAATTTTGTATGATGGTATCACATCCATAAAAGAGTTTGTTACAATTTCTTATTTCTCGTAAGTTTCTTAAACCCAACTCTGTTTCTCTTGTGTTAAAACTTATTTAAATCTTTAAGCTAAATATTAGTTCGTATGAAGGTCATAATAAACTTTTAATGGTACTCATTTCCTACATGATACTTTTGCCTTGGTATTTCGTTAAGTACCAATACTAATTTATTTTGTATGATGCATCCAAACCCATAAGAGTTTGTTACAATTTCATACATCTCATAAATTTCTTGAACCGAACTCCGTTTGTCTTATCGAAAAACTCTTTTACAATTGTAAGCTAATTATACTAACGTATGAAGTTTATAATGTACTTTTAACGGTAGTCCTTTCCTGCATAATATATTAGACTTGATATTTCGTTAATTACAATTAATAATTTATTTTGTATGATGGTATCAAACCCATAAAAGAGTTTATTACAATTTCATACATCTCGTAACTGTCTTGAACCGAACTCCGTTTGTCTTATCGAAAAACTCTTTACAATTGTAAGCTAATTATACTAACGTATGAAGTTTATAATGTACTTTTAACGGTAGTCCTTTCCTGCATATTATATTAGACTTGATATTTCGTTAATTACGAATAATAATTAATTTTGTAGGATGGTATCACATCCATAAAAGAGTTTGTTACAATTTCTTATTTCTCGTAAGTTTCTTAAACCCAACTTTGTTTCTCTTGTGTTAAAACTTGTTTAAATCTTTAAGCTAAATATTAGGTCGTATGAAGGTCATAATAAACTTTTAATGGTACTCATTTCCTACATGATACTTTTGCCTTGGTATTTCGTTAAGTACCAATACTAATTTATTTTGTATGATGCATCCAAACCCATAAGAGTTTGTTACAATTTCATACATCTCGTAAGTTTCTTGAACCGAACTCCGTTTGTCTTATCGAAAAACTCTTTTACAATTGTAAGCTAATTATACTAACGTATGAAGGTTATAATGTAGTCCTTTCCTGCATAATGTATTAGACTTGATATTTCGTTAATTACAAATAATAATTTATTTTGTATGATGGTATCAAACCCATAAAAGAGTTTGTTAAAATTTCTTATTTCTCGTAAGTTTCTTGAACCGAACTCTGTTTCTCTTGTGTTAAAACTTGTTTAAAATTTTAAGCTTAATATTAGTTCGTATGAAGTTCATAATAAAGTTTTAATGGTACTCATTTCCTACTTGATACTTTTGTCTTGGTATTTCGTTAAGTACCAATACTAATTTATTTCGTATGATGCATCCAAACCCATAAGAGTTTGTTACAATTTCATACATCTCGTAAGTGTCTTGAACCGAACTCCGTTTGTCTTATCGAAAAACTCTTTACAATTGTAAGCTAATTATACTAACGTATGAAGTTTATAATGTACTTTTAACGGTAGTCCTTTCCTGTATATTATATTAGACTTGATATTTCGTTAATTACGAATAATAATTAATTTTGTATGATGGTATCACATCCATAAAAGAGTTTGTTACAATTTCTTATTTCTCGTAAGTTTCTTGAACGGAACTCTGTTTCTCTTGTGTTAAAACTTGTTTAAAATTTTAAGCTTAATATTAGTTCGTATGAAGTTCATAATAAACTTTTAATCGTACTCATTTCCTACTTGATAATTTTGCCTTGGTATTTTGTTAGGTACGTATAATAATTTATTTCGTATGATGCATCCAAACCCATAAGAGTTTGTTACAATTTCATATATCTAGTAAGTGTCTTGAACCTAACTCCGTTTGTTTTATCGTAAAACTCTTTTACAATTGTAAGCTAATTATACTAACGTATGAAGTTTATAATGTACTTTTAACGGTAGTCCTTTCCTGCATATTATATTAGACTTGATATTTCGTTAATTACGAATAATAATTAATTTTGTATGATGGTATCACATCCATAAAAGAGTTTGTTACAATTTCTTATTTCTCGTAAGTTTCTTAAACCCAACTCTGTTTCTCTTGTGTTAAAACTTATTTAAATCTTTAAGCTAAATATTAGTTCGTATGAAGGTCATAATAAACTTTTAATGGTACTCATTTCCTACATGATACTTTTGCCTTGGTATTTCGTTAAGTACCAATACTAATTTATTTTGTATGATGCATCCAAACCCATAAGAGTTTGTTACAATTTCATACATCTCATAAATTTCTTGAACCGAACTCCGTTTGTCTTATCGAAAAACTCTTTTACAATTGTAAGCTAATTATACTAACGTATGAAGTTTATAATGTACTTTTAACGGTAGTCCTTTCCTGCATAATATATTAGACTTGATATTTCGTTAATTACAATTAATAATTTATTTTGTATGATGGTATCAAACCCATAAAAGAGTTTATTACAATTTCATACATCTCGTAACTGTCTTGAACCGAACTCCGTTTGTCTTATCGAAAAACTCTTTACAATTGTAAGCTAATTATACTAACGTATGAAGTTTATAATGTACTTTTAACGGTAGTCCTTTCCTGCATATTATATTAGACTTGATATTTCGTTAATTACGAATAATAATTAATTTTGTAGGATGGTATCACATCCATAAAAGAGTTTGTTACAATTTCTTATTTCTCGTAAGTTTCTTATACCCAACTTTGTTTCTCTTGTGTTAAAACTTGTTTAAATCTTTAAGCTAAATATTAGGTCGTATGAAGGTCATAATAAACTTTTAATGGTACTCATTTCCTACATGATACTTTTGCCTTGGTATTTCGTTAAGTACCAATACTAATTTATTTTGTATGATGCATCCAAACCCATAAGAGTTTGTTACAATTTCATACATCTCGTAAGTTTCTTGAACCGAACTCCGTTTGTCTTATCGAAAAACTCTTTTACAATTGTAAGCTAATTATACTAACGTATGAAGGTTATAATGTAGTCCTTTCCTGCATAATGTATTAGACTTGATATTTCGTTAATTACAAATAATAATTTATTTTGTATGATGGTATCAAACCCATAAAAGAGTTTGTTAAAATTTCTTATTTCTCGTAAGTTTCTTGAACCGAACTCTGTTTCTCTTGTGTTAAAACTTGTTTAAAATTTTAAGCTTAATATTAGTTCGTATGAAGTTCATAATAAAGTTTTAATGGTACTCATTTCCTACTTGATACTTTTGCCTTGGTATTTCGTTAAGTACCAATACTAATTTATTTCGTATGATGCATCCAAACCCATAAGAGTTTGTTACAATTTCATACATCTCGTAAGTGTCTTGAACCGAACTCCGTTTGTCTTATCGAAAAACTCTTTACAATTGTAAGCTAATTATACTAACGTATGAAGTTTATAATGTACTTTTAACGGTAGTCCTTTCCTGTATATTATATTAGACTTGATATTTCGTTAATTACGAATAATAATTAATTTTGTATGATGGTATCACATCCATAAAAGAGTTTGTTACAATTTCTTATTTCTCGTAAGTTTCTTGAACGGAACTCTGTTTCTCTTGTGTTAAAACTTGTTTAAAATTTTAAGCTTAATATTAGTTCGTATGAAGTTCATAATAAACTTTTAATCGTACTCATTTCCTACTTGATAATTTTGCCTTGGTATTTTGTTAGGTACGTATAATAATTTATTTCGTATGATGCATCCAAACCCATAAGAGTTTGTTACAATTTCATATATCTAGTAAGTGTCTTGAACCTAACTCCGTTTGTCTTATCGTAAAACTCTTTTACAATTGTAAGCTAATTATACTAACGTATGAAGTTTATAATGTACTTTTAACGGTAGTCCTTTCCTGCATATTATATTAGACTTGATATTTCGTTAATTACGAATAATAATTAATTTTGTATGATGGTATCACATCCATAAAAGAGTTTGTTACAATTTCTTATTTCTCGTAAGTTTCTTAAACCCAACTCTGTTTCTCTTGTGTTAAAACTTATTTAAATCTTTAAGCTAAATATTAGTTCGTATGAAGGTCATAATAAACTTTTAATGGTACTCATTTCCTACATGATACTTTTGCCTTGGTATTTCGTTAAGTACCAATACTAATTTATTTTGTATGATGCATCCAAACCCATAAGAGTTTATTACAATTTCATACATCTCGTAAGTTTCTTGAACCGAACTCCGTTTGTCTTATCGAAAAACTCTTTTACAATTGTAAGCTAATTATACTAACGTATGAAGGTTATAATGTAGTCCTTTCCTGCATAATGTATTAGACTTGATATTTCGTTAATTACAAATAATAATTTATTTTGTATGATGGTATCAAACCCATAAAAGAGTTTGTTAAAATTTCTTATTTCTCGTAAGTTTCTTGAACCGAACTCTGTTTCTCTTGTGTTAAAACTTGTTTAAAATTTTAAGCTTAATATTAGTTCGTATGAAGTTCATAATAAAGTTTTAATGGTACTCATTTCCTACTTGATACTTTTGTCTTGGTATTTCGTTAAGTACCAATACTAATTTATTTCGTATGATGCATCCAAACCCATAAGAGTTTGTTACAATTTCATACATCTCGTAAGTGTCTTGAACCGAACTCCGTTTGTCTTATCGAAAAACTCTTTACAATTGTAAGCTAATTATACTAACGTATGAAGTTTATAATGTACTTTTAACGGTAGTCCTTTCCTGTATATTATATTAGACTTGATATTTCGTTAATTACGAATAATAATTAATTTTGTATGATGGTATCACATCCATAAAAGAGTTTGTTACAATTTCTTATTTCTCGTAAGTTTCTTGAACGGAACTCTGTTTCTCTTGTGTTAAAACTTGTTTAAAATTTTAAGCTTAATATTAGTTCGTATGAAGTTCATAATAAACTTTTAATCGTACTCATTTCCTACTTGATAATTTTGCCTTGGTATTTTGTTAGGTACGTATAATAATTTATTTCGTATGATGCATCCAAACCCATAAGAGTTTGTTACAATTTCATATATCTAATAAGTGTCTTGAACCTAACTCCGTTTGTCTTATCGTAAAACTCTTTTACAATTGTAAGCTAATTATACTAACGTATGAAGTTTATAATGTACTTTTAACGGTAGTCCTTTCCTGCATATTATATTAGACTTGATATTTCGTTAATTACGAATAATAATTAATTTTGTATGATGGTATCACATCCATAAAAGAGTTTGTTACAATTTCTTATTTCTCGTAAGTTTCTTAAACCCAACTCTGTTTCTCTTGTGTTAAAACTTATTTAAATCTTTAAGCTAAATATTAGTTCGTATGAAGGTCATAATAAACTTTTAATGGTACTCATTTCCTACATGATACTTTTGCCTTGGTATTTCGTTAAGTACCAATACTAATTTATTTTGTATGATGCATCCAAACCCATAAGAGTTTGTTACAATTTCATACATCTCGTAAGTTTCTTGAACCGAACTCCGTTTGTCTTATCGAAAAACTCTTTTACAATTGTAAGCTAATTATACTAACGTATGAAGGTTATAATGTAGTCCTTTCCTGCATAATGTATTAGACTTGATATTTCGTTAATTACAAATAATAATTTATTTTGTATGATGGTATCAAACCCATAAAAGAGTTTGTTAAAATTTCTTATTTCTCGTAAGTTTCTTGAACCGAACTCTGTTTCTCTTGTGTTAAAACTTGTTTAAAATTTTAAGCTTAATATTAGTTCGTATGAAGTTCATAATAAAGTTTTAATGGTACTCATTTCCTACTTGATACTTTTGTCTTGGTATTTCGTTAAGTACCAATACTAATTTATTTCGTATGATGCATCCAAACCCATAAGAGTTTGTTACAATTTCATACATCTCGTAAGTGTCTTGAACCGAACTCCGTTTGTCTTATCGAAAAACTCTTTACAATTGTAAGCTAATTATACTAACGTATGAAGTTTATAATGTACTTTTAACGGTAGTCCTTTCCTGTATATTATATTAGACTTGATATTTCGTTAATTACGAATAATAATTAATTTTGTATGATGGTATCACATCCATAAAAGAGTTTGTTACAATTTCTTATTTCTCGTAAGTTTCTTGAACGGAACTCTGTTTCTCTTGTGTTAAAACTTGTTTAAAATTTTAAGCTTAATATTAGTTCGTATGAAGTTCATAATAAACTTTTAATCGTACTCATTTCCTACTTGATAATTTTGCCTTGGTATTTTGTTAGGTACGTATAATAATTTATTTCGTATGATGCATCCAAACCCATAAGAGTTTGTTACAATTTCATATATCTAGTAAGTGTCTTGAACCTAACTCCGTTTGTCTTATCGTAAAACTCTTTTACAATTGTAAGCTAATTATACTAACGTATGAAGTTTATAATGTACTTTTAACGGTAGTCCTTTCCTGCATATTATATTAGACTTGATATTTCGTTAATTACGAATAATAATTAATTTTGTATGATGGTATCACATCCATAAAAGAGTTTGTTACAATTTCTTATTTCTCGTAAGTTTCTTAAACCCAACTCTGTTTCTCTTGTGTTAAAACTTATTTAAATCTTTAAGCTAAATATTAGTTCGTATGAAGGTCATAATAAACTTTTAATGGTACTCATTTCCTACATGATACTTTTGCCTTGGTATTTCGTTAAGTACCAATACTAATTTATTTTGTATGATGCATCCAAACCCATAAGAGTTTGTTACAATTTCATACATCTCGTAAGTTTCTTGAACCGAACTCCGTTTGTCTTATCGAAAAACTCTTTTACAATTGTAAGCTAATTATACTAACGTATGAAGGTTATAATGTAGTCCTTTCCTGCATAATGTATTAGACTTGATATTTCGTTAATTACAAATAATAATTTATTTTGTATGATGGTATCAAACCCATAAAAGAGTTTGTTAAAATTTCTTATTTCTCGTAAGTTTCTTGAACCGAACTCTGTTTCTCTTGTGTTAAAACTTGTTTAAAATTTTAAGCTTAATATTAGTTCGTATGAAGTTCATAATAAAGTTTTAATGGTACTCATTTCCTACTTGATACTTTTGTCTTGGTATTTCGTTAAGTACCAATACTAATTTATTTCGTATGATGCATCCAAACCCATAAGAGTTTGTTACAATTTCATACATCTCGTAAGTGTCTTGAACCGAACTCCGTTTGTCTTATCGAAAAACTCTTTACAATTGTAAGCTAATTATACTAACGTATGAAGTTTATAATGTACTTTTAACGGTAGTCCTTTCCTGTATAATATATTAGACTTGATATTTCGTTAATTACGAATAATAATTAATTTTGTATGATGGTATCACATCCATAAAAGAGTTTGTTACAATTTCTTATTTCTCGTAAGTTTCTTGAACGGAACTCTGTTTCTCTTGTGTTAAAACTTGTTTAAAATTTTAAGCTTAATATTAGTTCGTATGAAGTTCATAATAAACTTTTAATCGTACTCATTTCCTACTTGATAATTTTGCCTTGGTATTTTGTTAGGTACGTATAATAATTTATTTCGTATGATGCATCCAAACCCATAAGAGTTTGTTACAATTTCATATATCTAGTAAGTGTCTTGAACCTAACTCCGTTTGTCTTATCGTAAAACTCTTTTACAATTGTAAGCTAATTATACTAACGTATGAAGTTTATAATGTACTTTTAACGGTAGTCCTTTCCTGCATATTATATTAGACTTGATATTTCGTTAATTACGAATAATAATTAATTTTGTATGATGGTATCACATCCATAAAAGAGTTTGTTACAATTTCTTATTTCTCGTAAGTTTCTTAAACCCAACTCTGTTTCTCTTGTGTTAAAACTTATTTAAATCTTTAAGCTAAATATTAGTTCGTATGAAGGTCATAATAAACTTTTAATGGTACTCATTTCCTACATGATACTTTTGCCTTGGTATTTCGTTAAGTACCAATACTAATTTATTTTGTATGATGCATCCAAACCCATAAGAGTTTGTTACAATTTCATACATCTCATAAATTTCTTGAACCGAACTCCGTTTGTCTTATCGAAAAACTCTTTTACAATTGTAAGCTAATTATACTAACGTATGAAGGTTATAATGTACTTTTAACGGTAGTCCTTTCCTGCATAATATATTAGACTTGATATTTCGTTAATTACAATTAATAATTTATTTTGTATGATGGTATCAAACCCATAAAAGAGTTTATTACAATTTCATACATCTCGTAACTGTCTTGAACCGAACTCCGTTTGTCTTATCGAAAAACTCTTTACAATTGTAAGCTAATTATACTAACGTATGAAGTTTATAATGTACTTTTAACGGTAGTCCTTTCCTGCATATTATATTAGACTTGATATTTCGTTAATTACGAATAATAATTAATTTTGTAGGATGGTATCACATCCATAAAAGAGTTTGTTACAATTTCTTATTTCTCGTAAGTTTCTTATACCCAACTTTGTTTCTCTTGTGTTAAAACTTGTTTAAATCTTTAAGCTAAATATTAGGTCGTATGAAGGTCATAATAAACTTTTAATGGTACTCATTTCCTACATGATACTTTTGCCTTGGTATTTCGTTAAGTACCAATACTAATTTATTTTGTATGATGCATCCAAACCCATAAGAGTTTGTTACAATTTCATACATCTCGTAAGTTTCTTGAACCGAACTCCGTTTGTCTTATCGAAAAACTCTTTTACAATTGTAAGCTAATTATACTAACGTATGAAGGTTATAATGTAGTCCTTTCCTGCATAATGTATTAGACTTGATATTTCGTTAATTACAAATAATAATTTATTTTGTATGATGGTATCAAACCCATAAAAGAGTTTGTTAAAATTTCTTATTTCTCGTAAGTTTCTTGAACCGAACTCTGTTTCTCTTGTGTTAAAACTTGTTTAAAATTTTAAGCTTAATATTAGTTCGTATGAAGTTCATAATAAAGTTTTAATGGTACTCATTTCCTACTTGATACTTTTGCCTTGGTATTTCGTTAAGTACCAATACTAATTTATTTCGTATGATGCATCCAAACCCATAAGAGTTTGTTACAATTTCATACATCTCGTAAGTGTCTTGAACCGAACTCCGTTTGTCTTATCGAAAAACTCTTTACAATTGTAAGCTAATTATACTAACGTATGAAGTTTATAATGTACTTTTAACGGTAGTCCTTTCCTGTATATTATATTAGACTTGATATTTCGTTAATTACGAATAATAATTAATTTTGTATGATGGTATCACATCCATAAAAGAGTTTGTTACAATTTCTTATTTCTCGTAAGTTTCTTGAACGGAACTCTGTTTCTCTTGTGTTAAAACTTGTTTAAAATTTTAAGCTTAATATTAGTTCGTATGAAGTTCATAATAAACTTTTAATCGTACTCATTTCCTACTTGATAATTTTGCCTTGGTATTTTGTTAGGTACGTATAATAATTTATTTCGTATGATGCATCCAAACCCATAAGAGTTTGTTACAATTTCATATATCTAGTAAGTGTCTTGAACCTAACTCCGTTTGTCTTATCGTAAAACTCTTTTACAATTGTAAGCTAATTATACTAACGTATGAAGTTTATAATGTACTTTTAACGGTAGTCCTTTCCTGCATATTATATTAGACTTGATATTTCGTTAATTACGAATAATAATTAATTTTGTATGATGGTATCACATCCATAAAAGAGTTTGTTACAATTTCTTATTTCTCGTAAGTTTCTTAAACCCAACTCTGTTTCTCTTGTGTTAAAACTTATTTAAATCTTTAAGCTAAATATTAGTTCGTATGAAGGTCATAATAAACTTTTAATGGTACTCATTTCCTGCATGATACTTTTGCCTTGGTATTTCGTTAAGTACCAATACTAATTTATTTTGTATGATGCATCCAAACCCATAAGAGTTTGTTACAATTTCATACATCTCGTAAGTTTCTTGAACCGAACTCCGTTTGTCTTATCGAAAAACTCTTTTACAATTGTAAGCTAATTATACTAACGTATGAAGGTTATAATGTACTTTTAACGGTAGTCCTTTCCTGCATAATATATTAGACTTGATATTTCGTTAATTACAATTAATAATTTATTTTGTATGATGGTATCAAACCCATAAAAGAGTTTGTTACAATTTCATACATCTCAAATGTCTTGAACCGAACTCCGTTTGTCTTATCGAAAAACTCTTTACAATTGTAAGCTAATTATACTAACGTATGAAGTTTATAATGTACTTTTAACGGTAGTCCTTTCCTGCATATTATATTAGACTTGATATTTCGTTAATTACGAATAATAATTAATTTTGTAGGATGGTATCACATCCATAAAAGAGTTTGTTACAATTTCTTATTTCTCGTAAGTTTCTTAAACCCAACTTTGTTTCTCTTGTGTTAAAACTTGTTTAAATCTTTAAGCTAAATATTAGGTCGTATGAAGGTCATAATAAACTTTTAATGGTACTCATTTCCTACATGATACTTTTGCCTTGGTATTTCGTTAAGTACCAATACTAATTTATTTTGTATGATGCATCCAAACCCATAAGAGTTTGTTACAATTTCATACATCTCGTAAGTTTCTTGAACCGAACTCCGTTTGTCTTATCGAAAAACTCTTTTACAATTGTAAGCTAATTATACTAACGTATGAAGGTTATAATGTACTTTTAACGGTAGTCCTTTCCTGCATAATATATTAGACTTGATATTTCGTTAATTACAAATAATAATTTATTTTGTATGATGGTATCAAACCCATAAAAGAGTTTGTTAAAATTTCTTATTTCTCGTAAGTTTCTTGAACCGAACTCTGTTTCTCTTGTGTTAAAACTTGTTTAAAATTTTAAGCTTAATATTAGTTCGTATGAAGTTCATAATAAAGTTTTAATGGTACTCATTTCCTACTTGATACTTTTGCCTTGGTATTTCGTTAAGTACCAATACTAATTTATTTCGTATGATGCATCCAAACCCATAAGAGTTTGTTACAATTTCATACATCTCGTAAGTGTCTTGAACCGAACTCCGTTTGTCTTATCGAAAAACTCTTTACAATTGTAAGCTAATTATACTAACGTATGAAGTTTATAATGTACTTTTAACGGTAGTCCTTTCCTGTATATTATATTAGACTTGATATTTCGTTAATTACGAATAATAATTAATTTTGTATGATGGTATCACATCCATAAAAGAGTTTGTTACAATTTCTTATTTCTCGTAAGTTTCTTGAACGGAACTCTGTTTCTCTTGTGTTAAAACTTGTTTAAAATTTTAAGCTTAATATTAGTTCGTATGAAGTTCATAATAAACTTTTAATCGTACTCATTTCCTACTTGATAATTTTGCCTTGGTATTTTGTTAGGTACGTATAATAATTTATTTCGTATGATGCATCCAAACCCATAAGAGTTTGTTACAATTTCATATATCTAGTAAGTGTCTTGAACCTAACTCCGTTTGTCTTATCGTAAAACTCTTTTACAATTGTAAGCTAATTATACTAACGTATGAAGTTTATAATGTACTTTTAACGGTAGTCCTTTCCTGCATATTATATTAGACTTGATATTTCGTTAATTACGAATAATAATTAATTTTGTATGATGGTATCACATCCATAAAAGAGTTTGTTACAATTTCTTATTTCTCGTAAGTTTCTTAAACCCAACTCTGTTTCTCTTGTGTTAAAACTTATTTAAATCTTTAAGCTAAATATTAGTTCGTATGAAGGTCATAATAAACTTTTAATGGTACTCATTTCCTACATGATACTTTTGCCTTGGTATTTCGTTAAGTACCAATACTAATTTATTTTGTATGATGCATCCAAACCCATAAGAGTTTGTTACAATTTCATACATCTCGTAAGTTTCTTGAACCGAACTCCGTTTGTCTTATCGAAAAACTCTTTTACAATTGTAAGCTAATTATACTAACGTATGAAGGTTATAATGTACTTTTAACGGTAGTCCTTTCCTGCATAATATATTAGACTTGATATTTCGTTAATTACAATTAATAATTTATTTTGTATGATGGTATCAAACCCATAAAAGAGTTTGTTACAATTTCATACATCTCAAATGTCTTGAACCGAACTCCGTTTGTCTTATCGAAAAACTCTTTACAATTGTAAGCTAATTATACTAACGTATGAAGTTTATAATGTACTTTTAACGGTAGTCCTTTCCTGCATATTATATTAGACTTGATATTTCGTTAATTACGAATAATAATTAATTTTGTAGGATGGTATCACATCCATAAAAGAGTTTGTTACAATTTCTTATTTCTCGTAAGTTTCTTAAACCCAACTTTGTTTCTCTTGTGTTAAAACTTGTTTAAATCTTTAAGCTAAATATTAGGTCGTATGAAGGTCATAATAAACTTTTAATGGTACTCATTTCCTACATGATACTTTTGCCTTGGTATTTCGTTAAGTACCAATACTAATTTATTTTGTATGATGCATCCAAACCCATAAGAGTTTGTTACAATTTCATACATCTCGTAAGTTTCTTGAACCGAACTCCGTTTGTCTTATCGAAAAACTCTTTTACAATTGTAAGCTAATTATACTAACGTATGAAGGTTATAATGTACTTTTAACGGTAGTCCTTTCCTGCATAATATATTAGACTTGATATTTCGTTAATTACAATTAATAATTTATTTTGTATGATGGTATCAAACCCATAAAAGAGTTTGTTACAATTTCATACATCTCGTAACTGTCTTGAACCGAACTCCGTTTGTCTTATCGAAAAACTCTTTACAATTGTAAGCTAATTATACTAACGTATGAAGTTTATAATGTACTTTTAACGGTAGTCCTTTCCTGCATATTATATTAGACTTGATATTTCGTTAATTACGAATAATAATTAATTTTGTAGGATGGTATCACATCCATAAAAGAGTTTGTTACAATTTCTTATTTCTCGTAAGTTTCTTAAACCCAACTCTGTTTCTCTTGTGTTAAAACTTGTTTAAATCTTTAAGCTAAATGTTAGTTCGTATGAAGGTCATAATAAACTTTTAATGGTACTCATTTCCTACTTGATACTTTTGCCTTGGTATTTCGTTAAGTACCAATACTAATTTATTTCGTATGATGCATCCAAACCCATAAGAGTTTGTTACAATTTCATACATCTCGTAAGTGTCTTGAACCGAGCTCCTTTTGACTTATCGAAAATCTCTTTTACAATTGTAAGATAATTATACTAAGGTATGAAGGTTATAATGTACTTTTAACGGTAGTCCTTTCCTGCATAATATATTAGACTTGATATTTCGTTAATTACAATTAATAATTTATTTTGTATGATGGTATCAAACCCATAAAAGAGTTTGTTACAATTTCATACATCTCAAATGTCTTGAACCGAACTCCGTTTGTCTTATCGAAAAACTCTTTACAATTGTAAGCTAATTATACTAACGTATGAAGTTTATAATGTACTTTTAACGGTAGTCCTTTCCTGCATATTATATTAGACTTGATATTTCGTTAATTACGAATAATAATTAATTTTGTAGGATGGTATCACATCCATAAAAGAGTTTGTTACAATTTCTTATTTCTCGTAAGTTTCTTAAACCCAACTTTGTTTCTCTTGTGTTAAAACTTGTTTAAATCTTTAAGCTAAATATTAGGTCGTATGAAGGTCATAATAAACTTTTAATGGTACTCATTTCCTACATGATACTTTTGCCTTGGTATTTCGTTAAGTACCAATACTAATTTATTTTGTATGATGCATCCAAACCCATAAGAGTTTGTTACAATTTCATACATCTCGTAAGTTTCTTGAACCGAACTCCGTTTGTCTTATCGAAAAACTCTTTTACAATTGTAAGCTAATTATACTAACGTATGAAGGTTATAATGTACTTTTAACGGTAGTCCTTTCCTGCATAATATATTAGACTTGATATTTCGTTAATTACAATTAATAATTTATTTTGTATGATGGTATCAAACCCATAAAAGAGTTTGTTACAATTTCATACATCTCGTAACTGTCTTGAACCGAACTCCGTTTGTCTTATCGAAAAACTCTTTACAATTGTAAGCTAATTATACTAACGTATGAAGTTTATAATGTACTTTTAACGGTAGTCCTTTCCTGCATATTATATTAGACTTGATATTTCGTTAATTACGAATAATAATTAATTTTGTAGGATGGTATCACATCCATAAAAGAGTTTGTTACAATTTCTTATTTCTCGTAAGTTTCTTAAACCCAACTCTGTTTCTCTTGTGTTAAAACTTGTTTAAATCTTTAAGCTAAATGTTAGTTCGTATGAAGGTCATAATAAACTTTTAATGGTACTCATTTCCTACTTGATACTTTTGCCTTGGTATTTCGTTAAGTACCAATACTAATTTATTTCGTATGATGCATCCAAACCCATAAGAGTTTGTTACAATTTCATACATCTCGTAAGTGTCTTGAACCGAGCTCCTTTTGACTTATCGAAAATCTCTTTTACAATTGTAAGATAATTATACTAAGGTATGAAGGTTATAATGTACTTTTAACGGTAGTCCTTTCCTGCATAATATATTAGACTTGATATTTCGTTAATTACAATTAATAATTTATTTTGTATGATGGTATCAAACCCATAAAAGAGTTTGTTACAATTTCATACATCTCAAATGTCTTGAACCGAACTCCGTTTGTCTTATCGAAAAACTCTTTACAATTGTAAGCTAATTATACTAACGTATGAAGTTTATAATGTACTTTTAACGGTAGTCCTTTCCTGCATATTATATTAGACTTGATATTTCGTTAATTACGAATAATAATTAATTTTGTAGGATGGTATCACATCCATAAAAGAGTTTGTTACAATTTCTTATTTCTCGTAAGTTTCTTAAACCCAACTTTGTTTCTCTTGTGTTAAAACTTGTTTAAATCTTTAAGCTAAATATTAGGTCGTATGAAGGTCATAATAAACTTTTAATGGTACTCATTTCCTACATGATACTTTTGCCTTGGTATTTCGTTAAGTACCAATACTAATTTATTTTGTATGATGCATCCAAACCCATAAGAGTTTGTTACAATTTCATACATCTCGTAAGTTTCTTGAACCGAACTCCGTTTGTCTTATCGAAAAACTCTTTTACAATTGTAAGCTAATTATACTAACGTATGAAGGTTATAATGTAGTCCTTTCCTGCATAATGTATTAGACTTGATATTTCGTTAATTACAAATAATAATTTATTTTGTATGATGGTATCAAACCCATAAAAGAGTTTGTTAAAATTTCTTATTTCTCGTAAGTTTCTTGAACCGAACTCTGTTTCTCTTGTGTTAAAACTTGTTTAAAATTTTAAGCTTAATATTAGTTCGTATGAAGTTCATAATAAAGTTTTAATGGTACTCATTTCCTACTTGATACTTTTGCCTTGGTATTTCGTTAAGTACCAATACTAATTTATTTCGTATGATGCATCCAAACCCATAAGAGTTTGTTACAATTTCATACATCTCGTAAGTGTCTTGAACCGAACTCCGTTTGTCTTATCGAAAAACTCTTTACAATTGTAAGCTAATTATACTAACGTATGAAGTTTATAATGTACTTTTAACGGTAGTCCTTTCCTGTATATTATATTAGACTTGATATTTCGTTAATTACGAATAATAATTAATTTTGTATGATGGTATCACATCCATAAAAGAGTTTGTTACAATTTCTTATTTCTCGTAAGTTTCTTGAACGGAACTCTGTTTCTCTTGTGTTAAAACTTGTTTAAAATTTTAAGCTTAATATTAGTTCGTATGAAGTTCATAATAAACTTTTAATCGTACTCATTTCCTACTTGATAATTTTGCCTTGGTATTTTGTTAGGTACGTATAATAATTTATTTCGTATGATGCATCCAAACCCATAAGAGTTTGTTACAATTTCATATATCTAGTAAGTGTCTTGAACCTAACTCCGTTTGTCTTATCGTAAAACTCTTTTACAATTGTAAGCTAATTATACTAACGTATGAAGTTTATAATGTACTTTTAACGGTAGTCCTTTCCTGCATATTATATTAGACTTGATATTTCGTTAATTACGAATAATAATTAATTTTGTATGATGGTATCACATCCATAAAAGAGTTTGTTACAATTTCTTATTTCTCGTAAGTTTCTTAAACCCAACTCTGTTTCTCTTGTGTTAAAACTTATTTAAATCTTTAAGCTAAATATTAGTTCGTATGAAGGTCATAATAAACTTTTAATGGTACTCATTTCCTACATGATACTTTTGCCTTGGTATTTCGTTAAGTACCAATACTAATTTATTTTGTATGATGCATCCAAACCCATAAGAGTTTGTTACAATTTCATACATCTCGTAAGTTTCTTGAACCGAACTCCGTTTGTCTTATCGAAAAACTCTTTTACAATTGTAAGATAATTATACTAACGTATGAAGGTTATAATGTACTTTTAACGGTAGTCCTTTCCTGCATAATATATTAGACTTGATATTTCGTTAATTACAATTAATAATTTATTTTGTATGATGGTATCAAACCCATAAAAGAGTTTGTTACAATTTCATACATCTCAAATGTCTTGAACCGAACTCCGTTTGTCTTATCGAAAAACTCTTTACAATTGTAAGCTAATTATACTAACGTATGAAGTTTATAATGTACTTTTAACGGTAGTCCTTTCCTGCATATTATATTAGACTTGATATTTCGTTAATTACGAATAATAATTAATTTTGTAGGATGGTATCACATCCATAAAAGAGTTTGTTACAATTTCTTATTTCTCGTAAGTTTCTTAAACCCAACTTTGTTTCTCTTGTGTTAAAACTTGTTTAAATCTTTAAGCTAAATATTAGGTCGTATGAAGGTCATAATAAACTTTTAATGGTACTCATTTCCTACATGATACTTTTGCCTTGGTATTTCGTTAAGTACCAATACTAATTTATTTTGTATGATGCATCCAAACCCATAAGAGTTTGTTACAATTTCATACATCTCGTAAGTTTCTTGAACCGAACTCCGTTTGTCTTATCGAAAAACTCTTTTACAATTGTAAGCTAATTATACTAACGTATGAAGGTTATAATGTAGTCCTTTCCTGCATAATGTATTAGACTTGATATTTCGTTAATTACAAATAATAATTTATTTTGTATGATGGTATCAAACCCATAAAAGAGTTTGTTAAAATTTCTTATTTCTCGTAAGTTTCTTGAACCGAACTCTGTTTCTCTTGTGTTAAAACTTGTTTAAAATTTTAAGCTTAATATTAGTTCGTATGAAGTTCATAATAAAGATTTAATGGTACTCATTTCCTACTTGATACTTTTGCCTTGGTATTTCGTTAAGTACCAATACTAATTTATTTCGTATGATGCATCCAAACCCATAAGAGTTTGTTACAATTTCATACATCTCGTAAGTGTCTTGAACCGAACTCCGTTTGTCTTATCGAAAAACTCTTTACAATTGTAAGCTAATTATACTAACGTATGAAGTTTATAATGTACTTTTAACGGTAGTCCTTTCCTGTATATTATATTAGACTTGATATTTCGTTAATTACGAATAATAATTAATTTTGTATGATGGTATCACATCCATAAAAGAGTTTGTTACAATTTCTTATTTCTCGTAAGTTTCTTGAACGGAACTCTGTTTCTCTTGTGTTAAAACTTGTTTAAAATTTTAAGCTTAATATTAGTTCGTATGAAGTTCATAATAAACTTTTAATCGTACTCATTTCCTACTTGATAATTTTGCCTTGGTATTTTGTTAGGTACGTATAATAATTTATTTCGTATGATGCATCCAAACCCATAAGAGTTTGTTACAATTTCATATATCTAGTAAGTGTCTTGAACCTAACTCCGTTTGTCTTATCGTAAAACTCTTTTACAATTGTAAGCTAATTATACTAACGTATGAAGTTTATAATGTACTTTTAACGGTAGTCCTTTCCTGCATATTATATTAGACTTGATATTTCGTTAATTACGAATAATAATTAATTTTGTATGATGGTATCACATCCATAAAAGAGTTTGTTACAATTTCTTATTTCTCGTAAGTTTCTTAAACCCAACTCTGTTTCTCTTGTGTTAAAACTTATTTAAATCTTTAAGCTAAATATTAGTTCGTATGAAGGTCATAATAAACTTTTAATGGTACTCATTTCCTACATGATACTTTTGCCTTGGTATTTCGTTAAGTACCAATACTAATTTATTTTGTATGATGCATCCAAACCCATAAGAGTTTGTTACAATTTCATACATCTCGTAAGTTTCTTGAACCGAACTCCGTTTGTCTTATCGAAAAACTCTTTTACAATTGTAAGCTAATTATACTAACGTATGAAGGTTATAATGTACTTTTAACGGTAGTCCTTTCCTGCATAATATATTAGACTTGATATTTCGTTAATTACAATTAATAATTTATTTTGTATGATGGTATCAAACCCATAAAAGAGTTTGTTACAATTTCATACATCTCAAATGTCTTGAACCGAACTCCGTTTGTCTTATCGAAAAACTCTTTACAATTGTAAGCTAATTATACTAACGTATGAAGTTTATAATGTACTTTTAACGGTAGTCCTTTCCTGCATATTATATTAGACTTGATATTTCGTTAATTACGAATAATAATTAATTTTGTAGGATGGTATCACATCCATAAAAGAGTTTGTTACAATTTCTTATTTCTCGTAAGTTTCTTAAACCCAACTTTGTTTCTCTTGTGTTAAAACTTGTTTAAATCTTTAAGCTAAATATTAGGTCGTATGAAGGTCATAATAAACTTTTAATGGTACTCATTTCCTACATGATACTTTTGCCTTGGTATTTCGTTAAGTACCAATACTAATTTATTTTGTATGATGCATCCAAACCCATAAGAGTTTGTTACAATTTCATACATCTCGTAAGTTTCTTGAACCGAACTCCGTTTGTCTTATCGAAAAACTCTTTTACAATTGTAAGCTAATTATACTAACGTATGAAGGTTATAATGTACTTTTAACGGTAGTCCTTTCCTGCATAATATATTAGACTTGATATTTCGTTAATTACAATTAATAATTTATTTTGTATGATGGTATCAAACCCATAAAAGAGTTTGTTACAATTTCATACATCTCGTAACTGTCTTGAACCGAACTCCGTTTGTCTTATCGAAAAACTCTTTACAATTGTAAGCTAATTATACTAACGTATGAAGTTTATAATGTACTTTTAACGGTAGTCCTTTCCTGCATATTATATTAGACTTGATATTTCGTTAATTACGAATAATAATTAATTTTGTAGGATGGTATCACATCCATAAAAGAGTTTGTTACAATTTCTTATTTCTCGTAAGTTTCTTAAACCCAACTCTGTTTCTCTTGTGTTAAAACTTGTTTAAATCTTTAAGCTAAATGTTAGTTCGTATGAAGGTCATAATAAACTTTTAATGGTACTCATTTCCTACTTGATACTTTTGCCTTGGTATTTCGTTAAGTACCAATACTAATTTATTTCGTATGATGCATCCAAACCCATAAGAGTTTGTTACAATTTCATACATCTCGTAAGTGTCTTGAACCGAGCTCCTTTTGACTTATCGAAAATCTCTTTTACAATTGTAAGATAATTATACTAAGGTATGAAGGTTATAATGTACTTTTAACGGTAGTCCTTTCCTGCATAATATATTAGACTTGATATTTCGTTAATTACAATTAATAATTTATTTTGTATGATGGTATCAAACCCATAAAAGAGTTTGTTACAATTTCATACATCTCAAATGTCTTGAACCGAACTCCGTTTGTCTTATCGAAAAACTCTTTACAATTGTAAGCTAATTATACTAACGTATGAAGTTTATAATGTACTTTTAACGGTAGTCCTTTCCTGCATATTATATTAGACTTGATATTTCGTTAATTACGAATAATAATTAATTTTGTAGGATGGTATCACATCCATAAAAGAGTTTGTTACAATTTCTTATTTCTCGTAAGTTTCTTAAACCCAACTTTGTTTCTCTTGTGTTAAAACTTGTTTAAATATTTAAGCTAAATATTAGGTCGTATGAAGGTCATAATAAACTTTTAATGGTACTCATTTCCTACATGATACTTTTGCCTTGGTATTTCGTTAAGTACCAATACTAATTTATTTTGTATGATGCATCCAAACCCATAAGAGTTTGTTACAATTTCATACATCTCGTAAGTTTCTTGAACCGAACTCCGTTTGTCTTATCGAAAAACTCTTTTACAATTGTAAGCTAATTATACTAACGTATGAAGGTTATAATGTACTTTTAACGGTAGTCCTTTCCTGCATAATATATTAGACTTGATATTTCGTTAATTACAATTAATAATTTATTTTGTATGATGGTATCAAACCCATAAAAGAGTTTGTTACAATTTCATACATCTCGTAACTGTCTTGAACCGAACTCCGTTTGTCTTATCGAAAAACTCTTTACAATTGTAAGCTAATTATACTAACGTATGAAGTTTATAATGTACTTTTAACGGTAGTCCTTTCCTGCATATTATATTAGACTTGATATTTCGTTAATTACGAATAATAATTAATTTTGTAGGATGGTATCACATCCATAAAAGAGTTTGTTACAATTTCTTATTTCTCGTAAGTTTCTTAAACCCAACTCTGTTTCTCTTGTGTTAAAACTTGTTTAAATCTTTAAGCTAAATGTTAGTTCGTATGAAGGTCATAATAAACTTTTAATGGTACTCATTTCCTACTTGATACTTTTGCCTTGGTATTTCGTTAAGTACCAATACTAATTTATTTCGTATGATGCATCCAAACCCATAAGAGTTTGTTACAATTTCATACATCTCGTAAGTGTCTTGAACCGAGCTCCTTTTGACTTATCGAAAATCTCTTTTACAATTGTAAGATAATTATACTAAGGTATGAAGGTTATAATGTACTTTTAACGGTAGTCCTTTCCTGCATAATATATTAGACTTGATATTTCGTTAATTACAATTAATAATTTATTTTGTATGATGGTATCAAACCCATAAAAGAGTTTGTTACAATTTCATACATCTCAAATGTCTTGAACCGAACTCCGTTTGTCTTATCGAAAAACTCTTTACAATTGTAAGCTAATTATACTAACGTATGAAGTTTATAATGTACTTTTAACGGTAGTCCTTTCCTGCATATTATATTAGACTTGATATTTCGTTAATTACGAATAATAATTAATTTTGTAGGATGGTATCACATCCATAAAAGAGTTTGTTACAATTTCTTATTTCTCGTAAGTTTCTTAAACCCAACTTTGTTTCTCTTGTGTTAAACCTTGTTTAAATCTTTAAGCTAAATATTAGGTCGTATGAAGGTCATAATAAACTTTTAATGGTACTCATTTCCTACATGATACTTTTGCCTTGGTATTTCGTTAAGTACCAATACTAATTTATTTTGTATGATGCATCCAAACCCATAAGAGTTTGTTACAATTTCATACATCTCGTAAGTTTCTTGAACCGAACTCCGTTTGTCTTATCGAAAAACTCTTTTACAATTGTAAGCTAATTATACTAACGTATGAAGGTTATAATGTAGTCCTTTCCTGCATAATGTATTAGACTTGATATTTCGTTAATTACAAATAATAATTTATTTTGTATGATGGTATCAAACCCATAAAAGAGTTTGTTAAAATTTCTTATTTCTCGTAAGTTTCTTGAACCGAACTCTGTTTCTCTTGTGTTAAAACTTGTTTAAAATTTTAAGCTTAATATTAGTTCGTATGAAGTTCATAATAAAGTTTTAATGGTACTCATTTCCTACTTGATACTTTTGCCTTGGTATTTCGTTAAGTACCAATACTAATTTATTTCGTATGATGCATCCAAACCCATAAGAGTTTGTTACAATTTCATACATCTCGTAAGTGTCTTGAACCGAACTCCGTTTGTCTTATCGAAAAACTCTTTACAATTGTAAGCTAATTATACTAACGTATGAAGTTTATAATGTACTTTTAACGGTAGTCCTTTCCTGTATATTATATTAGACTTGATATTTCGTTAATTACGAATAATAATTAATTTTGTATGATGGTATCACATCCATAAAAGAGTTTGTTACAATTTCTTATTTCTCGTAAGTTTCTTGAACGGAACTCTGTTTCTCTTGTGTTAAAACTTGTTTAAAATTTTAAGCTTAATATTAGTTCGTATGAAGTTCATAATAAACTTTTAATCGTACTCATTTCCTACTTGATAATTTTGCCTTGGTATTTTGTTAGGTACGTATAATAATTTATTTCGTATGATGCATCCAAACCCATAAGAGTTTGTTACAATTTCATATATCTAGTAAGTGTCTTGAACCTAACTCCGTTTGTCTTATCGTAAAACTCTTTTACAATTGTAAGCTAATTATACTAACGTATGAAGTTTATAATGTACTTTTAACGGTAGTCCTTTCCTGCATATTATATTAGACTTGATATTTCGTTAATTACGAATAATAATTAATTTTGTATGATGGTATCACATCCATAAAAGAGTTTGTTACAATTTCTTATTTCTCGTAAGTTTCTTAAACCCAACTCTGTTTCTCTTGTGTTAAAACTTATTTAAATCTTTAAGCTAAATATTAGTTCGTATGAAGGTCATAATAAACTTTTAATGGTACTCATTTCCTACATGATACTTTTGCCTTGGTATTTCGTTAAGTACCAATACTAATTTATTTTGTATGATGCATCCAAACCCATAAGAGTTTGTTACAATTTCATACATCTCGTAAGTTTCTTGAACCGAACTCCGTTTGTCTTATCGAAAAACTCTTTTACAATTGTAAGATAATTATACTAACGTATGAAGGTTATAATGTACTTTTAACGGTAGTCCTTTCCTGCATAATATATTAGACTTGATATTTCGTTAATTACAATTAATAATTTATTTTGTATGATGGTATCAAACCCATAAAAGAGTTTGTTACAATTTCATACATCTCAAATGTCTTGAACCGAACTCCGTTTGTCTTATCGAAAAACTCTTTACAATTGTAAGCTAATTATACTAACGTATGAAGTTTATAATGTACTTTTAACGGTAGTCCTTTCCTGCATATTATATTAGACTTGATATTTCGTTAATTACGAATAATAATTAATTTTGTAGGATGGTATCACATCCATAAAAGAGTTTGTTACAATTTCTTATTTCTCGTAAGTTTCTTAAACCCAACTTTGTTTCTCTTGTGTTAAAACTTGTTTAAATCTTTAAGCTAAATATTAGGTCGTATGAAGGTCATAATAAACTTTTAATGGTACTCATTTCCTACATGATACTTTTGCCTTGGTATTTCGTTAAGTACCAATACTAATTTATTTTGTATGATGCATCCAAACCCATAAGAGTTTGTTACAATTTCATACATCTCGTAAGTTTCTTGAACCGAACTCCGTTTGTCTTATCGAAAAACTCTTTTACAATTGTAAGCTAATTATACTAACGTATGAAGGTTATAATGTAGTCCTTTCCTGCATAATGTATTAGACTTGATATTTCGTTAATTACAAATAATAATTTATTTTGTATGATGGTATCAAACCCATAAAAGAGTTTGTTAAAATTTCTTATTTCTCGTAAGTTTCTTGAACCGAACTCTGTTTCTCTTGTGTTAAAACTTGTTTAAAATTTTAAGCTTAATATTAGTTCGTATGAAGTTCATAATAAAGATTTAATGGTACTCATTTCCTACTTGATACTTTTGCCTTGGTATTTCGTTAAGTACCAATACTAATTTATTTCGTATGATGCATCCAAACCCATAAGAGTTTGTTACAATTTCATACATCTCGTAAGTGTCTTGAACCGAACTCCGTTTGTCTTATCGAAAAACTCTTTACAATTGTAAGCTAATTATACTAACGTATGAAGTTTATAATGTACTTTTAACGGTAGTCCTTTCCTGTATATTATATTAGACTTGATATTTCGTTAATTACGAATAATAATTAATTTTGTATGATGGTATCACATCCATAAAAGAGTTTGTTACAATTTCTTATTTCTCGTAAGTTTCTTGAACGGAACTCTGTTTCTCTTGTGTTAAAACTTGTTTAAAATTTTAAGCTTAATATTAGTTCGTATGAAGTTCATAATAAACTTTTAATCGTACTCATTTCCTACTTGATAATTTTGCCTTGGTATTTTGTTAGGTACGTATAATAATTTATTTCGTATGATGCATCCAAACCCATAAGAGTTTGTTACAATTTCATATATCTAGTAAGTGTCTTGAACCTAACTCCGTTTGTCTTATCGTAAAACTCTTTTACAATTGTAAGCTAATTATACTAACGTATGAAGTTTATAATGTACTTTTAACGGTAGTCCTTTCCTGCATATTATATTAGACTTGATATTTCGTTAATTACGAATAATAATTAATTTTGTATGATGGTATCACATCCATAAAAGAGTTTGTTACAATTTCTTATTTCTCGTAAGTTTCTTAAACCCAACTCTGTTTCTCTTGTGTTAAAACTTATTTAAATCTTTAAGCTAAATATTAGTTCGTATGAAGGTCATAATAAACTTTTAATGGTACTCATTTCCTACATGATACTTTTGCCTTGGTATTTCGTTAAGTACCAATACTAATTTATTTTGTATGATGCATCCAAACCCATAAGAGTTTGTTACAATTTCATACATCTCGTAAGTTTCTTGAACCGAACTCCGTTTGTCTTATCGAAAAACTCTTTTACAATTGTAAGCTAATTATACTAACGTATGAAGGTTATAATGTACTTTTAACGGTAGTCCTTTCCTGCATAATATATTAGACTTGATATTTCGTTAATTACAATTAATAATTTATTTTGTATGATGGTATCAAACCCATAAAAGAGTTTATTACAATTTCATACATCTCGTAACTGTCTTGAACCGAACTCCGTTTGTCTTATCGAAAAACTCTTTACAATTGTAAGCTAATTATACTAACGTATGAAGTTTATAATGTACTTTTAACGGTAGTCCTTTCCTGCATATTATATTAGACTTGATATTTCGTTAATTACGAATAATAATTAATTTTGTAGGATGGTATCACATCCATAAAGGAGTTTGTTACAATTTCTTATTTCTCGTAAGTTTCTTAAACCCAACTTTGTTTCTCTTGTGTTAAAACTTGTTTAAATCTTTAAGCTAAATATTAGGTCGTATGAAGGTCATAATAAACTTTTAATGGTACTCATTTCCTACATGATACTTTTGCCTTGGTATTTCGTTAAGTACCAATACTAATTTATTTTGTATGATGCATCCAAACCCATAAGAGTTTGTTACAATTTCATACATCTCGTAAGTTTCTTGAACCGAACTCCGTTTGTCTTATCGAAAAACTCTTTTACAATTGTAAGCTAATTATACTAACGTATGAAGGTTATAATGTAGTCCTTTCCTGCATAATGTATTAGACTTGATATTTCGTTAATTACAAATAATAATTTATTTTGTATGATGGTATCAAACCCATAAAAGAGTTTGTTAAAATTTCTTATTTCTCGTAAGTTTCTTGAACCGAACTCTGTTTCTCTTGTGTTAAAACTTGTTTAAAATTTTAAGCTTAATATTAGTTCGTATGAAGTTCATAATAAAGTTTTAATGGTACTCATTTCCTACTTGATACTTTTGCCTTGGTATTTCGTTAAGTACCAATACTAATTTATTTCGTATGATGCATCCAAACCCATAAGAGTTTGTTACAATTTCATACATCTCGTAAGTGTCTTGAACCGAACTCCGTTTGTCTTATCGAAAAACTCTTTACAATTGTAAGCTAATTATACTAACGTATGAAGTTTATACTGTACTTTTAACGGTAGTCCTTTCCTGTATATTATATTAGACTTGATATTTCGTTAATTACGAATAATAATTAATTTTGTATGATGGTATCACATCCATAAAAGAGTTTGTTACAATTTCTTATTTCTCGTAAGTTTCTTGAACGGAACTCTGTTTCTCTTGTGTTAAAACTTGTTTAAAATTTTAAGCTTAATATTAGTTCGTATGAAGTTCATAATAAACTTTTAATCGTACTCATTTCCTACTTGATAATTTTGCCTTGGTATTTTGTTAGGTACGTATAATAATTTATTTCGTATGATGCATCCAAACCCATAAGAGTTTGTTACAATTTCATATATCTAGTAAGTGTCTTGAACCTAACTCCGTTTGTCTTATCGTAAAACTCTTTTACAATTGTAAGCTAATTATACTAACGTATGAAGTTTATAATGTACTTTTAACGGTAGTCCTTTCCTGCATATTATATTAGACTTGATATTTCGTTAATTACGAATAATAATTAATTTTGTATGATGGTATCACATCCATAAAAGAGTTTGTTACAATTTCTTATTTCTCGTAAGTTTCTTAAACCCAACTCTGTTTCTCTTGTGTTAAAACTTATTTAAATCTTTAAGCTAAATATTAGTTCGTATGAAGGTCATAATAAACTTTTAATGGTACTCATTTCCTACATGATACTTTTGCCTTGGTATTTCGTTAAGTACCAATACTAATTTATTTTGTATGATGCATCCAAACCCATAAGAGTTTGTTACAATTTCATACATCTCGTAAGTTTCTTGAACCGAACTCCGTTTGTCTTATCGAAAAACTCTTTTACAATTGTAAGCTAATTATACTAACGTATGAAGGTTATAATGTACTTTTAACGGTAGTCCTTTCCTGCATAATATATTAGACTTGATATTTCGTTAATTACAATTAATAATTTATTTTGTATGATGGTATCAAACCCATAAAAGAGTTTATTACAATTTCATACATCTCGTAACTGTCTTGAACCGAACTCCGTTTGTCTTATCGAAAAACTCTTTACAATTGTAAGCTAATTATACTAACGTATGAAGTTTATAATGTACTTTTAACGGTAGTCCTTTCCTGCATATTATATTAGACTTGATATTTCGTTAATTACGAATAATAATTAATTTTGTAGGATGGTATCACATCCATAAAAGAGTTTGTTACAATTTCTTATTTCTCGTAAGTTTCTTAAACCCAACTCTGTTTCTCTTGTGTTAAAACTTGTTTAAATCTTTAAGTTAAATGTTAGTTCGTATGAAGGTCATAATAAACTTTTAATGGTACTCATTTCCTACTTGATACTTTTGCCTTGGTATTTCGTTAAGTACCAATACTAATTTATTTCGTATGATGCATCCAAACCCATAAGAGTTTGTTACAATTTCATACATCTCGTAAGTGTCTTGAACCGAACTCCTTTTGTCTTATCGAAAATCTCTTTTACAATTGTAAGCTAATTATACTAACGTATGAAGGTTATAATGTACTTTTAACGGTAGTCCTTTCCTGCATAATATATTAGACTTGATATTTCGTTAATTACAATTAATAATTTATTTTGTATGATGGTATCAAACCCATAAAAGAGTTTGTTACAATTTCATACATCTCAAATGTCTTGAACCGAACTCCGTTTGTCTTATCGAAAAACTCTTTACAATTGTAAGCTAATTATACTAACGTATGAAGTTTATAATGTACTTTTAACGGTAGTCCTTTCCTGCATATTATATTAGACTTGATATTTCGTTAATTACGAATAATAATTAATTTTTTATGATGGTATCACATCCATAAAAGAGTTTGTTACAATTTCTTATTTCTCGTAAGTTTCTTAAACCCAACTTTGTTTCTCTTGTGTTAAAACTTGTTTAAATCTTTAAGCTAAATATTAGGTCGTATGAAGGTCATAATAAACTTTTAATGGTACTCATTTCCTACTTGATACTTTTGCCTTGGTATTTCGTTAAGTACCAATACTAATTTATTTCGTATGATGCATCCAAACCCATAAGAGTTTGTTACAATTTCATACATCTCATAAGATTCTTGAACCGAACTCCGTTTGTCTTATCGAAAAACTATTTTACAATTTTAGCTAATTATACTAACGTATGAAGGTTATAATGTACTTTTAACGGTAGTCCTTTCCTGCATAATGTATTAGACTTGATATTTCGTTAATTACAAATAAGAATTTATTTTGTATGATGGTATCAAACCCATAAAAGAGTTTGTTAAAATTTCTTATTTCTCGTAAGTTTCTTGAACCGAACTCTGTTTCTCTTGTGTTAAAACTTGTTTAAAATTTTAAGCTTAATATTAGTTCGTATGAAGTTCATAATAAAGTTTTAATCGTACTCATTTCCTACTTGATACTTTTGCCTTGGTATTTCGTTAAGTACCAATACTAATTTATTTCGTATGATGCATCCAAACCCATAAGAGTTTGTTACAATTTCATACATCTCGTAAGTGTCTTGAACCGAACTCCGTTTGTCTTATCGAAAAACTCTTTTACAATTGTAAGCTAATTATACTAACGTATGAAGTTTATAATGTACTTTTAACGGTAGTCCTTTCCTGCATATTATATTAGACTTGATATTTCGTTAATTACGAATAATAATTAATTTTGTATGATGGTATCACATCCATAAAAGAGTTTGTTACAATTTCTTATTTCTCGTAAGTTTCTTAAACCCAACTCTGTTTCTCTTGTGTTAAAACTTATTTAAATCTTTAAGCTAAATATTAGTTCGTATGAAGGTCATAATAAACTTTTAATGGTACTCATTTCCTACATGATACTATTGCCTTGGTATTTCGTTAAGTACCAATACTAATTTATTTTGTATGATGCATCCAAACCCATAAGAGTTTGTTACAATTTCATACATCTCGTAAGTTTCTTGAACCGAACTCCGTTTGTCTTATCGAAAAACTCTTTTACAATTGTAAGCTAATTATACTAACGTATGAAGGTTATAATGTACTTTTAACGGTAGTCCTTTCCTGCATAATATATTGGACTTGATATTTCGTTAATTACAATTAATAATTTATTTTGTATGATGGTATCAAACCCATAAAAGAGTTTGTTACAATTTCATACATCTCGTAACTGTCTTGAACCGAACTCCGTTTGTCTTATCGAAAAACTCTTTACAATTGTAAGCTAATTATACTAACGTATGAAGTTTATAATGTACTTTTAACGGTAGTCCTTTCCTGCATATTATATTAGACTTGATATTTCGTTAATTACGAATAATAATTAATTTTGTAGGATGGTATCACATCCATAAAAGAATTTGTTACAATTTCTTATTTCTCGTAAGTTTCTTAAACCCAACTTTGTTTCTCTTGTGTTAAAACTTGTTTAAATCTTTAAGCTAAATATTAGGTCGTATGAAGGTCATAATAAAGTTTTAATGGTACTCATTTCCTACTTGATACTTTTGCCTTGGTATTTCGTTAAGTACCAATACTAATTTATTTCGTATGATGCATCCAAACCCATAAGAGTTTGTTACAATTTCATACATCTCTTAAGTTTCTTGAACCGAACTCCGTTTGTCTTATCGAAAAACTATTTTACAATTTTAGCTAATTATACTAACGTATGAAGGTTATAATGTACTTTTAACGGTAGTCCTTTCCTGCATAATGTATTAGACTTGATATTTCGTTAATTACAAATAAGAATTTATTTTGTATGATGGTATCAAACCCATAAAAGAGTTTGTTAAAATTTCTTATTTCTCGTAAGTTTCTTGAACCGAACTCTGTTTCTCTTGTGTTAAAACTTGTTTAAAATTTGAAGCTTAATATTAGTTCGTATGAAGTTCATAATAAAGTTTTAATCGTACTCATTTCCTACTTGATACTTTTGCCTTGGTATTTCGTTAAGTACCAATACTAATTTATTTCGTATGATGCATCCAAACCCATAAGAGTTTGTTACAATTTCATACATCTCGTAAGTGTCTTGAACCGAACTCCGTTTGTCTTATCGAAAAACTCTTTTACAATTGTAAGCTAATTATACTAACGTATGAAGTTTATAATGTACTTTTAACGGTAGTCCTTTCCTGCATATTATATTAGACTTGATATTTCGTTAATTACGAATAATAATTAATTTTGTATGATGGTATCACATTCATAAAAGAGTTTGTTACAATTTCTTATTTCTCGTAAGTTTCTTAAACCCAACTCTGTTTCTCTTGTGTTAAAACTTATTTAAATCTTTAAGCTAAATATTAGTTCGTATGAAGGTCATAATAAACTTTTAATGGTACTCATTTCCTACATGATACTTTTGCCTTGGTATTTCGTTAAGTACCAATACTAATTTATTTTGTATGATGCATCCAAACCCATAAGAGTTTGTTACAATTTCATACATCTCGTAAGTTTCTTGAACCGAACTCCGTTTGTCTTATCGAAAAACTCTTTTACAATTGTAAGCTAATTATACTAACGTATGAAGGTTATAATGTACTTTTAACGGTAGTCCTTTCCTGCATAATATATTGGACTTGATATTTCGTTAATTACAATTAATAATTTATTTTGTATGATGGTATCAAACCCATAAAAGAGTTTGTTACAATTTCATACATCTCGTAACTGTCTTGAACCGAACTCCGTTTGTCTTATCGAAAAACTCTTTACAATTGTAAGCTAATTATACTAACGTATGAAGTTTATAATGTACTTTTAACGGTAGTCCTTTCCTGCATATTATATTAGACTTGATATTTCGTTAATTACGAATAATAATTAATTTTGTAGGATGGTATCACATCCATAAAAGAGTTTGTTACAATTTCTTATTTCTCGTAAGTTTCTTAAACCCAACTCTGTTTCTCTTGTGTTAAAACTTGTTTAAATCTTTAAGCTAAATGTTAGTTCGTATGAAGGTCATAATAAACTTTTAATGGTACTCATTTCCTACTTGATACTTTTGCCTTGGTATTTCGTTAAGTACCAATACTAATTTATTTCGTATGATGCATCCAAAACCATAAGAGTTTGTTACAATTTCATACATCTCGTAAGTGTCTTGAACCGAACTCCTTTTGTCTTATCGAAAATCTCTTTTACAATTGTAAGATAATTATACTAACGTATGAAGGTTATAATGTACTTTTAACGGTAGTCCTTTCCTGCATAATATATTGGACTTGATATTTCGTTAATTACAATTAATAATTTATTTTGTATGATGGTATCAAACCCATAAAAGAGTTTGTTACAATTTCATACATCTCGTAACTGTCTTGAACCGAACTCCGTTTGTCTTATCGAAAAACTCTTTACAATTGTAAGCTAATTATACTAACGTATGAAGTTTATAATGTACTTTTAACGGTAGTCCTTTCCTGCATATTATATTAGACTTGATATTTCGTTAATTACGAATAATAATTAATTTTGTATGATGGTATCACATCCATAAAAGAGTTTGTTACAATTTCTTATTTCTCGTAAGTTTCTTAAACCCAACTCTGTTTCTCTTGTGTTAAAACTTATTTAAATCTTTAAGCTAAATATTAGTTCGTATGAAGGTCATAATAAACTTTTAATGGTACTCATTTCCTACATGATACTTTTGCCTTGGTATTTCGTTAAGTACCAATACTAATTTATTTTGTATGATGCATCCAAACCCATAAGAGTTTGTTACAATTTCATACATCTCGTAAGTTTCTTGAACCGAACTCCGTTTGTCTTATCGAAAAACTCTTTTACAATTGTAAGCTAATTATACTAACGTATGAAGGTTATAATGTACTTTTAACGGTAGTCCTTTCCTGCATAATATATTGGACTTGATATTTCGTTAATTACAATTAATAATTTATTTTGTATGATGGTATCAAACCCATAAAAGAGTTTGTTACAATTTCATACATCTCGTAACTGTCTTGAACCGAACTCCGTTTGTCTTATCGAAAAACTCTTTACAATTGTAAGCTAATTATACTAACGTATGAAGTTTATAATGTACTTTTAACGGTAGTCCTTTCCTGCATATTATATTAGACTTGATATTTCGTTAATTACGAATAATAATTAATTTTGTAGGATGGTATCACATCCATAAAAGAGTTTGTTACAATTTCTTATTTCTCGTAAGTTTCTTAAACCCAACTCTGTTTCTCTTGTGTTAAAACTTGTTTAAATCTTTAAGCTAAATGTTAGTTCGTATGAAGGTCATAATAAACTTTTAATGGTACTCATTTCCTACTTGATACTTTTGCCTTGGTATTTCGTTAAGTACCAATACTAATTTATTTCGTATGATGCATCCAAAACCATAAGAGTTTGTTACAATTTCATACATCTCGTAAGTGTCTTGAACCGAACTCCTTTTGTCTTATCGAAAATCTCTTTTACAATTGTAAGATAATTATACTAACGTATGAAGGTTATAATGTACTTTTAACGGTAGTCCTTTCCTGCATAATATATTAGACTTGATATTTCGTTAATTACAATTAATAATTTATTTTGTATGATGGTATCAAACCCATAAAAGAGTTTGTTACAATTTCATACATCTCAAATGTCTTGAACCGAACTCCGTTTGTCTTATCGAAAAACTCTTTACAATTGTAAGCTAATTATACTAACGTATGAAGTTTATAATGTACTTTTAACGGTAGTCCTTTCCTGCATATTATATTAGACTTGATATTTCGTTAATTACGAATAATAATTAATTTTTTATGATGGTATCACATCCATAAAAGAGTTTGTTACAATTTCTTATTTCTCGTAAGTTTCTTAAACCCAACTTTGTTTCTCTTGTGTTAAAACTTGTTTAAATCTTTAAGCTAAATATTAGGTCGTATGAAGGTCATAATAAACTTTTAATGGTACTCATTTCCTACTTGATACTTTTGCCTTGGTATTTCGTTAAGTACCAATACTAATTTATTTCGTATGATGCATCCAAACCCATAAGAGTTTGTTAGAATTTCATACATCTCGTAAGTGTCTTGAACCAAACTCCGTTTGTCTTATCGAAAAACTCTTTTACAATTGTTAGCTAATTATACTAACGTATGAAGTTTATAATGTACTTTTAACGGTAGTCCTTTCCTGCATAATGTATTAGACTTGATATTTCGTTAATTACGAATAATAATTCATTTTTTATGATGGTATCACATCCATAAAAGATTTTGTTACAATTTCTTATTTCTCGTAAGTTTCTTAAACCCAACTTTGTTTCTCTTGTGTTAAAACTTATTTAAATCTTTAAGCTAAATATTAGTTCGTATGAAGGTCATAATAAACTTTTAATGGTACTCATTTCCTACATGATACTTTTGCCTTGGTATTTCGTTAAGTACCAATACTAATTTATTTTGTATGATGCATCCAAACCCATAAGAGTTTGTTACAATTTCATACATCTCGTAAGTTTCTTGAACCGAACTCCGTTTGTCTTATCGAAAAACTCTTTTACAATTGTAAGCTAATTATACTAACGTATGAAGGTTATAATGTACTTTTAACGGTAGTCCTTTCCTGCATAATATATTAGACTTGATATTTCGTTAATTACAATTAATAATTTATTTTGTATGATGGTATCAAACCCATAAAAGAGTTTGTTACAATTTCATACATCTCGTAACTGTCTTGAACCGAACTCCGTTTGTCTTATCGAAAAACTCTTTACAATTGTAAGCTAATTATACTAACGTATGAAGTTTATAATGTACTTTTAACGGTAGTCCTTTCCTGCATATTATATTAGACTTGATATTTCGTTAATTACGAATAATAATTAATTTTGTAGGATGGTATCATATCCATAAAAGAGTTTGTTACAATTTCTTATTTCTCATAAGTTTCTTAAACCCAACTCTGTTTCTCTTGTGTTAAAACTTGTTTAAAAGTTTAAGCTTAATATTTGTTCGTATGAAGTTCATAATAAAGTTTTAATGGTACTCATTTCCTACTTGATACTTTTGCCTTGGTATTTCGTTAAGTACCAATACTAATTTATTTCGTATGATGCATCCAAACCCATAAGAGTTTGTTACAATTTCATATATCTAGTAAGTGTCTTGAACCTAACTCCGTTTGTCTTATCGTAAAACTCTTTTACAATTGTAAGCTAATTGTACTAACGTATGAAGTTTATAATGTACTTTTAACGGTAGTCCTTTCCTGCATATTATATTAGACTTGATATTTCGTTAATTACGAATAATAATTAATTTTGTATAATGGTATCACATCCATAAAAGAGTTTGTTACAATTTCTTATTTCTCGTAAGTTTCTTAAACCCAACTCTGTTTCTCTTGTGTTAAAACTTATTTAAATCTTTAAGCTAAATATTAGTTCGTATGAAGGTCATAATAAACTTTTAATGGTACTCATTTCCTACATGATACTTTTGCCTTGGTATTTCGTTAAGTACCAATACTAATTTATTTTGTATGATGCATCCAAACCCATAAGAGTTTGTTACAATTTCATACATCTCGTAAGTTTCTTGAACCGAACTCCGTTTGTCTTATCGAAAAACTCTTTTACAATTGTAAGCTAATTATACTAACGTATGAAGGTTATAATGTACTTTTAACGGTAATCCTTTCCTGCATAATATATTAGACTTGATATTTCGTTAATTACAATTAATAATTTATTTTGTATGATGGTATCAAACCCATAAAAGAGTTTGTTACAATTTCATACATCTCGTAACTGTCTTGAACCGAACTCCGTTTGTCTTATCGAAAAACTCTTTACAATTGTAAGCTAATTATACTAACGTATGAAGTTTATAATGTACTTTTAACGGTAGTCCTTTCCTGCATATTATATTAGACTTGATATTTCGTTAATTACGAATAATAATTAATTTTGTAGGATGGTATCATATCCATAAAAGAGTTTGTTACAATTTCTTATTTCTCGTAAGTTTCTTAAACCCAACTCTGTTTCTCTTGTGTTAAAACTTGTTTAAAAGTTTAAGCTTAATATTAGTTCGTATGAAGTTCATAATAAAGTTTTAATGGTACTCATTTCCTACTTGATACTTTTGCCTTGGTATTTCGTTAAGTACCAATACTAATTTATTTCGTATGATGCATCCAAACCCATAAGAGTTTGTTACAATTTCATACATCTCGTAAGTGTCTTGAACCGAACTCCGTTTGTCTTATCGAAAAACTCTTTACAATTGTAAGCTAATTATACTAACGTATGAAGTTTATAATGTACTTTTAACGGTAGTCCTTTCCTGCATATTATATTAGACTTGATATTTCGTTAATTACGAATAATAATTAATTTTGTATGATGGTATCACATCCATAAAAGAGTTTGTTACAATTTCTTATTTCTCGTAAGTTTCTTAAACCCAACTCTGTTTCTCTTGTGTTAAAACTTATTTAAATCTTTAAGCTAAATATTAGTTCGTATGAAGGTCATAATAAACTTTTAATGGTACTCATTTCCTACATGATACTTTTGCCTTGGTATTTCGTTAAGTACCAATACTAATTTATTTCGTATGATGCATCCAAACCCATAAGAGTTTGTTACAATTTCATACATCTCGTAAGTGTCTTGAACCGAACTCCTTTTGTCTTATCGAAAATCTCTTTTACAATTGTAAGCTAATTATACTAACGTATGAAGGTTATAATGTACTTTTAACGGTAGTCCTTTCCTGCATAATATATTAGACTTGATATTTCGTTAATTACAATTAATAATTTATTTTGTATGATGGTATCAAACCCATAAAAGAGTTTGTTACAATTTCATACATCTCGTAACTGTCTTGAACCGAACTCCGTTTGTCTTATCGAAAAGCTCTTTACAATTGTAAGCTAATTATACTGACGTATAAAGTTTATAATGTACTTTTAACGGTAGTCCTTTCCTGCATATTATATTAGACTTGATATTTCGTTAATTACGAATAATAATTAATTTTGTATGATGGTATCACATCCATAAAAGAGTTTGTTACAATTTCTTATTTCTCGTAAGTTTCTTAAACCCAACTCTGTTTCTCTTGTGTTAAAACTTATTTAAATCTTTAAGCTAAATATTAGTTCGTATGAAGGTCATAATAAACTTTTAATGGTACTCATTTCCTACATGATACTTTTGCCTTGGTATTTCGTTAAGTACCAATACTAATTTATTTTGTATGATGCATCCAAACCCATAAGAGTTTATTACAATTTCATACATCTCGTAAGTTTCTTGAACCCAACTCCGTTTGTCTTATCGAAAAACTCTTTTACAATTGTAAGCTAATTATACTAACGTATGAAGGTTATAATGTACTTTTAACGGTAGTCCTTTCCTGCATAATATATTGGACTTGATATTTCGTTAATTACAATTAATAATTTATTTTGTATGATGGTATCAAACCCATAAAAGAGTTTGTTACAATTTCATACATCTCGTAACTGTCTTGAACCGAACTCCGTTTGTCTTATCGAAAAACTCTTTACAATTGTAAGCTAATTATACTAACGTATGAAGTTTATAATGTACTTTTAACGGTAGTCCTTTCCTGCATATTATATTAGACTTGATATTTCGTTAATTACGAATAATAATTAATTTTGTATGATGGTATCACATCCATAAAAGAGTTTGTTACAATTTCTTATTTCTCGTAAGTTTCTTAAACCCAACTCTGTTTCTCTTGTGTTAAAACTTATTTAAATCTTTAAGCTAAATATTAGTTCGTATGAAGGTCATAATAAACTTTTAATGGTACTCATTTCCTACATGATACTTTTGCCTTGGTATTTCGTTAAGTACCAATACTAATTTATTTTGTATGATGCATCCAAACCCATAAGAGTTTGTTACAATTTCATACATCTCGTAAGTTTCTTGAACCGAACTCCGTTTGCCTTATCGAAAAACTCTTTTACAATTGTAAGCTAATTATACTAACGTATGAAGGTTATAATGTACTTTTAACGGTAGTCCTTTCCTGCATAATATATTAGACTTGATATTTCGTTAATTACAATTAATAATTTATTTTGTATGATGGTATCAAACCCATAAAAGAGTTTATTACAATTTCATACATCTCGTAACTGTCTTGAACCGAACTCCTTTTGTCTTATCGAAAATCCCTTTTACAATTGTAAGCTAATTATACTAACGTATGAAGGTTATAATGTACTTTTAACGGTAGTCCTTTCCTGCATATTATATTAGACTTGATATTTCGTTAATTACGAATAATAATTAATTTTGTATGATGGTATAACATCCATAAAAGAGTTTGTTACAATTTCTTATTTCTCGTAAGTTTCTAAAACCCAACTCTGTTTCTCTTGTGTTAAAACTTGTTTAAATCTTTAAGCTAAATATTAGGTCGTATGAAGGTCATAATAAACTTTTAATGGTACTCATTTCCTACTTGATACTTTTGCCTTGGTATTTCGTTAAGTACCAATACTAATTTATTTCGTATGATGCATCCAAACCCATAAGAGTTTGTTACAATTTCATACATCTCGTAAGTGTCTTGAACCGAACTCCTTTTGTCTTATCGAAAATCTCTTTTACAATTGTAAGCTAATTATACTAACGTATGAAGGTTATAATGTACTTTTAACGGTAGTCCTTTCCTGCATAATATATTAGACTTGATATTTCGTTAATTACAATTAATAATTTATTTTGTATGATGGTATCAAACCCATAAAAGAGTTTGTTACAATTTCATACATCTCGTAACTGTCTTGAACCGAACTCCGTTTGTCTTATCGAAAAACTCTTTACAATTGTAAGCTAATTATACTAACGTATGAAGTTTATAATGTACTTTTAACGGTAGTCCTTTCCTGCATATTATATTAGACTTGATATTTCGTTAATTACGAATAATAATTAATTTTGTAGGATGGTATCATATCCATAAAAGAGTTTGTTACAATTTCTTATTTCTCGTAAGTTTCTTAAACCCAACTCTGTTTCTCTTGTGTTAAAACTTGTTTAAAAGTTTAAGCTAAATAATAGTACGTATGAAGTTCATAATAAAGTTTTAATGGTACTCATTTCTACTTGATACTTTTGCCTTGGTATTTCGTTAAGTCCGAATAATAATTTATATCGTATGATGCATCCAAACCCATAAGAGTTTGTTACAATTTCATACATCTCGTAAGTGTCTTGAACCGAACTCCGTTTGTCTTATCGAAAAACTCTTTACAATTGTAAGCTAATTATACTAACGTATGAAGTTTATAATGTACTTTTAACGGTAGTCCTTTCCTGCATATTATATTAGACTTGATATTTCGTTAATTACGAATAATAATTAATTTTGTATGATGGTATCACATCCATAAAAGAGTTTGTTACAATTTCTTATTTCTCGTAAGTTTCTTAAACCCAACTCTGTTTCTCTTGTGTTAAAACTTATTTAAATCTTTAAGCTAAATATTAGTTCGTATGAAGGTCATAATAAACTTTTAATGGTACTCATTTCCTACATGATACTTTTGCCTTGGTATTTCGTTAAGTACCAATACTAATTTATTTCGTATGATGCATCCAAACCCATAAGAGTTTGTTACAATTTCATACATCTCGTAAGTGTCTTGAACCGAACTCCTTTTGTCTTATCGAAAATCTCTTTTACAATTGTAAGCTAATTATACTAACGTATGAAGGTTATAATGTACTTTTAACGGTAGTCCTTTCCTGCATAATATATTAGACTTGATATTTCGTTAATTACAATTAATAATTTATTTTGTATGATGGTATCAAACCCATAAAAGAGTTTGTTACAATTTCATACATCTCGTAACTGTCTTGAACCGAACTCCGTTTGTCTTATCGAAAAGCTCTTTACAATTGTAAGCTAATTATACTGACGTATAAAGTTTATAATGTACTTTTAACGGTAGTCCTTTCCTGCATATTATATTAGACTTGATATTTCGTTAATTACGAATAATAATTAATTTTGTATGATGGTATCACATCCATAAAAGAGTTTGTTACAATTTCTTATTTCTCGTAAGTTTCTTAAACCCAACTCTGTTTCTCTTGTGTTAAAACTTATTTAAATCTTTAAGCTAAATATTAGTTCGTATGAAGGTCATAATAAACTTTTAATGGTACTCATTTCCTACATGATACTTTTGCCTTGGTATTTCGTTAAGTACCAATACTAATTTATTTTGTATGATGCATCCAAACCCATAAGAGTTTATTACAATTTCATACATCTCGTAAGTTTCTTGAACCCAACTCCGTTTGTCTTATCGAAAAACTCTTTTACAATTGTAAGCTAATTATACTAACGTATGAAGGTTATAATGTACTTTTAACGGTAGTCCTTTCCTGCATAATATATTGGACTTGATATTTCGTTAATTACAATTAATAATTTATTTTGTATGATGGTATCAAACCCATAAAAGAGTTTGTTACAATTTCATACATCTCGTAACTGTCTTGAACCGAACTCCGTTTGTCTTATCGAAAAACTCTTTACAATTGTAAGCTAATTATACTAACGTATGAAGTTTATAATGTACTTTTAACGGTAGTCCTTTCCTGCATATTATATTAGACTTGATATTTCGTTAATTACGAATAATAATTAATTTTGTATGATGGTATCACATCCATAAAAGAGTTTGTTACAATTTCTTATTTCTCGTAAGTTTCTTAAACCCAACTCTGTTTCTCTTGTGTTAAAACTTATTTAAATCTTTAAGCTAAATATTAGTTCGTATGAAGGTCATAATAAACTTTTAATGGTACTCATTTCCTACATGATACTTTTGCCTTGGTATTTCGTTAAGTACCAATACTAATTTATTTTGTATGATGCATCCAAACCCATAAGAGTTTGTTACAATTTCATACATCTCGTAAGTTTCTTGAACCGAACTCCGTTTGCCTTATCGAAAAACTCTTTTACAATTGTAAGCTAATTATACTAACGTATGAAGGTTATAATGTACTTTTAACGGTAGTCCTTTCCTGCATAATATATTAGACTTGATATTTCGTTAATTACAATTAATAATTTATTTTGTATGATGGTATCAAACCCATAAAAGAGTTTATTACAATTTCATACATCTCGTAACTGTCTTGAACCGAACTCCTTTTGTCTTATCGAAAATCCCTTTTACAATTGTAAGCTAATTATACTAACGTATGAAGGTTATAATGTACTTTTAACGGTAGTCCTTTCCTGCATATTATATTAGACTTGATATTTCGTTAATTACGAATAATAATTAATTTTGTATGATGGTATAACATCCATAAAAGAGTTTGTTACAATTTCTTATTTCTCGTAAGTTTCTTAAACCCAACTTTGTTTCTCTTGTGTTAAAACTTGTTTAAATCTTTAAGCTAAATATTAGGTCGTATGAAGGTCATAATAAACTTTTAATGGTACTCATTTCCTACTTGATACTTTTGCCTTGGTATTTCGTTAAGTACCAATACTAATTTATTTCGTATGATGCATCCAAACCCATAAGAGTTTGTTACAATTTCATACATCTCGTAAGTGTCTTGAACCGAACTCCTTTTGTCTTATCGAAAATCTCTTTTACAATTGTAAGCTAATTATACTAACGTATGAAGGTTATAATGTACTTTTAACGGTAGTCCTTTCCTGCATAATATATTAGACTTGATATTTCGTTAATTACAATTAATAATTTATTTTGTATGATGGTATCAAACCCATAAAAGAGTTTGTTACAATTTCATACATCTCGTAACTGTCTTGAACCGAACTCCGTTTGTCTTATCGAAAAACTCTTTACAATTGTAAGCTAATTATACTAACGTATGAAGTTTATAATGTACTTTTAACGGTAGTCCTTTCCTGCATATTATATTAGACTTGATATTTTGTTAATTACGAATAATAATTAATTTTGTAGGATGGTATCATATCCATAAAAGAGTTTGTTACAATTTCTTATTTCTCGTAAGTTTCTTAAACCCAACTCTGTTTCTCTTGTGTTAAAACTTGTTTAAAAGTTTAAGCTTAATATTAGTTCGTATGAAGTTCATAATAAAGTTTTAATGGTACTCATTTCCTACTTGATACTTTTGCCTTGGTATTTCGTTAAGTACCAATACTAATTTATTTCGTATGATGCATCCAAACCCATAAGAGTTTGTTACAATTTCATACATCTCGTAAGTGTCTTGAACCGAACTCCGTTTGTCTTATCGAAAAACTCTTTACAATTGTAAGCTAATTATACTAACGTATGAAGTTTATAATGTACTTTTAACGGTAGTCCTTTCCTGCATATTATATTAGACTTGATATTTCGTTAATTACGAATAATAATTAATTTTGTATGATGGTATCACATCCATAAAAGAGTTTGTTACAATTTCTTATTTCTCGTAAGTTTCTTAAACCCAACTCTGTTTCTCTTGTGTTAAAACTTATTTAAATCTTTAAGCTAAATATTAGTTCGTATGAAGGTCATAATAAACTTTTAATGGTACTCATTTCCTACATGATACTTTTGCCTTGGTATTTCGTTAAGTACCAATACTAATTTATTTCGTATGATGCATCCAAACCCATAAGAGTTTGTTACAATTTCATACATCTCGTAAGTGTCTTGAACCGAACTCCTTTTGTCTTATCGAAAATCTCTTTTACAATTGTAAGCTAATTATACTAACGTATGAAGGTTATAATGTACTTTTAACGGTAGTCCTTTCCTGCATAATATATTAGACTTGATATTTCGTTAATTACAATTAATAATTTATTTTGTATGATGGTATCAAACCCATAAAAGAGTTTGTTACAATTTCATACATCTCGTAACTGTCTTGAACCGAACTCCGTTTGTCTTATCGAAAAGCTCTTTACAATTGTAAGCTAATTATACTGACGTATAAAGTTTATAATGTACTTTTAACGGTAGTCCTTTCCTGCATATTATATTAGACTTGATATTTCGTTAATTACGAATAATAATTAATTTTGTATGATGGTATCACATCCATAAAAGAGTTTGTTACAATTTCTTATTTCTCGTAAGTTTCTTAAACCCAACTCTGTTTCTCTTGTGTTAAAACTTATTTAAATCTTTAAGCTAAATATTAGTTCGTATGAAGGTCATAATAAACTTTTAATGGTACTCATTTCCTACATGATACTTTTGCCTTGGTATTTCGTTAAGTACCAATACTAATTTATTTTGTATGATGCATCCAAACCCATAAGAGTTTGTTACAATTTCATACATCTCGTAAGTTTCTTGAACCCAACTCCGTTTGTCTTATCGAAAAACTCTTTTACAATTGTAAGCTAATTATACTAACGTATGAAGGTTATAATGTACTTTTAACGGTAGTCCTTTCCTGCATAATATATTGGACTTGATATTTCGTTAATTACAATTAATAATTTATTTTGTATGATGGTATCAAACCCATAAAAGAGTTTGTTACAATTTCATACATCTCGTAACTGTCTTGAACCGAACTCCGTTTGTCTTATCGAAAAACTCTTTACAATTGTAAGCTAATTATACTAACGTATGAAGTTTATAATGTACTTTTAACGGTAGTCCTTTCCTGCATATTATATTAGACTTGATATTTCGTTAATTACGAATAATAATTAATTTTGTATGATGGTATCACATCCATAAAAGAGTTTGTTACAATTTCTTATTTCTCGTAAGTTTCTTAAACCCAACTCTGTTTCTCTTGTGTTAAAACTTATTTAAATCTTTAAGCTAAATATTAGTTCGTATGAAGGTCATAATAAACTTTTAATGGTACTCATTTCCTACATGATACTTTTGCCTTGGTATTTCGTTAAGTACCAATACTAATTTATTTCGTATGATGCATCCAAACCCATAAGAGTTTGTTACAATTTCATACATCTCGTAAGTGTCTTGAACCGAACTCCTTTTGTCTTATCGAAAATCTCTTTTACAATTGTAAGCTAATTATACTAACGTATGAAGGTTATAATGTACTTTTAACGGTAGTCCTTTCCTGCATAATATATTAGACTTGATATTTCGTTAATTACAATTAATAATTTATTTTGTATGATGGTATCAAACCCATAAAAGAGTTTGTTACAATTTCATACATCTCGTAACTGTCTTGAACCGAACTCCGTTTGTCTTATCGAAAAGCTCTTTACAATTGTAAGCTAATTATACTGACGTATAAAGTTTATAATGTACTTTTAACGGTAGTCCTTTCCTGCATATTATATTAGACTTGATATTTCGTTAATTACGAATAATAATTAATTTTGTATGATGGTATCACATCCATAAAAGAGTTTGTTACAATTTCTTATTTCTCGTAAGTTTCTTAAACCCAACTCTGTTTCTCTTGTGTTAAAACTTATTTAAATCTTTAAGCTAAATATTAGTTCGTATGAAGGTCATAATAAACTTTTAATGGTACTCATTTCCTACATGATACTTTTGCCTTGGTATTTCGTTAAGTACCAATACTAATTTATTTTGTATGATGCATCCAAACCCATAAGAGTTTATTACAATTTCATACATCTCGTAAGTTTCTTGAACCCAACTCCGTTTGTCTTATCGAAAAACTCTTTTACAATTGTAAGCTAATTATACTAACGTATTAAGGTTATAATGTACTTTTAACGGTAGTCCTTTCCTGCATAATATATTGGACTTGATATTTCGTTAATTACAATTAATAATTTATTTTGTATGATGGTATCAAACCCATAAAAGAGTTTGTTACAATTTCATACATCTCGTAACTGTCTTGAACCGAACTCCGTTTGTCTTATCGAAAAACTCTTTACAATTGTAAGCTAATTATACTAACGTATGAAGTTTATAATGTACTTTTAACGGTAGTCCTTTCCTGCATATTATATTAGACTTGATATTTCGTTAATTACGAATAATAATTAATTTTGTAGGATGGTATCACATCCATAAAAGAGTTTGTTACAATTTCTTATTTCTCGTAAGTTTCTTAAACCCAACTCTGTTTCTCTTGTGTTAAAACTTGTTTAAATCTTTAAGCTAAATGTTAGTTCGTATGAAGGTCATAATAAACTTTTAATGGTACTCATTTCCTACTTGATACTTTTGCCTTGGTATTTCGTTAAGTACCAATACTAATTTATTTCGTATGATGCATCCAAACCCATAAGAGTTTGTTACAATTTCATACATCTCGTAAGTGTCTTGAACCGAACTCCTTTTGTCTTATCGAAAATCTCTTTTACAATTGTAAGCTAATTATACTAACGTATGAAGGTTATAATGTACTTTTAACGGTAGTCCTTTCCTGCATAATATATTAGACTTGATATTTCGTTAATTACAATTAATAATTTATTTTGTATGATGGTATCAAACCCATAAAAGAGTTTGTTACAATTTCATACATCTCGTAACTGTCTTGAACCGAACTCCGTTTGTCTTATCGAAAAGCTCTTTACAATTGTAAGCTAATTATACTAACGTATAAAGTTTATAATGTACTTTTAACGGTAGTCCTTTCCTGCATATTATATTAGACTTGATATTTCGTTAATTACGAATAATAATTAATTTTGTATGATGGTATCACATCCATAAAAGAGTTTGTTACAATTTCTTATTTCTCGTAAGTTTCTTAAACCCAACTCTGTTTCTCTTGTGTTAAAACTTATTTAAATCTTTAAGCTAAATATTAGTTCGTATGAAGGTCATAATAAACTTTTAATGGTACTCATTTCCTACATGATACTTTTGCCTTGGTATTTCGTTAAGTACCAATACTAATTTATTTTGTATGATGCATCCAAACCCATAAGAGTTTATTACAATTTCATACATCTCGTAAGTTTCTTGAACCCAACTCCGTTTGTCTTATCGAAAAACTCTTTTACAATTGTAAGCTAATTATACTAACGTATTAAGGTTATAATGTACTTTTAACGGTAGTCCTTTCCTGCATAATATATTGGACTTGATATTTCGTTAATTACAATTAATAATTTATTTTGTATGATGGTATCAAACCCATAAAAGAGTTTGTTACAATTTCATACATCTCGTAACTGTCTTGAACCGAACTCCGTTTGTCTTATCGAAAAACTCTTTACAATTGTAAGCTAATTATACTAACGTATGAAGTTTATAATGTACTTTTAACGGTAGTCCTTTCCTGCATATTATATTAGACTTGATATTTCGTTAATTACGAATAATAATTAATTTTGTAGGATGGTATCACATCCATAAAAGAGTTTGTTACAATTTCTTATTTCTCGTAAGTTTCTTAAACCCAACTCTGTTTCTCTTGTGTTAAAACTTGTTTAAATCTTTAAGCTAAATGTTAGTTCGTATGAAGGTCATAATAAACTTTTAATGGTACTCATTTCCTACTTGATACTTTTGCCTTGGTATTTCGTTAAGTACCAATACTAATTTATTTCGTATGATGCATCCAAACCCATAAGAGTTTGTTACAATTTCATACATCTCGTAAGTGTCTTGAACCGAACTCCTTTTGTCTTATCGAAAATCTCTTTTACAATTGTAAGATAATTATACTAACGTATGAAGGTTATAATGTACTTTTAACGGTAGTCCTTTCCTGCATAATATATTAGACTTGATATTTCGTTAATTACAATTAATAATTTATTTTGTATGATGGTATCAAACCCATAAAAGAGTTTGTTACAATTTCATACATCTCGTAACTGTCTTGAACCGAACTCCGTTTGTCTTATCGAAAAGCTCTTTACAATTGTAAGCTAATTATACTAACGTATAAAGTTTATAATGTACTTTTAACGGTAGTCCTTTCCTGCATATTATATTAGACTTGATATTTCGTTAATTACGAATAATAATTAATTTTGTATGATGGTATCACATCCATAAAAGAGTTTGTTACAATTTCTTATTTCTCGTAAGTTTCTTAAACCCAACTCTGTTTCTCTTGTGTTAAAACTTATTTAAATCTTTAAGCTAAATATTAGTTCGTATGAAGGTCATAATAAACTTTTAATGGTACTCATATCCTACATGATACCTTTGCCTTGGTATTTCGTTAAGTACCAATACTAATTTATTTTGTATGATGCATCCAAACCCATAAGAGTTTATTACAATTTCATACATCTCGTAAGTTTCTTGAACCCAACTCCGTTTGTCTTATCGAAAAACTCTTTTACAATTGTAAGCTAATTATACTAACGTATGAAGGTTATAATGTACTTTTAACGGTAGTCCTTTCCTGCATAATATATTGGACTTGATATTTCGTTAATTACAATTAATAATTTATTTTGTATGATGGTATCAAACCCAGAAAAGAGTTTGTTACAATTTCATACATCTCGTAACTGTCTTGAACCGAACTCCGTTTGTCTTATCGAAAAACTCTTTACAATTGTAAGCTAATTATACTAACGTATGAAGTTTATAATGTACTTTTAACGGTAGTCCTTTCCTGCATATTATATTAGACTTGATATTTCGTTAATTACGAATAATAATTAATTTTGTAGGATGGTATCACATCCATAAAAGAGTTTGTTACAATTTCTTATTTCTCGTAAGTTTCTTAAACCCAACTCTGTTTCTCTTGTGTTAAAACTTGTTTAAATCTTTAAGCTAAATGTTAGTTCGTATGAAGGTCATAATAAACTTTTAATGGTACTCATTTCCTACTTGATACTTTTGCCTTGGTATTTCGTTAAGTACCAATACTAATTTATTTCGTATGATGCATCCAAACCCATAAGAGTTTGTTACAATTTCATACATCTCGTAAGTGTCTTGAACCGAACTCCTTTTGTCTTATCGAAAATCTCTTTTACAATTGTAAGCTAATTATACTAACGTATGAAGGTTATAATGTACTTTTAACGGTAGTCCTTTCCTGCATAATATATTAGACTTGATATTTCGTTAATTACAATTAATAATTTATTTTGTATGATGGTATCAAACCCATAAAAGAGTTTGTTACAATTTCATACATCTCGTAACTGTCTTGAACCGAACTCCGTTTGTCTTATCGAAAAGCTCTTTACAATTGTAAGCTAATTATACTAACGTATAAAGTTTATAATGTACTTTTAACGGTAGTCCTTTCCTGCATATTATATTAGACTTGATATTTCGTTAATTACGAATAATAATTAATTTTGTATGATGGTATCACATCCATAAAAGAGTTTGTTACAATTTCTTATTTCTCGTAAGTTTCTTAAACCCAACTCTGTTTCTCTTGTGTTAAAACTTATTTAAATCTTTAAGCTAAATATTAGTTCGTATGAAGGTCATAATAAACTTTTAATGGTACTCATATCCTACATGATACTTTTGCCTTGGTATTTCGTTAAGTACCAATACTAATTTATTTTGTATGATGCATCCAAACCCATAAGAGTTTATTACAATTTCATACATCTCGTAAGTTTCTTGAACCCAACTCCGTTTGTCTTATCGAAAAACTCTTTTACAATTGTAAGCTAATTATACTAACGTATGAAGGTTATAATGTACTTTTAACGGTAGTCCTTTCCTGCATAATATATTGGACTTGATATTTCGTTAATTACAATTAATAATTTATTTTGTATGATGGTATCAAACCCAGAAAAGAGTTTGTTACAATTTCATACATCTCGTAACTGTCTTGAACCGAACTCCGTTTGTCTTATCGAAAAACTCTTTACAATTGTAAGCTAATTATACTAACGTATGAAGTTTATAATGTACTTTTAACGGTAGTCCTTTCCTGCATATTATATTAGACTTGATATTTCGTTAATTACGAATAATAATTAATTTTGTAGGATGGTATCACATCCATAAAAGAGTTTGTTACAATTTCTTATTTCTCGTAAGTTTCTTAAACCCAACTCTGTTTCTCTTGTGTTAAAACTTGTTTAAATCTTTAAGCTAAATGTTAGTTCGTATGAAGGTCATAATAAACTTTTAATGGTACTCATTTCCTACTTGATACTTTTGCCTTGGTATTTCGTTAAGTACCAATACTAATTTATTTCGTATGATGCATCCAAACCCATAAGAGTTTGTTACAATTTCATACATCTCGTAAGTGTCTTGAACCGAACTCCTTTTGTCTTATCGAAAATCTCTTTTACAATTGTAAGCTAATTATACTAACGTATGAAGGTTATAATGTACTTTTAACGGTAGTCCTTTCCTGCATAATATATTAGACTTGATATTTCGTTAATTACAATTAATAATTTATTTTGTATGATGGTATCAAACCCATAAAAGAGTTTGTTACAATTTCATACATCTCGTAACTGTCTTGAACCGAACTCCGTTTGTCTTATCGAAAAGCTCTTTACAATTGTAAGCTAATTATACTAACGTATAAAGTTTATAATGTACTTTTAACGGTAGTCCTTTCCTGCATATTATATTAGACTTGATATTTCGTTAATTACGAATAATAATTAATTTTGTATGATGGTATCACATCCATAAAAGAGTTTGTTACAATTTCTTATTTCTCGTAAGTTTCTTAAACCCAACTCTGTTTCTCTTGTGTTAAAACTTATTTAAATCTTTAAGCTAAATATTAGTTCGTATGAAGGTCATAATAAACTTTTAATGGTACTCATATCCTACATGATACTTTTGCCTTGGTATTTCGTTAAGTACCAATACTAATTTATTTTGTATGATGCATCCAAACCCATAAGAGTTTATTACAATTTCATACATCTCGTAAGTTTCTTGAACCCAACTCCGTTTGTCTTATCGAAAAACTCTTTTACAATTGTAAGCTAATTATACTAACGTATGAAGGTTATAATGTACTTTTAACGGTAGTCCTTTCCTGCATAATATATTGGACTTGATATTTCGTTAATTACAATTAATAATTTATTTTGTATGATGGTATCAAACCCAGAAAAGAGTTTGTTACAATTTCATACATCTCGTAACTGTCTTGAACCGAACTCCGTTTGTCTTATCGAAAAACTCTTTACAATTGTAAGCTAATTATACTAACGTATGAAGTTTATAATGTACTTTTAACGGTAGTCCTTTCCTGCATATTATATTAGACTTGATATTTCGTTAATTACGAATAATAATTAATTTTGTAGGATGGTATCACATCCATAAAAGAGTTTGTTACAATTTCTTATTTCTCGTAAGTTTCTTAAACCCAACTCTGTTTCTCTTGTGTTAAAACTTGTTTAAATCTTTAAGCTAAATGTTAGTTCGTATGAAGGTCATAATAAACTTTTAATGGTACTCATTTCCTACTTGATACTTTTGCCTTGGTATTTCGTTAAGTACCAATACTAATTTATTTCGTATGATGCATCCAAACCCATAAGAGTTTGTTACAATTTCATACATCTCGTAAGTGTCTTGAACCGAACTCCTTTTGTCTTATCGAAAATCTCTTTTACAATTGTAAGCTAATTATACTAACGTATGAAGGTTATAATGTACTTTTAACGGTAGTCCTTTCCTGCATAATATATTAGACTTGATATTTCGTTAATTACAATTAATAATTTATTTTGTATGATGGTATCAAACCCATAAAAGAGTTTGTTACAATTTCATACATCTCGTAACTGTCTTGAACCGAACTCCGTTTGTCTTATCGAAAAGCTCTTTACAATTGTAAGCTAATTATACTAACGTATAAAGTTTATAATGTACTTTTAACGGTAGTCCTTTCCTGCATATTATATTAGACTTGATATTTCGTTAATTACGAATAATAATTAATTTTGTATGATGGTATCACATCCATAAAAGAGTTTGTTACAATTTCTTATTTCTCGTAAGTTTCTTAAACCCAACTCTGTTTCTCTTGTGTTAAAACTTATTTAAATCTTTAAGCTAAATATTAGTTCGTATGAAGGTCATAATAAACTTTTAATGGTACTCATATCCTACATGATACTTTTGCCTTGGTATTTCGTTAAGTACCAATACTAATTTATTTTGTATGATGCATCCAAACCCATAAGAGTTTATTACAATTTCATACATCTCGTAAGTTTCTTGAACCCAACTCCGTTTGTCTTATCGAAAAACTCTTTTACAATTGTAAGCTAATTATACTAACGTATGAAGGTTATAATGTACTTTTAACGGTAGTCCTTTCCTGCATAATATATTGGACTTGATATTTCGTTAATTACAATTAATAATTTATTTTGTATGATGGTATCAAACCCAGAAAAGAGTTTGTTACAATTTCATACATCTCGTAACTGTCTTGAACCGAACTCCGTTTGTCTTATCGAAAAACTCTTTACAATTGTAAGCTAATTATACTAACGTATGAAGTTTATAATGTACTTTTAACGGTAGTCCTTTCCTGCATATTATATTAGACTTGATATTTCGTTAATTACGAATAATAATTAATTTTGTAGGATGGTATCACATCCATAAAAGAGTTTGTTACAATTTCTTATTTCTCGTAAGTTTCTTAAACCCAACTCTGTTTCTCTTGTGTTAAAACTTGTTTAAATCTTTAAGCTAAATGTTAGTTCGTATGAAGGTCATAATAAACTTTTAATGGTACTCATTTCCTACTTGATACTTTTGCCTTGGTATTTCGTTAAGTACCAATACTAATTTATTTCGTATGATGCATCCAAACCCATAAGAGTTTGTTACAATTTCATACATCTCGTAAGTGTCTTGAACCGAACTCCTTTTGTCTTATCGAAAATCTCTTTTACAATTGTAAGCTAATTATACTAACGTATGAAGGTTATAATGTACTTTTAACGGTAGTCCTTTCCTGCATAATATATTAGACTTGATATTTCGTTAATTACAATTAATAATTTATTTTGTATGATGGTATCAAACCCATAAAAGAGTTTGTTACAATTTCATACATCTCGTAACTGTCTTGAACCGAACTCCGTTTGTCTTATCGAAAAGCTCTTTACAATTGTAAGCTAATTATACTAACGTATAAAGTTTATAATGTACTTTTAACGGTAGTCCTTTCCTGCATATTATATTAGACTTGATATTTCGTTAATTACGAATAATAATTAATTTTGTATGATGGTATCACATCCATAAAAGAGTTTGTTACAATTTCTTATTTCTCGTAAGTTTCTTAAACCCAACTCTGTTTCTCTTGTGTTAAAACTTATTTAAATCTTTAAGCTAAATATTAGTTCGTATGAAGGTCATAATAAACTTTTAATGGTACTCATTTCCTACATGATACTTTTGCCTTGGTATTTCGTTAAGTACCAATACTAATTTATTTTGTATGATGCATCCAAACCCATAAGAGTTTATTACAATTTCATACATCTCGTAAGTTTCTTGAACCCAACTCCGTTTGTCTTATCGAAAAACTCTTTTACAATTGTAAGCTAATTATACTAACGTATGAAGGTTATAATGTACTTTTAACGGTAGTCCTTTCCTGCATAATATATTGGACTTGATATTTCGTTAATTACAATTAATAATTTATTTTGTATGATGGTATCAAACCCAGAAAAGAGTTTGTTACAATTTCATACATCTCGTAACTGTCTTGAACCGAACTCCGTTTGTCTTATCGAAAAACTCTTTACAATTGTAAGCTAATTATACTAACGTATGAAGTTTATAATGTACTTTTAACGGTAGTCCTTTCCTGCATATTATATTAGACTTGATATTTCGTTAATTACGAATAATAATTAATTTTGTAGGATGGTATCACATCCATAAAAGAGTTTGTTACAATTTCTTATTTCTCGTAAGTTTCTTAAACCCAACTCTGTTTCTCTTGTGTTAAAACTTGTTTAAATCTTTAAGCTAAATGTTAGTTCGTATGAAGGTCATAATAAACTTTTAATGGTACTCATTTCCTACTTGATACTTTTGCCTTGGTATTTCGTTAAGTACCAATACTAATTTATTTCGTATGATGCATCCAAACCCATAAGAGTTTGTTACAATTTCATACATCTCGTAAGTGTCTTGAACCGAACTCCTTTTGTCTTATCGAAAATCTCTTTTACAATTGTAAGCTAATTATACTAACGTATGAAGGTTATAATGTACTTTTAACGGTAGTCCTTTCCTGCATAATATATTAGACTTGATATTTCGTTAATTACAATTAATAATTTATTTTGTATGATGGTATCAAACCCATAAAAGAGTTTGTTACAATTTCATACATCTCGTAACTGTCTTGAACCGAACTCCGTTTGTCTTATCGAAAAGCTCTTTACAATTGTAAGCTAATTATACTAACGTATAAAGTTTATAATGTACTTTTAACGGTAGTCCTTTCCTGCATATTATATTAGACTTGATATTTCGTTAATTACGAATAATAATTAATTTTGTATGATGGTATCACATCCATAAAAGAGTTTGTTACAATTTCTTATTTCTCGTAAGTTTCTTAAACCCAACTCTGTTTCTCTTGTGTTAAAACTTATTTAAATCTTTAAGCTAAATATTAGTTCGTATGAAGGTCATAATAAACTTTTAATGGTACTCATTTCCTACATGATACTTTTGCCTTGGTATTTCGTTAAGTACCAATACTAATTTATTTTGTATGATGCATCCAAACCCATAAGAGTTTGTTACAATTTCATACATCTCGTAAGTTTCTTGAACCGAACTCCGTTTGTCTTATCGAAAAACTCTTTTACAATTGTAAGCTAATTATACTAATGTATGAAGGTTATAATGTACTTTTAACGGTAGTCCTTTCCTGCATAATATATTGGACTTGATATTTCGTTAATTACAATTAATAATTTATTTTGTATGATGGTATCAAACCCATAAAAGAGTTTGTTACAATTTCATACATCTCGTAACTGTCTTGAACCGAACTCCGTTTGTCTTATCGAAAAACTCTTTACAATTGTAAGCTAATTATACTAACGTATGAAGTTTATAATGTACTTTTAACGGTAGTCCTTTCCTGCATATTATATTAGACTTGATATTTCGTTAATTACGAATAATAATTAATTTTGTAGGATGGTATCACATCCATAAAAGAGTTTGTTACAATTTCTTATTTCTCGTAAGTTTCTTAAACCCAACTCTGTTTCTCTTGTGTTAAAACTTGTTTAAATCTTTAAGCTAAATGTTAGTTCGTATGAAGGTCATAATAAACTTTTAATGGTACTTATTTCCTACTTGATACTTTTGCCTTGGTATTTCGTTAAGTACCAATACTAATTTATTTCGTATGATGCATCCAAACCCATAAGAGTTTGTTACAATTTCATACATCTCGTAAGTGTCTTGAACCGAACTCCTTTTGTCTTATCGAAAATCTCTTTTACAATTGTAAGATAATTATACTAACGTATGAAGGTTATAATGTACTTTTAACGGTAGTCCTTTCCTGCATAATATATTAGACTTGATATTTCGTTAATTACAATTAATAATTTATTTTGTATGATGGTATCAAACCCATAAAAGAGTTTGTTACAATTTCATACATCTCAAATGTCTTGAACCGAACTCCGTTTGTCTTATCGAAAAACTCTTTACAATTGTAAGCTAATTATACTAACGTATGAAGTTTATAATGTACTTTTAACGGTAGTCCTTTCCTGCATATTATATTAGACTTGATATTTCGTTAATTACGAATAATAATTAATTTTTTATGATGGTATCACATCCATAAAAGAGTTTGTTACAATTTCTTATTTCTCGTAAGTTTCTTAAACCCAACTTTGTTTCTCTTATGTTAAAACTTGTTTAAATCTTTAACCTAAATATTAGGTCGTATGAAGGTCATAATAAACTTTTAATGGTACTCATTTCCTACTTGATACTTTTGCCTTGGTATTTCGTTAAGTATCAATACTAATTTATTTCGTATGATGCATCCAAACCCATAAGAGTTTGTTAGAATTTCATACATCTCGTAAGTGTCTTGAACCAAACTCCGTTTGTCTTATCGAAAAACTCTTTTACAATTGTTAGCTAATTATACTAACGTATGAAGTTTATAATGTACTTTTAACGGTAGTCCTTTCCTGCATAATGTATTAGACTTGATATTTCGTTAATTACAATTAATAATTTATTTTGTATGATGGTATCAAACCCATAAAAGAGTTTGTTACAATTTCTTATTTCTCGTAAGTTTCTTAAACCCAACTCTGTTTCTCTTGTGTTAAAACTTATTTAAATCTTTAAGCTAAATATTAGTTCGTATGAAGGTCATAATAAACTTTTAATGGTACTCATTTCCTACATGATACTTTTGCCTTGGTATTTCGTTAAGTACCAATACTAATTCATTTTGTATGATGCATCCAAACCCATAAGAGTTTGTTACAATTTCATACATCTCGTAAGTTTCTTGAACCGAACTCCGTTTGTCTTATCGAAAAACTCTTTTACAATTGTAAGCTAATTATACTAACGTATGAAGGTTATAATGTACTTTTAACGGTAGTCCTTTCCTGCATAATATATTAGACTTGATATTTCGTTAATTACAATTAATAATTTATTTTGTATGATGGTATCAAACCCATAAAAGAGTTTGTTACAATTTCATACATCTCGTAACTGTCTTGAACCGAACTCCGTTTGTCTTATCGAAAAACTCTTTACAATTGTAAGCTAATTATACTAACGTATGAAGTTTATAATGTACTTTTAACGGTAGTCCTTTTCTGCATATTATATTAGACTTGATATTTCGTTAATTACGAATAATAATTAATTTTGTAGGATGGTATCATATCCATAAAAGAGTTTGTTACAATTTCTTATTTCTCGTAAGTTTCTTAAACCCAACTCTGTTTTTCTTGTGTTAAAACTTGTTTAAAAGTTTAAGCTTAATATTAGTTCGTATGAAGTTCATAATAAAGTTTTAATGGTACTCATTTCCTACTTGATACTTTTGCCTTGGTATTTCGTTAAGTACCAATACTAATTTATTTCGTATGATGCATCCAAACCCATAAGATTTTTTACAATTTAATACATCTCGTAAGTGTCTTGAACCGAACTCCGTTTGTCTTATCGAAAAACTCTTTACAATTGTAAGCTAATTATACTAACGTATGAAGTTTATAATGTACTTTTAACGGTAGTCCTTTCCTGCATATTATATTAGACTTGATATTTCGTTAATTACGAATAATAATTAATTTTGTAGGATGGTATCACATCCATAAAAGAGTTTGTTACAATTTCTTATTTCTCGTAAGTTTCTTAAACCCAACTCTGTTTCTCTTGTGTTAAAACTTGTTTAAATCTTTAAGCTAAATGTTAGTTCGTATGAAGGTCATAATAAACTTTTAATGGTACTCATTTCCTACTTGATACTTTTGCCTTGGTATTTCGTTAAGTACCAATACTAATTTATTTCGTATGATGCATCCAAACCCATAAGAGTTTGTTACAATTTCATACATCTCGTAAGTGTCTTGAACCGAACTCCTTTTGTCTTATCGAAAATCTCTTTTACAATTGTAAGATAATTATACTAATGTATGAAGGTTATAATGTACTTTTAACGGTAGTCCTTTCCTGCATAATATATTAGACTTGATATTTCGTTAATTACAATTAATAATTTATTTTGTATGATGGTATCAAACCCATAAAAGAGTTTGTTACAATTTCATACATCTCAAATGTCTTGAACCGAACTCCGTTTGTCTTATCGAAAAACTCTTTACAATTGTAAGCTAATTATACTAACGTATGAAGTTTATAATGTACTTTTAACGGTAGTCCTTTCCTGCATATTATATTAGACTTGATATTTCGTTAATTACGAATAATAATTAATTTTTTATGATGGTATCACATCCATAAAAGAGTTTGTTACAATTTCTTATTTCTCGTAAGTTTCTTAAACCCAACTTTGTTTCTCTTGTGTTAAAACTTGTTTAAATCTTTAAGCTAAATATTAGGTCGTATGAAGGTCATAATAAACTTTTAATGGTACTCATTTCCTACTTGATACTTTTGCCTTGGTATTTCGTTAAGTACCAATACTAATTTATTTTGTATGATGCATCCAAACCCATAAGAGTTTGTTAGAATTTCATACATCTCGTATGTGTCTTGAACCAAACTCCGTTTGTCTTATCGAAAAACTCTTTTACAATTGTTAGCTAATTATACTAACGTATGAAGTTTATAATGTACTTTTAACGGTAGTCCTTTCCTGCATAATGTATTAGACTTGATATTTCGTTAATTACAATTAATAATTTATTTTGTATGATGGTATCAAACCCATAAAAGAGTTTGTTACAATTTCATACATCTCAAATGTCTTGAACCGAACTCCGTTTGTCTTATCGACAAACTCTTTACAATTGTAAGCTAATTATACTAACGTATGAAGTTTATAATGTACTTTTAACGGTAGTCCTTTCCTGCATATTATATTAGACTTGATATTTCGTTAATTACGAATAATAATTAATTTTGTATAATGGTATCACATCCATAAAAGAGTTTGTTACAATTTCTTATTTCTCGTAACTTTCTTAAACCCAACTCTGTTTCTCTTGTGTTAAAACTTATTTAAATCTTTAAGCTAAATATTAGTTCGTATGAAGGTCATAATAAACTTTTAATGGTACTCATTTCCTACATGATACTTTTGCCTTGGTATTTCGTTAAGTACCAATACTAATTTATTTTGTATGATGCATCCAAACCCATAAGAGTTTGTTACAATTTCATACATCTCGTAAGTTTCTTGAATCGAACTCCGTTTGTCTTATCGAAAAACTCTTTTACAATTGTAAGCTAATTATACTAACGTATGAAGGTTATAATGTACTTTTAACGGTAGTCCTTTCCTGCATAATATATTAGACTTGATATTTCGTTAATTACAATTAATAATTTATTTTGTATGATGGTATCAAACCCATAAAAGAGTTTGTTACAATTTCATACATCTCGTAACTGTCTTGAACCGAACTCCGTTTGTCTTATCGAAAAACTCTTTACAATTGTAAGCTAATTATACTAACGTATGAAGTTTATAATGTACTTTTAACGGTAGTCCTTTTCTGCATATTATATTAGACTTGATATTTCGTTAATTACGAATAATAATTAATTTTGTAGGATGGTATCATATCCATAAAAGAGTTTGTTACAATTTCTTATTTCTCGTAAGTTTCTTAAACCCAACTCTGTTTCTCTTGTGTTAAAACTTGTTTAAAAGTTTAAGCTTAATATTAGTTCGTATGAAGTTCATAATAAAGTTTTAATGGTACTCATTTCCTACTTGATACTTTTGCCTTGGTATTTCGTTAAGTACCAATACTAATTTATTTCGTATGATGCATCCAAACCCATAAGATTTTTTACAATTTAATACATCTCGTAAGTGTCTTGAACCGAACTCCGTTTGTCTTATCGAAAAACTCTTTACAATTGTAAGCTAATTATACTAACGTATGAAGTTTATAATGTACTTTTAACGGTAGTCCTTTCCTGCATATTATATTAGACTTGATATTTCGTTAATTACGAATAATAATTAATTTTGTAGGATGGTATCACATCCATAAAAGAGTTTGTTACAATTTCTTATTTCTCGTAAGTTTCTTAAACCCAACTCTGTTTCTCTTGTGTTAAAACTTGTTTAAATCTTTAAGCTAAATGTTAGTTCGTATGAAGGTCATAATAAACTTGTAATGGTACTCATTTCCTACTTGATACTTTTGCCTTGGTATTTCGTTAAGTACCAATACTAATTTATTTCGTATGATGCTTCCAAACCCATAAGAGTTTGTTACAATTTCATACATCTCGTAAGTGTCTTGAACCGAACTCCTTTTGTCTTATCGAAAATCTCTTTTACAATTGTAAGATAATTATACTAACGTATGAAGGTTATAATGTACTTTTAACGGTAGTCCTTTCCTGCATAATATATTAGACTTGATATTTCGTTAATTACAATTAATAATTTATTTTGTATGATGGTATCAAACCCATAAAAGAGTTTGTTACAATTTCATACATCTCAAATGTCTTGAACCGAACTCCGTTTGTCTTATCGAAAAACTCTTTACAATTGTAAGCTAATTATACTAACGTATGAAGTTTATAATGTACTTTTAACGGTAGTCCTTTCCTGCATATTATATTAGACTTGATATTTCGTTAATTACGAATAATAATTAATTTTGTATAATGGTATCACATCCATAAAAGAGTTTGTTACAATTTCTTATTTCTCGTAACTTTCTTAAACCCAACTCTGTTTCTCTTGTGTTAAAACTTATTTAAATCTTTAAGCTAAATATTAGTTCGTATGAAGGTCATAATAAACTTTTAATGGTACTCATTTCCTACATGATACTTTTGCCTTGGTATTTCGTTAAGTACCAATACTAATTTATTTTGTATGATGCATCCAAACCCATAAGAGTTTGTTACAATTTCATACATCTCGTAAGTTTCTTGAACCGAACTCCGTTTGTCTTATCGAAAAACTCTTTTACAATTGTAAGCTAATTATACTAACGTATGAAGGTTATAATGTACTTTTAACGGTAGTCCTTTCCTGCATAATATATTAGACTTGATATTTCGTTAATTACAATTAATAATTTATTTTGTATGATGGTATCAAACCCATAAAAGAGTTTGTTACAATTTCATACATCTCGTAACTGTCTTGAACCGAACTCCGTTTGTCTTATCGAAAAACTCTTTACAATTGTAAGCTAATTATACTAACGTATGAAGTTTATAATGTACTTTTAACGGTAGTCCTTTTCTGCATATTATATTAGACTTGATATTTCGTTAATTACGAATAATAATTAATTTTGTAGGATGGTATCATATCCATAAAAGAGTTTGTTACAATTTCTTATTTCTCATAATTTTCTTAAACCCAACTCTGTTTCTCTTGTGTTAAAACTTGTTTAAAAGTTTAAGTTTAATAATAGTTCGTATGAAGTTCATAATAAAGTTTTAATGGTACTCATTTCCTACTTGATACTTTTGCCTTGGTATTTCGTTAAGTACCAATACTAATTTATTTCGTATGATGCATCCAAACCCATAAGATTTTTTACAATTTAATACATCTCGTAAGTGTCTTGAACCGAACTCCGTTTGTCTTATCGAAAAACTCTTTACAATTGTAAGCTAATTATACTAACGTATGAAGTTTATAATGTACTTTTAACGGTAGTCCTTTCCTGCATATTATATTAGACTTGATATTTCGTTAATTACGAATAATAATTAATTTTGTAGGATGGTATCACATCCATAAAAGAGTTTGTTACAATTTCTTATTTCTCGTAAGTTTCTTAAACCCAACTCTGTTTCTCTTGTGTTAAAACTTGTTTAAATCTTTAAGCTAAATGTTAGTTCGTATGAAGGTCATAATAAACTTTTAATGGTACTCATTTCCTACTTGATACTTTTGCCTTGGTATTTCGTTAAGTACCAATACTAATTTATTTCGTATGATGCTTCCAAACCCATAAGAGTTTGTTACAATTTCATACATCTCGTAAGTGTCTTGAACCGAACTCCTTTTGTCTTATCGAAAATCTCTTTTACAATTGTAAGATAATTATACTAACGTATGAAGGTTATAATGTACTTTTAACGGTAGTCCTTTCCTGCATAATATATTAGACTTGATATTTCGTTAATTACAATTAATAATTTATTTTGTATGATGGTATCAAACCCATAAAAGAGTTTGTTACAATTTCATACATCTCAAATGTCTTGAACCGAACTCCGTTTGTCTTATCGAAAAACTCTTTACAATTGTAAGCTAATTATACTAACGTATGAAGTTTATAATGTACTTTTAACGGTAGTCCTTTCCTGCATATTATATTAGACTTGATATTTCGTTAATTACGAATAATAATTAATTTTTTATGATGGTATCACATCCATAAAAGAGTTTGTTACAATTTCTTATTTCTCGTAAGTTTCTTAAACCCAACTTTGTTTCTCTTGTGTTAAAACTTGTTTAAATCTTTAAGCTAAATATTAGGTCGTATGAAGGTCATAATAAACTTTTAATGGTACTCATTTCCTACTTGATACTTTTGCCTTGGTATTTCGTTAAGTACCAATACTAATTTATTTCGTATGATGCATCCAAACCCATAAGAGTTTGTTAGAATTTCATACATCTCGTATGTGTCTTGAACCAAACTCCGTTTGTCTTATCGAAAAACTCTTTTACAATTGTTAGCTAATTATACTAACGTATGAAGTTTATAATGTACTTTTAACGGTAGTCCTTTCCTGCATAATGTATTAGACTTGATATTTCGTTAATTACAATTAATAATTTATTTTGTATGATGGTATCAAACCCATAAAAGAGTTTGTTACAATTTCATACATCTCAAATGTCTTGAACCGAACTCCGTTTGTCTTATCGAAAAACTCTTTACAATTGTAAGCTAATTATACTAACGTATGAAGTTTATAATGTACTTTTAACGGTAGTCCTTTCCTGCATATTATATTAGACTTGATATTTCGTTAATTACGAATAATAATTAATTTTGTATAATGGTATCACATCCATAAAAGAGTTTGTTACAATTTCTTATTTCTCGTAACTTTCTTAAACCCAACTCTGTTTCTCTTGTGTTAAAACTTATTTAAATCTTTAAGCTAAATATTAGTTCGTATGAAGGTCATAATAAACTTTTAATGGTACTCATTTCCTACATGATACTTTTGCCTTGGTATTTCGTTAAGTACCAATACTAATTTATTTTGTATGATGCATCCAAACCCATAAGAGTTTGTTACAATTTCATACATCTCGTAAGTTTCTTGAACCGAACTCCGTTTGTCTTATCGAAAAACTCTTTTACAATTGTAAGCTAATTATACTAACGTATGAAGGTTATAATGTACTTTTAACGGTAGTCCTTTCCTGCATAATATATTAGACTTGATATTTCGTTAATTACAATTAATAATTTATTTTGTATGATGGTATCAAACCCATAAAAGAGTTTGTTACAATTTCATACATCTCGTAACTATCTTGAACCGAACTCCGTTTGTCTTATCGAAAAACTCTTTACAATTGTAAGCTAATTATACTAACGTATGAAGTTTATAATGTACTTTTAACGGTAGTCCTTTCCTGCATATTATATTAGACTTGATATTTCGTTAATTACGAATAATAATTAATTTTGTAGGATGGTATCATATCCATAAAAGAGTTTGTTACAATTTCTTATTTCTCGTAAGTTTCTTAAACCCAACTCTGTTTCTCTTGTGTTAAAACTTGTTTAAAAGTTTAAGCTTAATATTAGTTCGTATGAAGTTCATAATAAAGTTTTAATGGTACTCATTTCCTACTTGATACTTTTGCCTTGGTATTTTGTTAAGTACGTATAATAATTTATTTCGTATGATGCATCCAAACCAATAAGAGTTTGTTACAATTTCATACATCTCGTAAGTGTCTTGAACCGAACTCCTTTTGTCTTATCGAAAATCTCTTTTACAATTGTAAGCTAATTATACTAACGTATGAAGGTTATAATGTACTTTTAACGGTAGTCCTTTCCTGCATAATATATTAGACTTGATATTTCGTTAATTACAATTAATAATTTATTTTGTATGATGGTATCAAACCCATAAAAGAGTTTGTTACAATTTCATACATCTCGTAACTGTCTTGAACCGAACTCCGTTTGTCTTATCGAAAAACTCTTTACAATTGTAAGCTAATTATACTAACGTATGAAGTTTATAATGTACTTTTAACGGTAGTCCTTTCCTGCATATTATATTAGACTTGATATTTCGTTAATTACGAATAATAATTAATTTTGTAGGATGGTATCACATCCATAAAAGAGTTTGTTACAATTTCTTATTTCTCGTAAGTTTCTTAAACCCAACTCTGTTTCTCTTGTGTTAAAACTTGTTTAAATCTTTAAGCTAAATGTTAGTTCGTATGAAGGTCATAATAAACTTTTAATGGTACTCATTTCCTACTTGATACTTTTGCCTTGGTATTTCGTTAAGTACCAATACTAATTTATTTCGTATGATGCATCCAAACCCATAAGAGTTTGTTACAATTTCATACATCTCGTAAGTGTCTTGAACCGAACTCCTTTTGTCTTATCGAAAATCTCTTTTACAATTGTAAGCTAATTATACTAACGTATGAAGGTTATAATGTACTTTTAACGGTAGTCCGTTCCTGCATAATATATTAGACTTGATATTTCGTTAATTACAATTAATAATTTATTTTGTATGATGGTATCAAACCCATAAAAGAGTTTGTTACAATTTCATACATCTCGTAACTGTCTTGAACCGAACTCCGTTTGTCTTATCGAAAAACTCTTTACAATTGTAAGCTAATTATACTAACGTATGAAGTTTATAATGTACTTTTAACGGTAGTCCTTTCCTGCATATTATATTAGACTTGATATTTCGTTAATTACGAATAATAATTAATTTTGTAGGATGGTATCACATCCATAAAAGAGTTTGTTACAATTTCTTATTTCTCGTAAGTTTCTTAAACCCAACTCTGTTTCTCTTGTGTTAAAACTTGTTTAAATCTTTAAGCTAAATGTTAGTTCGTATGAAGGTCATAATAAACTTTTAATGGTACTCATTTCCTACTTGATACTTTTGCCTTTGTATTTCGTTAAGTACCAATACTAATTTATTTCGTATGATGCATCCAAACCCATAAGAGTTTGTTACAATTTCATACATCTCGTAAGTGTCTTGAACCGAACTCCTTTTGTCTTATCGAAAATCTCTTTTACAATTGTAAGCTAATTATACTAACGTATGAAGGTTATAATGTACTTTTAACGGTAGTCCTTTCCTGCATAATATATTAGACTTGATATTTCGTTAATTACAATTAATAATTTATTTTGTATGATGGTATCAAACCCATAAAAGAGTTTGTTACAATTTCATACATCTCGTAACTGTCTTGAACCGAACTCCGGTTGTCTTATCGAAAAGCTCTTTACAATTGTAAGCTAATTATACTAACGTATAAAGTTTATAATGTACTTTTAACGGTAGTCCTTTCCTGCATATTATATTAGACTTGATATTTCGTTAATTACGAATAATAATTAATTTTGTATGATGGTATCACATCCATAAAAGAGTTTGTTACAATTTCTTATTTCTCGTAAGTTTCTTAAACCCAACTCTGTTTCTCTTGTGTTAAAACTTATTTAAATCTTTAAGCTAAATATTAGTTCGTATGAAGGTCATAATAAACTTTTAATGGTACTCATTTCCTACATGATACTTTTGCCTTGGTATTTCGTTAAGTAACAATACTAATTTATTTTGTATGATGCATCCAAACCCATAAGAGTTTGTTACAATTTCATACATCTCGTAAGTTTCTTGAACCGAACTCCGTTTGTCTTATCGAAAAACTCTTTTACAATTGTAAGCTAATTATACTAACGTATGAAGGTTATAATGTACTTTTAACGGTAGTCCTTTCCTGCATAATATATTGGACTTGATATTTCGTTAATTACAATTAATAATTTATTTTGTATGATGGTATCAAACCCATAAAAGAGTTTGTTACAATTTCATACATCTCGTAACTGTCTTGAACCGAACTCCGTTTGTCTTATCGAAAAACTCTTTACAATTGTAAGCTAATTATACTAACGTATGAAGTTTATAATGTACTTTTAACGGTAGTCCTTTCCTGCATATTATATTAGACTTGATATTTCGTTAATTACGAATAATAATTAATTTTGTAGGATGGTATCACATCCATAAAAGAGTTTGTTACAATTTCTTATTTCTCGTAAGTTTCTTAAACCCAACTCTGTTTCTCTTGTGTTAAAACTTGTTTAAATCTTTAAGCTAAATGTTAGTTCGTATGAAGGTCATAATAAACTTTTAATGGTACTCATTTCCTACTTGATACTTTTGCCTTGGTATTTCGTTAAGTACCAATACTAATTTATTTTGTATGATGCATCCAAACCCATAAGAGTTTGTTACAATTTCATACATCTCGTAAGTGTCTTGAACCGAACTCCTTTTGTCTTATCGAAAATCTCTTTTACAATTGTAAGATAATTACACTAACGTATGAAGGTTATAATGTACTTTTAACGGTAGTCCTTTCCTGCATAATATATTAGACTTGATATTTCGTTAATTACAATTAATAATTTATTTTGTATGATGGTATCAAACCCATAAAAGAGTTTGTTACAATTTCATACATCTCAAATGTCTTGAACCGAACTCCGTTTGTCTTATCGAAAAACTCTTTACAATTGTAAGCTAATTATACTAACGTATGAAGTTTATAATGTACTTTTAACGGTAGTCCTTTCCTGCATATTATATTAGACTTGATATTTCGTTAATTACGAATAATAATTAATTTTGTAGGATGGTATCACATCCATAAAAGAGTTTGTTACAATTTCTTATTTCTCGTAAGTTTCTTAAACCCAACTCTGTTTCTCTTGTGTTAAAACTTGTTTAAATCTTTAAGCTAAATGTTAGTTCGTATGAAGGTCATAATAAACTTTTAATGGTACTCATTTCCTACTTGATACTTTTGCCTTTGTATTTCGTTAAGTACCAATACTAATTTATTTCGTATGATGCATCCAAACCCATAAGAGTTTGTTACAATTTCATACATCTCGTAAGTGTCTTGAACCGAACTCCTTTTGTCTTATCGAAAATCTCTTTTACAATTGTAAGCTAATTATACTAACGTATGAAGGTTATAATGTACTTTTAACGGTAGTCCTTTCCTGCATAATATATTAGACTTGATATTTCGTTAATTACAATTAATAATTTATTTTGTATGATGGTATCAAACCCATAAAAGAGTTTGTTACAATTTCATACATCTCGTAACTGTCTTGAACCGAACTCCGGTTGTCTTATCGAAAAGCTCTTTACAATTGTAAGCTAATTATACTAACGTATAAAGTTTATAATGTACTTTTAACGGTAGTCCTTTCCTGCATATTATATTAGACTTGATATTTCGTTAATTACGAATAATAATTAATTTTGTATGATGGTATCACATCCATAAAAGAGTTTGTTACAATTTCTTATTTCTCGTAAGTTTCTTAAACCCAACTCTGTTTCTCTTGTGTTAAAACTTATTTAAAAGTTTAAGCTAAATATTAGTTCGTATGAAGATCGTAATAAACTTTTAATGGTACTCATTTCCTACTTGATACTTTTGCCTTGGTATTTCGTTAAGTAACAATAATAATTTATTTTGTATGATGCATCCAAACCCATAAGAGTTTGTTACAATTTCATACATCTCGTAAGTTTCTTGAACCGAACTCCGTTTGTCTTATCGAAAAACTCTTTTACAATTGTAAGCTAATTATACTAACGTATGAAGGTTATAATGTACTTTTAACGGTAGTCCTTTCCTGCATAATATATTGGACTTGATATTTCGTTAATTACAATTAATAATTTATTTTGTATGATGGTATCAAACCCATAAAAGAGTTTGTTACAATTTCATACATCTCGTAACTGTCTTGAACCGAACTCCGTTTGTCTTATCGAAAAACTCTTTACAATTGTAAGCTAATTATACTAACGTATGAAGTTTATAATGTACTTTTAACGGTAGTCCTTTCCTGCATATTATATTAGACTTGATATTTCGTTAATTACGAATAATAATTAATTTTGTAGGATGGTATCACATCCATAAAAGAGTTTGTTACAATTTCTTATTTCTCGTAAGTTTCTTAAACCCAACTCTGTTTCTCTTGTGTTAAAACTTGTTTAAATCTTTAAGCTAAATGTTAGTTCGTATGAAGATCGTAATAAACTTTTAATGGTACTCATTTCCTACTTGATACTTTTGCCTTGGTATTTCGTTAAGTACCAATACTAATTTATTTTGTATGATGCATCCAAACCCATAAGAGTTTGTTACAATTTCATACATCTCGTAAGTGTCTTGAACCGAACTCCTTTTGTCTTATCGAAAATCTCTTTTACAATTGTAAGATAATTACACTAACGTATGAAGGTTATAATGTACTTTTAACGGTAGTCCTTTCCTGCATAATATATTAGACTTGATATTTCGTTAATTACAATTAATAATTTATTTTGTATGATGGTATCAAACCCATAAAAGAGTTTGTTACAATTTCATACATCTCAAATGTCTTGAACCGAACTCCGTTTATCTTATCGAAAAACTCTTTACAATTGTAAGCTAATTATACTAACGTATGAAGTTTATAATGTACTTTTAACGGTAGTCCTTTCCTGCATATTATATTAGACTTGATATTTCGTTAATTACGAATAATAATTAATTTTTTATGATGGTATCACATCCATAAAAGAGTTTGTTACAATTTCTTATTTCTCGTAAGTTTCTTAAACCCAACTTTGTTTCTCTTGTGTTAAAACTTGTTTAAATCTTTAAGCTAAATATTAGGTCGTATGAAGGTCATAATAAACTTTTAATTGTACTCATTTCCTACTTGATACTTTTGCCTTGGTATTTCGTTAAGTACCAATACTAATTTATTTCGTATGATGCATCCAAACCCATAAGAGTTTGTTAGAATTTCATACATCTCGTAAGTGTCTTGAACCAAACTCCGTTTGTCTTATCGAAAAACTCTTTTACAATTGTTAGCTAAGTATACTAACGTATGAAGTTTATAATGTACTTTTAACGGTAGTCCTTTCCTGCATAATGTATTAGACTTGATATTTCGTTAATTACAAATAATAATTTATTTTGTATGATGGTATCAAACCCATAAAAGAGTTTGTTAAAATTTCTTATTTCTCGTAAGTTTCTTGAACGGAACTCTGTTTCTCTTGTGTTAAAACTTGTTTAAAATTTTAAGCTTAATATTAGTTCGTATGAAGTTCATAATAAACTTTTAATCGTACCCATTTCCTACTTGATACTTTTGCCTTGGTATTTTGTTAGGTACGTATAATAATTTATTTCGTATGATGCATCCAAACCCATAAGAGTTTGTTACAATTTCATATATCTAGTAAGTGTCTTGAACCTAACTCCGTTTGTCTTATCGTAAAACTCTTTTACAATTGTAAGCTAATTGTACTAACGTATGAAGTTTATAATGTACTTTTAACGGTAGTCCTTTCCTGCATATTATATTAGACTTGATATTTCGTTAATTACGAATAATAATTAATTTTGTATAATGGTATCACATCCATAAAAGAGTTTGTTACAATTTCTTATTTCTCGTAAGTTTCTTAAACCCAACTCTGTTTCTCTTGTGTTAAAACTTATTTAAATCTTTAAGCTAAATATTAGTTCGTATGAAGGTCATAATAAACTTTTAATGGTACTCATTTCCTACATGATACTTTTGCCTTGGTATTTCGTTAAGTACCAATACTAATTTATTTTGTATGATGCATCCAAACCCATAAGAGTTTGTTACAATTTCATACATCTCGTAAGTTTCTTGAATTGAACTCCGTTTGTCTTATCGAAAAACTCTTTTACAATTGTAAGCTAATTATACTAACGTATGAAGGTTATAATGTACTTTTAACGGTAGTCCTTTCCTGCATAATATATTAGACTTGATATTTCGTTAATTACAATTAATAATTTATTTTGTATGATGGTATCAAACCCATAAAAGAGTTTGTTACAATTTCATACATCTCGTAACTGTCTTGAACCGAACTCCGTTTGTCTTATCGAAAAACTCTTTACAATTGTAAGCTAATTATACTAACGTATGAAGTTTATAATGTACTTTTAACGGTAGTCCTTTCCTGCATATTATATTAGACTTGATATTCAGTTAATTACGAATAATAATTAATTTTGTAGGATGGTATCACATCCATAAAAGAGTTTGTTACAATTTCTTATTTCTCGTAAGTTTCTTAAACCAAACTTTGTTTCTCTTGTGTTAAAACTTGTTTAAATCTTTAAGCTAAATGTTAGTTCGTATGAAGGTCATAATAAACTTTTAATGGTACTCATTTCCTACTTGATACTTTTGCCTTGGTATTTCGTTAAGTACCAATACTAATTTATTTCGTATGATGCATCCAAACCCATAAGAGTTTGTTACAATTTCATACATCTCGTAAGTGTCTTGAACCGAACTCCTTTTGTCTTATCGAAAATCTCTTTTACAATTGTAAGATAATTATACTAACGTATGAAGGTTATAATGTACTTTTAACGGTAGTCCTTTCCTGCATAATATATTAGACTTGATATTTCGTTAATTACAATTAATAATTTATTTTGTATGATGGTATCAAACCCATAAAAGAGTTTGTTACAATTTCATACATCTCGTAACTGTCTTGAACCGAACTCCGTTTGTCTTATCGAAAAACTCTTTACAATTGTAAGCTAATTATACTAACGTATGAAGTTTATAATGTACTTTTAACGGTAGTCCTTTCCTGCATATTATATTAGACTTGATATTTCGTTAATTACGAATAATAATTAATTTTGTAGGATGGTATCACATCCATAAAAGAGTTTGTTACAATTTCTTATTTCTCGTAAGTTTCTTAAACCCAACTCTGTTTCTCTTGTGTTAAAACTTGTTTGAATCTTTAAGCTAAATGTTAGTTCGTATGAAGGTCATAATAAACTTTTAATGGTACTCATTTCCTACTTGATACTTTTGCCTTTGTATTTCGTTAAGTACCAATACTAATTTATTTCGTATGATGCATCCAAACCCATAAGAGTTTGTTACAATTTCATACATCTCGTAAGTGTCTTGAACCGTACTCCTTTTGTCTTATCGAAAATCTCTTTTACAATAGTAAGCTAATTATACTAACGTATGAAGTTTATAATGTACTTTTAACGGTAGTCCTTTCCTGCATAATGTATTAGACTTGATATTTCGTTAATTACAAATAATAATTTATTTTGTATGATGGTATCAAACCCATAAAAGAGTTTGTTAAAATTTCTTATTTCTCGTAAGTTTCTTGAACGGAACTCTGTTTCTCTTGTGTTAAAACTTGTTTAAAATTTTAAGCTTAATATTAGTTCGTATGAAGTTCATAATAAACTTTTAATCGTACTCATTTCCTACTTGATACTTTTGCCTTGGTATTTTGTTAGGTACGTATAATAATTTATTTCGTATGATGCATCCAAACCCATAAGAGTTTGTGACAATTTCATATATCTAGTAAGTGTCTTGAACCTAACTCCGTTTGTCTTATCGTAAAACTCTTTTACAATTGTAAGCTAATTATACTAACGTATGAAGTTTATAATGTACTTTTAACGGTAGTCCTTTCCTGCATAATATATTAGACTTGATATTTCGTTAATTACAATTAATAATTTATTTTGTATGATGGTATCAAACCCATAAAAGAGTTTGTTACAATTTCATACATCTCGTAACTGTCTTGAACCGAACTCCGTTTGTCTTATCGAAAAACTCTTTACAATTGTAAGCTAATTATACTAACGTATGAAGTTTATAATGTACTTTTAACGGTAGTCCTTTCCTGCATATTATATTAGACTTGATATTTCGTTAATTACGAATAATAATTAATTTTGTATGATGGTATCACATCCATAAAAGAGTTTGTTACAATTTCTTATTTCTCGTAAGTTTCTTAAACCCAACTCTGTTTCTCTTGTGTTAAAACTTATTTAAATCTTTAAGCTAAATATTAGTTCGTATGAAGGTCATAATAAACTTTTAATGGTACTCATTTCCTACATGATACTTTTGCCTTGGTATTTCGTTAAGTACCAATACTAATTTATTTTGTATGATGCATCCAAACCCATAAGAGTTTGTTACAATTTCATACATCTCGTAAGTTTCTTGAACCGAACTCCGTTTGTCTTATCGAAAAACTCTTTTACAATTGTAAGCTAATTATACTAACGTATGAAGGTTATAATGTACTTTTAACGGTAGTCCTTTCCTGCATAATATATTGGACTTGATATTTCGTTAATTACAATTAATAATTTATTTTGTATGATGGTATCAAACCCATAAAAGAGTTTGTTACAATTTCATACATCTCGTAACTGTCTTGAACCGAACTCCGTTTGTCTTATCGAAAAACTCTTTACAATTGTAAGCTAATTATACTAACGTATGAAGTTTATAATGTACTTTTAACGGTAGTCCTTTCCTGCATATTATATTAGACTTGATATTTCGTTAATTACGAATAATAATTAATTTTGTAGGATGGTATCACATCCATAAAAGAGTTTGTTACAATTTCTTATTTCTCGTAAGTTTCTTAAACCCAACTCTGTTTCTCTTGTGTTAAAACTTGTTTAAATCTTTAAGCTAAATGTTAGTTCGTATGAAGGTCATAATAAACTTTTAATGGTACTCATTTCCTACTTGATACTTTTGCCTTGGTATTTCGTTAAGTACCAATACTAATTTATTTCGTATGATGCATCCAAACCCATAAGAGTTTGTTACAATTTCATACATCTCGTAAGTGTCTTGAACCGAACTCCTTTTGTCTTATCGAAAATCTCTTTTACAATTGTAAGATAATTACACTAACGTATGAAGGTTATAATGTACTTTTAACGGTAGTCCTTTCCTGCATAATATATTAGACTTGATATTTCGTTAATTACAATTAATAATTTATTTTGTATGATGGTATCAAACCCATAAAAGAGTTTGTTACAATTTCATACATCTCAAATGTCTTGAACCGAACTCCGTTTGTCTTATCGAAAAACTCTTTACAATTGTAAGCTAATTATACTAACGTATGAAGTTTATAATGTACTTTTAACGGTAGTCCTTTCCTGCATATTATATTAGACTTGATATTTCGTTAATTACGAATAATAATTAATTTTTTATGATGGTATCACATCCATAAAAGAGTTTGTTACAATTTCTTATTTCTCGTAAGTTTCTTAAACCCAACTTTGTTTCTCTTGTGTTAAAACTTGTTTAAATCTTTAAGCTAAATATTAGGTCGTATGAAGGTCATAATAAACTTTTAATTGTACTCATTTCCTACTTGATACTTTTGCCTTGGTATTTCGTTAAGTACCAATACTAATTTATTTCGTATGATGCATCCAAACCCATAAGAGTTTGTTAGAATTTCATACATCTCGTAAGTGTCTTGAACCAAACTCCGTTTGTCTTATCGAAAAACTCTTTTACAATTGTTAGCTAATTATACTAACGTATGAAGTTTATAATGTACTTTTAACGGTAGTCCTTTCCTGCATAATGTATTAGACTTGATATTTCGTTAATTACAAATAATAATTTATTTTGTATGATGGTATCAAACCCATAAAAGAGTTTGTTAAAATTTCTTATTTCTCGTAAGTTTCTTGAACGGAACTCTGTTTCTCTTGTGTTAAAACTTGTTTAAAATTTTAAGCTTAATATTAGTTCGTATGAAGTTCATAATAAACTTTTAATCGTACCCATTTCCTACTTGATACTTTTGCCTTGGTATTTTGTTAGGTACGTATAATAATTTATTTCGTATGATGCATCCAAACCCATAAGAGTTTGTTACAATTTCATATATCTAGTAAGTGTCTTGAACCTAACTCCGTTTGTCTTATCGTAAAACTCTTTTACAATTGTAAGCTAATTGTACTAACGTATGAAGTTTATAATGTACTTTTAACGGTAGTCCTTTCCTGCATATTATATTAGACTTGATATTTCGTTAATTACGAATAATAATTAATTTTGTATAATGGTATCACATCCATAAAAGAGTTTGTTACAATTTCTTATTTCTCGTAAGTTTCTTAAACCCAACTCTGTTTCTCTTGTGTTAAAACTTATTTAAATCTTTAAGCTAAATATTAGTTCGTATGAAGGTCATAATAAACTTTTAATGGTACTCATTTCCTACATGATACTTTTGCCTTGGTATTTCGTTAAGTACCAATACTAATTTATTTTGTATGATGCATCCAAACCCATAAGAGTTTGTTACAATTTCATACATCTCGTAAGTTTCTTGAATTGAACTCCGTTTGTCTTATCGAAAAACTCTTTTACAATTGTAAGCTAATTATACTAACGTATGAAGGTTATAATGTACTTTTAACGGTAGTCCTTTCCTGCATAATATATTAGACTTGATATTTCGTTAATTACAATTAATAATTTATTTTGTATGATGGTATCAAACCCATAAAAGAGTTTGTTACAATTTCATACATCTCGTAACTGTCTTGAACCGAACTCCGTTTGTCTTATCCAATAACTCTTTACAATTGTAAGCTAATTATACTAACGTATGAAGTTTATAATGTACTTTTAACGGTAGTCCTTTCCTGCATATTATATTAGACTTGATATTTTGTTAATTACGAATAATAATTAATTTTGTAGGATGGTATCACATCCATAAAAGAGTTTGTTACAATTTCTTATTTCTCGTAAGTTTCTTAAACCAAACTTTGTTTCTCTTGTGTTAAAACTTGTTTAAATCTTTAAGCTAAATGTTAGTTCGTATGAAGGTCATAATAAACTTTTAATGGTACTCATTTCCTACTTGATACTTTTGCCTTGGTATTTCGTTAAGTACCAATACTAATTTATTTCGTATGATGCATCCAAACCCATAAGAGTTTGTTACAATTTCATACATCTCGTAAGTGTCTTGAACCGAACTCCTTTTGTCTTATCGAAAATCTCTTTTACAATTGTAAGATAATTATACTAACGTATGAAGGTTATAATGTACTTTTAACGGTAGTCCTTTCCTGCATAATATATTAGACTTGATATTTCGTTAATTACAATTAATAATTTATTTTGTATGATGGTATCAAACCCATAAAAGAGTTTGTTACAATTTCATACATCTCGTAACTGTCTTGAACCGAACTCCGTTTGTCTTATCGAAAAACTCTTTACAATTGTAAGCTAATTATACTAACGTATGAAGTTTATAATGTACTTTTAACGGTAGTCCTTTCCTGCATATTATATTAGACTTGATATTTCGTTAATTACGAATAATAATTAATTTTTTATGATGGTATCACATCCATAAAAGAGTTTGTTACAATTTCTTATTTCTCGTAAGTTTCTTAAACCCAACTCTGTTTCTCTTGTGTTAAAACTTGTTTAAATCTTTAAGCTAAATGTTAGTTCGTATGAAGGTCATAATAAACTTTTAATGGTACTCATTTCCTACTTGATACTTTTGCCTTTGTATTTCGTTAAGTACCAATACTAATTTATTTCGTATGATGCATCCAAACCCATAAGAGTTTGTTACAATTTCATACATCTCGTAAGTGTCTTGAACCGTACTCCTTTTGTCTTATCGAAAATCTCTTTTACAATTGTAAGCTAATTATACTAACGTATGAAGTTTATAATGTACTTTTAACGGTAGTCCTTTCCTGCATAATGTATTAGACTTGATATTTCGTTAATTACAAATAATAATTTATTTTGTATGATGGTATCAAACCCATAAAAGAGTTTGTTAAAATTTCTTATTTCTCGTAAGTTTCTTGAACGGAACTCTGTTTCTCTTGTGTTAAAACTTGTTTAAAATTTTAAGCTTAATATTAGTTCGTATGAAGTTCATAATAAACTTTTAATCGTACTCATTTCCTACTTGATACTTTTGCCTTGGTATTTTGTTAGGTACGTATAATAATTTATTTCGTATGATGCATCCAAACCCATAAGAGTTTGTTACAATTTCATATATCTAGTAAGTGTCTTGAACCTAACTCTGTTTGTCTTATCGTAAAACTCTTTTACAATTGTAAGGTAATTATACTAACGTATGAAGTTTATAATGTACTTTTAACGGTAGTCCTTTCCTGCATAATATATTAGACTTGATATTTCGTTAATTACAATTAATAATTTATTTTGTATGATGGTATCAAACCCATAAAAGAGTTTGTTACAATTTCATACATCTCGTAACTGTCTTGAACCGAACTCCGTTTGTCTTATCGAAAAACTCTTTACAATTGTAAGCTAATTATACTAACGTATGAAGTTTATAATGTACTTTTAACGGTAGTCCTTTCCTGCATATTATATTAGACTTGATATTTCGTTAATTACGAATAATAATTAATTTTGTAGGATGGTATCACATCCATAAAAGAGTTTGTTACAATTTCTTATTTCTCGTAAGTTTCTTAAACCCAACTCTGTTTCTCTTGTGTTAAAACTTGTTTAAATCTTTAAGCTAAATGTTAGTTCGTATGAAGGTCATAATAAACTTTTAATGGTACTCATTTCCTACTTGATACTTTTGCCTTGGTATTTCGTTAAGTACCAATACTAATTTATTTCGTATGATGCATCCAAACCCATAAGAGTTTGTTACAATTTCATACATCTCGTAAGTGTCTTGAACCGAACTCCTTTTGTCTTATCGAAAATCTCTTTTACAATTGTAAGCTAATTATACTAACGTATGAAGTTTATAATGTACTTTTAACGGTAGTCCTTTCCTGCATAATGTATTAGACTTGATATTTCGTTAATTACAAATAATAATTTATTTTGTATGATGGTATCAAGCCCATAAAAGAGTTTGTTACAATTTCTTATTTCTCGTAAGTTTCTTGAACTGAACTCTGTTTCTCTTGTGTTAAAACTTGTTTAAAATTTTAAGCTTAATATTAGTTCGTATGAAGTTCATAATAAACTTTTAATCGTACTCATTTCCTACTTGATACTTTTGCCTTGGTATTTTGTTAGGTACGTATAATAATTTATTTCGTATGATGCATCCAAACCCATAAGAGTTTGTTACAATTTCATATATCTAGTAAGTGTCTTGAACCTAACTCCGTTTGTCTTATCGTAAAACTCTTTTACAATTGTAAGCTAATTATACTAACGTATGAAGTTTATAATGTACTTTTAACGGTAGTCCTTTCCTGCATAATATATTAGACTTGATATTTCGTTAATTACAATTAATAATTTATTTTGTATGATGGTATCAAACCCATAAAAGAGTTTGTTATAATTTCATACATCTCGTAACTGTCTTGAACCGAACTCCGTTTGTCTTATCGAAAAACTCTTTACAATTGTAAGCTAATTATACTAACGTATGAAGTTTATAATGTACTTTTAACGGTAGTCCTTTCCTGCATATTATATTAGACTTGATATTTCGTTAATTACGAATAATAATTAATTTTGTAGGATGGTATCACATCCATAAAAGAGTTTGTTACAATTTCTTATTTCTCGTAAGTTTCTTAAACCCAACTCTGTTTCTCTTGTGTTAAAACTTGTTTAAATCTTTAAGCTAAATGTTAGTTCGTATGAAGGTCATAATAAACTTTTAATGGTACTCATTTCCTACTTGATACTTTTGCCTTTGTATTTCGTTAAGTACCAATACTAATTTATTTCGTATGATGCATCCAAACCCATAAGAGTTTGTTACAATTTCATACATCTCGTAAGTGTCTTGAACCGTACTCCTTTTGTCTTATCGAAAATCTCTTTTACAATTGTAAGCTAATTATACTAACGTATGAAGTTTATAATGTACTTTTAACGGTAGTCCTTTCCTGCATAATGTATTAGACTTGATATTTCGTTAATTACAAATAATAATTTATTTTGTATGATGGTATCAAACCCATAAAAGAGTTTGTTAAAATTTCTTATTTCTCGTAAGTTTCTTGAACGGAACTCTGTTTCTCTTGTGTTAAAACTTGTTTAAAATTTTAAGCTTAATATTAGTTCGTATGAAGTTCATAATAAACTTTTAATCGTACTCATTTCCTACTTGATACTTTTGCCTTGGTATTTTGTTAGGTACGTATAATAATTTATTTCGTATGATGCATCCAAACCCATAAGAGTTTGTTACAATTTCATATATCTAGTAAGTGTCTTGAACCTAACTCCGTTTGTCTTATCGTAAAACTCTTTTACAATTGTAAGTTAATTATACTAACGTATGAAGTTTATAATGTACTTTTAACGGTAGTCCTTTCCTGCATAATATATTAGACTTGATATTTCGTTAATTACAATTAATAATTTATTTTGTATGATGGTATCAAACCCATAAAAGAGTTTGTTACAATTTCATACATCTCGTAACTGTCTTGAACCGAACTCCGTTTGTCTTATCGAAAAACTCTTTACAATTGTAAGCTAATTATACTAACGTATGAAGTTTATAATGTACTTTTAACGGTAGTCCTTTCCTGCATATTATATTAGACTTGATATTTCGTTAATTACGAATAATAATTAATTTTGTAGGATGGTATCACATCCATAAAAGAGTTTGTTACAATTTCTTATTTCTCGTAAGTTTCTTAAACCCAACTCTGTTTCTCTTGTGTTAAAACTTGTTTAAATCTTTAAGCTAAATGTTAGTTCGTATGAAGGTCATAATAAACTTTTAATGGTACTCATTTCCTACTTGATACTTTTGCCTTTGTATTTCGTTAAGTACCAATACTAATTTATTTCGTATGATGCATCCAAACCCATAAGAGTTTGTTACAATTTCATACATCTCATAAGTGTCTTGAACCGTACTCCTTTTGTCTTATCGAAAATCTCTTTTACAATTGTAAGCTAATTATACTAACGTATGAAGTTTATAATGTACTTTTAACGGTAGTCCTTTCCTGCATAATGTATTAGACTTGATATTTCGTTAATTACAAATAATAATTTATTTTGTATGATGGTATCAAACCCATAAAAGAGTTTGTTAAAATTTCTTATTTCTCGTAAGTTTCTTGAACGGAACTCTGTTTCTCTTGTGTTAAAACTTGTTTAAAATTTTAAGCTTAATATTAGTTCGTATGAAGTTCATAATAAACTTTTAATCGTACTCATTTCCTACTTGATACTTTTGCCTTGGTATTTTGTTAGGTACGTATAATAATTTATTTCGTATGATGCATCCAAACCCATAAGAGTTTGTTACAATTTCATATATCTAGTAAGTGTCTTGAACCTAACTCCGTTTGTCTTATCGTAAAACTCTTTTACAATTGTAAGGTAATTATACTAACGTATGAAGTTTATAATGTACTTTTAACGGTAGTCCTTTCCTGCATAATATATTAGACTTGATATTTCGTTAATTACAATTAATAATTTATTTTGTATGATGGTATCAAACCCATAAAAGAGTTTGTTACAATTTCATACATCTCGTAACTGTCTTGAACCGAACTCCGTTTGTCTTATCGAAAAACTCTTTACAATTGTAAGCTAATTATACTAACGTATGAAGTTTATAATGTACTTTTAACGGTAGTCCTTTCCTGCATATTATATTAGACTTGATATTTCGTTAATTACGAATAATAATTAATTTTGTAGGATGGTATCACATCCATAAAAGAGTTTGTTACAATTTCTTATTTCTCGTAAGTTTCTTAAACCCAACTCTGTTTCTCTTGTGTTAAAACTTGTTTAAATCTTTAAGCTAAATGTTAGTTCGTATGAAGGTCATAATAAACTTTTAATGGTACTCATTTCCTACTTGATACTTTTGCCTTGGTATTTCGTTAAGTACCAATACTAATTTATTTCGTATGATGCATCCAAACCCATAAGAGTTTGTTACAATTTCATACATCTCGTAAGTGTCTTGAACCGAACTCCTTTTGTCTTATCGAAAATCTCTTTTACAATTGTAAGCTAATTATACTAACGTATGAAGTTTATAATGTACTTTTAACGGTAGTCCTTTCCTGCATAATGTATTAGACTTGATATTTCGTTAATTACAAATAATAATTTATTTTGTATGATGGTATCAAGCCCATAAAAGAGTTTGTTACAATTTCTTTTTTCTCGTAAGTTTCTTGAACTGAACTCTGTTTCTCTTGTGTTAAAACTTGTTTAAAATTTTAAGCTTAATATTAGTTCGTATGAAGTTCATAATAAACTTTTAATCGTACTCATTTCCTACTTGATACTTTTGCCTTGGTATTTTGTTAGGTACGTATAATAATTTATTTCGTATGATGCATCCAAACCCATAAGAGTTTGTTACAATTTCATATATCTAGTAAGTGTCTTGAACCTAACTCCGTTTGTCTTATCGTAAAACTCTTTTACAATTGTAAGGTAATTATACTAACGTATGAAGTTTATAATGTACTTTTAACGGTAGTCCTTTCCTGCATAATATATTAGACTTGATATTTCGTTAATTACAATTAATAATTTATTTTGTATGATGGTATCAAACCCATAAAAGAGTTTGTTACAATTTCATACATCTCGTAACTGTCTTGAACCGAACTCCGTTTGTCTTATCGAAAAACTCTTTACAATTGTAAGCTAATTATACTAACGTATGAAGTTTATAATGTACTTTTAACGGTAGTCCTTTCCTGCATATTATATTAGACTTGATATTTCGTTAATTACGAATAATAATTAATTTTGTAGGATGGTATCACATCCATAAAAGAGTTTGTTACAATTTCTTATTTCTCGTAAGTTTCTTAAACCCAACTCTGTTTCTCTTGTGTTAAAACTTGTTTAAATCTTTAAGCTAAATGTTAGTTCGTATGAAGGTCATAATAAACTTTTAATGGTACTCATTTCCTACTTGATACTTTTGCCTTTGTATTTCGTTAAGTACCAATACTAATTTATTTCGTATGATGCATCCAAACCCATAAGAGTTTGTTACAATTTCATACATCTCATAAGTGTCTTGAACCGTACTCCTTTTGTCTTATCGAAAATCTCTTTTACAATTGTAAGCTAATTATACTAACGTATGAAGTTTATAATGTACTTTTAACGGTAGTCCTTTCCTGCATAATGTATTAGACTTGATATTTCGTTAATTACAAATAATAATTTATTTTGTATGATGGTATCAAACCCATAAAAGAGTTTGTTAAAATTTCTTATTTCTCGTAAGTTTCTTGAACGGAACTCTGTTTCTCTTGTGTTAAAACTTGTTTAAAATTTTAAGCTTAATATTAGTTCGTATGAAGTTCATAATAAACTTTTAATCGTACTCATTTCCTACTTGATACTTTTGCCTTGGTATTTTGTTAGGTACGTATAATAATTTATTTCGTATGATGCATCCAAACCCATAAGAGTTTGTTACAATTTCATATATCTAGTAAGTGTCTTGAACCTAACTCCGTTTGTCTTATCGTAAAACTCTTTTACAATTGTAAGGTAATTATACTAACGTATGAAGTTTATAATGTACTTTTAACGGTAGTCCTTTCCTGCATAATATATTAGACTTGATATTTCGTTAATTACAATTAATAATTTATTTTGTATGATGGTATCAAACCCATAAAAGAGTTTGTTACAATTTCATACATCTCGTAACTGTCTTGAACCGAACTCCGTTTGTCTTATCGAAAAACTCTTTACAATTGTAAGCTAATTATACTAACGTATGAAGTTTATAATGTACTTTTAACGGTAGTCCTTTCCTGCATATTATATTAGACTTGATATTTCGTTAATTACGAATAATAATTAATTTTGTAGGATGGTATCACATCCATAAAAGAGTTTGTTACAATTTCTTATTTCTCGTAAGTTTCTTAAACCCAACTCTGTTTCTCTTGTGTTAAAACTTGTTTAAATCTTTAAGCTAAATGTTAGTTCGTATGAAGGTCATAATAAACTTTTAATGGTACTCATTTCCTACTTGATACTTTTGCCTTGGTATTTCGTTAAGTACCAATACTAATTTATTTCGTATGATGCATCCAAACCCATAAGAGTTTGTTACAATTTCATACATCTCGTAAGTGTCTTGAACCGAACTCCTTTTGTCTTATCGAAAATCTCTTTTACAATTGTAAGCTAATTATACTAACGTATGAAGTTTATAATGTACTTTTAACGGTAGTCCTTTCCTGCATAATGTATTAGACTTGATATTTCGTTAATTACAAATAATAATTTATTTTGTATGATGGTATCAAGCCCATAAAAGAGTTTGTTACAATTTCTTTTTTCTCGTAAGTTTCTTGAACTGAACTCTGTTTCTCTTGTGTTAAAACTTGTTTAAAATTTTAAGCTTAATATTAGTTCGTATGAAGTTCATAATAAACTTTTAATCGTACTCATTTCCTACTTGATACTTTTGCCTTGGTATTTTGTTAGGTACGTATAATAATTTATTTCGTATGATGCATCCAAACCCATAAGAGTTTGTTACAATTTCATATATCTAGTAAGTGTCTTGAACCTAACTCCGTTTGTCTTATCGTAAAACTCTTTTACAATTGTAAGGTAATTATACTAACGTATGAAGTTTATAATGTACTTTTAACGGTAGTCCTTTCCTGCATAATATATTAGACTTGATATTTCGTTAATTACAATTAATAATTTATTTTGTATGATGGTATCAAACCCATAAAAGAGTTTGTTACAATTTCATACATCTCGTAACTGTCTTGAACCGAACTCCGTTTGTCTTATCGAAAAACTCTTTACAATTGTAAGCTAATTATACTAACGTATGAAGTTTATAATGTACTTTTAACGGTAGTCCTTTCCTGCATATTATATTAGACTTGATATTTCGTTAATTACGAATAATAATTAATTTTGTAGGATGGTATCACATCCATAAAAGAGTTTGTTACAATTTCTTATTTCTCGTAAGTTTCTTAAACCCAACTCTGTTTCTCTTGTGTTAAAACTTGTTTAAATCTTTAAGCTAAATGTTAGTTCGTATGAAGGTCATAATAAACTTTTAATGGTACTCATTTCCTACTTGATACTTTTGCCTTGGTATTTCGTTAAGTACCAATACTAATTTATTTCGTATGATGCATCCAAACCCATAAGAGTTTGTTACAATTTCATACATCTCGTAAGTGTCTTGAACCGAACTCCTTTTGTCTTATCGAAAATCTCTTTTACAATTGTAAGCTAATTATACTAACGTATGAAGTTTATAATGTACTTTTAACGGTAGTCCTTTCCTGCATAATGTATTAGACTTGATATTTCGTTAATTACAAATAATAATTTATTTTGTATGATGGTATCAAGCCCATAAAAGAGTTTGTTACAATTTCTTTTTTCTCGTAAGTTTCTTGAACTGAACTCTGTTTCTCTTGTGTTAAAACTTGTTTAAAATTTTAAGCTTAATATTAGTTCGTATGAAGTTCATAATAAACTTTTAATCGTACTCATTTCCTACTTGATACTTTTGCCTTGGTATTTTGTTAGGTACGTATAATAATTTATTTCGTATGATGCATCCAAACCCATAAGAGTTTGTTACAATTTCATATATCTAGTAAGTGTCTTGAACCTAACTCCGTTTGTCTTATCGTAAAACTCTTTTACAATTGTAAGGTAATTATACTAACGTATGAAGTTTATAATGTACTTTTAACGGTAGTCCTTTCCTGCATAATATATTAGACTTGATATTTCGTTAATTACAATTAATAATTTATTTTGTATGATGGTATCAAACCCATAAAAGAGTTTGTTACAATTTCATACATCTCGTAACTGTCTTGAACCGAACTCCGTTTGTCTTATCGAAAAACTCTTTACAATTGTAAGCTAATTATACTAACGTATGAAGTTTATAATGTACTTTTAACGGTAGTCCTTTCCTGCATATTATATTAGACTTGATATTTCGTTAATTACGAATAATAATTAATTTTGTAGGATGGTATCACATCCATAAAAGAGTTTGTTACAATTTCTTATTTCTCGTAAGTTTCTTAAACCCAACTCTGTTTCTCTTGTGTTAAAACTTGTTTAAATCTTTAAGCTAAATGTTAGTTCGTATGAAGGTCATAATAAACTTTTAATGGTACTCATTTCCTACTTGATACTTTTGCCTTTGTATTTCGTTAAGTACCAATACTAATTTATTTCGTATGATGCATCCAAACCCATAAGAGTTTGTTACAATTTCATACATCTCATAAGTGTCTTGAACCGTACTCCTTTTGTCTTATCGAAAATCTCTTTTACAATTGTAAGCTAATTATACTAACGTATGAAGTTTATAATGTACTTTTAACGGTAGTCCTTTCCTGCATAATGTATTAGACTTGATATTTCGTTAATTACAAATAATAATTTATTTTGTATGATGGTATCAAACCCATAAAAGAGTTTGTTAAAATTTCTTATTTCTCGTAAGTTTCTTGAACGGAACTCTGTTTCTCTTGTGTTAAAACTTGTTTAAAATTTTAAGCTTAATATTAGTTCGTATGAAGTTCATAATAAACTTTTAATCGTACTCATTTCCTACTTGATACTTTTGCCTTGGTATTTTGTTAGGTACGTATAATAATTTATTTCGTATGATGCATCCAAACCCATAAGAGTTTGTTACAATTTCATATATCTAGTAAGTGTCTTGAACCTAACTCCGTTTGTCTTATCGTAAAACTCTTTTACAATTGTAAGGTAATTATACTAACGTATGAAGTTTATAATGTACTTTTAACGGTAGTCCTTTCCTGCATAATATATTAGACTTGATATTTCGTTAATTACAATTAATAATTTATTTTGTATGATGGTATCAAACCCATAAAAGAGTTTGTTACAATTTCATACATCTCGTAACTGTCTTGAACCGAACTCCGTTTGTCTTATCGAAAAACTCTTTACAATTGTAAGCTAATTATACTAACGTATGAAGTTTATAATGTACTTTTAACGGTAGTCCTTTCCTGCATATTATATTAGACTTGATATTTCGTTAATTACGAATAATAATTAATTTTGTAGGATGGTATCACATCCATAAAAGAGTTTGTTACAATTTCTTATTTCTCGTAAGTTTCTTAAACCCAACTCTGTTTCTCTTGTGTTAAAACTTGTTTAAATCTTTAAGCTAAATGTTAGTTCGTATGAAGGTCATAATAAACTTTTAATGGTACTCATTTCCTACTTGATACTTTTGCCTTGGTATTTCGTTAAGTACCAATACTAATTTATTTCGTATGATGCATCCAAACCCATAAGAGTTTGTTACAATTTCATACATCTCGTAAGTGTCTTGAACCGAACTCCTTTTGTCTTATCGAAAATCTCTTTTACAATTGTAAGCTAATTATACTAACGTATGAAGTTTATAATGTACTTTTAACGGTAGTCCTTTCCTGCATAATGTATTAGACTTGATATTTCGTTAATTACAAATAATAATTTAGTTTGTATGATGGTATCAAGCCCATAAAAGAGTTTGTTACAATTTCTTTTTTCTCGTAAGTTTCTTGAACTGAACTCTGTTTCTCTTGTGTTAAAACTTGTTTAAAATTTTAAGCTTAATATTAGTTCGTATGAAGTTCATAATAAACTTTTAATCGTACTCATTTCCTACTTAATACTTTTGCCTTGGTATTTTGTTAGGTACGTATAATAATTTATTTCGTATGATGCATCCAAACCCATAAGAGTTTGTTACAATTTCATACATCTCGTAAGTGTCTTGAACCGAACTCCTTTTGTCTTATCGAAAATCTCTTTTACAATTGTAAGCTAATTATACTAACGTATGAAGTTTATAATGTACTTTTAACGGTAGTCCTTTCCTGCATAATGTATTAGACTTGATATTTCGTTAATTACAAATAATAATTTATTTTGTATGATGGTATCAAACCCATAAAAGAGTTTGTTAAAATTTCTTATTTCTCGTAAGTTTCTTGAACGGAACTCTGTTTCTCTTGTGTTAAAACTTGTTTAAAATTTTAAGCTTAATATTAGTTCGTATGAAGTTCATAATAAACTTTTAATCGTACTCATTTCCTACTTGATACTTTTGCCTTGGTATTTTGTTAGGTACGTATAATAATTTATTTCGTATGATGCATCCAAACCCATAAGAGTTTGTTACAATTTCATATATCTAGTAAGTGTCTTGAACCTAACTCCGTTTGTCTTATCGTAAAACTCTTTTACAATTGTAAGGTAATTATACTAACGTATGAAGTTTATAATGTACTTTTAACGGTAGTCCTTTCCTGCATAATATATTAGACTTGATATTTCGTTAATTACAATTAATAATTTATTTTGTATGATGGTATCAAACCCATAAAAGAGTTTGTTACAATTTCATACATCTCGTAACTGTCTTGAACCGAACTCCGTTTGTCTTATCGAAAAACTCTTTACAATTGTAAGCTAATTATACTAACGTATGAAGTTTATAATGTACTTTTAACGGTAGTCCTTTCCTGCATATTATATTAGACTTGATATTTCGTTAATTACGAATAATAATTAATTTTGTAGGATGGTATCACATCCATAAAAGAGTTTGTTACAATTTCTTATTTCTCGTAAGTTTCTTAAACCCAACTCTGTTTCTCTTGTGTTAAAACTTGTTTAAATCTTTAAGCTAAATGTTAGTTCGTATGAAGGTCATAATAAACTTTTAATGGTACTCATTTCCTACTTGATACTTTTGCCTTGGTATTTCGTTAAGTACCAATACTAATTTATTTCGTATGATGCATCCAAACCCATAAGAGTTTGTTACAATTTCATACATCTCGTAAGTGTCTTGAACCGAACTCCTTTTGTCTTATCGAAAATCTCTTTTACAATTGTAAGCTAATTATACTAACGTATGAAGTTTATAATGTACTTTTAACGGTAGTCCTTTCCTGCATAATGTATTAGACTTGATATTTCGTTAATTACAAATAATAATTTAGTTTGTATGATGGTATCAAGCCCATAAAAGAGTTTGTTACAATTTCTTTTTTCTCGTAAGTTTCTTGAACTGAACTCTGTTTCTCTTGTGTTAAAACTTGTTTAAAATTTTAAGCTTAATATTAGTTCGTATGAAGTTCATAATAAACTTTTAATCGTACTCATTTCCTACTTGATACTTTTGCCTTGGTATTTTGTTAGGTACGTATAATAATTTATTTCGTATGATGCATCCAAACCCATAAGAGTTTGTTACAATTTCATATATCTAGTAAGTGTCTTGAACCTAACTCCGTTTGTCTTATCGTAAAACTCTTTTACAATTGTAAGGTAATTATACTAACGTATGAAGTTTATAATGTACTTTTAACGGTAGTCCTTTCCTGCATAATATATTAGACTTGATATTTCGTTAATTACAATTAATAATTTATTTTGTATGATGGTATCAAACCCATAAAAGAGTTTGTTACAATTTCATACATCTCGTAACTGTCTTGAACCGAACTCCGTTTGTCTTATCGAAAAACTCTTTACAATTGTAAGCTAATTATACTAACGTATGAAGTTTATAATGTACTTTTAACGGTAGTCCTTTCCTGCATATTATATTAGACTTGATATTTCGTTAATTACGAATAATAATTAATTTTGTAGGATGGTATCACATCCATAAAAGAGTTTGTTACAATTTCTTATTTCTCGTAAGTTTCTTAAACCCAACTCTGTTTCTCTTGTGTTAAAACTTGTTTAAATCTTTAAGCTAAATGTTAGTTCGTATGAAGGTCATAATAAACTTTTAATGGTACTCATTTCCTACTTGATACTTTTGCCTTTGTATTTCGTTAAGTACCAATACTAATTCATTTCGTATGATGCATCCAAACCCATAAGAGTTTGTTACAATTTCATACATCTCGTAAGTGTCTTGAACCGAACTCCTTTTGTCTTATCGAAAATATCTTTTACAATTGTAAGCTAATTATACTAACGTATGAAGTTTATAATGTACTTTTAACGGTAGTCCTTTCCTGCATAATGTATTAGACTTGATATTTCGTTAATTACAAATAATAATTTATTTTGTATGATGGTATCAAACCCATAAAAGAGTTTGTTAAAATTTCTTATTTCTCGTAAGTTTCTTGAACGGAACTCTGTTTCTCTTGTGTTAAAACTTGTTTAAAATTTTAAGCTTAATATTAGTTCGTATGAAGTTCATAATAAACTTTTAATCGTACTCATTTCCTACTTGATACTTTTGCCTTGGTATTTTGTTAGGTACGTATAATAATTTATTTCGTATGATGCATCCAAACCCATAAGAGTTTGTTACAATTTCATATATCTAGTAAGTGTCTTGAACCTAACTCCGTTTGTCTTATCGTAAAACTCTTTTACAATTGTAAGGTAATTATACTAACGTATGAAGTTTATAATGTACTTTTAACGGTAGTCCTTTCCTGCATAATATATTAGACTTGATATTTCGTTAATTACAATTAATAATTTATTTTGTATGATGGTATCAAACCCATAAAAGAGTTTGTTACAATTTCATACATCTCGTAACTGTCTTGAACCGAACTCCGTTTGTCTTATCGAAAAACTCTTTACAATTGTAAGCTAATTATACTAACGTATGAAGTTTATAATGTACTTTTAACGGTAGTCCTTTCCTGCATATTATATTAGACTTGATATTTCGTTAATTACGAATAATAATTAATTTTGTAGGATGGTATCACATCCATAAAAGAGTTTGTTACAATTTCTTATTTCTCGTAAGTTTCTTAAACCCAACTCTGTTTCTCTTGTGTTAAAACTTGTTTAAATCTTTAAGCTAAATGTTAGTTCGTATGAAGGTCATAATAAACTTTTAATGGTACTCATTTCCTACTTGATACTTTTGCCTTTGTATTTCGTTAAGTACCAATACTAATTTATTTCGTATGTTGCATCCAAACCCATAAGAGTTTGTTACAATTTCATACATCTCGTAAGTGTCTTGAACCGTACTCCTTTTGTCTTATCGAAAATCTCTTTTACAATTGTAAGCTAATTATACTAACGTATGAAGTTTATAATGTACTTTTAACGGTAGTCCTTTCCTGCATAATGTATTAGACTTGATATTTCGTTAATTACAAATAATAATTTATTTTGTATGATGGTATCAAACCCATAAAAGAGTTTGTTAAAATTTCTTATTTCTCGTAAGTTTCTTGAACGGAACTCTGTTTCTCTTGTGTTAAAACTTGTTTAAAATTTTAAGCTTAATATTAGTTCGTATGAAGTTCATAATAAACTTTTAATCGTACTCATTTCCTACTTGATACTTTTGCCTTGGTATTTTGTTAGGTACGTATAATAATTTATTTCGTATGATGCATCCAAACCCATAAGAGTTTGTTACAATTTCATATATCTAGTAAGTGTCTTGAACCTAACTCCGTTTGTCTTATCGTAAAACTCTTTTACAATTGTAAGCTAATTATACTAACGTATGAAGTTTATAATGTACTTTTAACGGTAGTCCTTTCCTGCATAATATATTAGACTTGATATTTCGTTAATTACAATTAATAATTTATTTTGTATGATGGTATCAAACCCATAAAAGAATTTGTTACAATTTCATACATCTCGTAACTGTCTTGAACCGAACTCCGTTTGTCTTATCGAAAAACTCTTTACAATTGTAAGCTAATTATACTAACGTATGAAGTTTATAATGTACTTTTAACGGTAGTCCTTTCCTGCATATTATATTAGACTTGATATTTCGTTAATTACGAATAATAATTAATTTTGTAGGATGGTATCACATCCATAAAAGAGTTTGTTACAATTTCTTATTTCTCGTAAGTTTCTTAAACCCAACTCTGTTTCTCTTGTGTTAAAACTTGTTTAAATCTTTAAGCTAAATGTTAGTTCGTATGAAGGTCATAATAAACTTTTAATGGTACTCATTTCCTACTTGATACTTTTGCCTTTGTATTTCGTTAAGTACCAATACTAATTCATTTCGTATGATGCATCCAAACCCATAAGAGTTTGTTACAATTTCATACATCTCGTAAGTGTCTTGAACCGAACTCCTTTTGTCTTATCGAAAATCTCTTTTACAATTGTAAGCTAATTATACTAACGTATGAAGTTTATAATGTACTTTTAACGGTAGTCCTTTCCTGCATAATGTATTAGACTTGATATTTCGTTAATTACAAATAATAATTTATTTTGTATGATGGTATCAAACCCATAAAAGAGTTTGTTAAAATTTCTTATTTCTCGTAAGTTTCTTGAACGGAACTCTGTTTCTCTTGTGTTAAAACTTGTTTAAAATTTTAAGCTTAATATTAGTTCGTATGAAGTTCATAATAAACTTTTAATCGTACTCATTTCCTACTTGATACTTTTGCCTTGGTATTTTGTTAGGTACGTATAATAATTTATTTCGTATGATGCATCCAAACCCATAAGAGTTTGTTACAATTTCATATATCTAGTAAGTGTCTTGAACCTAACTCCGTTTGTCTTATCGTAAAACTCTTTTACAATTGTAAGCTAATTATACTAACGTATGAAGTTTATAATGTACTTTTAACGGTAGTCCTTTCCTGCATAATATATTAGACTTGATATTTCGTTAATTACAATTAATAATTTATTTTGTATGATGGTATCAAACCCATAAAAGAGTTTGTTACAATTTCATACATCTCGTAACTGTCTTGAACCGAACTCCGTTTGTCTTATCGAAAAACTCTTTACAATTGTAAGCTAATTATACTAACGTATGAAGTTTATAATGTACTTTTAACGGTAGTCCTTTCCTGCATATTATATTAGACTTGATATTTCGTTAATTACGAATAATAATTAATTTTGTAGGATGGTATCACATCCATAAAAGAGTTTGTTACAATTTCTTATTTCTCGTAAGTTTCTTAAACCCAACTCTGTTTCTCTTGTGTTAAAACTTGTTTAAATCTTTAAGCTAAATGTTAGTTCGTATGAAGGTCATAATAAACTTTTAATGGTACTCATTTCCTACTTGATACTTTTGCCTTTGTATTTCGTTAAGTACCAATACTAATTCATTTCGTATGATGCATCCAAACCCATAAGAGTTGGTTACAATTTCATACATCTCGTAAGTGTCTTGAACCGAACTCCTTTTGTCTTATCGAAAATCTCTTTTACAATTGTAAGCTAATTATACTAACGTATGAAGTTTATAATGTACTTTTAACGGTAGTCCTTTCCTGCATAATGTATTAGACTTGATATTTCGTTAATTACAAATAATAATTTATTTTGTATGATGGTATCAAACCCATAAAAGAGTTTGTTAAAATTTCTTATTTCTCGTAAGTTTCTTGAACGGAACTCTGTTTCTCTTGTGTTAAAACTTGTTTAAAATTTTAAGCTTAATATTAGTTCGTATGAAGTTCATAATAAACTTTTAATCGTACTCATTTCCTACTTGATATACTTTTGCCTTGGTATTTTGGTAGGTACGTATAATAATTTATTTCGTATGATGCATCCAAACCCATAAGAGTTTGTGACAATTTCATATATCTAGTAAGTGTCTTGAACCTAACTCCGTTTGTCTTATCGTAAAACTCTTTTACAATTGTAAGCTAATTATACTAACGTATGAAGTTTATAATGTACTTTTAACGGTAGTCCTTTCCTGCATAATATATTAGACTTGATATTTCGTTAATTACAATTAATAATTTATTTTGTATGATGGTATCAAACCCATAAAAGAGTTTGTTACAATTTCATACATCTCGTAACTGTCTTGAACCGAACTCCGTTTGTCTTATCGAAAAACTCTTTACAATTGTAAGCTAATTATACTAACGTATGAAGTTTATAATGTACTTTTAACGGTAGTCCTTTCCTGCATATTATATTAGACTTGATATTTCGTTAATTACGAATAATAATTAATTTTGTAGGATGGTATCACATCCATAAAAGAGTTTGTTACAATTTCTTATTTCTCGTAAGTTTCTTAAACCCAACTCTGTTTCTCTTGTGTTAAAACTTGTTTAAATCTTTAAGCTAAATGTTAGTTCGTATGAAGGTCATAATAAACTTTTAATGGTACTCATTTCCTACTTGATACTTTTGCCTTTGTATTTCGTTAAGTACCAATACTAATTTATTTCGTATGATGCATCCAAACCCATAAGAGTTTGTTACAATTTCATACATCTCGTAAGTGTCTTGAACCGAACTCCTTTTGTCTTATCGAAAATCTCTTTTACAATTGTAAGCTAATTATACTAACGTATGAAGTTTATAATGTACTTTTAACGGTAGTCCTTTCCTGCATAATGTATTAGACTTGATATTTCGTTAATTACAAATAATAATTTATTTTGTATGATGGTATCAAACCCATAAAAGAGTTTGTTAAAATTTCTTATTTCTCGTAAGTTTCTTGAACGGAACTCTGTTTCTCTTGTGTTAAAACTTGTTTAAAATTTTAAGCTTATTATTAGTTCGTATGAAGTTCATAATAAACTTTTAATCGTACTCATTTCCTACTTGATACTTTTGCCTTGGTATTTTGTTAGGTACGTATAATAATTTATTTCGTATGATGCATCCAAACCCATAAGAGTTTGTTACAATTTCATATATCTAGTAAGTGTCTTGAACCTAACTCCGTTTGTCTTATCGTAAAACTCTTTTACAATTGTAAGCTAATTATACTAACGTATGAAGTTTATAATGTACTTTTAACGGTAGTCCTTTCCTGCATAATATATTAGACTTGATATTTCGTTAATTACAATTAATAATTTATTTTGTATGATGGTATCAAACCCATAAAAGAGTTTGTTACAATTTCATACATCTCGTAACTGTCTTGAACCGAACTCCGTTTGTCTTATCGAAAAACTCTTTACAATTGTAAGCTAATTATACTAACGTATGAAGTTTATAATGTACTTTTAACGGTAGTACTTTCCTGCATATTATATTAGACTTGATATTTCGTTAATTACGAATAATAATTAATTTTGTAGGATGGTATCACATCCATAAAAGAGTTTGTTACAATTTCTTATTTCTCGTAAGTTACTTAAACCCAACTCTGTTTCTCTTGTGTTAAAACTTGTTTAAATCTTTAAGCTAAATGTTAGTTCGTATGAAGGTCATAATAAACTTTTAATGGTACTCATTTTGTACTTGATACTTTTGCCTTTGTATTTCGTTAAGTACCAATACTAATTTATTTCGTATGATGCATCCAAACCCATAAGAGTTTGTTACAATTTCATACATCTCGTAAGTGTCTTGAACCGAACTCCTTTTGTCTTATCGAAAATCTCTTTTACAATTGTAAGCTAATTATACTAACGTATGAAGTTTATAATGTACTTTTAACGGTAGTCCTTTCCTGCATAATGTATTAGACTTGATATTTCGTTAATTACAAATAATAATTTATTTTGTATGATGGTATCAAACCCATAAAAGAGTTTGTTAAAATTTCTTATTTCTCGTAAGTTTCTTGAACGGAACTCTGTTTCTCTTGTGTTAAAACTTGTTTAAAATTTTAAGCTTAATATTAGTTCGTATGAAGTTCATAATAAACTTTTAATCGTACTCATTTCCTACTTGATACTTTTGCCTTGGTATTTTGTTAGGTACGTATAATAATTTATTTCGTATGATGCATCCAAACCCATAAGAGTTTGTTACAATTTCATATATCTAGTAAGTGTCTTGAACCTAACTCCGTTTGTCTTATCGTAAAACTCTTTTACAATTGTAAGCTAATTATACTAACGTATGAAGTTTATAATGTACTTTTAACGGTAGTCCTTTCCTGCATAATATATTAGACTTGATATTTCGTTAATTACAATTAATAATTTATTTTGTATGATGGTATCAAACCCATAAAAGAGTTTGTTACAATTTCATACATCTCGTAACTGTCTTGAACCGAACTCCGTTTGTCTTATCGAAAAACTCTTTACAATTGTAAGCTAATTATACTAACGTATGAAGTTTATAATGTACTTTTAACGGTAGTCCTTTCCTGCATATTATATTAGACTTGATATTTCGTTAATTACGAATAATAATTAATTTTGTAGGATGGTATCACATCCATAAAAGAGTTTGTTACAATTTCTTATTTCTCGTAAGTTTCTTAAACCCAACTCTGTTTCTCTTGTGTTAAAACTTGTTTAAATCTTTAAGCTAAATGTTAGTTCGTATGAAGGTCATAATAAACTTTTAATGGTACTCATTTTGTACTTGATACTTTTGCCTTTGTATTTCGTTAAGTACCAATACTAATTTATTTCGTATGATGCATCCAAACCCATAAGAGTTTGTTACAATTTCATACATCTCGTAAGTGTCTTGAACCGAACTCCTTTTGTCTTATCGAAAATCTCTTTTACAATTGTAAGCTAATTATACTAACGTATGAAGTTTATAATGTACTTTTAACGGTAGTCCTTTCCTGCATAATGTATTAGACTTGATATTTCGTTAATTACAAATAATAATTTATTTTGTATGATGGTATCAAACCCATAAAAGAGTTTGTTAAAATTTCTTATTTCTCGTAAGTTTCTTGAACGGAACTCTGTTTCTCTTGTGTTAAAACTTGTTTAAAATTTTAAGCTTAATATTAGTTCGTATGAAGTTCATAATAAACTTTTAATCGTACTCATTTCCTACTTGATATACTTTTGCCTTGGTATTTTGGTAGGTACGTATAATAATTTATTTCGTATGATGCATCCAAACCCATAAGAGTTTGTGACAATTTCATATATCTAGTAAGTGTCTTGAACCTAACTCCGTTTGTCTTATCGTAAAACTCTTTTACAATTGTAAGCTAATTATACTAACGTATGAAGTTTATAATGTACTTTTAACGGTAGTCCTTTCCTGCATAATATATTAGACTTGATATTTCGTTAATTACAATTAATAATTTATTTTGTATGATGGTATCAAACCCATAAAAGAGTTTGTTACAATTTCATACATCTCGTAACTGTCTTGAACCGAACTCCGTTTGTCTTATCGAAAAACTCTTTACAATTGTAAGCTAATTATACTAACGTATGAAGTTTATAATGTACTTTTAACGGTAGTCCTTTCCTGCATATTATATTAGACTTGATATTTCGTTAATTACGAATAATAATTAATTTTGTAGGATGGTATCACATCCATAAAAGAGTTTGTTACAATTTCTTATTTCTCGTAAGTTTCTTAAACCCAACTCTGTTTCTCTTGTGTTAAAACTTGTTTAAATCTTTAAGCTAAATGTTAGTTCGTATGAAGGTCATAATAAACTTTTAATGGTACTCATTTCCTACTTGATACTTTTGCCTTTGTATTTCGTTAAGTACCAATACTAATTTATTTCGTATGATGCATCCAAACCCATAAGAGTTTGTTACAATTTCATACATCTCGTAAGTGTCTTGAACCGAACTCCTTTTGTCTTATCGAAAATCTCTTTTACAATTGTAAGCTAATTATACTAACGTATGAAGTTTATAATGTACTTTTAACGGTAGTCCTTTCCTGCATAATGTATTAGACTTGATATTTCGTTAATTACAAATAATAATTTATTTTGTATGATGGTATCAAACCCATAAAAGAGTTTGTTAAAATTTCTTATTTCTCGTAAGTTTCTTGAACGGAACTCTGTTTCTCTTGTGTTAAAACTTGTTTAAAATTTTAAGCTTATTATTAGTTCGTATGAAGTTCATAATAAACTTTTAATCGTACTCATTTCCTACTTGATACTTTTGCCTTGGTATTTTGTTAGGTACGTATAATAATTTATTTCGTATGATGCATCCAAACCCATAAGAGTTTGTTACAATTTCATATATCTAGTAAGTGTCTTGAACCTAACTCCGTTTGTCTTATCGTAAAACTCTTTTACAATTGTAAGCTAATTATACTAACGTATGAAGTTTATAATGTACTTTTAACGGTAGTCCTTTCCTGCATAATATATTAGACTTGATATTTCGTTAATTACAATTAATAATTTATTTTGTATGATGGTATCAAACCCATAAAAGAGTTTGTTACAATTTCATACATCTCGTAACTGTCTTGAACCGAACTCCGTTTGTCTTATCGAAAAACTCTTTACAATTGTAAGCTAATTATACTAACGTATGAAGTTTATAATGTACTTTTAACGGTAGTACTTTCCTGCATATTATATTAGACTTGATATTTCGTTAATTACGAATAATAATTAATTTTGTAGGATGGTATCACATCCATAAAAGAGTTTGTTACAATTTCTTATTTCTCGTAAGTTACTTAAACCCAACTCTGTTTCTCTTGTGTTAAAACTTGTTTAAATCTTTAAGCTAAATGTTAGTTCGTATGAAGGTCATAATAAACTTTTAATGGTACTCATTTTGTACTTGATACTTTTGCCTTTGTATTTCGTTAAGTACCAATACTAATTTATTTCGTATGATGCATCCAAACCCATAAGAGTTTGTTACAATTTCATACATCTCGTAAGTGTCTTGAACCGAACTCCTTTTGTCTTATCGAAAATCTCTTTTACAATTGTAAGCTAATTATACTAACGTATGAAGTTTATAATGTACTTTTAACGGTAGTCCTTTCCTACATAATGTATTAGACTTGATATTTCGTTAATTACAAATAATAATTTATTTTGTATGATGGTATCAAACCCATAAAAGAGTTTGTTAAAATTTCTTATTTCTCGTAAGTTTCTTGAACGGAACTCTGTTTCTCTTGTGTTAAAACTTGTTTAAAATTTTAAGCTTAATATTAGTTCGTATGAAGTTCATAATAAACTTTTAATCGTACTCATTTCCTACTTGATACTTTTGCCTTGGTATTTTGTTAGGTACGTATAATAATTTATTTCGTATGATGCATCCAAACCCATAAGAGTTTGTTACAATTTCATATATCTAGTAAGTGTCTTGAACCTAACTCCGTTTGTCTTATCGTAAAACTCTTTTACAATTGTAAGCTAATTATACTAACGTATGAAGTTTATAATGTACTTTTAACGGTAGTCCTTTCCTGCATAATATATTAGACTTGATATTTCGTTAATTACAATTAATAATTTATTTTGTATGATGGTATCAAACCCATAAAAGAGTTTGTTACAATTTCATACATCTCGTAACTGTCTTGAACCGAACTCCGTTTGTCTTATCGAAAAACTCTTTACAATTGTAAGCTAATTATACTAACGTATGAAGTTTATAATGTACTTTTAACGGTAGTCCTTTCCTGCATATTATATTAGACTTGATATTTCGTTAATTACGAATAATAATTAATTTTGTAGGATGGTATCACATCCATAAAAGAGTTTGTTACAATTTCTTATTTCTCGTAAGTTTCTTAAACCCAACTCTGTTTCTCTTGTGTTAAAACTTGTTTAAATCTTTAAGCTAAATGTTAGTTCGTATGAAGGTCATAATAAACTTTTAATGGTACTCATTTTGTACTTGATACTTTTGCCTTTGTATTTCGTTAAGTACCAATACTAATTTATTTCGTATGATGCATCCAAACCCATAAGAGTTTGTTACAATTTCATACATCTCGTAAGTGTCTTGAACCGAACTCCTTTTGTCTTATCGAAAATCTCTTTTACAATTGTAAGCTAATTATACTAACGTATGAAGTTTATAATGTACTTTTAACGGTAGTCCTTTCCTACATAATGTATTAGACTTGATATTTCGTTAATTACAAATAATAATTTATTTTGTATGATGGTATCAAACCCATAAAAGAGTTTGTTAAAATTTCTTATTTCTCGTAAGTTTCTTGAACGGAACTCTGTTTCTCTTGTGTTAAAACTTGTTTAAAATTTTAAGCTTAATATTAGTTCGTATGAAGTTCATAATAAACTTTTAATCGTACTCATTTCCTACTTGATACTTTTGCCTTGGTATTTTGTTAGGTACGTATAATAATTTATTTCGTATGATGCATCCAAACCCATAAGAGTTTGTTACAATTTCATATATCTAGTAAGTGTCTTGAACCTAACTCCGTTTGTCTTATCGTAAAACTCTTTTACAATTGTAAGCTAATTATACTAACGTATGAAGTTTATAATGTACTTTTAACGGTAGTCCTTTCCTGCATAATATATTAGACTTGATATTTCGTTAATTACAATTAATAATTTATTTTGTATGATGGTATCAAACCCATAAAAGAGTTTGTTACAATTTCATACATCTCGTAACTGTCTTGAACCGAACTCCGTTTGTCTTATCGAAAAACTCTTTACAATTGTAAGCTAATTATACTAACGTATGAAGTTTATAATGTACTTTTAACGGTAGTCCTTTCCTGCATATTATATTAGACTTGATATTTCGTTAATTACGAATAATAATTAATTTTGTAGGATGGTATCACATCCATAAAAGAGTTTGTTACAATTTCTTATTTCTCGTAAGTTTCTTAAACCCAACTCTGTTTCTCTTGTGTTAAAACTTGTTTAAATCTTTAAGCTAAATGTTAGTTCGTATGAAGGTCATAATAAACTTTTAATGGTACTCATTTCCTACTTGATACTTTTGCCTTTGTATTTCGTTAAGTACCAATACTAATTTATTTCGTATGATGCATCCAAACCCATAAGAGTTTGTTACAATTTCATACATCTCGTAAGTGTCTTGAACCGAACTCCTTTTGTCTTATCGAAAATCTCTTTTACAATTGTAAGCTAATTATACTAACGTATGAAGTTTATAATGTACTTTTAACGGTAGTCCTTTCCTACATAATGTATTAGACTTGATATTTCGTTAATTACAAATAATAATTTATTTTGTATGATGGTATCAAACCCATAAAAGAGTTTGTTAAAATTTCTTATTTCTCGTAAGTTTCTTGAACGGAACTCTGTTTCTCTTGTGTTAAAACTTGTTTAAAATTTTAAGCTTAATATTAGTTCGTATGAAGTTCATAATAAACTTTTAATCGTACTCATTTCCTACTTGATACTTTTGCCTTGGTATTTTGTTAGGTACGTATAATAATTTATTTCGTATGATGCATCCAAACCCATAAGAGTTTGTTACAATTTCATATATCTAGTAAGTGTCTTGAACCTAACTCCGTTTGTCTTATCGTAAAACTCTTTTACAATTGTAAGGTAATTATACTAACGTATGAAGTTTATAATGTACTTTTAACGGTAGTCCTTTCCTGCATAATATATTAGACTTGATATTTCGTTAATTACAATTAATAATTTATTTTGTATGATGGTATCAAACCCATAAAAGAGTTTGTTACAATTTCATACATCTCGTAACTGTCTTGAACCGAACTCCGTTTGTCTTATCGAAAAACTCTTTACAATTGTAAGCTAATTATACTAACGTATGAAGTTTATAATGTACTTTTAACGGTAGTCCTTTCCTGCATATTATATTAGACTTGATATTTCGTTAATTACGAATAATAATTAATTTTGTAGGATGGTATCACATCCATAAAAGAGTTTGTTACAATTTCTTATTTCTCGTAAGTTTCTTAAACCCAACTCTGTTTCTCTTGTGTTAAAACTTGTTTAAATCTTTAAGCTAAATGTTAGTTCGTATGAAGGTCATAATAAACTTTTAATGGTACTCATTTCCTACTTGATACTTTTGCCTTGGTATTTCGTTAAGTACCAATACTAATTTATTTCGTATGATGCATCCAAACCCATAAGAGTTTGTTACAATTTCATACATCTCGTAAGTGTCTTGAACCGAACTCCTTTTGTCTTATCGAAAATCTCTTTTACAATTGTAAGCTAATTATACTAACGTATGAAGTTTATAATGTACTTTTAACGGTAGTCCTTTCCTGCATAATGTATTAGATTTGATATTTCGTTAATTACAAATAATAATTTATTTTGTATGATGGTATCAAGCCCATAAAAGAGTTTGTTACAATTTCTTATTTCTCGTAAGTTTCTTGAACGGAACTCTGTTTCTCTTGTGTTAAAACTTGTTTAAAATTTTAAGCTTAATATTAGTTCGTATGAAGTTCATAATAAACTTTTAATCGTACTCATTTCCTACTTGATACTTTTGCCTTGGTATTTTGTTAGGTACGTATAATAATTTATTTCGTATGATGCATCCAAACCCATAAGAGTTTGTTACAATTTCATATATCTAGTAAGTGTCTTGAACCTAACTCCGTTTGTCTTATCGTAAAACTCTTTTACAATTGTAAGCTAATTATACTAACGTATGAAGTTTATAATGTACTTTTAACGGTAGTCCTTTCCTGCATAATATATTAGACTTGATATTTCGTTAATTACAATTAATAATTTATTTTGTATGATGGTATCAAACCCATAAAAGAGTTTGTTATAATTTCATACATCTCGTAACTGTCTTGAACCGAACTCCGTTTGTCTTATCGAAAAACTCTTTACAATTGTAAGCTAATTATACTAACGTATGAAGTTTATAATGTACTTTTAACGGTAGTCCTTTCCTGCATATTATATTAGACTTGATATTTCGTTAATTACGAATAATAATTAATTTTGTAGGATGGTATCACATCCATAAAAGAGTTTGTTACAATTTCTTATTTCTCGTAAGTTTCTTAAACCCAACTCTGTTTCTCTTGTGTTAAAACTTGTTTAAATCTTTAAGCTAAATGTTAGTTCGTATGAAGGTCATAATAAACTTTTAATGGTACTCATTTCCTACTTGATACTTTTGCCTTTGTATTTCGTTAAGTACCAATACTAATTTATTTCGTATGATGCATCCAAACCCATAAGAGTTTGTTACAATTTCATACATCTCGTAAGTGTCTTGAACCGTACTCCTTTTGTCTTATCGAAAATCTCTTTTACAATTGTAAGCTAATTATACTAACGTATGAAGTTTATAATGTACTTTTAACGGTAGTCCTTTCCTGCATAATGTATTAGACTTGATATTTCGTTAATTACAAATAATAATTTATTTTGTATGATGGTATCAAACCCATAAAAGAGTTTGTTAAAATTTCTTATTTCTCGTAAGTTTCTTGAACGGAACTCTGTTTCTCTTGTGTTAAAACTTGTTTAAAATTTTAAGCTTAATATTAGTTCGTATGAAGTTCATAATAAACTTTTAATCGTACTCATTTCCTACTTGATACTTTTGCCTTGGTATTTTGTTAGGTACGTATAATAATTTATTTCGTATGATGCATCCAAACCCATAAGAGTTTGTTACAATTTCATATATCTAGTAAGTGTCTTGAACCTAACTCCGTTTGTCTTATCGTAAAACTCTTTTACAATTGTAAGCTAATTATACTAACGTATGAAGTTTATAATGTACTTTTAACGGTAGTCCTTTCCTGCATAATATATTAGACTTGATATTTCGTTAATTACAATTAATAATTTATTTTGTATGATGGTATCAAACCCATAAAAGAGTTTGTTACAATTTCATACATCTCGTAACTGTCTTGAACCGAACTCCGTTTGTCTTATCGAAAAACTCTTTACAATTGTAAGCTAATTATACTAACGTATGAAGTTTATAATGTACTTTTAACGGTAGTCCTTTCCTGCATATTATATTAGACTTGATATTTCGTTAATTACGAATAATAATTAATTTTGTAGGATGGTATCACATCCATAAAAGAGTTTGTTACAATTTCTTATTTCTCGTAAGTTTCTTAAACCCAACTCTGTTTCTCTTGTGTTAAAACTTGTTTAAATCTTTAAGCTAAATGTTAGTTCGTATGAAGGTCATAATAAACTTTTAATGGTACTCATTTCCTACTTGATACTTTTGCCTTTGTATTTCGTTAAGTACCAATACTAATTCATTTCGTATGATGCATCCAAACCCATAAGAGTTTGTTACAATTTCATACATCTCGTAAGTGTCTTGAACCGAACTCCTTTTGTCTTATCGAAAATCTCTTTTACAATTGTAAGCTAATTATACTAACGTATGAAGTTTATAATGTACTTTTAACGGTAGTCCTTTCCTGCATAATGTATTAGACTTGATATTTCGTTAATTACAAATAATAATTTATTTTGTATGATGGTATCAAACCCATAAAAGAGTTTGTTAAAATTTCTTATTTCTCGTAAGTTTCTTGAACGGAACTCTGTTTCTCTTGTGTTAAAACTTGTTTAAAATTTTAAGCTTAATATTAGTTCGTATGAAGTTCATAATAAACTTTTAATCGTACTCATTTCCTACTTGATACTTTTGCCTTGGTATTTTGTTAGGTACGTATAATAATTTATTTCGTATGATGCATCCAAACCCATAAGAGTTTGTGACAATTTCATATATCTAGTAAGTGTCTTGAACCTAACTCCGTTTGTCTTATCGTAAAACTCTTTTACAATTGTAAGCTAATTATACTAACGTATGAAGTTTATAATGTACTTTTAACGGTAGTCCTTTCCTGCATAATATATTAGACTTGATATTTCGTTAATTACAATTAATAATTTATTTTGTATGATGGTATCAAACCCATAAAAGAGTTTGTTATAATTTCATACATCTCGTAACTGTCTTGAACCGAACTCCGTTTGTCTTATCGAAAAACTCTTTACAATTGTAAGCTAATTATACTAACGTATGAAGTTTATAATGTACTTTTAACGGTAGTCCTTTCCTGCATATTATATTAGACTTGAGATTTCGTTAATTACGAATAATAATTAATTTTGTAGGATGGTATCACATCCATAAAAGAGTTTGTTACAATTTCTTATTTCTCGTAAGTTTCTTAAACCCAACTCTGTTTCTCTTGTGTTAAAACTTGTTTAAATCTTTAAGCTAAATGTTAGTTCGTATGAAGGTCATAATAAACTTTTAATGGTACTCATTTCCTACTTGATACTTTTGCCTTTGTATTTCGTTAAGTACCAATACTAATTTATTTCGTATGATGCATCCAAACCCATAAGAGTTTGTTACAATTTCATACATCTCGTAAGTGTCTTGAACCGTACTCCTTTTGTCTTATCGAAAATCTCTTTTACAATTGTAAGCTAATTATACTAACGTATGAAGTTTATAATGTACTTTTAACGGTAGTCCTTTCCTGCATAATGTATTAGACTTGATATTTCGTTAATTACAAATAATAATTTATTTTGTATGATGGTATCAAACCCATAAAAGAGTTTGTTAAAATTTCTTATTTCTCGTAAGTTTCTTGAACGGAACTCTGTTTCTCTTGTGTTAAAACTTGTTTAAAATTTTAAGCTTAATATTAGTTCGTATGAAGTTCATAATAAACTTTTAATCGTACTCATTTCCTACTTGATACTTTTGCCTTGGTATTTTTTTAGGTACGTATAATAATTTATTTCGTATGATGCATCCAAACCCATAAGAGTTTGTTACAATTTCATATATCTAGTAAGTGTCTTGAACCTAACTCCGTTTGTCTTATCGTAAAACTCTTTTACAATTGTAAGCTAATTATACTAACGTATGAAGTTTATAATGTACTTTTAACGGTAGTCCTTTCCTGCATAATATATTAGACTTGATATTTCGTTAATTACAATTAATAATTTATTTTGTATGATGGTATCAAACCCATAAAAGAGTTTGTTACAATTTCATACATCTCGTAACTGTCTTGAACCGAACTCCGTTTGTCTTATCGAAAAACTCTTTACAATTGTAAGCTAATTATACTAACGTATGAAGTTTATAATGTACTTTTAACGGTAGTCCTTTCCTGCATATTATATTAGACTTGATATTTCGTTAATTACGAATAATAATTAATTTTGTAGGATGGTATCACATCCATAAAAGAGTTTGTTACAATTTCTTATTTCTCGTAAGTTTCTTAAACCCAACTCTGTTTCTCTTGTGTTAAAACTTGTTTAAATCTTTAAGCTAAATGTTAGTTCGTATGAAGGTCATAATAAACTTTTAATGGTACTCATTTCCTACTTGATACTTTTGCCTTTGTATTTCGTTAAGTACCAATACTAATTCATTTCGTATGATGCATCCAAACCCATAAGAGTTTGTTACAATTTCATACATCTCGTAAGTGTCTTGAACCGAACTCCTTTTGTCTTATCGAAAATCTCTTTTACAATTGTAAGCTAATTATACTAACGTATGAAGTTTATAATGTACTTTTAACGGTAGTCCTTTCCTGCATAATGTATTAGACTTGATATTTCGTTAATTACAAATAATAATTTATTTTGTATGATGGTATCAAACCCATAAAAGAGTTTGTTAAAATTTCTTATTTCTCGTAAGTTTCTTGAACGGAACTCTGTTTCTCTTGTGTTAAAACTTGTTTAAAATTTTAAGCTTAATATTAGTTCGTATGAAGTTCATAATAAACTTTTAATCGTACTCATTTCCTACTTGATACTTTTGCCTTGGTATTTTGTTAGGTACGTATAATAATTTATTTCGTATGATGCATCCAAACCCATAAGAGTTTGTGACAATTTCATATATCTAGTAAGTGTCTTGAACCTAACTCCGTTTGTCTTATCGTAAAACTCTTTTACAATTGTAAGCTAATTATACTAACGTATGAAGTTTATAATGTACTTTTAACGGTAGTCCTTTCCTGCATAATATATTAGACTTGATATTTCGTTAATTACAATTAATAATTTATTTTGTATGATGGTATCAAACCCATAAAAGAGTTTGTTACAATTTCATACATCTCGTAACTGTCTTGAACCGAACTCCGTTTGTCTTATCGAAAAACTCTTTACAATTGTAAGCTAATTATACTAACGTATGAAGTTTATAATGTACTTTTAACGGTAGTCCTTTCCTGCATATTATATTAGACTTGATATTTCGTTAATTACGAATAATAATTAATTTTGTAGGATGGTATCACATCCATAAAAGAGTTTGTTACAATTTCTTATTTCTCGTAAGTTTCTTAAACCCAACTCTGTTTCTCTTGTGTTAAAACTTGTTTAAATCTTTAAGCTAAATGTTAGTTCGTATGAAGGTCATAATAAACTTTTAATGGTACTCATTTCCTACTTGATACTTTTGCCTTTGTATTTCGTTAAGTACCAATACTAATTTATTTCGTATGATGCATCCAAACCCATAAGAGTTTGTTACAATTTCATACATCTCGTAAGTGTCTTGAACCGAACTCCTTTTGTCTTATCGAAAATCTCTTTTACAATTGTAAGCTAATTATACTACCGTATGAAGTTTATAATGTACTTTTAACGGTAGTCCTTTCCTGCATAATGTATTAGACTTGATATTTCGTTAATTACAAATAATAATTTATTTTGTATGATGGTATCAAACCCATAAAAGAGTTTGTTAAAATTTCTTATTTCTCGTAAGTTTCTTGAACGGAACTCTGTTTCTCTTGTGTTAAAACTTGTTTAAAATTTTAAGCTTATTATTAGTTCGTATGAAGTTCATAATAAACTTTTAATCGTACTCATTTCCTACTTGATACTTTTGCCTTGGTATTTTGTTAGGTACGTATAATAATTTATTTCGTATGATGCATCCAAACCCATAAGAGTTTGTTACAATTTCATATATCTAGTAAGTGTCTTGAACCTAACTCCGTTTGTCTTATCGTAAAACTCTTTTACAATTGTAAGCTAATTATACTAACGTATGAAGTTTATAATGTACTTTTAACGGTAGTCCTTTCCTGCATAATATATTAGACTTGATATTTCGTTAATTACAATTAATAATTTATTTTGTATGATGGTATCAAACCCATAAAAGAGTTTGTTACAATTTCATACATCTCGTAACTGTCTTGAACCGAACTCCGTTTGTCTTATCGAAAAACTCTTTACAATTGTAAGCTAATTATACTAACGTATGAAGTTTATAATGTACTTTTAACGGTAGTCCTTTCCTGCATATTATATTAGACTTGATATTTCGTTAATTACGAATAATAATTAATTTTGTAGGATGGTATCACATCCATAAAAGAGTTTGTTACAATTTCTTATTTCTCGTAAGTTACTTAAACCCAACTCTGTTTCTCTTGTGTTAAAACTTGTTTAAATCTTTAAGCTAAATGTTAGTTCGTATGAAGGTCATAATAAACTTTTAATGGTACTCATTTCCTACTTGATACTTTTGCCTTTGTATTTCGTTAAGTACCAATACTAATTTATTTCGTATGATGCATCCAAACCCATAAGAGTTTGTTACAATTTCATACATCTCGTAAGTGTCTTGAACCGAACTCCTTTTGTCTTATCGAAAATCTCTTTTACAATTGTAAGCTAATTATACTAACGTATGAAGTTTATAATGTACTTTTAACGGTAGTCCTTTCCTACATAATGTATTAGACTTGATATTTCGTTAATTACAAATAATAATTTATTTTGTATGATGGTATCAAACCCATAAAAGAGTTTGTTAAAATTTCTTATTTCTCGTAAGTTTCTTGAACGGAACTCTGTTTCTCTTGTGTTAAAACTTGTTTAAAATTTTAAGCTTAATATTAGTTCGTATGAAGTTCATAATAAACTTTTAATCGTACTCATTTCCTACTTGATACTTTTGCCTTGGTATTTTGTTAGGTACGTATAATAATTTATTTCGTATGATGCATCCAAACCCATAAGAGTTTGTTACAATTTCATATATCTAGTAAGTGTCTTGAACCTAACTCCGTTTGTCTTATCGTAAAACTCTTTTACAATTGTAAGCTAATTATACTAACGTATGAAGTTTATAATGTACTTTTAACGGTAGTCCTTTCCTGCATAATATATTAGACTTGATATATCGTTAATTACAATTAATAATTTATTTTGTATGATGGTATCAAACCCATAAAAGAGTTTGTTACAATTTCATACATCTCGTAACTGTCTTGAACCGAACTCCGTTTGTCTTATCGAAAAACTCTTTACAATTGTAAGCTAATTATACTAACGTATGAAGTTTATAATGTACTTTTAACGGTAGTCCTTTCCTGCATATTATATTAGACTTGATATTTCGTTAATTACGAATAATAATTAATTTTGTAGGATGGTATCACATCCATAAAAGAGTTTGTTACAATTTCTTATTTCTCGTAAGTTTCTTAAACCCAACTCTGTTTCTCTTGTGTTAAAACTTGTTTAAATCTTTAAGCTAAATGTTAGTTCGTATGAAGGTCATAATAAACTTTTAATGGTACTCATTTCCTACTTGATACTTTTGCCTTTGTATTTCGTTAAGTACCAATACTAATTTATTTCGTATGATGCATCCAAACCCATAAGAGTTTGTTACAATTTCATACATCTCGTAAGTGTCTTGAACCGAACTCCTTTTGTCTTATCGAAAATCTCTTTTACAATTGTAAGCTAATTATACTAACGTATGAAGTTTATAATGTACTTTTAACGGTAGTCCTTTCCTGCATAATGTATTAGACTTGATATTTCGTTAATTACAAATAATAATTTATTTTGTATGATGGTATCAAACCCATAAAAGAGTTTGTTAAAATTTCTTATTTCTCGTAAGTTTCTTGAACGGAACTCTGTTTCTCTTGTGTTAAAACTTGTTTAAAATTTTAAGCTTATTATTAGTTCGTATGAAGTTCATAATAAACTTTTAATCGTACTCATTTCCTACTTGATACTTTTGCCTTGGTATTTTGTTAGGTACGTATAATAATTTATTTCGTATGATGCATCCAAACCCATAAGAGTTTGTTACAATTTCATATATCTAGTAAGTGTCTTGAACCTAACTCCGTTTGTCTTATCGTAAAACTCTTTTACAATTGTAAGCTAATTATACTAACGTATGAAGTTTATAATGTACTTTTAACGGTAGTCCTTTCCTGCATAATATATTAGACTTGATATTTCGTTAATTACAATTAATAATTTATTTTGTATGATGGTATCAAACCCATAAAAGAGTTTGTTACAATTTCATACATCTCGTAACTGTCTTGAACCGAACTCCGTTTGTCTTATCGAAAAACTCTTTACAATTGTAAGCTAATTATACTAACGTATGAAGTTTATAATGTACTTTTAACGGTAGTCCTTTCCTGCATATTATATTAGACTTGATATTTCGTTAATTACGAATAATAATTAATTTTGTAGGATGGTATCACATCCATAAAAGAGTTTGTTACAATTTCTTATTTCTCGTAAGTTTCTTAAACCCAACTCTGTTTCTCTTGTGTTAAAACTTGTTCAAATCTTTAAGCTAAATGTTAGTTCGTATGAAGGTCATAATAAACTTTTAATGGTACTCATTTCCTACTTGATACTTTTGCCTTTGTATTTCGTTAAGTACCAATACTAATTTATTTCGTATGATGCATCCAAACCCATAAGAGTTTGTTACAATTTCATACATCTCGTAAGTGTCTTGAACCGAACTCCTTTTGTCTTATCGAAAATCTCTTTTACAATTGTAAGCTAATTATACTAACGTATGAAGTTTATAATGTACTTTTAACGGTAGTCCTTTCCTGCATAATGTATTAGACTTGATATTTCGTTAATTACAAATAATAATTTATTTTGTATGATGGTATCAAACCCATAAAAGAGTTTGTTAAAATTTCTTATTTCTCGTAAGTTTCTTGAACGGAACTCTGTTTCTCTTGTGTTAAAACTTGTTTAAAATTTTAAGCTTAATATTAGTTCGTATGAAGTTCATAATAAACTTTTAATCGTACTCATTTCCTACTTGATACTTTTGCCTTGGTATTTTGTTAGGTACGTATAATAATTTATTTCGTATGATGCATCCAAACCCATAAGAGTTTGTTACAATTTCATATATCTAGTAAGTGTCTTGAACCTAACTCCGTTTGTCTTATCGTAAAACTCTTTTACAATTGTAAGCTAATTATACTAACGTATGAAGTTTATAATGTACTTTTAACGGTAGTCCTTTCCTGCATAATATATTAGACTTGATATTTCGTTAATTACAATTAATAATTTATTTTGTATGATGGTATCAAACCCATAAAAGAGTTTGTTACAATTTCATACATCTCGTAACTGTCTTGAACCGAACTCCGTTTGTCTTATCGAAAAACTCTTTACAATTGTAAGCTAATTATACTAACGTATGAAGTTTATAATGTACTTTTAACGGTAGTCCTTTCCTGCATATTATATTAGACTTGATATTTCGTTAATTACGAATAATAATTAATTTTGTAGGATGGTATCACATCCATAAAAGAGTTTGTTACAATTTCTTATTTCTCGTAAGTTTCTTAAACCCAACTCTGTTTCTCTTGTGTTAAAACTTGTTTAAATCTTTAAGCTAAATGTTAGTTCGTATGAAGGTCATAATAAACTTTTAATGGTACTCATTTCCTACTTGATACTTTTGCCTTTGTATTTCGTTAAGTACCAATACTAATTTATTTCGTATGATGCATCCAAACCCATAAGAGTTTGTTACAATTTCATACATCTCGTAAGTGTCTTGAACCGAACTCCTTTTGTCTTATCGAAAATCTCTTTTACAATTGTAAGCTAATTATACTAACGTATGAAGTTTATAATGTACTTTTAACGGTAGTCCTTTCCTGCATAATGTATTAGACTTGATATTTCGTTAATTACAAATAATAATTTATTTTGTATGATGGTATCAAACCCATAAAAGAGTTTGTTAAAATTTCTTATTTCTCGTAAGTTTCTTGAACGGAACTCTGTTTCTCTTGTGTTAAAACTTGTTTAAAATTTTAAGCTTATTATTAGTTCGTATGAAGTTCATAATAAACTTTTAATCGTACTCATTTCCTACTTGATACTTTTGCCTTGGTATTTTGTTAGGTACGTATAATAATTTATTTCGTATGATGCATCCAAACCCATAAGAGTTTGTTACAATTTCATATATCTAGTAAGTGTCTTGAACCTAACTCCGTTTGTCTTATCGTAAAACTCTTTTACAATTGTAAGCTAATTATACTAACGTATGAAGTTTATAATGTACTTTTAACGGTAGTCCTTTCCTGCATAATATATTAGACTTGATATTTCGTTAATTACAATTAATAATTTATTTTGTATGATGGTATCAAACCCATAAAAGAGTTTGTTACAATTTCATACATCTCGTAACTGTCTTGAACCGAACTCCGTTTGTCTTATCGAAAAACTCTTTACAATTGTAAGCTAATTATACTAACGTATGAAGTTTATAATGTACTTTTAACGGTAGTCCTTTCCTGCATATTATATTAGACTTGATATTTCGTTAATTACGAATAATAATTAATTTTGTAGGATGGTATCACATCCATAAAAGAGTTTGTTACAATTTCTTATTTCTCGTAAGTTTCTTAAACCCAACTCTGTTTCTCTTGTGTTAAAACTTGTTTAAATCTTTAAGCTAAATGTTAGTTCGTATGAAGGTCATAATAAACTTTTAATGGTACTCATTTCCTACTTGATACTTTTGCCTTTGTATTTCGTTAAGTACCAATACTAATTTATTTCGTATGATGCATCCAAACCCATAAGAGGTTGTTACAATTTCATACATCTCGTAAGTGTCTTGAACCGAACTCCTTTTGTCTTATCGAAAATCTCTTTTACAATTGTAAGCTAATTATACTAACGTATGAAGTTTATAATGTACTTTTAACGGTAGTCCTTTCCTGCATAATGTATTAGACTTGATATTTCGTTAATTACAAATAATAATTTATTTTGTATGATGGTATCAAACCCATAAAAGAGTTTGTTAAAATTTCTTATTTCTCGTAAGTTTCTTGAACGGAACTCTGTTTCTCTTGTGTTAAAACTTGTTTAAAATTTTAAGCTTATTATTAGTTCGTATGAAGTTCATAATAAACTTTTAATCGTACTCATTTCCTACTTGATACTTTTGCCTTGGTATTTTGTTAGGTACGTATAATAATTTATTTCGTATGATGCATCCAAACCCATAAGAGTTTGTTACAATTTCATATATCTAGTAAGTGTCTTGAACCTAACTCCGTTTGTCTTATCGTAAAACTCTTTTACAATTGTAAGCTAATTATACTAACGTATGAAGTTTATAATGTACTTTTAACGGTAGTCCTTTCCTGCATAATATATTAGACTTGATATTTCGTTAATTACAATTAATAATTTATTTTGTATGATGGTATCAAACCCATAAAAGAGTTTGTTACAATTTCATACATCTCGTAACTGTCTTGAACCGAACTCCGTTTGTCTTATCGAAAAACTCTTTACAATTGTAAGCTAATTATACTAACGTATGAAGTTTATAATGTACTTTTAACGGTAGTCCTTTCCTGCATATTATATTAGACTTGATATTTCGTTAATTACGAATAATAATTAATTTTGTAGGATGGTATCACATCCATAAAAGAGTTTGTTACAATTTCTTATTTCTCGTAAGTTTCTTAAACCCAACTCTGTTTCTCTTGTGTTAAAACTTGTTTAAATCTTTAAGCTAAATGTTAGTTCGTATGAAGGTCATAATAAACTTTTAATGGTACTCATTTCCTACTTGATACTTTTGCCTTTGTATTTCGTTAAGTACCAATACTAATTTATTTCGTATGATGCATCCAAACCCATAAGAGGTTGTTACAATTTCATACATCTCGTAAGTGTCTTGAACCGAACTCCTTTTGTCTTATCGAAAATCTCTTTTACAATTGTAAGCTAATTATACTAACGTATGAAGTTTATAATGTACTTTTAACGGTAGTCCTTTCCTGCATAATGTATTAGACTTGATATTTCGTTAATTACAAATAATAATTTATTTTGTATGATGGTATCAAACCCATAAAAGAGTTTGTTAAAATTTCTTATTTCTCGTAAGTTTCTTGAACGGAACTCTGTTTCTCTTGTGTTAAAACTTGTTTAAAATTTTAAGCTTATTATTAGTTCGTATGAAGTTCATAATAAACTTTTAATCGTACTCATTTCCTACTTGATACTTTTGCCTTGGTATTTTGTTAGGTACGTATAATAATTTATTTCGTATGATGCATCCAAACCCATAAGAGTTTGTTACAATTTCATATATCTAGTAAGTGTCTTGAACCTAACTCCGTTTGTCTTATCGTAAAACTCTTTTACAATTGTAAGCTAATTATACTAACGTATGAAGTTTATAATGTACTTTTAACGGTAGTCCTTTCCTGCATAATATATTAGACTTGATATTTCGTTAATTACAATTAATAATTTATTTTGTATGATGGTATCAAACCCATAAAAGAGTTTGTTACAATTTCATACATCTCGTAACTGTCTTGAACCGAACTCCGTTTGTCTTATCGAAAAACTCTTTACAATTGTAAGCTAATTATACTAACGTATGAAGTTTATAATGTACTTTTAACGGTAGTCCTTTCCTGCATATTATATTAGACTTGATATTTCGTTAATTACGAATAATAATTAATTTTGTAGGATGGTATCACATCCATAAAAGAGTTTGTTACAATTTCTTATTTCTCGTAAGTTTCTTAAACCCAACTCTGTTTCTCTTGTGTTAAAACTTGTTTAAATCTTTAAGCTAAATGTTAGTTCGTATGAAGGTCATAATAAACTTTTAATGGTACTCATTTCCTACTTGATACTTTTGCCTTTGTATTTCGTTAAGTACCAATACTAATTTATTTCGTATGATGCATCCAAACCCATAAGAGTTTGTTACAATTTCATACATCTCGTAAGTGTCTTGAACCGAACTCCTTTTGTCTTATCGAAAATCTCTTTTACAATTGTAAGATAATTATACTAACGTATGAAATTTATAATGTACTTTTAACGGTAGTCCTTTCCTGCATAATGTATTAGACTTGATATTTCGTTAATTACAAATAATAATTTATTTTGTATGTTGGTATCAAACCCATAAAAGAGTTTGTTAAAATTTCTTATTTCTCGTAAGTTTCTTGAACGGAACTCTGTTTCTCTTGTGTTAAAACTTGTTTAAAATTTTAAGCTTAATATTAGTTCGTATGAAGTTCATAATAAAGTTTTAATGGTACTCATTTCCTACTTGATACTTTTGCCTTGGTATTTTGTTAAGTACGTATAATAATTTATTTCGTATTATGCATCCAAACCCATAAGAGTTTGTTACAATTTCATATATCTAGTAAGTGTCTTGAACCTAACTCCGTTTGTCTTATCGTAAAACTCTTTTACAATTGTAAGCTAATTATACTAATGTATGAAGTTTATAATGTACTTTTAACGGTAGTCCTTTCCTGCATATTATATTAGACTTGATATTTCGTTAATTACGAATAATAATTAATTTTGTATGATGGTATCACATCCATAAAAGAGTTTGTTACAATTTCTTATTTCTCGTAAGTTTCTTAAACCCAACTTTGTTTCTCTTGTGTTAAAACTTGTTTAAATCTTTAAGCTAAATATTAGTTCGTATGAAGGTCATAATAAACTTTTAATGGTACTCATTTCCTACTTGATACTTTTGCCTTGGTATTTCGTTAAGTACCAATACTAATTTATTTCGTATGATGCATCCAAACCCATAAGCGTTTGTTACAATTTCATACATCTCGTAAGTGTCTTGAACCGAACTCCTTTTGTCTTATCGAAAATCTCTTTTACAATTGTAAGCTAATTATACTAACGTATGAAGGTTATAATGTACTTTTAACGGTAGTCCTTTCCTGCATATTATATTAGACTTGATATTTCGTTAATTACGAATAATAATTAATTTTGTATGATGGTATCACACATCCATAAAAGAGTTTGTTACAATTTCTTATTTCTCGTAAGTTTCTTAAACCCAACTCTGTTTCTCTTGTGTTAAAACTTGTTTAAATCTTTAAGCTAAATGTTAGTTCGTATGAAGGTCATAATAAACTTTTAATGGTACTCATTTCCTACTTGATACTTTTGCCTTGGTAATTCGTTGAGTACGAATAATAATTTATTTTGTATGATGCATCCAAACCCATAAGAGTTTGTTACAATTTCATACATCTCGTAAGTGTCTTGAACCGAACTCCTTTTGTCTTATCGAAAATCTCTTTTACAATTGTAAGCTAATTATACTAACGTATGAAGGTTATAATGTACTTTTAACGGTAGTCCTTTCCTGCATAATATATTAGACTTGATATTTCGTTAATTACATTTAATAATTTATTTTGTATGATGGTATCAAACCCATAAAAGAGTTTGTTACAATTTCATACATCTCAAATGTCTTGAACCGAACTCCGTTTGTCTTATCGAAAAACTCTTTACAATTGTAAGCTAATTATACTAACGTATGAAGTTTATAATGTACTTTTAACGGTAGTCCTTTCCTGCATATTATATTAGACTTGATATTTCGTTAATTACGAATAATAATTAATTTTGTAGGATGGTATCACATCCATAAAAGAGTTTGTTACAATTTCTTATTTCTCGTAAGTTTCTTAAACCCAACTCTGTTTCTCTTGTGTTAAAACTTGTTTAAATCTTTAAGCTAAATGTTAGTTCGTATGAAGGTCATAATAAACTTTTAATGGTACTCATTTCCTACTTGATACTTTTGCCTTGGTATTTCGTTAAGTACCAATACTAATTTATTTCGTATGATGCATCCAAACCCATAAGAGTTTGTTACAATTTCATACATCTCGTAAGTGTCTTGAACCGAACTCCTTTTGTCTTATCGAAAATCTCTTTTACAATTGTAAGCTAATTATACTAACGTATGAAGTTTATAATGTACTTTTAACGGTAGTCCTTTCCTGCATAATGTATTAGACTTGATATTTCCTTAATTACGAATAATAATTTATTTTGTATGATGGTATCAAACCCATAAAAGAGTTTGTTACAATTTCTTATTTCTCGTAAGTTTCTTGAACCGAACTCTGTTTCTCTTGTGTTAAAACTTGTTTAAAATTTTAAGCTTAATATTAGTTCGTATGAAGTTCATAATAAAGTTTTAATGGTACTCATTTCCTACTTGATACTTTTGCCTTGGTATTTTGTTAAGTACGTATAATAATTTATTTCGTATTATGCATCCAAACCCATAAGAGTTTGTTACAATTTCATACATCTCGTAAGTGTCTTGAACCGAACTCCTTTTGTCTTATCGAAAATCTCTTTTACAATTGTAAGCTAATTATACTAACGTATGAAGGTTATAATGTACTTTTAACGGTAGTCCTTTCCTGCATAATATATTAGACTTGATATTTCGTTAATTACAATTAATAATTTATTTTGTATGATGGTATCAAACCCATAAAAGAGTTTATTACAATTTCATACATCTCAAATGTCTTGAACCGAACTCCGTTTGTCTTATCGAAAAACTCTTTACAATTGTAAGCTAATTATACTAACGTATGAAGTTTATAATGTACTTTTAACGGTAGTCCTTTCCTGCATATTATATTAGACTTGATATTTCGTTAATTACGAATAATAATTAATTTTGTAGGATGGTATCACATCCATAAAAGAGTTTGTTACAATTTCTTATTTCTCGTAAGTTTCTTAAACCCAACTTTGTTTCTCTTGTGTTAAAACTTGTTTAAATCTTTAAGCTAAATGTTAGTTCGTATGAAGGTCATAATAAACTTTTAATGGTACTCATTTCCTACTTGATACTTTTGCCTTGGTATTTCGTTAAGTACCAATACTAATTTATTTCGTATGATGCATCCAAACCCATAAGAGTTTGTTACAATTTCATACATCTCGTAAGTGTCTTGAACCGAACTCCTTTTGTCTTATCGAAAATCTCTTTTACAATTGTAAGCTAATTATACTAACGTATGAAGGTTATAATGTACTTTTAACGGTAGTCCTTTCCTGCATAATATATTAGACTTGATATTTCGTTAATTACAATTAATAATTTATTTTGTATGATGGTATCAAACCCATAAAAGAGTTTGTTACAATTTCATACATCTCAAATGTCTTGAACCGAACTCCGTTTGTCTTATCGAAAAACTCTTTACAATTGTAAGCTAATTATACTAACGTATGAAGTTTATAATGTACTTTTAACGGTAGTCCTTTCCTGCATATTATATTAGACTTGATATTTCGTTAATTACGAATAATAATTAATTTTGTAGGATGGTATCACATCCATAAAACAGTTTGTTACAATTTCTTATTTCTCGTAAGTTTCTTAAACCCAACTCTGTTTCTCTTGTGTTAAAACTTGTTTAAATCTTTAAGCTAAATGTTAGTTCGTATGAAGGTCATAATAAACTTTTAATGGTACCCATTTCCTACTTGATACTTTTGCCTTGGTATTTCGTTAAGTACCAATACTAATTTATTTCGTATGATGCATCCAAACCCATAAGAGTTTGTTACAATTTCATACATCTCGTAAGTGTCTTGAACCGAACTCCTTTTGTCTTATCGAAAATCTCTTTTACAATTGTAAGCTAATTATACTAACGTATGAAGGTTATAATGTACTTTTAACGGTAGTCCTTTCCTGCATAATATATTAGACTTGATATTTCGTTAATTACAATTAATAATTTATTTTGTATGATGGTATCAAACCCATAAAAGAGTTTGTTACAATTTCATACATCTCAAATGTCTTGAACCGAACTCCGTTTGTCTTATCGAAAAACTCTTTACAATTGTAAGCTAATTATACTAACGTATGAAGTTTATAATGTACTTTTAACGGTAGTCCTTTCCTGCATATTATATTAGACTTGATATTTCGTTAATTACGAATAATAATTAATTTTGTAGGATAGTATCACATCCATAAAAGAGTTTGTTACAATTTCTTATTTCTCGTAAGTTTCTTAAACCCAACTCTGTTTCTCTTGTGTTAAAACTTGTTTAAATCTTTAAGCTAAATGTTAGTTCGTATGAAGGTCATAATAAACTTTTAATGGTACTCATTTCCTACTTGATACTTTTGCCTTGGTATTTCGTTAAGTACCAATACTAATTTATTTCGTATGATGCATCCAAACCCATAAGAGTTTGTTACAATTTCATACATCTCGTAAGTGTCTTGAACCGAACTCCTTTTGTCTTATCGAAAATCTCTTTTACAATTGTAAGCTAATTATACTAACGTATGAAGGTTATAATGTACTTTTAACGGTAGTCCTTTCCTGCATAATATATTAGACTTGATATTTCGTTAATTACAATTAATAATTTATTTTGTATGATGGTATCAAACCCATAAAAGAGTTTGTTACAATTTCATACATCTCAAATGTCTTGAACCGAACTCCGTTTGTCTTATCGAAAAACTCTTTACAATTGTAAGCTAATTATACTAACGTATGAAGTTTATAATGTACTTTTAACGGTAGTCCTTTCCTGCATATTATATTAGACTTGATATTTCGTTAATTACGAATAATAATTAATTTTGTAGGATGGTATCACATCCATAAAAGAGTTTGTTACAATTTCTTATTTCTCGTAAGTTTCTTAAACCCAACTCTGTTTCTCTTGTGTTAAAACTTGTTTAAATCTTTAAGCTAAATGTTAGTTCGTATGAAGGTCATAATAAACTTTTAATGGTACCCATTTCCTACTTGATACTTTTGCCTTGGTATTTCGTTAAGTACCAATACTAATTTATTTCGTATGATGCATCCAAACCCATAAGAGTTTGTTACAATTTCATACATCTCGTAAGTGTCTTGAACCGAACTCCTTTTGTCTTATCGAAAATCTCTTTTACAATTGTAAGCTAATTATACTAACGTATGAAGGTTATAATGTACTTTTAACGGTAGTCCTTTCCTGCATAATATATTAGACTTGATATTTCGTTAATTACAATTAATAATTTATTTTGTATGATGGTATCAAACCCATAAAAGAGTTTGTTACAATTTCATACATCTCAAATGTCTTGAACCGAACTCCGTTTGTCTTATCGAAAAACTCTTTACAATTGTAAGCTAATTATACTAACGTATGAAGTTTATAATGTACTTTTAACGGTAGTCCTTTCCTGCATATTATATTAGACTTGATATTTCGTTAATTACGAATAATAATTAATTTTGTAGGATAGTATCACATCCATAAAAGAGTTTGTTACAATTTCTTATTTCTCGTAAGTTTCTTAAACCCAACTCTGTTTCTCTTGTGTTAAAACTTGTTTAAATCTTTAAGCTAAATGTTAGTTCGTATGAAGGTCATAATAAACTTTTAATGGTACTCATTTCCTACTTGATACTTTTGCCTTGGTATTTCGTTAAGTACCAATACTAATTTATTTCGTATGATGCATCCAAACCCATAAGAGTTTGTTACAATTTCATACATCTCGTAAGTGTCTTGAACCGAACTCCTTTTGTCTTATCGAAAATCTCTTTTACAATTGTAAGCTAATTATACTAACGTATGAAGGTTATAATGTACTTTTAACGGTAGTCCTTTCCTGCATAATATATTAGACTTGATATTTCGTTAATTACAATTAATAATTTATTTTGTATGATGGTATCAAACCCATAAAAGAGTTTGTTACAATTTCATACATCTCAAATGTCTTGAACCGAACTCCGTTTGTCTTATCGAAAAACTCTTTACAATTGTAAGCTAATTATACTAACGTATGAAGTTTATAATGTACTTTTAACGGTAGTCCTTTCCTGCATATTATATTAGACTTGATATTTCGTTAATTACGAATAATAATTAATTTTGTAGGATGGTATCACATCCATAAAAGAGTTTGTTACAACTTCTTATTTCTCGTAAGTTTCTTAAACCCAACTCTGTTTCTCTTGTGTTAAAACTTGTTTAAATCTTTAAGCTAAATGTTAGTTCGTATGAAGGTCATAATAAACTTTTAATGGTACTCATTTCCTACTTGATACTTTTGCCTTGGTATTTCGTTAAGTACCAATACTAATTTATTTCGTATGATGCATCCAAACCCATAAGAGTTTGTTACAATTTCATACATCTCGTAAGTGTCTTGAACCGAACTCCTTTTGTCTTATCGAAAATCTCTTTTACAATTGTAAGATAATTATACTAACGTATGAAGGTTATAATGTACTTTTAACGGTAGTCCTTTCCTGCATAATATATTAGACTTGATATTTCGTTAATTACAATTAATAATTTATTTTGTATGATGGTATCAAACCCATAAAAGAGTTTGTTACAATTTCATACATCTCAAATGTCTTGAACCGAACTCCGTTTGTCTTATCGAAAAACTCCTTACAATTGTAAGCTAATTATACTAACGTATGAAGTTTATAATGTACTTTTAACGGTAGTCCTTTCCTGCATATTATATTAGACTTGATATTTCGTTAATTACGAATAATAATTAATTTTGTAGGATGGTATCACATCCATAAAAGAGTTTGTTACAATTTCTTATTTCTCGTAAGTTTCTTAAACCCAACTCTGTTTCTCTTGTGTTAAAACTTGTTTAAATCTTTAAGCTTAATATTAGTTCGTATGAAGGTCATAATAAACTTTTAATGGTACTCATTTCCTACTTGATACTTTTGCCTTGGTATTTCGTTAAGTACCAATACTAATTTATTTCGTATGATGAATCCAAACCCATAAGAGTTTGTTACAATTTCATACATCTCGTAAGTGTCTTGAACCGAACTCCGTTTTTCTTATCGAAAAACTCTTTTACAATTGTAAGCTAATTATACTAACGTATGAAGTTTATAATGTACTTTTAACGGTAGTCCTTTCCTGCATAATGTATTAGACTTGATATTTCCTTAATTACGAATAATAATTTATTTTGTATGATGGTATCAAACCCATAAAAGAGTTTGTTACAATTTCTTATTTCTCGTAAGTTTCTTGAACCGAACTCTGTTTCTCTTGTGTTAAAACTTGTTTAAAATTTTAAGCTTAATATTAGTTCGTATGAAGTTCATAATAAAGTTTTAATGGTACTCATTTCCTACTTGATACTTTTGCCTTGGTATTTTGTTAAGTACGTATAATAATTTATTTCGTATTATGCATCCAAACCCATAAGAGTTTGTTACAATTTCATATATCTAGTAAGTGTCTTGAACCTAACTCCGTTTGTCTTATCGTAAAACTCTTTTACAATTGTAAGCTAATTATACTAATGTATGAAGTTTATAATGTACTTTTAACGGTAGTCCTTTCCTGCATATTATATTAGACTTGATATTTCGTTAATTACGAATAATAATTAATTTTGTATGATGGTATCACATCCATAAAAGAGTTTGTTACAATTTCTTATTTCTCGTAAGTTTCTTAAACCCAACTTTGTTTCTCTTGTGTTAAAACTTGTTTAAATCTTTAAGCTAAATATTAGTTCGTATGAAGGTCATAATAAACTTTTAATGGTACTCATTTCCTACTTGATACTTTTGCCTTGGTATTTCGTTAAGTACCAATACTAATTTATTTCGTATGATGCATCCAAACCCATAAGCGTTTGTTACAATTTCATACATCTCGTAAGTGTCTTGAACCGAACTCCTTTTGTCTTATCGAAAATCTCTTTTACAATTGTAAGCTAATTATACTAACGTATGAAGGTTATAATGTACTTTTAACGGTAGTCCTTTCCTGCATATTATATTAGACTTGATATTTCGTTAATTACGAATAATAATTAATTTTGTATGATGGTATCACATCCATAAAAGAGTTTGTTACAATTTCTTATTTCTCGTAAGTTTCTTAAACCCAACTCTGTTTCTCTTGTGTTAAAACTTGTTTAAATCTTTAAGCTAAATGTTAGTTCGTATGAAGGTCATAATAAACTTTTAATGGTACTCAGTTCCTACTTGATACTTTTGCCTTGGTAATTCGTTGAGTACGAATAATAATTTATTTTGTATGATGCATCCAAACCCATAAGAGTTTGTTACAATTTCATACATCTCGTAAGTGTCTTGAACCGAACTCCTTTTGTCTTATCGAAAATCTCTTTTACAATTGTAAGCTAATTATACTAACGTATGAAGGTTATAATGTACTTTTAACGGTAGTCCTTTCCTGCATAATATATTAGACTTGATATTTCGTTAATTACATTTAATAATTTATTTTGTATGATGGTATCAAACCCATAAAAGAGTTTGTTACAATTTCATACATCTCAAATGTCTTGAACCGAACTCCGTTTGTCTTATCGAAAAACTCTTTACAATTGTAAGCTAATTATACTAACGTATGAAGTTTATAATGTACTTTTAACGGTAGTCCTTTCCTGCATATTATATTAGACTTGATATTTCGTTAATTACGAATAATAATTAATTTTGTAGGATGGTATCACATCCATAAAAGAGTTTGTTACAATTTCTTATTTCTCGTAAGTTTCTTAAACCCAACTTTGTTTCTCTTGTGTTAAAACTTGTTTAAATCTTTAAGCTAAATGTTAGTTCGTATGAAAGGTCATAATAAACTTTTAATGGTACTCATTTCCTACTTGATACTTTTGCCTTGGTATTTCGTTAAGTACCAATACTAATTTATTTCGTATGATGCATCCAAACCCATAAGAGTTTGTTACAATTTCATACATCTCGTAAGTGTCTTGAACCGAACTCCTTTTGTCTTATCGAAAATCTCTTTTACAATTGTAAGATAATTATACTAACGTATGAAGGTTATAATGTACTTTTAACGGTAGTCCTTTCCTGCATAATATATTAGACTTGATATTTCGTTAATTACAATTAATAATTTATTTTGTATGATGGTATCAAACCCATAAAAGAGTTTGTTACAATTTCATACATCTCAAATGTCTTGAACCGAACTCCGTTTGTCTTATCGAAAAACTCCTTACAATTGTAAGCTAATTATACTAACGTATGAAGTTTATAATGTACTTTTAACGGTAGTCCTTTCCTGCATATTATATTAGACTTGATATTTCGTTAATTACGAATAATAATTAATTTTGTAGGATGGTATCACATCCATAAAAGATTTTGTTACAATTTCTTATTTCTCGTAAGTTTCTTAAACCCAACTCTGTTTCTCTTGTGTTAAAACTTGTTTAAATCTTTAAGCTTAATATTAGTTCGTATGAAGGTCATAATAAACTTTTAATGGTACTCATTTCCTACTTGATACTTTTGCCTTGGTATTTTGTTAAGTACGTATAATAATTTATTTCGTATTATGCATCCAAACCCATAAGAGTTTGTTACAATTTCATACATCTCGTAAGTGTCTTGAACCGAACTCCGTTTTTCTTATCGAAAAACTCTTTTACAATTGTAAGCTAATTATACTAACGTATGAAGTTTATAATGTACTTTTAACGGTAGTCCTTTCCTGCATAATGTATTAGACTTGATATTTCCTTAATTACGAATAATAATTTATTTTGTATGATGGTATCAAACCCATAAAAGAGTTTGTTACAATTTCTTATTTCTCGTAAGTTTCTTGAACCGAACTCTGTTTCTCTTGTGTTAAAACTTGTTTAAAATTTTAAGCTTAATATTAGTTCGTATGAAGTTCATAATAAAGTTTTAATGGTACTCATTTCCTACTTGATACTTTTGCCTTGGTATTTTGTTAAGTACGTATAATAATTTATTTCGTATTATGCATCCAAACCCATAAGAGTTTGTTACAATTTCATATATCTAGTAAGTGTCTTGAACCTAACTCCGTTTGTCTTATCATAAAACTCTTTTACAATTGTAAGCTAATTATACTAATGTATGAAGTTTATAATGTACTTTTAACGGTAGTCCTTTCCTGCATATTATATTAGACTTGATATTTCGTTAATTACGAATAATAATTAATTTTGTATGATGGTATCACATCCATAAAAGAGTTTGTTACAATTTCTTATTTCTCGTAAGTTTCTTAAACCCAACTTTGTTTCTCTTGTGTTAAAACTTGTTTAAATCTTTAAGCTAAATATTAGTTCGTATGAAGGTCATAATAAACTTTTAATGGTACTCATTTCCTACTTGATACTTTTGCCTTGGTATTTCGTTAAGTACCAATACTAATTTATTTCGTATGATGCATCCAAACCCATAAGCGTTTGTTACAATTTCATACATCTCGTAAGTGTCTTGAACCGAACTCCTTTTGTCTTATCGAAAATCTCTTTTACAATTGTAAGCTAATTATACTAACGTATGAAGGTTATAATGTACTTTTAACGGTAGTCCTTTCCTGCATAATATATTAGACTTGATATTTCGTTAATTACAATTAATAATTTATTTTGTATGATGGTATCAAACCCATAAAAGAGTTTGTTACAATTTCATACATCTCAAATGTCTTGAACCGAACTCCGTTTGTCTTATCGAAAAACTCTTTACAATTGTAAGCTAATTATACTAACGTATGAAGTTTATAATGTACTTTTAACGGTAGTCCTTTCCTGCATATTATATTAGACTTGATATTTCGTTAATTACGAATAATAATTAATTTTGTAGGATGGTATCACATCCATAAAAGAGTTTGTTACAACTTCTTATTTCTCGTAAGTTTCTTAAACCCAACTCTGTTTCTCTTGTGTTAAAACTTGTTTAAATCTTTAAGCTAAATGTTAGTTCGTATGAAGGTCATAATAAACTTTTAATGGTACTCATTTCCTACTTGATACTTTTGCCTTGGTATTTCGTTAAGTACCAATACTAATTTATTTCGTATGATGCATCCAAACCCATAAGAGTTTGTTACAATTTCATACATCTCGTAAGTGTCTTGAACCGAACTCCTTTTGTCTTATCGAAAATCTCTTTTACAATTGTAAGATAATTATACTAACGTATGAAGGTTATAATGTACTTTTAACGGTAGTCCTTTCCTGCATAATATATTAGACTTGATATTTCGTTAATTACAATTAATAATTTATTTTGTATGATGGTATCAAACCCATAAAAGAGTTTGTTACAATTTCATACATCTCAAATGTCTTGAACCGAACTCCGTTTGTCTTATCGAAAAACTCTTTACAATTGTAAGCTAATTATACTAACGTATGAAGTTTATAATGTACTTTTAACGGTAGTCCTTTCCTGCATATTATATTAGACTTGATATTTCGTTAATTACGAATAATAATTAATTTTGTAGGATGGTATCACATCCATAAAAGAGTTTGTTACAATTTCTTATTTCTCGTAAGTTTCTTAAACCCAACTCTGTTTCTCTTGTGTTAAAACTTGTTTAAATCTTTAAGCTTAATATTAGTTCGTATGAAGGTCATAATAAACTTTTAATGGTACTCATTTCCTACTTGATACTTTTGCCTTGGTATTTCGTTAAGTACCAATACTAATTTATTTCGTATGATGAATCCAAACCCATAAGAGTTTGTTACAATTTCATACATCTCGTAAGTGTCTTGAACCGAACTCCGTTTTTCTTATCGAAAAACTCTTTTACAATTGTAAGCTAATTATACTAACGTATGAAGTTTATAATGTACTTTTAACGGTAGTCCTTTCCTGCATAATGTATTAGACTTGATATTTCCTTAATTACGAATAATAATTTATTTTGTATGATGGTATCAAACCCATAAAAGAGTTTGTTACAATTTCTTATTTCTCGTAAGTTTCTTGAACCGAACTCTGTTTCTCTTGTGTTAAAACTTGTTTAAAATTTTAAGCTTAATATTAGTTCGTATGAAGTTCATAATAAAGTTTTAATGGTACTCATTTCCTACTTGATACTTTTGCCTTGGTATTTTGTTAAGTACGTATAATAATTTATTTCGTATTATGCATCCAAACCCATAAGAGTTTGTTACAATTTCATATATCTAGTAAGTGTCTTGAACCTAACTCCGTTTGTCTTATCGTAAAACTCTTTTACAATTGTAAGCTAATTATACTAATGTATGAAGTTTATAATGTACTTTTAACGGTAGTCCTTTCCTGCATATTATATTAGACTTGATATTTCGTTAATTACGAATAATAATTAATTTTGTATGATGGTATCACATCCATAAAAGAGTTTGTTACAATTTCTTATTTCTCGTAAGTTTCTTAAACCCAACTTTGTTTCTCTTGTGTTAAAACTTGTTTAAATCTTTAAGCTAAATATTAGTTCGTATGAAGGTCATAATAAACTTTTAATGGTACTCATTTCCTACTTGATACTTTTGCCTTGGTATTTCGTTAAGTACCAATACTAATTTATTTCGTATGATGCATCCAAACCCATAAGCGTTTGTTACAATTTCATACATCTCGTAAGTGTCTTGAACCGAACTCCTTTTGTCTTATCGAAAATCTCTTTTACAATTGTAAGCTAATTATACTAACGTATGAAGGTTATAATGTACTTTTAACGGTAGTCCTTTCCTGCATATTATATTAGACTTGATATTTCGTTAATTACGAATAATAATTAATTTTGTATGATGGTATCACATCCATAAAAGAGTTTGTTACAATTTCTTATTTCTCGTAAGTTTCTTAAACCCAACTCTGTTTCTCTTGTGTTAAAACTTGTTTAAATCTTTAAGCTAAATGTTAGTTCGTATGAAGGTCATAATAAACTTTTAATGGTACTCAGTTCCTACTTGATACTTTTGCCTTGGTAATTCGTTGAGTACGAATAATAATTTATTTTGTATGATGCATCCAAACCCATAAGAGTTTGTTACAATTTCATACATCTCGTAAGTGTCTTGAACCGAACTCCTTTTGTCTTATCGAAAATCTCTTTTACAATTGTAAGCTAATTATACTAACGTATGAAGGTTATAATGTACTTTTAACGGTAGTCCTTTCCTGCATAATATATTAGACTTGATATTTCGTTAATTACATTTAATAATTTATTTTGTATGATGGTATCAAACCCATAAAAGAGTTTGTTACAATTTCATACATCTCAAATGTCTTGAACCGAACTCCGTTTGTCTTATCGAAAAACTCTTTACAATTGTAAGCTAATTATACTAACGTATGAAGTTTATAATGTACTTTTAACGGTAGTCCTTTCCTGCATATTATATTAGACTTGATATTTCGTTAATTACGAATAATAATTAATTTTGTAGGATGGTATCACATCCATAAAAGATTTTGTTACAATTTCTTATTTCTCGTAAGTTTCTTAAACCCAACTCTGTTTCTCTTGTGTTAAAACTTGTTTAAATCTTTAAGCTTAATATTAGTTCGTATGAAGGTCATAATAAACTTTTAATGGTACTCATTTCCTACTTGATACTTTTGCCTTGGTATTTTGTTAAGTACGTATAATAATTTATTTCGTATTATGCATCCAAACCCATAAGAGTTTGTTACAATTTCATACATCTCGTAAGTGTCTTGAACCGAACTCCGTTTTTCTTATCGAAAAACTCTTTTACAATTGTAAGCTAATTATACTAACGTATGAAGTTTATAATGTACTTTTAACGGTAGTCCTTTCCTGCATAATGTATTAGACTTGATATTTCCTTAATTACGAATAATAATTTATTTTGTATGATGGTATCAAACCCATAAAAGAGTTTGTTACAATTTCTTATTTCTCGTAAGTTTCTTGAACCGAACTCTGTTTCTCTTGTGTTAAAACTTGTTTAAAATTTTAAGCTTAATATTAGTTCGTATGAAGTTCATAATAAAGTTTTAATGGTACTCATTTCCTACTTGATACTTTTGCCTTGGTATTTTGTTAAGTACGTATAATAATTTATTTCGTATTATGCATCCAAACCCATAAGAGTTTGTTACAATTTCATATATCTAGTAAGTGTCTTGAACCTAACTCCGTTTGTCTTATCATAAAACTCTTTTACAATTGTAAGCTAATTATACTAATGTATGAAGTTTATAATGTACTTTTAACGGTAGTCCTTTCCTGCATATTATATTAGACTTGATATTTCGTTAATTACGAATAATAATTAATTTTGTATGATGGTATCACATCCATAAAAGAGTTTGTTACAATTTCTTATTTCTCGTAAGTTTCTTAAACCCAACTTTGTTTCTCTTGTGTTAAAACTTGTTTAAATCTTTAAGCTAAATATTAGTTCGTATGAAGGTCATAATAAACTTTTAATGGTACTCATTTCCTACTTGATACTTTTGCCTTGGTATTTCGTTAAGTACCAATACTAATTTATTTCGTATGATGCATCCAAACCCATAAGCGTTTGTTACAATTTCATACATCTCGTAAGTGTCTTGAACCGAACTCCTTTTGTCTTATCGAAAATCTCTTTTACAATTGTAAGCTAATTATACTAACGTATGAAGGTTATAATGTACTTTTAACGGTAGTCCTTTCCTGCATAATATATTAGACTTGATATTTCGTTTATTACATTTAATAATTTATTTTGTATGATGGTATCAAACCCATAAAACAGTTTGTTACAATTTCATACATCTCAAATGTCTTGAACCGAACTCCGTTTGTCTTATCGAAAAACTCTTTACAATTGTAAGCTAATTATACTAACGTATGAAGTTTATAATGTACTTTTAACGGTAGTCCTTTCCTGCATATTATATTAGACTTGATATTTCGTTAATTACGAATAATAATTAATTTTGTAGGATGGTATCACATCCATAAAAGAGTTTGTTACAATTTCTTATTTCTCGTAAGTTTCTTAAACCCAACTCTGTTTCTCTTGTGTTAAAACTTGTTTAAATCTTTAAGCTTAATATTAGTTCGTATGAAGGTCATAATAAACTTTTAATGGTACTCATTTCCTACTTGATACTTTTGCCTTGGTATTTCGTTAAGTACCAATACTAATTTATTTCGTATGATGAATCCAAACCCATAAGAGTTTGTTACAATTTCATACATCTCGTAAGTGTCTTGAACCGAACTCCGTTTTTCTTATCGAAAAACTCTTTTACAATTGTAAGCTAATTATACTAACGTATGAAGTTTATAATGTACTTTTAACGGTAGTCCTTTCCTGCATAATGTATTAGACTTGATATTTCCTTAATTACGAATAATAATTTATTTTGTATGATGGTATCAAACCCATAAAAGAGTTTGTTACAATTTCTTATTTCTCGTAAGTTTCTTGAACCGAACTCTGTTTCTCTTGTGTTAAAACTTGTTTAAAATTTTAAGCTTAATATTAGTTCGTATGAAGTTCATAATAAAGTTTTAATGGTACTCATTTCCTACTTGATACTTTTGCCTTGGTATTTTGTTAAGTACGTATAATAATTTATTTCGTATTATGCATCCAAACCCATAAGAGTTTGTTACAATTTCATATATCTAGTAAGTGTCTTGAACCTAACTCCGTTTGTCTTATCATAAAACTCTTTTACAATTGTAAGCTAATTATACTAATGTATGAAGTTTATAATGTACTTTTAACGGTAGTCCTTTCCTGCATATTATATTAGACTTGATATTTCGTTAATTACGAATAATAATTAATTTTGTATGATGGTATCACATCCATAAAAGAGTTTGTTACAATTTCTTATTTCTCGTAAGTTTCTTAAACCCAACTTTGTTTCTCTTGTGTTAAAACTTGTTTAAATCTTTAAGCTAAATATTAGTTCGTATGAAGGTCATAATAAACTTTTAATGGTACTCATTTCCTACTTGATACTTTTGCCTTGGTATTTCGTTAAGTACCAATACTAATTTATTTCGTATGATGCATCCAAACCCATAAGCGTTTGTTACAATTTCATACATCTCGTAAGTGTCTTGAACCGAACTCCTTTTGTCTTATCGAAAATCTCTTTTACAATTGTAAGCTAATTATACTAACGTATGAAGGTTATAATGTACTTTTAACGGTAGTCCTTTCCTGCATATTATATTAGACTTGATATTTCGTTAATTACGAATAATAATTAATTTTGTATGATGGTATCACATCCATAAAAGAGTTTGTTACAATTTCTTATTTCTCGTAAGTTTCTTAAACCCAACTCTGTTTCTCTTGTGTTAAAACTTGTTTAAATCTTTAAGCTAAATGTTAGTTCGTATGAAGGTCATAATATACTTTTAATGGTACTCATTTCCTACTTGATATTTTTGCCTTGGTATTTCGTTAAGTACCAATACTAATTTATTTCGTATGATGCATCCAAACCCATAAGAGTTTGTTACAATTTCATACATCTCGTAAGTGTCTTGAACCGAACTCCTTTTGTCTTATCGAAAATCTCTTTTACAATTGTAAGCTAATTATACTAACGTATGAAGGTTATAATGTACTTTTAACGGTAGTCATTTCCTGCATAATATATTAGACTTGATATTTCGTTAATTACGATTAATAATATATTTTGTATGATGGTATCAAACCCATAAAAGAGTTTGTTACAATTTCATACATCTCGTAAGTGTCTTGAACCGAACTCCGTTTGTCTTATCGAAAAGCTATTTACAATTGTAAGCTAATTATACTAACGTATGAAGTTTATAATGTACTTTTAACGGTAGTCCTTTCCTGCATATTATATTAGACTTGATATTTCGTTAATTACGAATAATAATTAATTTTGTATGATGGTATCACATCCATAAAAGAGTTTGTTACAATTTCTTATTTCTCGTAAGTTTCTTAAACCCAACTTTGTTTCTCTTGTGTTAAAACTTGTTTAAATCTTTAAGCTAAATATTAGTTCGTATGAAGGTCATAATAAACTTTTAATGGTACTCATTTCCTACTTGATACTTTTGCCTTGGTATTTCGTTAAGTACCAATACTAATTTATTTCGTATGATGCATCCAAACCCATAAGAGTTTGTTACAATTTCATACATCTCGTAAGTGTCTTGAACCGAACTCCGTTTTTCTTATCGAAAAACTCTTTTACAATTGTAAGCTAATTATACTAACGTATGAAGTTTATAATGTACTTTTAACGGTAGTCCTTTCCTGCATAATGTATTAGACTTGATATTTCCTTAATTACGAATAATAATTTATTTTGTATGATGGTATCAAACCCATAAAAGAGTTTGTTACAATTTCTTATTTCTCGTAAGTTTCTTGAACCGAACTCTGTTTCTCTTGTGTTAAAACTTGTTTAAAATTTTAAGCTTAATATTAGTTCGTATGAAGTTCATAATAAAGTTTTAATGGTACTCATTTCCTACTTGATACTTTTGCCTTGGTATTTTGTTAAGTACGTATAATAATTTATTTCGTATTATGCATCCAAACCCATAAGAGTTTGTTACAATTTCATATATCTAGTAAGTGTCTTGAACCTAACTCCGTTTGTCTTATCGTAAAACTCTTTTACAATTGTAAGCTAATTATACTAACGTATGAAGTTTATAATGTACTTTTAACGGTAGTCCTTTCCTGCATATTATATTAGACTTGATATTTCGTTAATTACGAATAATAATTAATTTTGTATGATGGTATCACATCCATAAAAGAGTTTGTTACAATTTCTTATTTCTCGTAAGTTTCTTAAACCCAACTTTGTTTCTCTTGTGTTAAAACTTGTTTAAATCTTTAAGCTAAATATTAGTTCGTATGAAGGTCATAATAAACTTTTAATGGTACTCATTTCCTACTTGATACTTTTGCCTTGGTATTTCGTTAAGTACCAATACTAATTTATTTCGTATGATGCATCCAAACCCATAAGAGTTTGTTACAATTTCATACATCTCGTAAGTGTCTTGAACCGAACTCCGTTTTTCTTATCGAAAAACTCTTTTACAATTGTAAGCTAATTATACTAACGTATGAAGTTTATAATGTACTTTTAACGGTAGTCCTTTCCTGCATAATGTATTAGACTTGATATTTCCTTAATTACGAATAATAATTTATTTTGTATGATGGTATCAAACCCATAAAAGAGTTTGTTACAATTTCTTATTTCTCGTAAGTTTCTTGAACCGAACTCTGTTTCTCTTGTGTTAAAACTTGTTTAAAATTTTAAGCTTAATATTAGTTCGTATGAAGTTCATAATAAAGTTTTAATGGTACTCATTTCCTACTTGATACTTTTGCCTTGGTATTTTGTTAAGTACGTATAATAATTTATTTCGTATTATGCATCCAAACCCATAAGAGTTTGTTACAATTTCATATATCTAGTAAGTGTCTTGAACCTAACTCCGTTTGTCTTATCGTAAAACTCTTTTACAATTGTAAGCTAATTATACTAACGTATGAAGTTTATAATGTACTTTTAACGGTAGTCCTTTCCTGCATATTATATTAGACTTGATATTTCGTTAATTACGAATAATAATTAATTTTGTATGATGGTATCACATCCATAAAAGAGTTTGTTACAATTTCTTATTTCTCGTAAGTTTCTTAAACCCAACTTTTTTTCTCTTGTGTTAAAACTTGTTTAAATCTTTAAGCTAAATATTAGTTCGTATGAAGGTCATAATAAACTTTTAATGGTACTCATTTCCTACTTGATACTTTTGCCTTGGTATTTCGTTAAGTACCAATACTAATTTATTTCGTATGATGCATCCAAACCCATAAGAGTTTGTTACAATTTCATACATCTCGTAAGTGTCTTGAACCGAACTCCGTTTTTCTTATCGAAAAACTCTTTTACAATTGTAAGCTAATTATACTAACGTATGAAGTTTATAATGTACTTTTAACGGTAGTCCTTTCCTGCATAATGTATTAGACTTGATATTTCGTTAATTACGAATAATAATTTATTTTGTATGATGGTATCAAACCCATAAAAGAGTTTGTTACAATTTCTCTCGTAAGTTTCTTGAACCGAACTCTGTTTCTCTTGTGTTAAAACTTGTTTAAAATTTTAAGCTTAATATTAGTTCGTATGAAGTTCATAATAAAGTTTTAATGGTACTCATTTCCTACTTGATACTTTTGCCTTGGTATTTTGTTAAGTACGTATAATAATTTATTTCGTATTATGCATCCAAACCCATAAGAGTTTGTTACAATTTCATATATCTAGTAAGTGTCTTGAACCTAACTCCGTTTGTCTTATCGTAAAACACTTTTACAATTGTAAGCTAATTATACTAACGTATGAAGTTTATAATGTACTTTTAACGGTAGTCCTTTCCTGCATATTATATTAGACTTGATATTTCGTTAATTACGAATAATAATTAATTTTGTATGATGGTATCACATCCATAAAAGAGTTTGTTACAATTTCTTATTTCTCGTAAGTTTCTTAAACCCAATTTTGTTTCTCTTGTGTTAAAACTTGTTTAAATCTTTAAGCTAAATATTAATTCGTATGAAGTTCATAATAAACTTTTAGTGGTACTCATTTCCTACTTGATACTTTTGCCTTGGTATTTCGTTAAGTACCAATACTAATTTATTTCGTATGATGCATCCAAACCCATAAGAGTTTGTTACAATTTCATACATCTCGTAAGTGTCTTGAACCGAACTCCGTTTTTCTTATCGAAAAACTCTTTTACAATTGTAAGCTAATTATACTAACGTATGAAGTTTATAATGTACTTTTAACGGTAGTCCTTTCCTGCATAATGTATTAGACTTGATATTTCGTTAATTAAGAATAATAATTTATTTTGTATGATGGTATCACACCCATAAAACAGTTTGTTACAATTTCTCTCGTAAGTTTCTTGAACCGAACTCTGTTTCTCTTGTGTTAAAACTTGTTTAAAATTTTAAGCTTAATATTAGTTCGTATGAAGTTCATAATAAAGTTTTAATGGTACTCATTTCCTACTTGATACTTTTGCCTTGGTATTTTGTTAAGTACGTATAATAATTTATTTCGTATTATGCATCCAAACCCATAAGAGTTTGTTACAATTTCATATATCTAGTAAGTGTCTTGAACCTAACTCCGTTTGTCTTATCGTAAAACTCTTTTACAATTGTAAGCTAATTATACTAACGTATGAAGTTTATAATGTACTTTTAACGGTAGTCCTTTCCTGCATATTATATTAGACTTGATATTTCGTTAATTACGAATAATAATTAATTTTGTATGATGGTATCACATCCATAAAAGAGTTTGTTACAATTTCTTATTTCTCGTAAGTTTCTTAAACCCAATTTTGTTTCTCTTGTGTTAAAACTTGTTTAAATCTTTAAGCTAAATATTAATTCGTATGAAGTTCATAATAAACTTTTAGTGGTACTCATTTCCTACTTGATACTTTTGCCTTGGTATTTCGTTAAGTACCAATACTAATTTATTTCGTATGATGCATCCAAACCCATAAGAGTTTGTTACAATTTCATACATCTCGTAAGTGTCTTGAACCGAACTCCGTTTTTCTTATCGAAAAACTCTTTTACAATTGTAAGCTAATTATACTAACGTATGAAGTTTATAATGTACTTTTAACGGTAGTCCTTTCCTGCATAATGTATTAGACTTGATATTTCGTTAATTAAGAATAATAATTTATTTTGTATGATGGTATCAAACCCATAAAAGAGTTTGTTACAATTTCTCTCGTAAGTTTCTTGAACCGAACTCTGTTTCTCTTGTGTTAAAACTTGTTTAAAATTTTAAGCTTAATATTAGTTCGTATGAAGTTCATAATAAAGTTTTAATGGTACTCATTTCCTACTTGATACTTTTGCCTTGGTATTTTGTTAAGTACGTATAATAATTTATTTCGTATTATGCATCCAAACCCATAAGAGTTTGTTACAATTTCATATATCTAGTAAGTGTCTTGAACCTAACTCCGTTTGTCTTATCGTAAAACTCTTTTACAATTGTAAGCTAATTATACTAACGTATGAAGTTTATAATGTACTTTTAACGGTAGTCCTTTCCTGCATATTATATTAGACTTGATATTTCGTTAATTACGAATAATAATTAATTTTGTATGATGGTATCACATCCATAAAAGAGTTTGTTACAATTTCTTATTTCTCGTAAGTTTCTTAAACCCAACTTTGTTTCTCTTGTGTTAAAACTTGTTTAAATCTTTAAGCTAAATATTAGTTCGTATGAAGGTCATAATAAACTTTTAATGGTACTCATTTCCTACTTGATAGTTTTGCCTTGGTATTTCGTTAAGTACCAATACTAATTTATTTCGTATGATGCATCCAAACCCATAAGAGTTTGTTACAATTTCATACATCTCGTAAGTGTCTTGAACCGAACTCCTTTTGTCTTATCGAAAATCCCTTTTACAATTGTAAGCTAATTATACTAACGTATGAAGGTTATAATGTACTTTTAACGGTAGTCATTTCCTGCATATTATATTAGACTTGATATTTCGTTAATTACGAATAATAATTAATTTTGTATGATGGTATAACATCCATAAAAGAGTTTGTTACAATTTCTTATTTCTCGTAAGTTTCTTAAACCCAACTTTGTTTCTCTTGTGTTAAAACTTGTTTAAATCTTTAAGCTAAATATTAGTTCGTATGAAGGTCATAATAAACTTTTAATGGTACTCATTTCCTACTTGATAGTTTTGCCTTGGTATTTCGTTAAGTACCAATACTAATTTATTTCGTATGATGCATCCAAACCCATAAGAGTTTGTTACAATTTCATACATCTCGTAAGTGTCTTGAACCGAACTCCGTTTTTCTTATCGAAAAACTCTTTTACAATTGTAAGCTAATTATACTAACGTATGAAGTTTATAATGTACTTTTAACGGTAGTCCTTTCCTGCATAATGTATTAGACTTGATATTTCGTTAATTACGAATAATAATTTATTTTGTATGATGGTATCAAACCCATAAAAGAGTTTGTTACAATTTCTCTCGTAAGTTTCTTGAACCGAACTCTGTTTCTCTTGTGTTAAAACTTGTTTAAAATTTTAAGCTTAATATTAGTTCGTATGAAGTTCATAATAAAGTTTTAATGGTACTCATTTCCTACTTGATACTTTTGCCTTGGTATTTTGTTAAGTACGTATAATAATTTATTTCGTATTATGCATCCAAACCCATAAGAGTTTGTTACAATTTCATATATCTAGTAAGTGTCTTGAACCTAACTCCGTTTGTCTTATCGTAAAACTCTTTTACAATTGTAAGCTAATTATACTAACGTATGAAGTTTATAATGTACTTTTAACGGTAGTCCTTTCCTGCATATTATATTAGACTTGATATTTCGTTAATTACGAATAATAATTAATTTTGTATGATGGTATCACATCCATAAAAGAGTTTGTTACAATTTCTTATTTCTCGTAAGTTTCTTAAACCCAATTTTGTTTCTCTTGTGTTAAAACTTGTTTAAATCTTTAAGCTAAATATTAATTCGTATGAAGTTCATAATAAACTTTTAGTGGTACTCATTTCCTACTTGATACTTTTGCCTTGGTATTTCGTTAAGTACCAATACTAATTTATTTCGTATGATGCATCCAAACCCATAAGAGTTTGTTACAATTTCATACATCTCGTAAGTGTCTTGAACCGAACTCCGTTTTTCTTATCGAAAAACTCTTTTACAATTGTAAGCTAATTATACTAACGTATGAAGTTTATAATGTACTTTTAACGGTAGTCCTTTCCTGCATAATGTATTAGACTTGATATTTCGTTAATTACGAATAATAATTTATTTTGTATGATGGTATCAAACCCATAAAAGAGTTTGTTACAATTTCTCTCGTAAGTTTCTTGAACCGAACTCTGTTTCTCTTGTGTTAAAACTTGTTTAAAATTTTAAGCTTAATATTAGTTCGTATGAAGTTCATAATAAAGTTTTAATGGTACTCATTTCCTACTTGATACTTTTGCCTTGGTATTTTGTTAAGTACGTATAATAATTTATTTCGTATTATGCATCCAAACCCATAAGAGTTTGTTACAATTTCATATATCTAGTAAGTGTCTTGAACCTAACTCCGTTTGTCTTATCGTAAAACTCTTTTACAATTGTAAGCTAATTATACTAACGTATGAAGTTTATAATGTACTTTTAACGGTAGTCCTTTCCTGCATATTATATTAGACTTGATATTTCGTTAATTACGAATAATAATTAATTTTGTATGATGGTATCACATCCATAAAAGAGTTTGTTACAATTTCTTATTTCTCGTAAGTTTCTTAAACCCAACTTTGTTTCTCTTGTGTTAAAACTTGTTTAAATCTTTAAGCTAAATATTAGTTCGTATGAAGGTCATAATAAACTTTTAATGGTACTCATTTCCTACTTGATAGTTTTGCCTTGGTATTTCGTTAAGTACCAATACTAATTTATTTCGTATGATGCATCCAAACCCATAAGAGTTTGTTACAATTTCATACATCTCGTAAGTGTCTTGAACCGAACTCCTTTTGTCTTATCGAAAATCCCTTTTACAATTGTAAGCTAATTATACTAACGTATGAAGGTTATAATGTACTTTTAACGGTAGTCATTTCCTGCATATTATATTAGACTTGATATTTCGTTAATTACGAATAATAATTAATTTTGTATGATGGTATAACATCCATAAAAGAGTTTGTTACAATTTCTTATTTCTCGTAAGTTTCTTAAACCCAACTTTGTTTCTCTTGTGTTAAAACTTGTTTAAATCTTTAAGCTAAATATTAGTTCGTATGAAGGTCATAATAAACTTTTAATGGTACTCATTTCCTACTTGATACTTTTGCCTTGGTATTTCGTTAAGTACCAATACTAATTTATTTCGTATGATGCATCCAAACCCATAAGAGTTTGTTACAATTTCATACATCTCGTAAGTGTCTTGAACCGAACTCCGTTTTTCTTATCGAAAAACTCTTTTACAATTGTAAGCTAATTATACTAACGTATGAAGTTTATAATGTACTTTTAACGGTAGTCCTTTCCTGCATAATGTATTAGACTTGATATTTCGTGAATTACGAATAATAATTTATTTTGTATGATGGTATCAAACCCATAAAACAGTTTGTTACAATTTCCGATATCTCGTAAGTTTCTTAAACTGAACTCCGTTTCTCTTGTATTAAAACTTGTTTAAAATTTTAAGCTTAATATTAGTTCGTATGAAGTTCATAATAAAGTTTTAATGGTACTCATTTCCTACTTGATACTTTTGCCTTGGTATTTTGTTAAGTACGTATAATAATTTATTTCGTATTATGCATCCAAACCCATAAGAGTTTGTTACAATTTCATATATCTAGTAAGTGTCTTGAACCTAACTCCGTTTGTCTTATCGTAAAACTCTTTTACAATTGTAAGCTAATTATACTAACGTATGAAGTTTATAATGTACTTTTAACGGTAGTCCTTTCCTGCATATTATATTAGACTTGATATTTCGTTAATTACGAATAATAATTAATTTTGTATGATGGTATCACATCCATAAAAGAGTTTGTTACAATTTCTTATTTCTCGTAAGTTTCTTAAACCCAATTTTGTTTCTCTTGTGTTAAAACTTGTTTAAATCTTTAAGCTAAATATTAATTCGTATGAAGTTCATAATAAACTTTTAGTGGTACTCATTTCCTACTTGATACTTTTGCCTTGGTATTTCGTTAAGTACCAATACTAATTTATTTCGTATGATGCATCCAAACCCATAAGAGTTTGTTACAATTTCATACATCTCGTAAGTGTCTTGAACCGAACTCCGTTTTTCTTATCGAAAAACTCTTTTACAATTGTAAGCTAATTATACTAACGTATGAAGTTTATAATGTACTTTTAACGGTAGTCCTTTCCTGCATAATGTATTAGACTTGATATTTCGTTAATTAAGAATAATAATTTATTTTGTATGATGGTATCAAACCCATAAAAGAGTTTGTTACAATTTCTCTCGTAAGTTTCTTGAACCGAACTCTGTTTCTCTTGTGTTAAAACTTGTTTAAAATTTTAAGCTTAATATTAGTTCGTATGAAGTTCATAATAAAGTTTTAATGGTACTCATTTCCTACTTGATACTTTTGCCTTGGTATTTTGTTAAGTACGTATAATAATTTATTTCGTATTATGCATCCAAACCCATAAGAGTTTGTTACAATTTCATATATCTAGTAAGTGTCTTGAACCTAACTCCGTTTGTCTTATCGTAAAACTCTTTTACAATTGTAAGCTAATTATACTAACGTATGAAGTTTATAATGTACTTTTAACGGTAGTCCTTTCCTGCATATTATATTAGACTTGATATTTCGTTAATTACGAATAATAATTAATTTTGTATGATGGTATCACATCCATAAAAGAGTTTGTTACAATTTCTTATTTCTCGTAAGTTTCTTAAACCCAACTTTGTTTCTCTTGTGTTAAAACTTGTTTAAATCTTTAAGCTAAATATTAGTTCGTATGAAGGTCATAATAAACTTTTAATGGTACTCATTTCCTACTTGATAGTTTTGCCTTGGTATTTCGTTAAGTACCAATACTAATTTATTTCGTATGATGCATCCAAACCCATAAGAGTTTGTTACAATTTCATACATCTCGTAAGTGTCTTGAACCGAACTCCTTTTGTCTTATCGAAAATCCCTTTTACAATTGTAAGCTAATTATACTAACGTATGAAGGTTATAATGTACTTTTAACGGTAGTCATTTCCTGCATATTATATTAGACTTGATATTTCGTTAATTACGAATAATAATTAATTTTGTATGATGGTATAACATCCATAAAAGAGTTTGTTACAATTTCTTATTTCTCGTAAGTTTCTTAAACCCAACTTTGTTTCTCTTGTGTTAAAACTTGTTTAAATCTTTAAGCTAAATATTAGTTCGTATGAAGGTCATAATAAACTTTTAATGGTACTCATTTCCTACTTGATACTTTTGCCTTGGTATTTCGTTAAGTACCAATACTAATTTATTTCGTATGATGCATCCAAACCCATAAGAGTTTGTTACAATTTCATACATCTCGTAAGTGTCTTGAACCGAACTCCTTTTGTCTTATCGAAAATCTCTTTTACAATTGTAAGCTAATTATACTAACGTATGAAGGTTATAATGTACTTTTAACGGTAGTCCTTTCCTGCATAATATATTAGACTTGATATTTCGTTAATTACAATTAATAATTTATTTGTATGATGGTATCAAACCCATAAAAGAGTTTGTTACAATTTCATACATCTCGTAAGTGTCTTGAACCGAACTTCGTTTGTCTTATCGAAAAACTCTTTACAATTGTAAGCTAATTATACTAACGTATGAAGTTTATAATGTACTTTTAACGGTAGTCCTTTCCTGCATATTATATTAGACTTGATATTTCGTTAATTACGAATAATAATTAATTTTGTATGATGGTATCACATCCATAAAAGAGTTTGTTACAATTTCTTATTTCTCGTAAGTTTTTTAAACCCAACTTTGTTTCTCTTGTGTTAAAACTTGTTTAAATCTTTAAGCTAAATATTAGTTCGTATGAAGGTCATAATAAACTTTTAATGGTACTCATTTCCTACTTGATACTTTTGCCTTGGTATTTCCTTAAGTACCAATACTAATTTATTTCGTATGATGCATCCAAACCCATAAGAGTTTGTTACAATTTCATACATCTCGTAAGTGTCTTGAACCGAACTCCGTTTGTCTTATCGAAAAACTCTTTTACAATTGTAAGCTAATTATACTAACGTATGAAGTTTATAATGTACTTTTAACGGTAGTCCTTTCCTGTATATTATATTAGACTTGATATTTCCTTAATTACGAATAATAATTTATTTTGTATGATGGTATCAAACCCATAAAAGAGTTTGTTACAATTTCTTATTTCTCGTAAGTTTCTTGAACCGAACTCTATTTCTCTTGTGTTAAAACTTGTTTAAAATTTTAAGCTTAATATTAGTTCGTATGAAGTTCATAATAAACTTTTAATGGTACTCATTTCCTACTTGATACTTTTGCCTTGGTATTTTGTTAAGTACGTATAATAATTTATTTCGTATTATGCATCCAAACCCATAAGAGTTTGTTACAATTTCATATATCTAGTAAGTGTCTTGAACCTAACTCCGTTTGTCTTATCGTAAAACTCTTTTACAATTGTAAGCTAATTATACTAACGTATGAAGTTTATAATGTACTTTTAACGGTAGTACTTTCCTGCATTTTATATTAGACTTGATATTTCGTTAATTACGAATAATAATTAATTTTGTATGATGGTATCACATCCATAAAAGAGTTTGTTACAATTTCTTATTTCTCGTAAGTTTCTTAAACCCAACTTTGTTTCTCTTGTGTTAAAACTTGTTTAAATCTTTAAGCTAAATGTTAGTTCGTATGAAGGTCATAATAAACTTTTAATGGTACTCATTTCCTACTTGATACTTTTGCCTTGGTATTTCGTTAAGTACCAATACTAATTTATTTCGTATGATGCATCCAAACCCATAAGAGTTTGTTACAATTTCATACATCTCGTAAGTGTCTTGAACCGAACTCCTTTTGTCTTATCGAAAATCTCTTTTACAATTGTAAGCTAAATATACTAACGTATGAAGGTTATAATGTACTTTTAACGGTAGTCCTTTCCTGCATAATATATTAGACTTGATATTTCGTTAATTACAATTAATAATTTATTTTGTATGATGGTATCAAACCCATAAAAGAGTTTGTTACAATTTCATACATCTCGTAAGTGTCTTGAACCGAACTCCGTTTGTCTTATCGAAAAACTCTTTACAATTGTAAGCTAATTATACTAACGTATGAAGTTTATAATGTACGTTTAACGGTAGTCCTTTCCTGCATATTATATTAGACTTGATATTTCGTTAATTACGAATAATAATTAATTTTGTATGATGGTATCACATCCATAAAAGAGTTTGTTACAATATCTTATTTCTCGTAAGTTTCTTAAACCCAACTTTGTTTCTCTTGTGTTAAAACTTGTTTAAATCTTTAAGCTAAATATTAGTTCGTATGAAGGTCATAATAAACTTTTAATGGTACTCATTTCCTACTTGATACTTTTGCCTTGGTATTTCGTTAAGTACCAATACTAATTTATTTCGTATGATGCATCCAAACCCATAAGAGTTTGTTACAATTTCATACATCTCGTAAGTTTCTTGAACCGAACTCCGTTTGTCTTATCGAAAAACTCTTTTACAATTGTAAGCTAATTATACTAACGTATGAAGTTTATAATGTACTTTTAACGGTAGTCCTTTCCTGCATAATGTATTAGACTTGATATTTCGTTAATTACGAATAATAATTTATTTTGTATGATGGTATCAAACCCATAAAAGAGTTTGTTACAATTTCTTATTTCTCGTAAGTTTCTTGAACCGAACTCTGTTTCTCTTGTGTTAAAACTTGTTTAAAATTTTAAGCTTAATATTAGTTCGTATGAAGTTCATAATAAACTTTTAAGGGTACTCATTTCCTACTTGATACTTTTGCCTTGGTATTTTGTTAAGTACGTATAATAATTTATTTCGTATGATGCATCCAAACCCATAAGAGTTTGTTACAATTTCATACATCTCGTAAGTGTCTTGAACCGAACTCCGTTTGTCTTATCGAAAAACTCTTTACAATTGTAAGCTAATTATACTAACGTATGAAGTTTATAATGTACTTTTAACGGTAGTCCTTTCCTGCATAATATATTAGACCTGCTATTTCGTTAATTACGAATAATAATTAATTTTGTATGATGGTATCACACCCAACTTTGTTTCTCTTGTGTTAAAACTTGTTTAAATCTTTAAGCTAAATGTTAGTTCGTATGAAGGTCATAATAAACTTTTAATGGTACTCATTTCCTACTTGATAGTTTTGCCTTGGTATTTCGTTAAGTACCAATACTAATTTATTTCGTATGATGCATCCAAACCCATAAGAGTTTGTTACAATTTCATACATCTCGTAAGTGTATTGAACCGAACTCCTTTTGTCTTATCGAAAATCTCTTTTACAATTGTAAGCTAATTATACTAACGTATGAAGGTTATAATGTACTTTTAACGGTAGTCCTTTCCTGCATAATATATTAGACTTGATATTTCGTTAATTACAATTAATAATTTATTTTGTATGATGGTATCAAACCCATAAAAGAGTTTGTTACAATTTCATACATCTCGTAAGTGTCTTGAACCGAACTCCGTTTGTCTTATCGAAAAACTCTTTACAATTGTAAGCTAATTATACTAACGTATGAAGTTTATAATGTACTTTTAACGGTAGTCCTTTCCTGTATATTATATTAGACTTGATATTTCCTTAATTACGAATAATAATTTATTTTGTATGATGGTATCAAACCCATAAAAGAGTTTGTTACAATTTCTTATTTCTCGTAAGTTTCTTGAACCGAACTCTATTTCTCTTGTGTTAAAACTTGTTTAAAATTTTAAGCTTAATATTAGTTCGTATGAAGTTCATAATAAACTTTTAATGGTACTCATTTCCTACTTGATACTTTTGCCTTGGTATTTTGTTAAGTACGTATAATAATTTATTTCGTATTATGCATCCAAACCCATAAGAGTTTGTTACAATTTCATATATCTAGTAAGTGTCTTGAACCTAACTCCGTTTGTCTTATCGTAAAACTCTTTTACAATTGTAAGCTAATTATACTACCGTATGAAGTTTATAATGTACTTTTAACGGTAGTACTTTCCTGCATTTTATATTAGACTTGATATTTCGTTAATTACGAATAATAATTAATTTTGTATGATGGTATCACATCCATAAAAGAGTTTGTTACAATTTCTTATTTCGCGTAAGTTTCTTAAACCCAACTTTGTTTCTCTTGTGTTAAAACTTGTTTAAATCTTTAAGCTAAATGTTAGTTCGTATGAAGGTCATAATAAACTTTTAATGGTACTCATTTCCTACTTGATACTTTTGCCTTGGTATTTCGTTAAGTACCAATACTAATTTATTTCGTATGATGCATCCAAACCCATAAGAGTTTGTTACAATTTCATACATCTCGTAAGTGTCTTGAACCGAACTCCTTTTGTCTTATCGAAAATCTCTTTTACAATTGTAAGCTAAATATACTAACGTATGAAGGTTATAATGTACTTTTAACGGTAGTCCTTTCCTGCATAATATATTAGACTTGATATTTCGTTAATTACAATTAATAATTTATTTTGTATGATGGTATCAAACCCATAAAAGAGTTTGTTACAATTTCATACATCTCGTAAGTGTCTTGAACCGAACTCCGTTTGTCTTATCGAAAAACTCTTTACAATTGTAAGCTAATTATACTAACGTATGAAGTTTATAATGTACGTTTAACGGTAGTCCTTTCCTGCATATTATATTAGACTTGATATTTCGTTAATTACGAATAATAATTAATTTTGTATGATGGTATCACATCCATAAAAGAGTTTGTTACAATTTCTTATTTCTCGTAAGTTTCTTGAACCGAACTCTGTTTCTCTTGTGTTAAAACTTGTTTAAAATTTTAAGCTTAATATTAGTTCGTATGAAGTTCATAATAAACTTTTAAGGGTACTCATTTCCTACTTGATACTTTTGCCTTGGTATTTTGTTAAGTACGTATAATAATTTATTTCGTATGATGCATCCAAACCCATAAGAGTTTGTTACAATTTCATACATCTCGTAAGTGTCTTGAACCGAACTCCTTTTGTCTTATCGAAAATCTCTTTTACAATTGTAAGCTAATTATACTAACGTATGAAGGTTATAATGTACTTTTAACGGTAGTCCTTTCCTGCATAATATATTAGACTTGATATTTCGTTAATTACATTTAATAATTTATTTTGTATGATGGTATCAAACCCATAAAAGAGTTTGTTACAATTTCATACATCTCAAATGTCTTGAACCGAACTCCGTTTGTCTTATCGAAAAACTCTTTACAATTGTAAGCTAATTATACTAACGTATGAAGTTTATAATGTACTTTTAACGGTAGTCCTTTCCTGCATATTATATTAGACTTGATATTTCGTTAATTACGAATAATAATTAGTTTTGTAGGATGGTATCACATCCATAAAAGAGTTTGTTACAATTTCTTATTTCTCGTAAGTTTCTTAAACCCAACTTTGTTTCTCTTGTGTTAAAACTTGTTTAAATCTTTAAGCTAAATGTTAGTTCGTATGAAGGTCATAATAAACTTTTAATGGTACTCATTTCCTACTTGATACTTTTGCCTTGGTATTTCGTTAAGTACCAATACTAATTTATTTCGTATGATGCATCCAAACCCATAAGAGTTTGTTACAATTTCATACATCTCGTAAGTGTCTTGAACCGAACTCCTTTTGTCTTATCGAAAATCTCTTTTACAATTGTAAGCTAATTA